>CM056197.1:10269368-10899112 GCA_029692085.1 Gymnothorax javanicus
AGAGGAAAGAAGGGGGAGAAGTGGACAGAAGAATGATGGGGACAGATGGGGACCGGGACAAAGAAAACAGGGACAACATTTCACAAGGGAGGTTGGCTTACACAATTCCTTTTGAAGTAATGAGTTTCCATAAAGCCTTTGAGGACACTATCCTATTTGGGTTTACAGTGAATAGCTGTAATGTTTTGAGGCTAAAATTGGGTGGGGCCATAAATCTAGAAGAACCTACTCTACTGCTTAAAAATATGTGAACACTTCATTTTTATTACGTTTCAGTGAAATATTTTCTGAGTCGTTTGAATGACCTCAAATGGAACAACATAAGACTTGAATAGTGAGAAGTCAAATAGAATCTTTAAATTTAGCATACTGACCAAAATGTTAGAGTTAATAAAAAATATTTTTGGCAAAATAAACAGATAAACTAATTATTTTCATTTTCTGAGAAAGGATGCAAAATCAGCTCCAGATTGGTGTGCAAGTCAAACTGAAAGTCAGGACCCAAACCTCAAGGGCAGGGTATCCTTGGGAAGTCCGGGGAAAACCACCTGTTCCTTTGGGGAGGGGGGGAGAGAGACAATAAATCTGCAAAGCAGTTTTTACAGTGAGAGATGGTAAGATATTGACAGCTCTTTTATAAAACAAAAGGCATTTAAATGTCCTTTTTCCATCTTGACTGCTGGAAAAATGGAGTTTGAAATATTTTGACCAGTGCTGTAATTGCAGTTCTTGTATGTCGTAGCTATAATAATCTGCAGAGGATAGTCCATAAAATCATACTTTGCTTGTCAGTTCAGAATATTATTTTGCGTGGTGAATGATTATGGACTTAACACAAGCTCTAACCAATATTAGATGACGTGGTTTGGGTTCTTGGCAGTAACAATAACTGCTCAAGGGAAATGTTAGCAAGAGCCTTCATTTTTACTTCCGGAAAGGAGGTTATATTTTATCATCAGTGGGTGGGTAAGTATGTCTGTTTGTTTGTTGGCATCATTACAGAAAAAATTATGGACAGGTTTTTATGAAATTTTTTTACCAGAGGTGTTTCTTGCCCAACTTAGAAGTGACTTCATTCTAGGAGTGATCTGGATCAAATTCTGGATCCAAGAATTGTTTTAAAGGATTTTTCACCACGGTGTCCCAGGTGTGTGGAGGACTCTTGGGCCTTCGTGGAGGTAAGGACTCCTGTTTCACTTCTGACTGAGAGCTAAAATCTGATTTGCAGAAGAATGACTCATTCCATCTTGTGAAAGCTTGACATTGGCCTGGGTTACTGCATTTCTGCTTACAGTGTCTCTTCTACAGTTGCAGCACTGAATCACTTGAATGTTGATCTGGAGTCCTGTGAACCGTATGCTATATAGCATTTTCGAATAGACCCATAGTGTTATGAGCAGGGCTACTTTTGAATGTGTTAGCAGTGCTGAGATCAAAGTGTTGTGTTTTTATCCGAGTCTCTGAATGGAAAGCCTTGAGAATCGACCTTCAAAATAAATGAACCATTCGTCCCACTGATGCAAACAACGGCGACAAGCGCCCATATTTCAGAACACGATTTCTGGCATAGGCTCTCTGAATCTTCACTTGAAGGAGTATATTATGAAACCTAAAAATCCACAGTAAACCACACTGTCGACCAACAGTTAAATCCACAATATTTAGACCCTGTACACTTTCTTCTCATAGGTGCTGTATGTGGCGGAGTCATACCTCTGCTCCATGATGGCGGGAGAGAGAACACAGCAGGTGTGTAGACAGGCAACGCACACTGACATTAAAATTGTTTTAACGGTGGAAATTTCAAAAGTGAACCAAACAAGGGGATTTCTGAAGCAAAAGTTTGCAAAGGTTCAAAGCTTTCAAAGTAACAATTAAACTAAGCTTACAGAAGTGTGAAAGTGGTAAAATAAGTGAATAAATAAATACATTTTAAAAATAAAAGAAACTATTGTAAGCCAGCACCTTCCATAATGAGACTCCACATGAGCTTCTTCTTCTTCTTGACGTTTTTTTGGAGGGTTAATGCCAACGTTAAGGTGCATTACTGCCACCTACTGTGTTGGAGTGTGGACCATAGCTATCTATCTACCCCTAAACACAAAAAAAAAAAAAAAAAATTCACCCAGCCCATGCTTGCTCCTGACTTTCTTGACTACTGAGACTCATATTCACCTCCTCCCAAGTCAGCCCACCGGCATCTAAATAGTAGTTTGCTGCCTTTACAATCCTTTGGATTCTCTCTGTTTTTGACTTGACCTCCATTGAGACATTGACTACACCTGCGATGAAAGTGACTAGTTTCTTTACATCAACCATCATCATCCCCTTGCTTGCCTGATCAGGCTCTCTCACTTCTACTGGTTGCATTCTTGCTCTGCTTCTCTCCATCCTTCCATCTTGCCCCTCTCTCTGCGTTACCATCTTCACAGCTTCTGCAGAGGTAGTCTTATTCTGGGTTCTTACCTGTTGAATCATCACTTCCCTTTTCATTACTTCACACCCCCCATACGCCACACTGTGATTGCCACCACAGTTACAGCATTTTGGCTGCTCATGTCTACATTGCCCAAACTCATGATCCTCTCCACACCTGGCACATCGTCTCTTTCCCTTGCAATTCTTGGCTATATGTCCAAATCTCTGACAGTTGTAGCACCTCATTGGTTTTGGCACATACTCCCTTACACTATAACTCAAAAAACCCAGAGTGACTTTCTTTGGTAGTATCTCCTCTTCAAATTCAAGCAACAGAGACTCACTGTCATCGCTCACTCCTCCACGAGTTACCTGCAGCCGCAGGGCACTTTTCAAAACTCCCCCTTTTAAATAGGCTGTAATTTCCTCCATTGACACTCCAACTGGCACTCCCCAAATCCCTCCCTTTGTCCGCTTTCCTCCACTTTCAATCCGGCTTAAACTAACCACTTTACTCCGTCCTATTTCGGTAATCTTACCAGCCCGCTCTCGCTGCTTTTCATCCTTGCAAACAATCAACAAGTTACCATCTTTCAGGACTTTAGCCATACGAATATCCCCTACCTCACCATTCAAAAGCCCAGAGAGTTTCACCGGATTCATAGAGGAAATTCCCTTCTCCTCACCAAATCTCAATATGATTTTATACCCCAACTCCTCTCGCTCCCTCTCCTCAGACACTTTAGTTCCCTTCGCCCTATCAGAGCCGCTACCGCTACCTCCAAGATAATCCTGCTCCCTTCTCTGCTTCGGCCCAGCACCTACCTCCATAGAGCTACTACTATCACTGAAAGAATCATCTACCTCATCAGACTCAACCCTACCGGCTCCCATCTCTGGTCCATTCACAACACAGCCGTGCCGCCCCACCGAGACCATGCAAAGTTGCTTCTTCTTTTCGTTTTTTCCCCATTTTCTCACTTCCGGGTGGAATTTTCTTCCTCCCGCGTCTCACAACACTGCGCCTACTCATTCCTGAGCGAGCTAGTTTGCTGGATCAAAGTAAGTTCAAACTCCAAAATAAATCACTCATCAGCCTGGCGTCGACGATACAAAGCGAAGTCGCTATGCATGATCTAAGAAAGTTTTCACTATCGCCGTCCTCACACAAGTCCCGAGTTGCACAACTGATTAGTTGAGCTCCTCCACATGAGCACATGGAGGAAGCCATCTTAACTGATCAGGTGACCTGTGGCAGATGTCAAAATAAAAGTCTCAAACCAAAGGCCAATGATTGAGGGCAAAAATAAGAGCCTCTCATGGGAAACACATTTAGCCCATAGAGCAGTGAAATAAATTTAAAAAATATATATATGAATTTAATTGTCTTGTGTTGTTGAAAACCTATTATGTGGAAACTTGCTTAAAAGAGCTCCCCTGCGAGCTCCCTCAGATCTGGCTCCTACACACACATTGTAATCAAAAATCTCCACACAATAACCTCATGCCACCGATGCAGTAACCTCACTCAAACACAAATAAACTCAAATACAAACATTGTAACCTGTCACCCCCCCACAGGTGTCTGAGGGGCCTTTCATTCAGGCGCAGTCTATAACTTCCTGGGTGAGATGATTGACAGGCCCACAGAACATGCATTGCTCATGCCCCACTGTTGCCACAGTAAGAGCAGTGCAGTTGTTGGGCCCTTGAGAAAGGCCCTTAACCCCAACACTGCTTCAGGAGCAATCAATGATGCTAATGTCTGCTAAATGTTGGTAATACAATATGGACATGTGGCAAATAACCTGAGTGGGATTTTTCTCATGACGTCTGTGACGTGTCCCTCGCTGTCACGACAACGCATTATATATTATTATTTCATGGGATGTGATGGCTCCATCTCTTTCTCTCTCTCTCTCTCTCTGTGTCTCTCTCTGTCTCTCTCTTTCTCTCCTATCGGTGAATATTCTCGAGGAAGACCCAAGCGCGGCAGCAGTGTTTGCTGACAGGCATGTGTTCACATATTCAGCGTTATGTGTGTGACAGATGCCTGTGGCTGTGCCAGACGTTACAAAAACATGTTTCTCTTACAAATTACAAAAAAAGTAAATAAATAAATAAATGTTCCACTCTTTCAGATCTAGTGCTAGTGAGAAAATAGGCTGACTTTAATGAAGAGGAGGAACCTTTTAATTTTCCACCCAGTGGAAACTTCTACATTTGGAGCAAACCTTAAATGAATTACAGCCATTTCAAAATCATTCCACTGTCCCAGTACTTATGGACTGCATTGCATAGCATTTTGTCCCAGAACAAACAGTGAAGTTGCAAACACAGCCCCACCCCCACACACACAGCCCCTCCCCCACACGCAAAGTCCCTCCCACACACACACAGCCCCCCCCCCACACACACAGTCCCTCCCCACACACACACAGCCCCTCCCCCACATTCCCTCCCACACACACACAGCCCCTCTCCCACACATACAAAGCCACTCCCCCACACGCACAGTCCCTCCCACACACACACAGCCCCTCCCCCACACGCACAGTCTCTCCCACACACACACATAGCCCCTCCCCCCATACACACAGTCCCTCCCACACACACATAGCCCCTCCCCCACACGCACAGTCTCTCCCTCACACACACAGGTACTCCCCCCCACACACACACAGCCCCTCCCCCACACAGTCTCTCCCCACACACACACAGCCCCTCCCCCACACGCACAGTCTCTCCCACACACACACATAGCCCCTCCCCCACACACACAGTCCCTCCCACACACACACAGCCCCTCTCCCACACACAGTCCCTCCCACACAGATACACTTATGGTAACCGTAACTATAACTCTGACCAATAGCGGTAATCCTTCGTAATCCTCTGTGAGGACCACCCAAAATGTCCTCATAACGTGGTGGTTTCTCAAGTGTTGGTTCTCACAAGTATAAACTATACAAGCCCACACTCAGAAAACACACACACACACACACACAGGCATACACATACACACACCCACACAAACACAAACACACATGCACACACACACAGATGCACAAATACACATGCACAAACACACAGACACGCACACACTCATACACATAAACAGACTCACACACACGTCTGCCTGAACAGTGAGGGAACATGCCAGGAGCTGTGAGGTTGTTTTTACTCTGGTGGTGAAACATATCCCCTAATTCCCAAGGGACACAATCATTTCAACCCCTCTGCTTCCGAGATGAGAGATACATCTTCCACAGAGAGAGAGAGAGAGAGAGAGAGAGAGAGAGAGAGAGAGAGAGAGAGAGAGAGAGAGATCAGCTACACTGCTAATTATTGGCAATTAATTAGCATTATTATTGTCATTACTTTTTAAAAATCATAGCCTCTTTATTGTTGTCATCAGTAAACTTTGGCAGAGTGTATTGTAAAATTCGTCCCATCAGTTAGGGCTCTAAATTTGGTTTTGAGAGTGAAAGAGTTAAAAGGAGAGAGAGAGAATGTCATCTCTCTTTTACTATGTTTTATCTCTCCGCTGAGGTACAGAAGTCCTATCTGTGAAGGATTCCCCATCTCGCAGAGAGAGAGAGAGAGAGAGAGAGCTGTGAGGTCATGGGTTCACTGTCATGTGGGATGCTCATTGTGATGTCACAGTCATTGCCGGTAACTAACTGCTCTGAAATTCCGGAACGCTGACATGGAATTTTGGGGAAAGTAATTAAAAAGCCCATTCTCACACGTGTTTTCTCACACGCATGGGGAAACAAAATTTATTATTATTATCATTATTATTACTTTATACAGTTGTGTTCAAAATAATAGCAGTGTGTTTTAAAATGTGAGTAAAGCTCAAAATCCTTATAATATTTTTATTTCCATTCATTGGGAACACTGCACATTATATTTTACATCAAAACATGAAGAAAAATGTATCAATATTTTAATTACTTTCCAGAAAATGGAGGAAAAAATGGTATTGGGCTGTTCAAAAAAATAGCAGTGTCTGCATTTTTCATTACAAACTCAAATATTTACTCAATAAACTGAAAAAAAAAGTTAAGATTTAGCATTCCTGTGAATCACTAAACTAATATTTAGTTGTATAACCACTGTTTTTGAGAACTGCTTGACATCTGTGCTGCATGGAGTCGACCAACTTCTGGCACCTGTAAACAGGTATTCCAGCCCAGGATGATTTGACAACCTTCCACAATTCCTCTGCATTTCTTGGTTTTGCCTCAGACACAGCTTTTTTGATGTCACCCCACAAGTTTTCTATTGGATTATGGTCCGGGGATTGGGCAGGCCACTCCATAACCTTAATTTTGTTGGTCTGGAACCAAGATGCTGCTCGCTTACTGGTGTGTTTGGGGTCGTAGTCTTGTTGAAACACCCATTTCAAGGGCATTTCCTCTTCAGCATAAGGCAGCATGACCTCTTCAAGTATTTTGATATAAGCAAATTGATCCATGATCCCTGGAATGCGATAAATAGGCCTGACACCATAGTAAGAGAAACAGCCCCATATCATGATGCTTGCACCACCATGCTTCACGGTCTTCAGAGTGTACTGTGGCTTGAATTCAGTGTTTGGGGGCCGTCTGACAAACTGTCTGCGGCCCTTGGACCCAAAAAGAACAATCTTACTTTCATCAGTCCACAAAATGTTTCTCCATTTCTCTTTGGGCCAGTCGATATGTTCTTTGGCAAATTGTATCCTCTTCATCACGTCTTTTTTTTAACAGTGGGACTTTGCGGGGGTGTCTTGCCAATAGATTAGCCTCACACAAGCGTCTTCTAATTGTCACAGTACTCACAGGTAACTTCAGACCATCTTTGATCTCCCTGGAGCTGATCATTGGCTGAGTCTTTGCCATTCTGACTATTGTTCGATCCATTCGAATTGTAGTCTTCCGTTTTCTTCCACGTCTCTCTGGTTTTGCTTTCCATTTCAAAGCATTGGAGATCATTTTAGCCGAGCAGCCTATCATTTTCTGCATGTCTTTATACGTTCTCCCCTCTCCAATCAGCGTTTTAATTAAAGCACGTTGTTCCTCTGAACAGTGTCTTGAACGACCCATCTTTCTCAGGTTTTCAGAGAGAATTGCATGTAAAACATGTGCTGGCTTTTTCCTTAAATAAGGGCCACCTGAATGACATCTGTTTCTTCACATAATGAATGACCTCACTGATTGAACTCCACACTGCTATTATTTTGAACACGCCCCTTTCAATTAATTATTCAATTACACAGACTCCGGAGCAAGCATATCATGAATGTTGGACCTGTTGGTTTCTTGGTCTCTACTACATCTACTGGTAAATTATTTGCCATGTAATAATATAATTTCTACCAAAAACAGTGACTGATATGGTTAGTCATGTTGGACTGCTATTATTTTGAACACAACTGTATTATTATTACTTTATGACCCTATCGACCCCACCTTGTTTCTTTGTCCCTGCCTCAAACACACTTCCCCTGTGTGCCCCTTGTCCAGTCCTTCTCCACACACACACACACACACACATGCCCACACACACACACACACACACACACACACAGATTGCTCTCCCTTCCTCCCTCCTGAATGAGGAGTTTATGTTCTTCACTTTTAGTCACACTGATGTGGTGATGTGTCTGTTTCAGTGATATAGCCGTCACACACTCATCTGCGCGTCTGAGTTTGAGTTTGACATCCTTCCTCTAGAGACACCCCTCCCACTCACAGGAAGAAAGGAAGTCGGGGAGAGTGGGGCAGGGAAGCGATAGAGAGATGAAGCGCGTTGTAGAGACTATGAGAGATTGAGGGAGAGAGAGAGAGAGAAGAGAGAGGGAGAAGGAGAGAGTTCCAGATTCTTATTAAGTCAAGCTGCCTGAAAGGCAGGTGGAAGAGCCATCCCACAATGCACTTCTCCTGGCTTTGCCTGGGAGCAGACCTCCCTGTGTGGTTATTTATGGAAGTGGCTTCATATTGCAGCTGGATCGTCTTCCGATGAGCAGGAATCGGACTCAGGAACTCCAGACGGACGCGTCAACTGCAACAACAAACAAAAAATGTACAGGGAGATGAACACTTCAGCTTTCAAGAGAAAAACATCCTCCTTATCTTATCTCATTCTCAGTGTGTCAGAGCAGGACAGCCGTAGTGTACCAGTGGTAATCACAGGTTGCCAAATATTTACCCCAATTTTTGAGAAGTGGATTTTAACACTTAGGGACTGAGAATTTGCGCTTATCAGTGATTGACAGGGAAATTTCAAAAGCTGTAACCAGGGAATGGCCTTGTATACTGAGTGTGGGAGTTACACTGGTATTAGGGGTGGAAGCAACCAAAATTAATTGATAAAAATGGAGGTGACGAAAACGCATGTGAATTGAAAATGGAGGTGATGAAAACGCATGTGAATTGAAAAATAGAGTCATAAATTATCAAGTGAATTGAAAAATAGAGTGATATATTGTCAGTTGATTTGATAAACTTCATTCTACTATTCATCATTAACCACTCCTAACTGACATTTATCGTTTACAGCCATAGATATATATACCTAGATGCCACATTCAGGCTTTGCAGATACGTCAATGAGCCGCCATCTTGTGTCGGGGGACTCTCTGCTCTGAGAAGTGGCGCGTCTATAGGTGACCAGCAGGAAAGATTACAGACAGACCCGATGCCAGACTTTTGTGCAGCATATGGATGTACAAACGAACGGAACAATAAAACAAGAGAACTCGGAATAACATTTCACAGATGAGGAGTCATTTTTACGACATTATATCGTTATTAAAGTTTTGAATGTTAAGTGACTGTTCTGATCATGGTTCATACACTACAACGGTAGCTAACGTAAGTTATCGTCTCCAATGGTGAAGGAGCACCGTATTCAGCCTCTGCAAAATCAGAACTTTTTTACAGGTGAACCATGCCGGTCTGTAAAAACGTCAAGCGTACATCCAGTCGAGGGAAAAAAAATAGAGTTTAATTTCCAGTTCTGTTATACGTGTGTTGCAAGAGTGGCGTGCTCCCTTTGGAGGCGGGGCGGCGTGTGCGTGCGAGCGAGTAGAGAGGGAAAGAGCAGGTAATGTTGAATGATGCGAGGCAAGAGGGCAGTTGGAGGAAAGCAGAGCTGAGAGGCAGAACGGCTGTGTTGTGAGTTAGTGAAAAGATTTGGGCCTAAAGCTATAAATGTACGGTATGACTGGCCGCGAACCTTTTAATAAACAGGCATTATTGCAGGATAAAAGCGGAGTTCCCGTGTGCTGCTTTACACCAAAGTCACCACTGTAAGAACAACGGGAGTTAACCCCAGCTAGCTGCGCTGCCGAAAAAAAGTTCTGATTTTGCAGAGGCTGAATACGGTGCTCCCTCCCCGGTGGGGCGGTAACTGTTAGCTAACGTTGTAGTGTACGAACCATGATCAGAGCAGTCACTTAACATTCAAAACTTTAAAATGATATAATGTCGTAAAAATGACTCCTCATCTGTGAAACGTTATTCCGAGTTATCTTGTATTATTGCTCCGTTCGTTTGTATATCCATATGCTGCATAAAAGTCTGGCATCGGGTCTGTCTGTAATCTTTCCTGCTGGTCACCTATAGACGTATCACTACTCGGAGCAGAGAGTCCCCCGACACAAGATGGCAGCTCATTGACGTATCGCTCCAAGGAACAGCGGCGCTTGAGGTGGCATCTAGGTATATATATCTATGATTTACAGCAAGCAATTTTTGTTACTTCCGCCCAAATGACGAATCAAAAACCACGCCCACTGACTAGCTGATGTTTTTGGCTCTCAACTTGCAGGCCTTAATGCGCGTCAATTTGCGTTATGATTACGCCAACAAAATAAGGCTGCAGTTCGCGTACAGTCTTACTCGCTAACGAGCTAGTTGGCTACCTAGCTAGCAATAGTATAGCTAGCGGGCCAATGTATTTAGCTACATAGCCAACTGGCAAGCGAGCTAAAAAGGCTCCAGTTTGCTTTCAATGCATACACTGTCATACTCGTTAGCGAGCTAGTTGGCTTCCTAGCTAGCAAGCCAAAGTGATATCGAACTGTGTGTCATAGCTAGCATGCCATGTATTTAGCTACATGGCCAACTGGCTAGCGAGCTAAAAAGGCTACAGTTAAACACAATGAAACTTTCATGAAGCGAGCTATTTGGCTACCTAGCTAGCAAGATAAAGAGACATCGATATTCATAATGTTATTTATAATTTTATTTTTCGCAAGACAGATTACATTCAAAGTCAATGCAAAGACGCGAATACTTGCCACGCGTGAATTCCCATCTTTGCATTGACTTTATCTTTAGCCAAATAGCTTGCTAATGAGTATTCCATTGCAAGTGAACTGTAGCCTTTTTAGCAAGCTAGCCAGTTGGCCATGTAGCTAAATACATTGGCGCGCTAGCTATACTATTGCTAGCTAGGTAGCCAACTAGCTCGCTAGTGAGTAAGACTGTACGCAAACTGTAGCCTTATTTTGTTGGCGTAATCATGACGCAAATGGACGCGCATTAAGGCCTGCAAGTTGAGAGCCAAAAACATCAGCTAGTCAGTGGGCGTGGTTTTTGATTCGTCATTTGGGTGGAAGTAACAAAAATTGCTTGCTGTAAACGATAAATGTCAGTTAGGTGTGGTAAATGATGAATAGTAGAATGAAGTTTATCAAATCAATTGACAATATATCACTCTATTTTTCAATTCACTTGATAATTTATGACTATTTTTCAATTCACATGCGTTTTCATCACTTCCATTTTTAATTCACATGCGTTTTTATCACCTCCATTTTTATCAATTAATTTTTGTTACTTCCACCCCTCATAACACTGCACTTGTTTAGCTAACAATGAC
This sequence comes from Gymnothorax javanicus, assembly GCA_029692085.1. Lineage (NCBI taxonomy): Eukaryota > Metazoa > Chordata > Actinopteri > Anguilliformes > Muraenidae > Gymnothorax > Gymnothorax javanicus. Next base: position 10,280,664 of record CM056197.1, read on the forward strand.
TGTGTTTACAAGGTCTTTAGTATCCCGGTTTTGAGGCTTATCCCGGCTTTGACCATATGCGGGATATGATGTTTACACGGAACACAGAGAAACAGAGAAACCCGGTTATTCATATCCCTGTATACATGATAAATACCAGTTACCTGTTTTCTGATCACTGCATCCTATCTGCGCAGGCGTGTGGTATGTCTGGTGGGCAGCCGTCAGAAACCGGGGTAAGGCGTATACATGCTCCAGTATCCCGGCTTCTATTGGAGTACTCCAGTTGGCAGAACCGGGTTTCTTGAAACCGGGACAAGGGCATAACCCGGTTTCTGAATTCGGGATATGGCGTTTACATGCACAAACACAAAAACGGGATACTTAAAAAACCAAATCAAAACCGGGATACTAAAGACCTTGTAAACACAGTCAATGCTATCCAAGGAGACTTTCAGTTCTTTTTGAGTGAAGGCTGATTGGGCCAGAACAATGAGGGGTTAAGAAACCTTGCACAAGGTCCTAAAGGCTATGGTGTATAATGTGGCTACATCAGGGCGTGAACCAAAAACCCTCTGGGTCTCAGTCACGCAGCTTATTACAGTTTCTCTGAATTGCTTAAACTCAATTTCCGGAAGCTCCCATCATTTTCTCAAAATCATGAACACAAAATTCTATTCTCCAACAGCATTCCCAAAACTGCTCACTCTTCTTGCAAAATCCAACTATTGCCTAAAAACAGTTTTAACTGTGCTCAAAACTAAACACAATCATCAAAATCTATCTCAATCAATCAAAATGAACACACTTATTGAGCAATCAGTCCACACGACACCAGGAAATGGATAACACAGCAATCAAATCCTGTAGTTCCCGGAGTGCGTAAAGTAAATGCATTTTGAAAAGAAAAAAAAAAAAAAAAAACATAATTTCCATCAGTGTCAATTGATGACCAAGAGTATTCTCTTAGAGGTTTGGATTTCAGCTAAAACAACTAATCTTTGCTTTGAAACTGCAAAAAGCATACTTTTTTTCCCCATTGGTGCGTTTTGTTGAAAGAGAAGAAGACATATTGTATGTTGTTCCAGCAAACTAGTTCAGAGTTCAGACAAAATGGCAAATCTTTATGCGTGAACACTTCATCAAAAAAAAATGGAGGGCACAATATACAGTGGCACATGACTGCATAGTTTACTGTATTCTTTACAGCACTATACGTGAATGAACTACAATACAGTATGTAAAGAACAAAGCAATACTCAGAATTGATATTTACATATAGTGGAATAAATTGCCTGTGTTGCACTGCCTGGTAAGGTACTGGAAAAAACACTGAATATCTCTGTTTACTGTACGTAGCACCAAAAGCATATAAACTGTATTTCATGAACACAGTGCTGTGAAAGAAACCTGTCAAAGGACTGTAAACATTAGGTGTCATCATACCTTTGGACTGGTTTAGGCCACAGCACCTCATCATCATCACATGCTATATTTTCCTTTTCCAAACAACGGGCAAAGAACCTCCTGGAGTGACGTATCCAGCCCTGACACAGCTCCTCACCTGTGTCCCCACAGGCCAATGCCATGGCCCCTACAAGATCTACTCTTGTGTAGGGTTGGCATATACTCTCCATCTCCAAGAGGAGAAAAACTCCCCTATGGGGCTCAGAAAGGGGGAGGACGGTGGGAGGAAAATTTGCACTGCACGATGAAAACTGACATTATCCCAAATAATGACATAAACAGTATTCTCATTGTGCTCACGCTCAAACAAGTTGCGCCGCAGACCTGCAAGAAACGTCAAAAGGTGCTGAGTGTTGTAAGCTCCCATGGTCACATGGTGATAGACCACACCAAGGCTGCTTATAGCTGCACATATTGTGACGTTTCCCCCACGCAGTCCAGGGACCTCAACAATGGCTCGGTGACCAATTATGTTTCTTCTTCTCCTTGTGAGGTTGAAGCCTGCCTCATCAAGGTAGATGAACTCATGTGGCCAATTCCTGGCTTCTAGTTCAGACATTCTCTGTGGAAATACATTGCATGACAATGAGATTTGCAAGTGCGACAGGTATGTGTAATACTGTAGGGTACACTTATTATGACGTAGACATCAAGCAGTACAGTACAGTAAAAATGTCTGCATGTGCACTTACTTGCACAAACTGATAGCGCTGCACCTCAGCCTCTCTGAGTTCTGCTCAAAAGGTACTCTGTACACTGTTTTCATGCATACTCTGTTGCGTTGGAGGACATGATCTATAGTTGAAATACTCACATTGTTGATACCTTCAAAATCTACATTATCTTCAATTACTTTCTGGCGAATTTCACGGAGAGGTATGATGTTGTTCTGAAGGACCATGTTCACTATGAGTGTTTCTTGTTGCTGAGAGAAGATTCGTTTTCTTCCACCTGAATGAGGCAGGCTTTCGATTCTGAAAAATGAGGATGTGTTGTCACAAGAAGTGTTCAGTCATGAACTTTGCTCACAGAGCAGTGTAGGGGAGACTGGGGTTTTAAACAAAAGTGTTTAAAATAGGCAAAATAGTGACCTATGGCTCATTAGGTCAAATATTTTGCCTATTTTAAGCAGCTCTGTCATCGATTGATTGCAACATAGTGATATGGCTCATTGGTCCCCATGGCTTAATGGACCCCAGTGTCCCCTACAGTACTGGTGTAAAGTAATTTACTGTATGTACAGTAAACTTTTGATGTGAAAATACAGTATGTAACAGCCGGCCTACTGCACCTGTTTGTCTCTCTGAATCTGTGTACAATGGTGGACACAGTAAACCGGCTGAGGTCAGGTTGCACTCTCATGCCAGCTTCCCTCATGGTCAATCCATGCACAAGGACATGGTCTATGATTGTTGCACGTATTTCATTAGAAATAACCAATCTTTGTCTTGCTCTCCCTCGACCTCCTCTTCCTGTTGCCTGCCAATTCCCTCTTCCTCCATTTTGCATTCGAACCTGTCCTCTCCTTCTCTGATCCATTGTGACACAACCTGGTTGCTCCCCCAATTGGCTTATATTGTTTTTGTCACATCGTGAAACAAGTGAAATCAATTTTGGTTCGTTGTGCTTAATGAATGACAAGTGTGCTTAATTTGTGTTCACATTTTGACAGGTATGTTTAACCTTCTACATCACACATGCTTTACAATGCAAAATGTGCTTTAACGACAAGAATGTGCATAGAGATTTGAAAAAAGGAGACAGTGAGTTTTGCAAATGTGTTCTACCAAGTAAAATGTGTTCAAGGTATTGACAAAAGAGTGAGCAATTTTGCAAATGAGCCCAAAACAATTAACAAATTTGGTCATTCAATGGATATTAGTGTTTTAGCAATTCAGAAAAAAACTGTAATCACCTGGCTACAGGCAGCCCCGATGGTTGCAGTGAGGGATTTGAGCCTCCCATTGCTGAGAGGAATTTGGGTTGAAGGAGCTGAGTGTCTGGTTGCAGTATGAGATCTGCGCTCAAAGATCCCTCCGGTAGCAAAGCTGGGAGACTGGAGCAAGACAGGGGTCAAATATCTGGAAAGACAAAACAGATGCAGTGAGTGAGTATTTGGAGGATACTGCTGAGTAAATGAGCAGAAGTTCTGACAGGGTTCTCATGATATGGAGGCATGCGCTCTAACTGAAGCTTACCTCTCCTCCAATCTCTCCAAACCCGACGTGCAGAACAACGGGGTCAAAAAAACTACACTTGTATTGCTGTCCAAACACTGAGGAACTGAATTCTCTATTTGGCAAGCCCTCATCCGTCAGCAAATGGCTCTCAATAACATACCCTTTGCAAGTTTAGAAAGGTGGAGTAGGCCTACTTGAGCATAGAGTAGACTACATGACAGAGAGAAGAGCTCTGTCGCAAACCGTACTCAACATTACAATAATTGGCGATTTAATGGTAGAGTGGACGCTTTGATTTACAGCATTATGAAAAAACCGAAGACTTCCTCGCTTGGCTTTTGTCAAAGAATTATAGATTAATTAAGAGTCATTGCGACTGTAACCGTAGACTGGGCAATCATTTAGAATTTAATAAATGTGCATTTAGCTGCAGTCAGTTGCCTTTTACCCCCGAGAGACTGAATTATGGAGGTTGAATAACCAGTTTCTGTTCTTTCTCCTGAGTCCTGCCGTCCTCAGAACAGAGCCAATACAACTGCCTGATAATTTCTTTTGCAGCAAAACAGATCTACTTGTTCATCAGAGAATACCCATATTTCTAGGTACTTAAATCCGTTTTATCCTCATTCTATCGAGTGCATACTGTCCGCTGGTTTGTGTTTGCGCCGTTAATTGCATTATAAAGTCTAGGGTAATTTTGACACAGATCTGAGGTAAAAAAAAAAAAGTCGCTCATTCTATCAGCTTTTCTCTGGTACTCTTCTAAAATCAGATGTAGACTCACATATGGAACTACGTGTTTGTCACATGATTGTAGTCTCGATCTCTATATGATGTTGTGCGTTATTCTACGAATTATAATGATCATCTTTATTCCCATTATACGTCATTAAACAAAATAAGAATAGGCCTACATCACAAATGTTATAGCCTATCAGCAATTTGGTGCTGAAAACCGGGTTACATTTGTCATATAGACTTAATGGTAAAAAAAAAAAAAAAACCTTTCCGCCGAGAATGCTTCATTCTTCATCGCAATAGGGATGCAGTTAGAGGCGAATCATTCTTGGGTGTTTTTTCGGTTACTGTTTCTCTATTACGACAAATCTCTATTTGGACATTAATGCAGTAATGTCAATCATAACAGAGCTCTGAGCGTCCATCTAACTCGTAATTGCGCATCCGTTTATTCTAACAGAAGCAACAAATTATACATCACATAATCATCCTGTTTCATAAGGAACGGGCCTAATATGAAACGAGAGAGACCATTATTACCGCACGTCATCGGCCGGTATTATTGTGCCGTTGTTTAGCTAGGTCCGGTTCGTTTTGAGCTCGCCTTCATCTGGAACAGCAGCAATCTAGTCAACAAAACTGAGCTGTGGTGTAGTATTTACTTTGTTATGCGAGTTTACGTTTTGAAGCATTGACCTATTTTTTTCCATGTGAACGATGGTTGAATATTGAAAGCGAAAGGACAATGCGAAGTGGCGTATGTAGTACAATCACCTGGTCCTCTCCAAGAGCCGTTTTTCTTGGAGCGTATGGGCTAAGTGCTCCAAAGTCATTTCCCGGGCTCGCCCTAGTTTCCACTGCAGCCTCTCTGGGCTATTTGAGAAACTTTATGTCGAAAAAAATGTTGACGTGAGTTATGTCTGCAAACTTGAGACCAAACTCATTCTACTTATTTCATCATTAAACCGATAGACTGCATAGAAATGCAACCTGCAAATCTGCATTTATGAATGAATGTATGAACTTTGAATTTGTATATACGAGTTTTCTTTCGCTTGAACTGACAACAAAGCTAGTCGATTTTTGACCCATCTCTTATCCTCGATATACCTGAGCCGTGTTTCAAGGCTTCGCCACTAGGTTACACTGGAGATCAGACATTGCTGAACCACCGTGGACAGCTCACGAAGAACTGAACTCCAAATGTAATTTGTTCCTCAGAATAATACTCCGGCTTTCGCAACAGGGCTTTATTCTTTTCTGCCAACCAAAACTACAAACCCTCTCCACTTATCTCTATTTTTTTTAAATCTTTTTTTCTTGAAGCCAACGTCAGAGACATCCAATTAGCATCACACATCTTTGTACCCGGAGAATTTATAGATGACTGCAGCATCCCATCTCTGTGGAATATTAGCGGTTTTCATCAATTATAGAGGGACATTTAATCGCACTGAACGGAATGAATGCGGAGGATCCTTTTTACCGCAGTGGATTTGTTGATCGTCATCCCGTAACTCTAATGGCTCTATTTGATCGTAATCTTTGAAAAAAATAATGATATTTATTCTCCGGCTTGGCTAAAATTGAGGCAATAAATGCTCTTTTTTATCGGCATAGATTACTTCAAAACAAAACACTGGAAGACAGAATATTCTGTTAAAACTCAAACTCAACTTCCTCTTACTAACAGAGTGACAGAGTGTCTCTGAGTGTGCCAAGACATCTAAAGTTTTCTTTTTGAATTCCCAATATATTTCATGCGTCTATACGTGTTGATTCAGAATGTTTTGAATATTACAATGAAACTGAAGACTGTAGTGTGCACGTCTTCCTTTTAGAGCTCTGTTTTATTTCTCACCTCATCAATTACCAAACAGTTACCCTGACGTCACAGCATCAGACTGGTTCAATTGAGCTTAGATATAGTAACCATCACGGTAGTCCTGTTTTTCTAATTAAAAAAAAAGTTCTCATTGACATGCTGAGATCACAATATCAGGCCACTTGCCGTCACAAGAATAATCTGGGGGATACTATGACATCACAGTAGCATGCTGCTTCATTGTAAGAATAACCTCATTTGATTTGGACTCTCAGTTTAGGTATTGAGCATGAAACAGCATTGAGATGCTTATAAATCACAAGACTTCTACTGTCTGCAAATTTAAACAGAGAGAAGGTTAAGATCTATCCTGATTGGGAAAGTCTGCACACATGCACCAGGAGTGGGGTTCGAACCCACGCAGACATACGTCCATTGGATCTTAAGTCCAACACCTTAACACTCAGCCATCCTGGTGCATGCTCATGAAATCACACGCATGTTTCTAGATGGCAAACTAAGGCATTAAAGGCAATGCCAGGCACAACCTACCTCACCCCAGCTAAGTTTCAGTGCTTTTTGGTCGACTCAGTTTTCACTGAAATAATTTGCTTTTTCTCTCCGTGTCTGAGGAACTACAAAATATCCCTGATGAGATGCCCCACATCAAATTACAACACAACTGGATGGACCTTGATGAGTTTATGGACATTTCAAATGTCTTACTTGAACCCACTGACATTTACCCCCCCACCCCCAACACACACACTTTTAATGAGGGTGCCTCCATGAGTGTTGCACATCAGAGGATGTAAAGTGGAAAGCTGCATCTTTAGAGCTTGTTTTGAACTCGATCCAACCATTACAACAAAGTTATGGTGGGAAAAAAAATCTCAACTTTGGCCCATGTTTTTGTTGAACTTTGACCAACTTTCTCCAAAATGAAATGGCTTGTATCCTGGACGGTGACTGATCTGTATAAGTTAAGAAATGATTCCTGCAATATTGTTGGTGCTTTGTTGCTAACAAACAAATTAACACATTAAATCCCTCAGAAGGCATCAACTTGACAAAATCTCAACATTTTCAAACAAGATAAATCCTGTTGGTGGACAAGAGCAGGGTATATCCCCAAAACAACAGCATTCTCCTCAAAGGCAAAGTTCATGGTTTGGCACAGTGTTTGTGCAACAGGAAAGATTATCACTATCAGGTCCAGAAAATCAACAGGAGAACCTCTCTGGGCTCCAGGAATGTTCACTGACAGGAGGCAGGGTCAGAACCCATAAGCAAACAGAGATCCAGTGCACAGGTTTTATTGAAAATTGTGGTCAGGCAATCCAGGGGTGCGTTTCTAGAAAGTTAGCATTGTTGCTAATTTAATGATGGTCTTAAGCCCTAACTTTCACTCAAGCTACGACCCACTCATGCCTGTTTCTAGAAAGGGTCATTGCTCGGTTACAGCTCAGCACATCCATTGTTGGAACTACCTTTTTTAATTGGATGCCACATTGTCATAGATGAAGCAATCATGTGTAGCATTCTCATTGGAAAATATGTATCTTATTTTCCTACCTTAACCTACTCTACTAAAACAGCCTTCATCACATTTTGCTGCAAAACAAAGTAATTGACAGCGAAGTGAAGGAGCAGTGGTCAGAACACTTTGCCTAGTTGTGTTCGTCGCTTTGCCTAACATGGGTTTATTTCTAGCCTGGCCAAGAGTGAATTTACCTTACGGACAAAAGGAAGGTTTCAGATTATTTATGTACCTAAGGGATAGTGGGCTCATGAACACTTATTTGGCCATACCTGGTATACCACAAGTGTCCATTTTAGGCCCTCTCAGGTTTTTCCCTTATATGCTCCAACTGGGCTCAATTTTTTCAGAAATACAAGGTTTCGTAACACTGCTACGCTGATGATACTCAGCTGTACTTTTCACTGAAACCTGATCATACCTCCTGCTTGTTAAATTGCCTAAATGATGTTAAAAAAATTGGATGAAGAACAATTTTCTCCAATTAAATGAGGGAAAAACAGAAGCAATTATTTTTGGTCTCTCTGGTTCTCCAAAAGTCATTAAAGAACAACTTGTCTCCCTTTCCGCCAACACACACTCCTTAATTAAAAATCTTGGTGTCCTCTTTGACTCCTCACTCAACTTTGAGAGCCAGATAAGTGCAGTAATTAAGAGTAGCTTCTTTCAACGTCGATGCATTTCCAAACTGGAACCTCTATTCGCCACAAAAGACCTGGAGACATTTATCCATGCGTTTATTACATCTAGTTTGGATTACTGTGATGCTCTTTACTTGAATGTTTCACTGGCATACCTCTCCCGACCTCAGCTGGTTCAAAATGCAGCAGCTCGGCTCTTGAGTGGTCCAAGAAGGAGGGTTCATAAGTCTCCTGTTGGCATATGGCTACTGGTCAAATTTTGAATTAATTTCAAAGTGTTATTGCTTGTTTTTAAAGCTCTGCATGGTTTGGCTCCAAAAAACATAGTAGACCTGGTCCTACCCTATAGCACTGCACGGTCCCTCACCTCATCTATTAAAGTGCTTCTTTCAGCTCCTCAGTCCTACCTGAAAACCGAAGGAGATCGTGCTTTTTCAGTCACCACCCTTCAACTGTGGAATACTTAACCTCTTGAGATACGGTCTTCACCTTCCCCGGCCACTTTTAAATCACATTTTAAACTTATTTGTACTCCCTTGTGCTTCAATCTGCTTGATCTTTTATTTTCAGTCGTGTTTTTATTGTGCTGTTTTTCTGTCCTGCTTTTTATGGTTCTGTCTCTTTAATCGGTTGCTTGTAATTCTGAGCTGTTTTTATTTTTCTGCTGTTTTTTATATTTACCTTCTCTTTATTTATGTATATTAATTTTATTTTGCAGATTTATAGATTTTCTACATGATTTTAGTTTCCCAATTTTATTTCTTTCAACCAATAACCACTGTACAGCACTTTGGCTCAACATATGTTGTTCTTCAATGTGCTTTATGAATAAACTTGACTTGAGTGTTATTATTATTATTATTATAAAAGCAACTTCATGGATACCAAACTTCATCAATAAAACACATAGAAGACCAAATATACTTGAACTAATCAATACAGTGGGAAGGCACTGATGGGCATCTGTACTGCAGGAAATATTGTATATTGATTGTACGTATCTCCACAGGAATGTGATGGTACATGGGGACCAACAGTCTATTTGTACAGATACCTCAAAAGCCACAGAGTGCAATGTTCTGCCCGGTCCAGGCCGTGTGTCCACCTCTCAATTATTTTCAGCTGGGATGGATGGAGCGTCCATTTCAAAGTCATCAAAAAATGACTTTATTAAAATAATAGGACAGAAATCATGTGATGTGGCATATATGCAGCACATTCCTTTCTCTTCTTGTCAGACATCAGCTCCTGAAATAGGGGAATGAGGCAGGAAGAGAGATGGACTCTGCTGATTGGCTGTGTCAGAGGTTCTTAAACTAGGTCCAGAGGCCACACCGCGTTCCCTTATTCACTATTCAAGCCGTATTTACAATCCCCAAATTGTACACAGTCTGCAAATTGCACTTAATTAGGCACTTTTAATTTTTTATTGAAAAGTAAATCTTTGAAAAGCTGCACTGAGGAGTAAATAGATGCTCTTGCCACGGAGAATAAAAGTTCCATCTTTTCCCTGACTTTTAATCAGCAAGGTCGAGCCCCAGCTCACATTTCTGTTCTGTGCCATATATGTGAAAAAAATTGATTCCTTTCGCGCAAAAGGTGACATTTTTACTGGAATAAATTATGGATCGGAGATGAACTGATGAACTTATTGCTCAAATGGCTCATCTGGTGCACAGTTACTCTTTAGATGGTTAAGCTAACATCAAAAACCTAAAATAAATCAGTGAAAATAATGGGCAGGAGTATAATTAATGATGAGGAAAATGTAGAGACAAAAATAGCCGCTCCTTGGTGCAAGAGTTGCAGTCTCTTGAAGTAAAACTGATGTTCGGTCAGTAATTCTGGACATCATTTTCGCCAAGAGCAGACAGGTCCTGTTTGTGACGCGTATCTTTGGGAATATCTCAAAACCCAGTTCTGTTGGAGGTCAGACCAAAACCCATGCTGGCTGTTTTCCCATGGGTGGGTTACTTCTTGTTCCAACTCCCAGCGGAGCTTCGGAGAGCTTTTACAGACATCTTAACTTCCTCAGTTTTAAGGTATTGTGCAAGGATTCAGACCAAGACTTACTGCACACACCATGCTGTTCATAAATATTGGCACACCAGCGCAATTTTTGCTCTCTGGCTTTGTACTCCAGTACAATCGGCCTGAGAACAATGGATATTAGATTTCTCTTGTTCTAGCCCTCTTTCACTTTTAGTTGTCAACAGTGGTTGTTACAACCAGCATTCGACTGTTTCATTATGGACATTCTTTGTAAATTCTAATCACATATTTGAGATTGTTTCCCTGAAAGGGTTAAATTGAAAGAACAGTGGCCCTTTTTATTGGATGGCTCCATGCAAGTACTTGCAGACTGGGCTGTTACTCACTTAACTCTGAGGGTTATGCAAATGCACAGATCTTGTTATCTTAATTTTGGATCCAGGGAGCTGTAGGGCCTACTTTATGTAATTCTCCCCACACTAAAGAGAATATAATGTTCAGAGAGAGGTCTGCAAACCAGTTTTACGAGACAATACCTTTCTCAAAATTTCCATTTGCCAAAAGAGTAGCAACAAATTTGGCAAACTTTCTGTCACCTTTTAAAAAAATCTTATTAAACAAGTCTTGTTTCAAAGCAGGCCTGTGATTAAAACATAAATGAGAACATTTATTTACATTTATTTTATTTACAGCTAGCCTTGCAGACTCAGGGATATGTTAGAAAATATTTAATGACGTTTAGTGTAAGACCGGGGGGCGTCGTGGTTGGGGCTGGCAGAGGTTATTTCTTGCTTACCATGCATAATGTGCTGGCATTCGCTCGTCCTGCAGATTCAATCCCAGCTTGCTTTCAGCAATCAGCAGGGACCCACCCTGAATCATTCCTCAGTCTATTGTAGGGTTAACATGCCGTTCATCACACATTCACACCAATGGGCTGTCGAGATGCACCTGGCAACCCAGCTTGTGTGTCTGAGGACTGCAGGTGGAAAGCTGATTACACAGACACGGGGAGGACATGACAACCCCACACAGGAAAGAGACCAACAGACTGCCAAGCCGTGTGTCACCAGTTAGGCCTCACGTGTACTGAATTATTCAGCATTTCATTGGCTGATTTTATGATGCCTGACTCTATTGAAAGCACTTAGGCCTGGGCATGTGGCCTTGCCTTATTAATGTCATAAGGAGACACTGCCCCAAGATGCCATATTTTAATAATAATTTTTTACTCGTGCGTAATGTATGGTTGGTGATTATGAATTGTCCACCTCAGCATCACTCCACTTCAGGTCCTTTTAGCCTGAGAGTCTACAGGTGCGGCCGTGTCTGTGTCAGCGTCTGTACTTAAGTCTTCAGTCTTCCTGCAGTACGATCAGCAATACAAGATAATAATATAACCCCAAGCATTATATTGCTGATAAAACAATCACTAATGCTAACTCAAATCAAATGAGGTTAACAGTTTTTTTTTTTTCCTAATGCCTTAATTTAATTTTTGTATTTTTATCTCATACAATTTTGTACTATTCTAACCTTGTTTCATTTTCTTTTCTTGTTTTCTTTGTGTATATTGTTGTATTTGTTTGTATGTGTGTTGTTTTTTAATGTTATCACGGCCCTGCTGAAAAAAAGTGGGTTTTTTACTGTGTATAAATACATAAACAAAAAAAAAAAAAAAAAAAAACAATACTGACGTAATGTAAGGTCACACCTCTAGCCTTCAGACTCACTGGTCTATTAAGACCCGGACCGCATTATTCAGCTCCTCAATCATCGCATGCACCTGTTGTTCATTTCCACTGTGTGGTAGTGTTGTGCTATTTAAGACCGAGCCTCGCTCTTAGTGTTTGCGAAGTCTCATATACCACACGCCTGTGTTGTATTGCTAGTCTTGTATAGACTCTGCGTATTGCATGTATATTCTAATTCTCCAACTCAGTGCTGTTTATTGTTGATATCAGTACTTTAACTTTATTATAAGGAACCTCATTCCCTTACTCTATTTTAGTAATACATTGTTGCTGTAACTAAAGTCCAGTGTTTGTATTACTAATAACATTATTTAGGAACCTCGTATCCTATTTATTTTGGTATTGCTTTGTGTGTGCCTCCCTCCTGTGCAGAAGGCATAATAAATACAACCAAGTCCATCCTTGCACCTGAGTCCAGTCCTCAACTTCCTGTCCTTCGTGCGCATCACCAGTGTCAGAAGCACAACCCTTACACATAAAATATTGACAAAAAAATGAAGAACTTGTAAAACAGATAGAGTTTTAAGATGTTGAATAATTGAAATGAAAAAATAAAAAAACCTTGCTCCAGGCCTCCGAGTGTCCCAGAACTGCCCATCTGGGTGCCTGTGATCTTGATCTTGAAAATATAAAGTTTAAGGATAAATATTTGAGTTTTTAAATTATCAGTTTACGAGATTTTGATCATATTGGTTATATCCTGAAAGCTTTCACTTAGAAGTATGTCCTTATTTGAAAAAGTGCCTTTTAGATGCCTTTTTTTTTTCTTCTTCTTAGCAGATTCCACTACTCTTCAGCAAGCCTCGAATGTGTGACAGAAAGTTAATATACTGCTCCGCCTGACATTTATTTACCGGAAGACCGATTTACAAAGTTGTCTGAATCCGCGCACTACATCACCACCTAAAAATGGAGGCAAAACTGACCTTCGCAAAATCTATGAGTGACGATGCTTCTTCGTGTCTTGACACAAGAAGCAACACAATGTTTTCTGCAATTTGACATCGAACCCAGTGCCACTGGACGCCGCCATGTTTATCCAGAAAAAAAAAGTTCCGCCTAATGGCTTCCACAGTCACACATCTAAGGTTTGATGAGGAACGAATTGGCCGAGGTTACCCAAGTGATACTGTACATGCTGACTGCCTTATCCTGTGATGGCATGAGCAAGGTGTGATTGACGGTGTGCTTGCTTCATTTAAAGAAGGGAGAGTTATTTGTCATGTGAGAAGGTGAAATCACGTGCCATGACATCCTCTTCCTTTATCACAGGGAGCAGGTTACTACAGTGGATTAAACAGTTTGACTGTCGGCTATTCAGTGTGGGGAAATTTATATCTGTCATATAAAAAATGTGAATTCATGACTCTTTCCTTTCAGTGTCATTTAATAAATACTAAAAGACTGCAGTTTGTTTTCTCCAACTATTTGCCATACTAAAATAATGTGGTATAATTCAGGAGGAAATACTCTCAGGTTTGTTTCTTCAGACCAACCACATTTATTGCCTGGTAATTTGTATCTAAATGACCAGGGAGAAAGTGAAGTCCTCATAGTTGCATTTTGGCTGCTTTCCTTTTTTTTTTTTTTTTTTTTGTTGCACCTGCGCCCCCCGGTTTCCATGTGATTGAGTTTAACAATTTTCTTCTTCGAATGCAGGACAGTTAAAATGCCTGAGCGCATTACTTTCCTGAGCCGCGAGCCTTTGGCAGCTCGGAATCATTTGGTTCTGAAATCTTCCTCGATTAAACACATAAACAACAGCCAGTAAAGCTCACTGTAGCCCGTGGGGTGTGGGTTGGAGTCTTTTGCCAGGGACACATGGTGAGTGATTTGGTAATAATGCAGAAATCCTCACGTACAGAGATGTTCTAAAGATGTAGTTCCCTCAGAGACTCTCAAGTTTCTCTGGCCGCATGAATACATCTTAAATCATGAAATAATAGCAGTCAGAGTATCGGGCCGAAAAAATATATTAGAGTTAATTTGGTGCTCACACTCAGATTGTGTTCTCACATCACCCTATAATTCACTGAATGCTTTAAAAAAAATCCTCATTAAGCTCAATCAAAAATAACTGAATGTTCCTTAGTTAATTGTTCCCAGCTTGTAATTTTAAGAAGATTGTCAGCACTTTAAGGAATTTCAGCAGAAGTGAAAGATTCGTGCCCTGTCGCTTCAGCAGATTCTGGGTGCTGGAGTCTTTCTGGATGGGTGCTCTGCACATGAATTCATATTCTTTACCCACATTAAAAGCTCTGGGATGGGGTGTGTACTTATGCTCTTGGGAGGCTATTAATGTCCTCACTCTTCCATGGATCGACCTGATTAATCTAGTCCAGGAAGAAAAATGAGACATAGAAGTCCTGTTTATTGAATCTCACGCCTCAGTTGCTTAAGTATCAGTCTTACGCTTGATTCTGAGATATAGTGAAATCACAGAAGAACAAATTTATAATAAAAATGATCTCACAGATATGCTGACAACACAATATCAGGCGATATGCTGTCACAAGTATAATCTCGGGGATACTGTGACATCACAGAAGCATACGATTTCATTATTAGAATGATCACATGGTATAGAGAAATTGCAGCGCTGTTAACAATTACATCTGGACTCTTAACCAGTCTGTGACACGGTGCTACACTTGGCCTGAACCCCTCGATATTAAACGCATTAGGAGAACAAGACCTTCCTTGACCTTATTTTGTTAACACTGCAGCTTTACCCCAACCTCGCAAGTCCATGAACGAGCAGACTATTATAGTAAGACACGAGCAGCTGATGTTCAGCTTTCACCAACAGCAGTATTGTGTTAACAGTTCAGAAAGGCAGGGTGGCACATGAACCTTGAAGTGTCTGCAAACTGAGTCTCAGGCCTCCCTGTAAAAGTACACATTTACCAGGAGTGGGGTTTGAACCCACGCAGACTTGCATCCATTGGATCTTAAGTCCAACGCCTTAACCACTCAGCCATCCTGGTGTGAATCAGTACTTCCTGCTACTCAAAAATGAGGTGTTAAACATATTCCAGGTTAGTGATCAGGTGGTAATTAGGCTTTTATTATGAGTTTCTTTCTTAGAACAATATCATGAATTTGCGCATTGGTTTACGCAGTCAGCTCACGGGAGCAGCGAAACACACTCTACAGGAAGACAGAATAATTGTGGGAATGAGTGCCGGAGCGGAGGAGATGAGGAGATCGCTCGATGGTTTCACTTGCATTAAAGGCTCCTCGTAATACGCTCTTTGGCGGCTATCGACGTGCTCGTTCTCACGGACCTGCCTGATTAATCTGACCCAGGAAGAAAAATGAGATGTCAGAAGCCCTGTCGATTAAATGTCTGTTCTTGGTTGCTTAAATATCAGTCAAATGCCGTGAGACTCGTTGGTTGTGAGACTCCGAACGCAGGAGGGAAGAGGTGCATCTGTGTGACAGCCTTTCTGTCCGGGACCCTGAGCTCTCCGAGTCACCTGAGTACAGAGGAGCTGGGAGAGATGAGTGTGACACGAGTGCGCATTAATGACTGCTCCATGGTCATTTCACATCATCCTTCAGGGATTATATCTGATACTGATACAATCAAACACATACGCACATGAGGATGCAGAGATTAGAGGCACAAGAAAACTCAGGGAGAGAGATGCTATGTCTCTGTGTTTGTGAATGTGTGCGGTGAGGACCGTAAACATGTAGACTGTGATAAAACATTGTCCTGCCCAAATGGATGTACAGTGCGAAACAAATTTATCAGACCACCTGTTATAAAAAAAAAAACAAGAAAACACGAATATTTAAGAAATTTCTCAAAAACTTGTTTAAAACTAAAAATTTTTTTGTTATTTCTTTGGCAAATAATGAACTGAAACCACTAAATAGTCCTTATTCACACATAAAAACCAAAAAAAAAAAATCAATATTTTGTATGGCCTCCTTTGGCCTTGATAACAACTTGCATTCTTGTATTCAACCACTAAAACTAATTTTTATGTTCAGGAATGCAAGAAAATAACTGTCGTTTGGCATCTTAATTAAAAAATAATAAGGTGCTTAACAATTTTTTCTGCTTTTTTGTAAAACGGTAAATTTGATAATTCATGGATAACAACAATAATTATATTTTACCATTAAAAATATCATTTCAGTTAAAGAGCTTGTGCATACTGGGGGATTAACCATTACAGAAACATAAAATTATTTTGGTAATTACCAACACTGTTAATTTAGGGCAGCTGTGGCATAAACCTTACTTTGGGTGGTGGTCTAATAAATTTGTTACAGTTTTTTTCATTTGCTTAAGCACAATTTTGAAAACAGGGCCCGGTTTTTCAAAACACCTCGCACAATTAGCACAACCATGCACCCAATAAGCAGAACACCTCAGATCCTTTGCAAAATGAAACACTCTTGTAAAAACTATACACTAATTTATTAAAACCATGTTTCCATATGAAACACACACATTTCACATAACTTAATTCTGTTTGAACCAGTTACACCCTGCTGTGCTTAACCTAAAACACTTTTAGCAATTCTATTTCCCAGTGATTTGAGTACTGAAAGTGAAGTACAGAGAAAGTATAAATATACGGGAAACCAAACACAATACAAGACCAATGCTGCAGACTGATGAAAATATAATCATGCTACTACAGTAGTGTGCATAACACTGTTAGCTCAGCAAATATCAGACAAACATACAATACTGTAATACTGTATCCAAAACAGGTTACAATTACAGTAAAGAAAAAATGTAGGTATGTAGTACAGGAAATATTAGACACTATGTACCCCTTCGCCTAGCTGGATTTGGCCAGAGAATTTCATCAACATCACAGGCGATATCGTCTTTGGCAAGACAACGTGTGAAGAACCGTCTTGAGTGTCGAATCCATCCTTGCACAGCTGCAGCGTCGATTTGGTCACAGGCCTCCTCCGTGGCCTGAGTGAGGGGTACCTGAGCCTGGGGCCGCAGACCGTAAACTTTCCCCTGTCATGCTGAGAAAGACTCTTCGATTGGGTTCAGAAAAGGAGAGTATGGTGGAAGGAATAGTACTGCAAACTGTGGATGGTGTTGAAACCAGTTCTGGACCAGAGCAGAGCTGTGGAAAGACACATTGTCCCAGATGACAATAAATTGCATCTGGTCGATTTGTTTTACTGCTGTGACGATGTTGTGCAATTGGTCCAAAAATGTGAGAATGTGAGGTGTGTTGTAAGGGCCCATATTGGCATGATGGTGGAGGACCCCATTCTGTGTAATGGCAACGCAAACTGTGATGTTACCCCCACACTGCGCTGGGACATTGATTATAGCCCTGTGGCCAATGATATTTCTGCCCCTCCTTCTTGCTTTTGTGGGGTTAAACCCTGCCTCATCCATGTAAATGAATTCATGCAGGATTTCCTCAGCATCAATTTGTAAAACTCTCTGAAATACAATGAAAGACAAGATTGTGTAGTTCAGCATTGATCAAGTATTCACTAGTCAATTTACATGTATATCTGCTAAGATTTGGCTGAGCTCTTAGTCCAGCCTCCCTTAGCATCAATCTGTGATTCGCGACATGATCAACTAGTGTGGCGCGAATTTCATGTGATAAATTTGGTCTTTTTCTTTGAGCGCATTCTCCTCCAGCTTCAGCTCCTCCTCTTCCTCAACCTCCACCTCCGCCTCTACCTCTACCTCCAGCTCAGCCTCTACCTCTGGCAAGGCCTCTTCCTCTACCTCCACCTCCTCCTCCTCTCCCTCCTCCTCCTCGTTGGATTCCCCCTCACACCCTCACTCCTCTTCTTCTGATTCCTTCCATTTTAGCTGAAGACTGGTGAACTCACCCGCTGCATTTTTATAGTGCTTAAACCTGATTGGTGTGTCTACAATTAAGCAATCATGTGTATCCGTACCTGATGGCTGTGTTTAACCAATTGGCTCATTGGTGTGGTTATTTGATAGTCAGTGCTTTGGAATTGCAAGGAAGTGGCATCATGATATACTTGTGTCTAATTTATGCAAGTGTGTTTGGTGTTTTGCAAATCACGGTGTGTATTGTTTCGCAAAAAGTGTGAGGCTGGCATTGTGCTTATCGTTGTGCAAATCTGGGCCGATGTTTTGCTCCTTGTGTGTAAGGTTTTGAAAATTGTGTAATACTTTTGATTTTAGTGTTTATGCAATCGGAAAAAACTGTAAGCACTGTATGTACCAATGAGGAACAGAGGGATCCATCCTGCGCTTTAACTGAAGGGAATCACATACAGATGCAGTGAACTGTGTGGCCACCTATGGAGAACGAATCTGCAGTAATTATGTCTCTTTAAGAGTCTTTCATGGTCGTTATACTTTTGGACTTTGATACATGGATATGGAGATGTGTGGTGTGTGTATACACGTGTGTGGGTTTGTGTATTTGTGCATTATTGTGTTTGCATGCGTAAGTGTGTGTATACGCGTGTGTGGGTTTGTGTATTTGTGCATTATTGTGTTTGCATGTGTAAGTGTGTGTATACACGTGTGTGGGTTTGTGTATTTGTGCATTATTCTGTTTGCATGTGTAAGTGTGTGTATACACGTGTGTGGGTTTGTGTATTTGTGCATTATTCTGTTTGCATGTGTAAGTGTGTGTATACACGTATGTGGGTTAGTGTATTTGTGCATTATAGTGTTTGCATGTGTGGGTTTGTGTATATTTGTGCATTATTGTGTTTGCATGTGTAAGTGTGTGTATACGGTGTGTGGTTTGTGTATTTGTGCATTATTGTGTTTTGTGCAGTGTGTGTATACACGTGTGTGGGTTTGTGTATTTTGCATGTGTTTGCATGTGTAAGTGTGTGTATACACGTATGTGGGTTTGTGTATTTGTGCATTATTGTGTTTGCATGTGTAAGTGTGTGTATACACGTGTGTGGGTTTGTGTATTTGTGCATTATTGTGTTTGCATGTGTAAGTGTGTGCATACACGTGTGTGGGTTTGTGTATTTGTGCATTATTGTGTTTGCATGTGTAAGTGTGTGTATACACGTGTGTGGGTTTGTGTATTTGTGCATTATTGTGTTTGCATGTGTAAGTGTGTGTATACACGTGTGTGGGTTTGTGTATTTGTGCATTATTGTGTTTGCATGTGTAAGTGTGTGTATACACGTGTGTGGGTTTGTGTATTTGTGCATTATTGTGTTTGCATGTGTAAGTGTGTGTATACACGTGTGGGTGTGTGTGCATTATTGTGGGTAAGTTGTGTATTTGTGCATTGTGCATTATTCTGTTTGCATGTGTAAGTGTGTGTGTGTACGCACGTGTGTGGTTTGTGTTTTTGTGCATTATTGTGTTTGCATAAGTGTGTGTACACGTGTGTGGGTTTGTGTATTTGTGCATTACATGTGTAAGTGTGTGTGGGGTTGGGTTTGTGTATTTGTGCATTATTCTGTTTGCATGTGTAAGTGTGTGTATACACGTGTGTGGGTTTGTGTTTTTGTGCATTATTGTGTTTGCATGTGCAAGTGTGTGTATACACGTGTGTGGGTTTGTGTATTTGTGCATTATTGTGTTTGCATGTGTAAGTGTGTGTATACACGTGTGTGTGGGTTTTGTGTATTTGTGCATTATTGTGTTTGCATGTGTAAGTGTGTGTATACACGTGTGTGTATTTGTGCATTATTGTGTTTGCATGTGTAAGTGTGTGTATACACGTGTGTGGGTTTGTGTTTTTGTGCATTATTGTGTTTGCATGTGTAAGTGTGTGTATACACGTGTGTGGGTTTGTGTATTTGTGCATTATTCTGTTTGCATGTGTAAGTGTGTGTATACACATGTGTGGGTTTGTGTATTTGTGCATTATTGTGTTTGCATGTGTAAGTGTGTGTATACACGTGTGTGGGGTATTTGTGCATGTTTGCATGTGTAAGTGTGTGTATATTGTGTTTGCATATTTGTGCATTATTGTGTTTGCATGTGTAAGTGTGTGTATACACGTGTGTGGGTTTGTGTATTTGTGCATTATTGTGTTTGCATGTGTAAGTGTGTGTATACACGTGTGTGTATTTGTGCATTATTGTGTTTGCATGTGTAAGTGTGTGTATACACGTGTGTGGGGTTTGTGTATTTGTGCATTATTGTGTTTGCATATGTATGTGTGTGTATTATTGTGTATTTGTGCATTATTGTGTTTGCATGTGTAAGTGTGTGTATACGTGTGTGGGTTTGTGTATTTGTGCATTATTCTGTTTGCATGTATTTGTGCATTGGGTTTGTGTTTTTGTGCATTATTGTGTTTGCATGTGTAAGTGTGTGTATACACGTGTGTGGGTTTGTGTATTTGTGCATTATTCTGTTTGCATGTGTAAGTGTGTGTATACACGTGTGTGGGTTTGTGTTTTGTGCATTTGTGTTTTGTAAGTGTGTACACGTGTGTGGGTTTGTGTATTTTGCATTATTGTGTTTGCATAAGTGTGTGTATACACGTGTATTTGTGCATTATTTGTTTATTTGTGCATTATTCTGTTTGCATGTGTAAGTGTGTGTATACACATGTGTGGGTTTTGCATTATTGTTTTTGCATTATTGTGTTTGCATGTGTAAGTGTGTGTATACACGTGTGTGGGTTTGTGTATTTGTGCATTATTGTGTTTGCATGTGTAAGTGTGTATACACATGTGTGGGTTTGTGTATTTGTGCATTATTGTGTTTGCATGTGTAAGTGTGTGTATACACGTGTGTGGGTTTGTGTATTTGTGCATTATTGTGTTTGCATGTGTAAGTGTGTGTATACACGTGTGTGGGTTTGTGTATTTGTGCATTATTGTGTTTGCATGTGTAAGTGTGTGTATACACGTGTGTGGGTTTGTGTATTTGTGCATTATTCTGTTTGCATGTGTAAGTGTGTGTATACACGTGTGTGGGTTTGTGTTTTTGTGCATTATTGTGTTTGCATGTGTAAGTGTGTGTATACACGTGTGTGGGTTTGTGTATTTGTGCATTATTGTGTTTGCATGTGTAAGTGTGTGTATACACGTGTGTGGGTTTGTGTATTTGTGCATTATTGTGTTTGCATGTGTAAGTATGTGTATACACATGTGTGGGTTTGTGTATTTGTGCGTTATTGTGTTTGCATGTGTGTATAAGTGTGTTTGTATGTTTGTGCATTATTGTGTTTGGGTTTGTGTATTTGTGCATTATTGTGTTTGCATGTGTAAGTGTGTGTATACACGTGTGTGGGCTTGCGTATTTGTGCATTATTGTGTTTGCATGTGTAAGTATGTGTATACACGTGTGTGGGGTTTGTGTATTTGTGCATTATTGTGTTTGCATGTATAAGTGTGTGTATACACGTGTGTGGGCTTGCGTATTTGTGCATTATTGTGTTTGCATGTGTAAGTATGTGTATACACGTGTGTGGGTTTGTGTATTTGTGCATTATTGTGTTTGCATGTATAAGTGTGTGTATACGTGTGTGGGCTTATGATTTGTGTGGGCTATACACGTGTGTGGGCTTGCGTATTTGTGCATTATTGTGTTTGCATGTGTAAGTATGTGTATACACGTGTGTGGGTTTGTGTATTTGTGCATTATTGTGTTTGCACGTATAAGTGTGTGCATCTGAGGGTTTATTTACCCCATGACCTCTGACCTGTGCATGCACATTTCTGTGTGACTGCATGTCTGTGGGTGCAGTGGGTGCAGTGGGTGCAGTGGGTGCATGCACAACACTTACTAGCAAAATTTTCCAAAAACTTATGTCCACATTTTTACGGGGGCAACTGTGTGTAGATTAATGACAAGAAGGTAAGTTTCAGGCATTTTAAATCAAATCTATCACACGATGAAATGTGCCAAAAGTGGATGAATTTTTTTCTGAAGCCATTGTAGGTCTGTGTGTTTTCGTCCAGGAGAAATCGCTCAGTAATAAAAGTACGCCACGTACTAAGTGTTCCCAGGCATTTCCTCTACTTACCTGCTTCTCTGCTGAAGAAGAGATCAACCACACAGCCTGTTTAGTTTTCACAGCAATGTATGGAGTCTCCAATCCCCCAATCAGGTAACATCCTCTTATCAGTATACCTATGTGTGCATCTTCAGGTATACTTGTGTACCACGGAAAGGTGATAAAGTAACGGAAAAATTGATTTTAGTAAGGTGTTCCACCTCCATAAGCAGCCAGATCAGATTCAACACATCCTGGCATAAAGTCAACAAGTGTACAGCTTTACCGAAGGGATGGTGGGGACCTCTCCTCCGAGAGATATTCCCTAATTTAGTGTTTTTTTAAGATTATTTTTTTGGGAACTTTTTCCTTGATTTGATAGTTGTACAGTGTAGAGAGACAGGAAGGTTGGGGAGAAGAACAGGGGAAGACATGCAGCAAATGACCTGAGCTGGAATCGAGCCCAGGTCGCTGCGGGAAGGACACAGCCTTTATGGTACGCGCGCTTAGACCAATGAGCCACCGGGGCACCCCTAATTTAGTGTTTTGATGATGGTGATAGAGAGTGCTGTCTAACGCATTGGCTCAAAATCAGTTGAGTTGGTTTGGGATCTGGTGACTGAAGCTGGTGGCGTGAGCTCAGGATCATTTTCATACCCATGAAAGCATTCAGTGACCCCTTGTGCCCTGTGGGGTTTGGGCCATTATCATCCTAGAGGAGGCCCCTCCCATCATGGGAGGAGCTTCATTACAGGATATAAAGGTGATTCACACAGAATAACTCTGCACTGATTTACACACTGACCCCTCTGCCTTTCAGGGGACGAGTGGACCCAAACCATGCCAGGAGAATGAACACAAACATCTGCATTTGTTATGTTTGGCTAAATATTTATTTGATTTTTTCCTTTAATTTGTCACCAGTCTGTATATGTACAGTTGCAACCAAAATTATTCAACCACCATTGCAAATTGGGTTTAATAGCAAAATTTATAAACTTTCAGCTGTTTTTGATAAACAGATTAAACAAGAACATTTTAAATAGCTCAACACAACTAATATTACAACTGATTTCTCCAAATTTAACACAAAATGACACTTTTAATGACAACTACAGTATCAAAATTATTCAACCCCCCGAAGAGAATCCATCATAAGAGCATATTTGCAAATCAGGTGTTGTCTCAGGCACACCTAATGCAGCTAATCAAGAGCTTAATTAGTTGCATCAGGTTTGCTTGAGATAGAACACATCAAATACTTGCACTCGCTAGGGGTTTGTTGACAGTGACGTTTGATTGCATATTAGAAATATGGCTGTCAAAAGGAATATCCAAAAAGCTAATAGAGGAGGTCATTGCCTGGCACAAACAAGGAAAAGGAAACAAAAAGGTAGCACAGGCACTGAATTTTCGTAGAGATACAGTTGGAAGCATAGTTTGCAAGTTTAAAGTTAAAGGAAGAGTGGCTACAGTATCAGGATGTGGCAGAAAGAGGAAGCTATCAATGGCTGTCACCAGATTCCTGAGGAGACACAGTAGGGCGCATACTAAACGTTGAAGAACTCCAAGACATACACAACTGATCCAAAAGCACAAGCTCCGATACGCTCAAAACCATACAAATAAGCCTCAGAAGTTTGGGGATATTGTTCTGTGGAGTGATGAAACAAAACTGGAATATTTCGGGCTTATGAATCAGTGGTATGTCTGCAGGAGGAATACAGAAGCATATGCTGAAAAGCACACTCTGCCTACAGTGAAGAATTGTGGGGCTTTTTGATGCTCTGCGGCTGCCTTGCTTCCTCTGGCACTGGAAATCTGCAAAGTGTGGAGGCGAGATGGATTCAGTCAAGTACCAGGATATCCAAGGAGAAAATGTCATGCCGTCTGTAGGGAAGCTGAGGCTTGGGCATCATTGGACCTTCCAAAAGGACAATGATCCTAAGCATACCTCAACATCCACCAAGCTTTATTTTCAGAAGAAGTCTGGGAAGATTCTAGATTGCCCATCACAGTCGCCTCACTTGAACCCCATAAAAAATCTCTGGTAGGATTTGAAGAAGACAGTTGCAGCACACAAACCCTGGAATATTAGTGAACTGGAGGCCATTGTCCATGAGGACTGGACTAAGATTCCTTGGGAATGCTGCCAAAAGGTGTTGTCTGCCAATGCATCACATCTCCAGCAGGTCATAGCGGCAAAAGGGTGCTCTACTAAGTATTAAAGATGCTTGTCATGAAGGGGTTGAATAATTTTGAGCCTGCAGTAGTCATTAAAAGCAGAATTTTGTGTTGAATTTGGAGAAGCTACTCGTAATATTTGTTGTGTTGAGCCATTTAAATTGTTCTTGTTTGATTTGTTCATTGCAAACAGCTGAAAGTTTTTAAAGTTTGCCAGTAAACCTAATTTGCAACGGGGGTTGAATAATTTTGATTGCAACTGTATGTGAGTGTCTTCATATGGGTAGGTTTGTACATTTTTACGTATATTTGTATGCAAGTGCATGTGTGCTAGTGTGTGTATGTGTGCGCGCAAACGGTAAGCTAACTTTAGCCAAATTACTCACTTGAGTGTTAAACACAGGGCCATTGGTTTCAGCAGTCCTCCTGGGCTATATTCAGACTGTTTCGAGTGCGTCAGCAGTGCACTACGCACCAGTCATTATGACGGACGAGGGAACGCCTCGATACTCGCAAACCTAGCTCTGTGATTGACATCCTATAAGACCTCCCTCTGTGCACTAAAGTTCCAAAACATTCATTTTTGTTTTGACTAATTTGGATTAATTCCTCCATTTTGGGGGCTCAGGGTATATTGTATTTTCACTATCTCTAAAGACTGGCAAGTCTCAAACAATAGATCCCTGAAATCAAAACCTGTCTAAAAAAAATATCCTTCCCTGTGTCACGTAACATCATCATTATTTTTGTGACTGCAACAGGGAGTCATATTAAATCTCAGAATGAGGAATTCAAGAAGTTTAAGTCTTTAAGTCTTTCGCCGCGACCTGCTCTTTTTTAAGAGTTCCCCACTTCCTGTACTGTCATTATTCTGTGCATCACAGTGCCTACTTCTTTCATAACTTTTTTTTAAGGCGATACCGACTGTGCAGGCAGTCGCTGTTCAAATAGCAGGAAGTTTTCTCCAAAAAAAAGAAGGAAATGAAAGCTTCTGAAAAAAATTCTGGAATGTTCCCAAACTAAAATAACTACCTGCATAAACCCTTCACCGGGGAGGGAAAGCCTTGCACTGTAAACATCGCATCTCAGTCACTGGCACATCCTGTTATTCAAGTTTAAAGAGCTTTCAGTCAAAACTGTAAATCCACATCTCACTTATACTGCAGCTCAGTTTGTCAGAACACAACTGTTTTCTGGCCATCGCTATGGTAATCAGCGGGTAATAGTCTGCAGTGCACGCTGTGCTAAAGCACGACATTGATGTGATTTAAATGTTGATACCTGTTAATTCTGAGGCCCGGAGCGTAATTTGTCACCTAAGTCTAGTTCCATACTACGCCCACGTAAATAACCGTGCCATAATCATATCAGATCACTCATAAAGGATTTAAATTAGCATTCTGTGAAACAGCTGAAATATTAGGAATATTTTCTGCATAATTACTACCATAATTACTGTATATGTTGGAAGATGATTAAAAGTCAGTTTTATTTTATGCCATATTCACTAAAAAAAAAAGAATTTGAACACAACAATTTATTCATAAAAATCTATTAAAAATATTTAATATTTATTTCTAGTGCAAAGCAGAGTACCGTCATATTTTGAGGCATTTTTAACATTGTTCTAACATAAATGATGTCCTTAAAAACATATTCTTCATTAAAATCAGGGATTGTAAAAGTTCATGCTACTAGCCTCTGCAGTGAATTCTGTTTTCATTCAACAGAAGAAAAATCACAGTTACACACATTGCTACAACATACAACGTGGCTGAGCAGCAGACAATTTAACATCTTATTACATATCACATATGAACTGCATATGTATCCAAATATGCAGATCTTAAAATGGCCATATTTTCATAACCACACTTAACTATACCTGTTGTGTTTGTACTACACAGACATTAAAAGTCCATCCTTGCTTGACAAACAAACTGGTAGATCAGACATACAAAGAGTGCAAAGTCCTTCGGGGGAGCTCGTAGATGACCTGATGCTCTGGCATCGGCCAGTTTGGTCTGGGTCATCGGTAGTAGTACCTGCTCCATGCCGGTTCTGGGGCACGCATTACATAGGGGAGATTGTGCACCCAGACCACTTCTCTCCTCCGTGGTGGGGGGGTGGGGTCATGGTCTGGGGGGCAAGTGCTGGTCAGGATAGCCCCACCCACAACCAGCAGGGCTCCGGCCAGCCAGCCCAGATAGAGAGCAGCTCCCAGCTCCCCCTTCTGGCCCGTGGGCACCTGGGGGTTGAAGAAGCCGGTCACCAGGGTTGAGGCGGTCCAGCTAACAGGGACGAGGCAGAGTACGCCAGCTGCCATGAAGGCCACGCCACTCCCAATCGCCACGCGCGCCTTTCCCGCCGGGTCTCGCCGCAGGAAGTTGCTGCACCGCCCCCCGATCAGGCCCAAGAAGGCCGCCACAATCGCCACGGCGATGGAGACGACCACCAGCGCCCGTGCGGCCTGTAGGTCCTGAGGCAGGGCGAGCAGCGAGTCGTAGGCCTTGCACTGCATGTGGCCCGTGCTCTGCAACACGCAGTTCATCCACAGGCCTTCCCAGAACACCTGCGCCGTCACGATGTTCGAGCTGATGAACGCTGTCACCTTCCACATGGGCAGGCCGCAGATTACCGCCACCCCGAGCGACCCCACGGCCGCCATCGAGAAGCCCAGGGCGTGCCGTCCCGCTGAAACCATCCCGGTCTCCGACTCAACTCAGCGCGTCGCGGGCGACCATCCAAACGGCAAACTTAAACAGAGAGTGGTAAAAAACAGGTCGCTCTGAGCTCTGAAGCTCTGTTTACTAAGTCTCTGGTCTCCGGTGAGAGGTGGAGTTTCACTTTTTCCCTCTCAGGGCCCAAACCGGTTTTTCTGGGGGGAGGGAATAAGTGTGTGTGTGAGGAGAGGGGGAGGGAAAAATTCTGGACGCACCGGATTCCTTCTCCCTCCACGCCCCTGAGTGGGATGTTGGTTGGAATGCAGGCCTGCTCCTCAGGTGATAGCCGAGAAGAGCACGTGAACAAGAGAGAGAGGTGACACCATTCCCTGAGGGCCGAAACAAACGCTTAAAAAAAAAAAGTATAAAAAGTGATCAATAGTTTTTTTACCTTGAAGTAGTATCAAGCATTGAACAATCGATGTTCCGTTTGTAGAAGAAGCAGAAGGTACAAACATCGATTGCCTGTCTTATTCAAACTTTACTCGTTAACAACGTATCTCCATGCTCTTCAGACAGTATCAGCTCAGCTTTGGGTCGTACACACCTCCAGTAAAGAGCAGAAAAAACACAGGCCTATCAAGATGAAGGCTCCGTCAGACCCACTGTGATGAAGATGGGCTTCAATCCCCAACATGTTGTACTACTTTTCGGCCATCAGTCTTTAAAACAGGGCTATCCAACTCCAGTCCTGTAGGGTTACAGTACCAGCGGGCTTTTACGGTCTCTTTCAATCAGCAGCTAATGAATGTCTTGAGAAAAAAGTGTGCGGACTTTGTCACTAGTCCTTGGATTCAAGTAATATTGTGTGTCAAAACAGATTAAAACCAGCAGGGCTGGAGTTTGCCTTCACTGCACTGAAACGGCCACATTAGTAATACACTGACTGTCACACAGTGGTACTTTAGCAGGGGGAAATACATGGGGTATTTCTCTGTATGTGGGTGAGCTTGTTTAGAGCAGGGCTGCCCAACCCTGTTCCTGGAGATCTAATGTCATGTAGGTTCTCATTTTAACTTCAGGTTTTGTTCCCTGCCTTTACAGCATGATCACCACCTGAATACGATATAGCTGTTGAACGAGGTATACTTGTAAGGGTTGATGGGAAATCCTACAGTGTATGGTACATCTCCGGGAACAGGGTTGGGCTGCCCTAGTTTAGATTTGCTCCAGAACAAAGTGGATCAATTCTATGCTTTCAATAATCCACAACTCACTCCGGAACAAAGCCTTCACTGTTGTATGAAAGGTTTTACGCAAGGAAGCAAACAGTGATTTAACAGAGAAAAGGTTTGTGTGTGAGCGTGCGTGTGTGTGTGTGTGCATTTTAGAGAGAGTGTTTACTTTTCACCCTACTTTCTTCGATATAAACATTGTGCCAACCACAATTCAGAACTTTAGATGAAAAAAGTCACTGTCATTGAAGAAGAATAACAAAACTTTATTTACATCATTTAAATACATGTAATATAATACTCTTCACAACAATTACTGTACATTGGGAACTTTTTCAAACATAACAAGAAAATCTGAATAGAAGAAGTGCATTTTTCACAAAGATAAGGGACATTTCTTTTTAATCATCTCGAACATAGTCTGGTCTCATATTAATATTACAAAAATCACTAGTGACAGAAAAGACCTGTCATATTTCATATTTCTTCTAACAAAATAGTGTTATTTTTCATGACAGAATAGCATCATAATCATCATCATCATTTTTTTTTTTTCCCAAATACTCCTGAATGCTCACAACTGAAGATCAAAAACAAGGTCAGTCACAGATGGTCGAACTAATTTGGCACTGGAATGAGGAAAATATCATATTTCAAGCAAATAGTAGATACAAAAATAAGCTAATTTTTTCCATTTGAGAGTAGAAACAAACGATTACGTCTCGTTATAAAACTAAAGGAGTGTTTTTGCAGTGATAGAAACAGTCTACAACTGGACTCATTTTACAATGACTATGCTAAATGATGTCTGTTAAAACAATCATATGGGGATCACGTACCAGCAAGCATCACAAACTCTCTCACTAATCCCTCTGTGTTCGATAGGGAGGTCTAAAGATAATGATCCTGGTCAGACTTTGGAGGGCGAACTTTCCAAAGTCAGAGTTTGAGGGGTTGTTTCTTGACCTTCTGCAGTGGAACATGATGGTGCATTTCTGAGCTTTTAGAGGTTTTACGCATGGAGTTTGAGAGTCATATCCGCAGAGAGTTTTAAGACAGGTAGTCCTGTTACAGCTTCTTGCAGGTTCTTGCTTTCGTAGCAGCAAAGTCATTGTTCTGAGGACTTCTCTGCATTTTTTGAGGAGATCAAACCTTTCAACGGAGACTTCATGAGTCACCTCCGAGGGGTTTGCAAGGACAACAAGTCCGGAAACAAGCCAGTGTTCAAAGCGTCTTTTCTTTCAACCTTCTGCAGCTGCAAACAGTCCCTTGTTAATGGACTTCATTCTCAGACTTTGGCAGTTGAACAGTCATTGTTTCGAGGGCCTCTTGTTGACCTTTCACAGATGAGGATATTGACACTTTTTTTTTTTTTGTTGGTGGTGCCGGAAGCTTCTCACCGGTACTGCGCGGGGGCGTACTGACTCCCGGCCGTCGGGGTATGACTGGGCGGGATGTATTTCGGGGGCACATAGGGCACCGGGCTGACCACGGATCCCCCGCGGTAGGGGTAGGCCCCCGGGTACGTGTACGGCGCTGGGTAGTACTGGTAGGGCTTGTTGGAGGGGGGAGGACATGAGGAGCAGAGAATGGCCCCTCCGACGATGAGGAGGAGGGAGGAGACCCAGCCGATGTAGATGCAGGCCCCGATCTCTCGCTTCTGCGACTCCACGGTGCTCGGGCTCACAAAGTCGGAGATGGTGAACGCCGCCGACCAGCAGACCGGGATCAGACAGATGACGCCTCCGACGATGCAGATGACTCCTCCCAGGATGACCACCTTAGCCCGAGACGAGGGATTGGAGAGACAGCTGGTGCACTTGGCCCCGATGAAGGTGATGAAGAAGCCGAGGAAGGCGATGACCACAGCGCCGACGATGAGAGCGCGTGCGGCCTGCAGGTCGCGGGCCAACCGCAGCAGGAACTGATGGATGCTGCACTGCATCTGGCCTGTGCTCTGCATCACGCAGTTCATCCACAGGCCGTCCCAAATGATCTGGCCTGTGGTGATGTTGGGCCCCACAAATGTGGTGACCCGCCACATGGGGATCCCACAGGTCAGGCACACGCCCACAAACCCTATGAAGCAGATCACCTGGCCGGTCACCTCCTTTGCGATACGACCCATCGATCGGCCTTCGTATTTGAGAGAGAGACGATGAGAGAGAGAGATAGAGCCGATTCCCGGGCAGTCGAGTTCCTCTCCACACCCAGTGCTGGCGAAAATGAAATTACGCGATTGTGTCTGGCGCTTTAATGTATAATCAGGATGAGTCGCACCTTCTTACGCGAATCGTCACGCCAAACATACCGGCCCTTCCAGATTCCTCTGCATCAGAGCCGCACAGGCCGAGCCGTTCCTGGTATCTGTTCTTGGTTTTTTTTTTTTGAATGAATGAATGAATGAATGAGGAACGGATGATTTCTACGAATATGAGTTTGATTTCATATCCATTCACAATGCGTTCACTTCATATTACATCAAATTTACATCATATTCAAGTCACATTCACATCCATTCAGATCACATTCACTTTACATTCACATTACACTGACATTACACAGACATTACATTCACGTTAATTCATAATACATTCACATTACATTCATATTACAGTAACATTACAGTCACATTCATTCACATCACATTCTCCACTAATAACTTTCTTATCTACCATTTGAGGGTCCTTATATAAAGATAAATACCCAACATCTGTTTATGTAATGACTTCCATTTCCCGGGTTTATGCAGTGCCCTCCGTGTGATTGGTGAAGATACTCCACAAACCCTACAACATAAGGTTGGTAAGATCAAACATACGGTGAGATCCTTAGTATTTAGATAGAGACATTATTTTTTGGCTTTGAAAAGTATGAATATAAGCAGTGACTGCCAGCTACACTTTATGGCCTTTATATCGACATGATGTGGAACATGAAAGCCCTTTTTATACTACTTCACCGTCAGATTATTCCAGATCTCACTATATTGGCACAAATGCGGCACAACTGAGGACATTATTTCCCTCAGTTGGCGAAAGTTGCTATATTTAACTTTTACTGTAGAAGCTTGGCTGCAAACGCTTCAGTTCCTCACTGCATCCATTGAGAAAGGCTGGTGACGCAGGTGGGCTGCAGCGCAGGTCTGGATTCGCACGTCAGGAGAGGGAGGTTCTGGGAGCAGCCTTCAGCTTCTGACAGAGTGATGAGGGACACTTAAAACATGCTTTCTGTCTCACCGTCTGCCTGTCAATCTGTCTCTTTCTCTCACTCTCTCTCTCACTCGCTCTCCTTCCCTCTCTCACCGTTTCTTCCACGGTCTTCATTTCTCTTTCTCCCCCCTTTCTCTCCCTCTCCCCGGCTCTCTCTCTCCTTCCGTCTCTCTCTCTCTCTCTCTGCCTGCGTCATGAGAAGGCCCAGTGAAGCGCAATGGTAAATCTTGTTTGGGTTGCCAAACCTGATACAGCGGCAGTCGTTGTTGAATTTACAGATGAAGTGAAAGTGATGCAGATGTAACTGAACTCTTTATGGTATAAGATCTTGAATAAGATATGTGCTCAATCGATCATTCACCTGTAATCACTATAAGTGAATAAAAGCAACGAAGCCCTGTTGTGAACTGGGCAGAGGGGGAACGATTTGCAGGATCGACATTGAGCCACTAGAGCACGTTTACAGAAGGATGAGGAGGACTGGAAGAAGGCTTGGAGAACCTGCTGAACCTAATTATTTTCTCACTACTAACTTCCCCCATCGGGCAGGAACATTAACATTTAGGGTATAAGGTAAGGAAAGACCGTGAGAATTACCCCTTTAAGTGAGACCCTGCAGAATGAGACAATCCAGCCTCAACTGAGACAAGACCAGCA
The DNA here is from genome assembly GCA_029692085.1 of Gymnothorax javanicus. Lineage (NCBI taxonomy): Eukaryota > Metazoa > Chordata > Actinopteri > Anguilliformes > Muraenidae > Gymnothorax > Gymnothorax javanicus. The sequence continues at coordinate 10,312,648 of CM056197.1, forward strand.
ACTTACATACACAGGACAGTCAGACAGAATGGAGTGGCCACAGCGGATTGCGCTATGGGAATAGGGGAGTTAACGAGACAGTCGACCTATTAACCGCAAAACATACGAAGACTGGTGGAACAGGGAAATTACTAATTAGGAAGATGCGAGGGTTCCATAAAAGTTCTAGAATACTGGCTAAGAATTTTGAAAACAAACAATAAACGCGCATTCCTTAAAAAAAAAAAAAAAAAAAAAGCCTCCTTTGTAATTAAATGGCACACCGTGATGATACTGTAAGTGGAGCACAGAGAACAATCTGGAAGGACTCAGGAGGGAGACGCCCTAGAAGTCATAAATTGCAGTTTGAGCAGATGCACTGGATGTGACTACAGGACAAAAAAGACTCCTTTCATGTCACTTATGGATTCGACGGATGTCCCCGTCAACTTCTATTCATAGATGGACTCGACGGATGTCCCTGTCAACTTCTGTTCATAGCCAAAATCGTCAATGTTTGATGTTACAGTAAACATTAAAAAAAAATATATATATATCAGCTGGTTCAAACCAGAACCTCCTAATTATAAGGCAACAGCACTAACCAGAGCACCACAAACCATCACAGATAAATGTACTGAAAAAAATGCCTAACCCCCAATGCAATAACGGATCAATATAATAAATTCATGACATTGATTCCCTCTCACCAATGACATTTTGCCATGGCGTCATAAAACGATGTAAGAGGACTCCCATTGCTGTGCATATTGACTTTAGTGCAAAGTGTCACCGTGGCGTTACTACATCACGAGTCAGGATGAGAATGCATTGGAACAGAGCTCTGCTTGGAGTATCCTGTCCCATCAATCCATGCATTAGTAATCTTGAAAACAGGCTTAGTTGATCATTTTTTAAAAATATCTTCAGTAGATTCTAAGAGTTTTCAATAAAACACTGTTTCTGACCAAATCTTGCTGTAATTGTGTGAATTTTATCATTTCCAGGAATTTCCTTCATGATCCAGTACCTGGTTGTAGTGGGTAGTGTTGACGGTGACACTCTGATCGGTTCTTCTTTATGGTTCACAATAAAAGATAACAATGAAACCAGGCACAGACCTGGGCGATGTGCTTTGGGGTTGGAGAAATGAATAAAAGATGATGGGGATAAATCATCACTTGCAGCCGCGCGGCCGAAGCTAGCACAATGTAATCTGGGTAAATATCATGTAGGTTTGTTTATGTAAAGACAATCTCTGCGACACCTCAGCCAGACATGCAGCAGACAGACAGACCCATCTCCCTCTGTGTGCTCACATTATCAATGGCTTTCATTTTCTTTTCAAAGCAAGGGATTTTCAGCAATACAGGTCTTAATATTTAAATTCATAGCTATAAATCAATCATATCCAATACACCACAATGATTGAAATTTCATTACATTTTATTTGCAGAAGGATTTTTGCAAAATTACTTTATTCAGAATATCAGTCTTAGGTCCCCAGAAAAGCATGTGTGGTAAAAACAATTCCCAGAAAAATCCACAAATATCCATCCATTCGTCCCTTATACTGTATAAATCTGCTTCTGCCTCCCAAGGGTCACGTGGGAGCTGAAGCCTATCCCAGCTGACTGTGGGCGAAAGGCAGGGACCCACCCTGAGCTGCTCATCGATCCATCGTGGGGCGCACACGCTGTTCACGACATTCACTGGCAACCCATGCAAACATGGGGAGAACATGCAAACTCCAGTCCACATGCAACGAGGGAGAGAAAAACCTCCCAGTGGTCAGAGGAGCCCCCCATTAGTGGGGGGACCCAGCCTCGGCTGGTTGGGTAAGTGAATATAAATTGGTTAAAATTGAAGGGAATTATTATATTCAAATGAGTTGAAATGAAAGTAATAGAATAAAGATTATTAAAATAGCGAGGGCAGAAATAGAAACAGAGCTGTGCTTGAAAATCTGATGCTCCCAGAGTGTGTCCCGGTGTCGGAGTGAATAATTGGGTGCTGTAACTGAACTGGGCGCCGGGCTGACCAGGCCTTAAGGTTAAGAGTCATCGCATTCTCAGCAATCTTGCTTGGTAAGATGTCTCACGGCTGTGTGGGAACCATCTGTAGGGATACCAGTGTGTTTCAGGGATTCGGTGTCTGTCTCACCACCCAGGGCTCCATTAGCTAATGTGTCGTGCAAATTATTTGCGGTCTCCTGAGGAGGAGCGGTAAAATATTTCACGAGGGGACATGATAGCAGCCTTTGGACATTGTTCTTGAGCTTATTGAGAAATGTCACGGAAATGTCAGTTCGTGTAAATGTCTGGGGCAATAATTAAGAGGAGGATTTGAAGCGAAATTCGAAATGGGACGCAGCCTTCCTCTCCCAAACCCTCCGTTTGACATTAGTCAAAATGCCAAATGTACACAGACTGTGTGGCTTTCCTGTCTGTTGTGTGTCTACTGATTACATCATCACAGATTCCAAGAGTACCCTGGAGTCAGACGGCACAACAGACAGGCAGAACCCCACAGTACTCGCTCCGAGCTGTACCACCGGGCCAAACAAATCTCACAAGGGGAGGTGCTGGAGGTGAATTACTCAATCTGGTGCAAGACAGCAGGGAATTTCCATCAGCTTTCTCATGGATTTCCCATTGTCTTTTTTTTCTGTTAATTTGCACACAGGGACCATCCCCAACTCTGGAAAAAAATATCAACAGTCAGAGTGGTTGTTTGTAAGTAAAATGAGTCTTTAAGTGCAGCCAGTAGCAAATTTAAGAGTGATAACACCTATATATGCCTACTGGACCTCAATTGATTATTTTACTTCAACTTAATGTGATCTTTTCCATGTCAAGTGTTGCACACCAGATTTGGAACATTGGCCTATTTTCAAAATATTGCATTTCATTACATTTACAGAGGCTTTTATCAAAAGCGACATACAGCAAGTGCCAAGAATCAAGTCATTGAAACAGCAACACAAGATATCAGACAAGGTACCATTTGTACAACCCCACAGTCAAAGAAGTCAAGACGCCCTTTAGAATGCAAATAAAAACAGAATGCAATGATTTGCAAATCATTTAAACTCTATAGTTAATTGCAAATAGCAGAAAGGACAACATGTCAGATTTTGAAATTGAAACACTTTATTTTTGTTTTAAATATATGCTCATCGTGAATTTGATGCCAGCTTTTTTCAAAACGAGGTTGTATAGAATATTAGTCATTTTACGTCACAAATGAGTAAAGCAGAGACATCAGCATACATCAGCAAAATTCAGACATTACAAAAAAAAAAAAAAAAGAGTGGGGGAGCGGAGGGGGGTTGTAGGTTAGGTACTCTCTAACAGCTGAGTCTTTCCACCCTGTTGGAAGATCTGCTCAGCCTCAGTTTGTAGGCATGTGGGCAGGAGAGCCACAGTAGATTGGAGAAGCTTTGTTGTCTGGATGAGCGACTGCCATTCAGATGGAGGGCAGGCAGGGAGCGTCGTCCTGTGGCAGCTGAACGGAGTGGCCAAGCTGGTTTGTATGGGGCTACTACCTCTTGCAGGAAGGAAGAAGCTGTCTTGTTTGCTGCAGCAAAAGCCAGAGTCAGGATATTGAATCTGACCCTGGCTGTAAGTGGCAGCTGGTGCAGGGATCTCAGCAGGGGATCACGTGGGAGAATTTGGTAGGGTTGAAGATAAGATGAGGATGGTAGACCAGCAAGCAAGGAGTTGCAGTAGTCTAGGCAAGAGATTACTGTGGATTGGATGAGCTGTGCTGAGTTGTTGGTCAGGTATGGTTGAATCCTTTTGATGTTGTACAGAAGGAATCATAAGGACCGTGCTGTTACTGTGATGTCCTGCTTGAAGCCTAGTTGACGGTCCGAGACCACAGATGACCTCCAGGTTCTTTGCAGTACAAGATGCAGCTACTGAAGTTCCATCATCGATGGAGGGAAGGTTTGGTGGGGGATGAAGAGGAGTTCCATCTTCTCCAGGTTGAATTTTAGGTAATGCCTGGCCATCGTGATCGAAATGTTAATCAGGCATGTGGATATTCTGCCTTGGACATGTGTTTCAGAAGGGGGAAGAGAGAGTTGTAAAGATAATGATTATTAGAGTGTCATCAGCATAACAGTAGTAAGAGAAACCATGGGATGTCGTAAGAGAACTGAGAGACCAAATGTGATTAGAAAACAGCAGGGGCCCTAGAACAGTTCCCTGAGGGACACCTATAGGAAGACGCTAGGGAGTAAAGACTGAACCATACAGGAAATCTGGCATGTCCTATCAGCTAGATAGGATAGAAACCAAGAGAGGTCAGTCCCAAAAGTCAGCCAGAGTGGAGACCATGAAAAGCAGCAGACAGGTCAAAAATAATCACAACATTTGCTTTCCTGGATTCTGGAGAGAGAAGATATGTCTCAGTGAGCTCCAGGAATTTTCATCTATCCATTCCCTATCTATTTTCTCTTTTATCTATCTCTTTTCTTTTTCAAATTCTGTTTCATTCCATTTTATTCATTCATTTTGGTTTTAAGGCCACCAGCAAATACTGCAAAGGCTTATTTAAAAATCATGGCAACCTGTTTAGAATGCTCAAGACTGACACAGGAGCAGAATTGAAGAACCAAATCGCTACACTACTTTAAATTCGCAATCACAGAAAATTAATTAACTTGTTTCTATCAAATGAGTGCCCGAGCTGGCAGGCTACACCAGCAGTGGATAATGAAGATCAACAAAGAATGTGGAAGAACTGCCCTCAGACATTCACCCACATACAGTCACCAAGGACTTAGTGACTCTGTACCCTGTTCACTGAGCCCTCGGTGACTCTGTACCCTGTACACCGAGCCCTTGGATCGGTGTACAGGGTACAGAGTCACCGAGGACTCGGTGTACAGGGCACAGAGTCACCGTGGGCTCGGTGCACAGGATACAGAGTCACCGAGGGCTCGGTGCACAGGGTACAGAGTCACCGAGGGCTCGGTGCACAGGGTACAGAGTCACCGTGGGCTCGGTGCACAGGGTACAGAGTCACCGAGGACTCGGTGTACAGGGCACAGAGTCACCGTGGGCTCGGTGCACAGGGTACAGAGTCACCGAGGACTCGGTGTACAGGGCACAGAGTCACCGTGGGCTCGGTGTACAGGGTACAGAGTCACCATGGGCTCGGTGTACAGGGTACAGAGTCACCGAGGGCTCGGTGTACAGGGTACAGAGTCACCGAGGACTCGGTGTACAGGGTACAGAGTCACCGAGGACTCGGTGTACAGGGTACAGAGGCACCGAGGACTCGGCGTACAGGGTACAGAGTCACTGTGGGCTCAGTGTACAGGGTACAGTCACCGTGGACTCTGAACAGGGTACATAGTCACCGAGGACTCGATGTACAGGGTACAGAGTCACCAAAGACTCGATGTACAGGGTACAGAGTCACCGAGGGCTCGGTGTACAGGGTACAGAGTCACCGAGGGACTCAGTGTACAGGGTACAGAGTCACCATGGACTCGGTGTACAGGCTACAGAGTCACCGAGGACTCAGTGTACAGGGTACAGAGTCACCATGGACTCGGTGTACAGGCTACAGAGTCACCGAGGGCTTGGTGTACAGGGTATAGAGTCACCGTGGGCTCGGTGTACAGGGTACAGAGTCACCGTGGACTTGGTGTACAGGCTACAGGACCATGCCAAACTGATAGCATCCACTCCCTGCTTGTCTTGAGCAACCGTTGTCCCTCAAACAAAGAAAGGCAAAAAACAATCAGCTTTAACCTCACTTCCTGCCTCTGACTGAGCTGCAACTTCAAAACCAGTTTGAAACGCTGGCAGTGAAAAATCACCCTATTTCCTGAGATCCTATGGAGGCCAATACAGGCCAGGCTTCCAGGGTTACCCACAGAGCCAGCCCGGGACCAGGGAACCCAGTCTCATCCCGACACGTCCTATATCAATGCTACTTGACCAAGCGTTGATATAGAACACAAACTGACACTTTTGGCGTCCTCGTTTGATGCCAGTTTAAAACAAATCCTCCCCCCTAACCCCTGTAAGAATGTGTTGGACCAGGACCAGCTAGCCATGCAACCAGACCTGGAGCTCGACTGATAGGCAGGAGGTATGTGATGAGGAAAGAACCATCAAACCATCCTCACTGGTGATTCAGTAACCAGTAATATCAAAAACAGGCTGATTGAAAATAGAATGTATTTATCTTGAATGTAACTTTGAAGTGAGTAATGGAACAAAATCCTTCTCTCGTCTAAACCTGATGCAAATAGAATAGTAGTTTGCTCAGGATTATATGACATCTTCCTTCTATCATCGGGATCTGAGGCTTTGGAAAAAATGACTTTTCCTGCCTATTAAATCCACTTGGCGGTGACGGTGCGCTAAGGAACCACACGCAAGAGAGGGAAATCCAAAAAAACGTATGCCTTCAATGAGTTCCGGGTCAGTACCAAAAAACACAAGAATTGCCACGCCACAAAATGAAATCCAAAAACAGAGTCGACTAGACAGGCCGGGGTCAGAACCAGTAAAACGGAGGAGCAACGGTACATAGACGGCAGGCAAAAAGTCGTAGTCGATAAACAAAGCAGTGGGTCATACACAGGGCATCCAAACACAGAAATCGTGGTCGTACAAAAATAGGTCGAAATCCAGAAAGACAAAAACAATACAAAAAAGGGCTATGGCAAGAATCTTGGTCGGACAAACCAGTCGAAGCAAAACAATACGCAATGGCATACGAGAAGCTCTGCTCAAAGAAACATTGATCAACGTTCTGACAAAGTGAGAACAGCAGTGAGGACTCTTAAATAGACAGGAGGGAAGTCACATGCTATGCAGGGAACAGGTGAATGGGATGAGAACTAATTACAATGGGTAAATTGAGGGAAATCCTAACCACGAAAATTGGCGAAAGCCAAGACACGGACAGGAATCACGCACACAGCCTATGACATTTAAACAGCTCCCGTCAGGGAGTTCTAAGGCACAGACAATGAGTGCAGATAGAACAGAGGCAGAGGGAGACAGGTAAAAAGCTGAGCAAGAGGCGGAGAATAGAACAGGGCGATTACTAAATTAGTAGCGGTGCAACTTTACAGATTTAACTAGAGTGCTTGTTAGTGAGTTAGTAATATATATATGGATTAGTTGGGTTAGTAGACTATGATACAAAATACAAATGTGTCTTGTTAGTAATCAGAACAGCAAGTAAGGAAGTAAACGAGAATTGAAGGAATATTTGGAAAACACCAGAAACCACTGAAATCACCCGAAGCATGTGAGCACACAGACCGGGGAGACGGACTGAACCAACTAGATACGAGACAGGGGAGACAAGTGCAATGGAACTGAAAATGGCCTGAACTGAAAACCTGAGAATAACAATAACCAAAAAGAATAAATAAAACACAAAATCATAAACAACAAACATGAACATAAACATGAACACAAAACCAGAACCATGACATTGGCAGCTGTCCATCCAGAAATTAATCTCAGGTCCCATTCCAACACTGAACAGAGGGATTGAATCATTAAGTAGGATATAAAGCCTGAATGCATGGCTTCGATCAGGATGCGCAAAACATGAGGTGAGCTCTATTGACAATTTTAATCTCTTTTGGGATTTAAAGGACCTGTTTTACCTTGACGGCATTCACCCAAACCTGACAGGAACCTGACAGTGTTTATTGCAGACGTAAGCTGTGGAATGCAGAATGAGTCCTGTGAGGCCAAGGTTATTGCCAAGAGCAGCGCATTCTTCCACTGGTCCAGGGTCAGTGATACGAAGCATGCCTGATACACTGAGTTACCCACACTCTCCCCACCCTCTACTGTGGATAAAATTCTGTGTTTGACTACCGGCCCTGAGAAACTGTCTCTGGCTGGACCACCACTGACTCCATCTCCACCACCCCTACCTGTGCTGACATCACCAGTCCTCTTCTCGCCCCTTCAACCCCCTTCTCCCTCCCCTGTGTCTGCAATTCGCTTCATCATCGAGGTCTTCAGGTCAAAACTACTGGAGATGGAAGACCTGCTTCAAACCTCGAAGACAGTTACCTCAAACTGATATTCCCCAGGTCCCTGTCTCTGTTCTAATACCGCATCCCACATCTTTTCTACCAAGCAGTGACCTTTGTCTGGCATGCTCATCCCTGTCAAGATTACGTCAGCACCATTAAAACTCCCTATTCCTAACAAAGAAAGTATACTCGGCCCTTTCAAGAAACTATTCAAACCTGATAACTGTTCCATAACACCATAATCAGCCCCAGAGAAAACATTGAACTCAGCCTTTTTAAATGTCAGGTACTTGGCAGGCATATCGCTTTTAATTTATGATCTAATCGTCAAGCACAACCTTAACTTTATGCTTTTAACAGGATGTTGGCTACATTAAAATAACAGTGTAGCTGCTGTAATTTAATCATCTTCTGCCAACTTCAGCTTCTCGAGTAAAAATTGAGAGCATAAGAAGGAGGCTGAGTTGCCATTTTGTTTAATATTACGTTTCAAGCAAGAAAATATCACAATGAAAATGTGCTTCTTTTGAATATATGGCTCTTCAAGTTAATTCCTTCTGTCACGATCGGTTTGTGCATATCCACCAGCTGCCAAGAAATTCTGAAAAATTCTTCAGTGAATTAACTGAACTACTGTCACTTGCCTGTATTGACTTTGACTGTGTGCTTATGGTTGGTGATTTTAATGTATGTGTGGACAACCCTGAGACAGTAATACCATGAAATAAAACACACTAAGGTAAAAATGAACATGCATCACTGAAAACACCAGAAATTGCTGAAATTGCTCACTCAGGTATTTCTTTTTGCACCTTCCCTTCCTTCAAACTCTTTCAATTATATGGTAGATAATTTTTAACTTGAGAGTTACAAATCTTATTGATGTAGAAGTCCCTGTCAAAGTCAAAGTTGTCTCTGGTAATAAAAAGCACCAATAAGAAACATCACATTGGTGAGACTTCAGAAAAGAGTGTAACAAAGCTGAGCACAGGTGGCAAAAATCACATCTCCGTATTCACAATGAGATTTTTAAGCAGGCTCTTCGCATTTAAAATCTTCAGCTAACAAAAGCAATTCATTATTTATAAATATTAGTAATGCACATGCCTTATTTGCTACTGTTGACAGGCTGACAATCCTCCCATATCCCCTGAAATCGTATCTACCAAAGCATGCAACGTTGCCTCCCTCTTTACTGACAAAATTCAAATTAGACAAGTTGTCAGTGCCTCAGTTTCAGGTAAAGAAGCCTTGTCTCTCATACTTTATCCTAAAACCAATTGAATTTCCTTGACAGAACTTAATCCTATCAGCCATCACATCTCAGACAGGACTGTGTTACGCCTTAGTTCTGCCCCCTGCTGCCTTGATAATATACCCTCAAACTTTTCAAAGAATGTTTTTAATTGCTTGGCATCAAACCTCTTGGCAATATTTAATAACTCTCTCTTCTCTCGGGCTGTAAGAAAACTGCAGGAATAAAATCTCTGAAAAAAAAAAAGAATTCAGACACTTCAGATATGCAGAATAAAGGCCCATGTCAACCCTCCCATTTTAGGGTAAAATAATTGAAAAAGCAGTTTCTCAACAGCTCAACACCTTTCTGGCCCTGAATAATTGTTTTGATATTCTGTAATCTAGATTTTGACTAAACCACTGTACCGAAACTGCTCTCATCGAAGTCTTATATGACATTTATTGAAATGCAAATCATGACAAAATATCTGTCTTAACAGTGCTGGATCTTAGTGCGGCATTTGACCACAATATATTCCTTGGTAGGCTGGAAAACTGGGTAGGACTCTCTGACATAGCTCTTAACTGGTTTAAATCCTATCTACATTATCAAGACCACTCAGTTTGAGTTGGTAACTACAACTTGGAACTAACAGCAATCAAATGCGGAGTTCCCCTAGGGTCTACTCTTGGAATAATTCCATTTAACATCTATATGCTTCCACTCGCTCAGATTTGGAAAACCGTTAAAACATCCCACCATAGTTATGCAGATGACATGCAGATCTACGTAACAATAAATCCAGATGAATATGGTCACATACAGACACTGTATAAGTGCATTCAACAAATCAATGATTGGATGTGCCAGAATATGATCCAATTAAATTAGGATAAAACCAAAACAATCATTTTTGGGCCCAAAAAAGAAAGACTGAAGGTTAATACTAACTTTGAAACCTCATTGTTTAAGACCTCACAGCATGCCAGAAATCTTGGTGTCATTTTGGACCCAATTTCAATATTAATGTTGACAGACTCATAAAATCAGCTTACTGCCACTTAAAAAACATAGCAAGAATCACAGGACTCATGTCTCATGAAGACTTAGATAAACTAATTCATGTCTTCATTTTTATTAGGCTTGATTACTGCAGTGCCTTTTCAGGTCTCTGCAAAAAAAAAAAAAAAAAAAAAAAAATCAATCAGATGACTCCAGCTTATTAAGAAAGCTGTTGCGCGAGTCCTCAGTAACAATAAAAAAGTGAAACACATCACCACAGTTGTCAGAGCACTGCACTGGCTTCCTGTACAACAAAGAATTGATTTCAAAGACCTACAACTGAATTATGAAGCACTAAATGGTTTGGGGCTAAAATACATTTTTAATATGTTGGTATATTATGGACCATCCAGAGCTCTTAGATCTTCTGGGACACGTTTGCTCCTTGTCTCGAGGGTCAGAACCAAACATGCAGACATAGCTTTCAGTTACCATCCACACAGCTCTGGAACAAGCTTCCAGAACATTTGAGGTCTGCATTAATCCGGTGTTCTTTTGAATCAAGGCTTAAAAGTCTTCTGTATGACACTGCCTTTCCAAACATCTTCTAAATCCATTATAATTTTACTGTATTCTGTCTATATAAATGATTGATTTATTTACTGTTCTATTTGCTTTAGTATTTAAAGCACTTTGAATGACCTCTTTGTATGAATTGTTGTATACAAATGAACTTGTCTTGGCCTTGTTGGCCAACACAGCTGGGCATAGTTCAAGATCAGTAGCTGTAGGATGGGGGAGGGGGGAATCCTTCATCAGAACTAATTAAAGACCAGGAACCTTTAGTAGTACTGGCAAGATTATCCCATTAATTACTCAAACCGGAAATTGCATTGCATGACCAAAACAGTGGGACAAACCGTACCCGTACATCCCACCTTAAACGGGTGGGCTTCTACAGAATATCCAAACTGAGGGTGATATGCACACTGACTTACTTCTAAAGTATTTCCCTTCATAAATAAAACTGGCCCAGAAACTGCCATTTTGGCAGCTGCACACTTGAGTAAAATAAATCTCACACTGCAGCTGCCAATGCAAGCTACAGTTACTGCGGCCATCGCGGCTTTACCATGAGCCGAGCTAAATGTACAGTATCCACTGGGAATTAGCATTAGCCGAGCTAAATGTACAGTATCCACTGGGAATTAGCATTAGCCGAGCTAAATGTACAGTATCCACTGGGAATTAGCATTAGCCGAGCTAAATGTACAGTATCCACTGGGAATTAGCATGAGCCAAGCTAAATGTACAGTATCCATTGGGAATTAGCATTAGCCGAGCTAAATGTACAGTATCCATTGGGAATTAGCATTAGCCGAGCTAAATGTACAGTATCCATTGGGAATTAGCATTAGCCGAGCTAAATGTACAGTATCCATTGGGAATTAGCATTCGCTAAGCAAAATGCACAGCGGCCAATAGCCATTTGGAATTAGAATTAGCAAAGCTGAATGTGCTATAACTGTAAGGAAGTAGCTTTCGCCATGCTTAATGTGCTATATGCCAGTCAAAATTTAGTTATCTGCTAATAATATACAGCAAATACAATTTTTTTTTTTCCATTTGCTGACATTTGAGTTGACATTTGCAATTAATCATTATTTATAAAAGAACAGGCAGCATGGTGGCACAGCAGGTAGCACTGCCACTTCACAGCAAAAGGTTTGTGGGTTCAAATCCGGCCTGGGGCCTTTGTGTGTGGAGTTTGCATGTTCTCCCCGTGTTTGCGTGGGTTTCCTCCAGGTGCTCCGGTTTCCTCTCACAGTCCGAAGACATGCACATGAGGCTAATTGGAGACTCTAAATTACCCACAGGTATGTGTGAATGGTGTGTGTGCCCTGTGCTGGATTGGCGAGCTGTCCAGGGCGTGTCCCTACCCTCCGCCCATCGTCAGCTGGGATAGGCTCCAGCTCCCCATATGACTCTAATAAAGGAAAAAAGCAGGTATAGATCATGTATGTATGTACAGAAGAACAGCTTGCATTCCTTTTAGGCTTGTTTTAATAATAATGGTAAAAAATACAGGCAAAACAACGTATAGATCTGAAATAAAGACGCGAGGGACAGACCCTCTCAAGGGAAGTTTTACCAGACTCATAGCAAGCCCCTGTCAGAACCTGCAGCCCACTCAGTTTAATGCAGGAAATCCGAGGTGAATTACAAAGTTCTGTTTCCATGGCGACCAAAGTTCCGCAGGTTTTTTTCCCAAGCTGACAGAGAGGAATCTGGCGGCTGCGGTGTGTGAGTTTCACACAAGCTGAAAGGTCAAAATAAAATGACCCCGAAAGTAAGATTCGCACTAATTAAATCTTCTCCAAGCAACGGGAAACTTTTACTCTGCCTCAGCCGTGGCAGTGTAGTATTTCACTCACGCTCGTGCACGCTCCTGCATGCAAGTTTCCGTTGAGGAGTGTGAAATGTTATAGTTTCATTAAAAAGGTTTAAAAAAAAGAATATCATCTTTTCATTGTGAGTTAGTGGTGTTGGAGCGTATGCTCCACAATCACATATGCAGTGGTGTCGCGTCGAGCAAGATGATCGTAGAAAATGATGATCGTAAACCGCCACTGAGAGAAATAACATGCGTGTTTCGGATATATGCCGACTTTAGAGTTCATTTAATACATTAGTGTTCTTGGTATGTTGAGACAAAACCGCACTGCAGTAGCATACATGCCAATGCTGCCGCTTTTGGCGGTAGACTACCGCTTTCGGGGCGTTTCATTCTGAAAAAAATCGCCCCAAAAGCAGTAGAGTTGGCATGTATGCAGTAGAGACAGATCAAGTAGCACGATTATTACGAGTTGATTGATCATCACGCACGCAGTCTTCTTAAAACATGAAGAGAGAGAAGATTTTGTGCTTCTTTACATGTGAAAAAAAGGTCTGACTAGCGCTGATGTTTAAAAGAGAATAAAAGGCTTTCACGGGCTTTCATAAAACTTGCAGTAAGAGTGAGGTGAATCATCTTATAGAGGAAATAAAAGTGGCCATAAAATGCGTGACTTATTAAGGGCAATATTTCATCTCATATCTGTGGACAGTAGCGGCACTGAATTGGAAAAAAATGTCTATTTTAACAAGTGCTTTAGACTTAAATTGTATTGATTTTAATTCCATAAACTGTTGGGATTTTCTTTTCTCGCTTGATTAGGAAATACTAGCTTGTTTTATTGTTATGTTGAGTTCTCTAATCTCATTGCCAAACCCTAAAATAAGTCCAACTGCACTTCTCTGGTAATAGTTTTGTCTTATTTACTTAAGTAAATGAGAACTTTTAACATGATTATTCAAAAAATGACTAAGTTTTTGCCAAAATAAACTTAATTTTTTTGATGAAAGACTAATATCTGCAGTGTGAAGGGTTTTTTTTAGAGATAAATACCTTAGAGGAGCGATAAGAAAGCTGCCTAAATCCTCCTAATGCGGAATTTTCTCAGCGGCAGCAGGGATATTGACAAAGCAGAATCAAACGCTCCTCTTCCTCAGGCCTTTGTGGGATTTCTGGAAGAGAAAACAGTTCCTTTTGAGACTGACAGCCAACACACAGGCAGATTTAAGCAAGTTTCTGCTGAATCACTGAAGAGTTTAAAGGTCTAGAAAGTACAAAAACTATTAGAATGAAAGAAAGCGTCTGGGACAATGTGCGATCTCGCACGGCAATCTCAAGGCGACTCGTTGGCTCCTTCTGCCAGATTTAGCTCAATGCAGGTTTTTTTTCTCAGTTTCTCAGATGTGAATGTGATGGCTGGTTATTCGAGACGCCAAATGCAGTGGCCGGAAAGAAAGGAAGCACAGCAATAAGTCAAACACAGAAACCAGACAGAACAGGAGAGCAGGGCTCGCGCTTCCAATGGACATATATCTCGTCCGTGAGAAAATAAGGAAGCAAGGCGAGCCAGGCAGAATGAACAAAGGAAAGATCTCGGAAACCAAGATCAAAACGAATAAGCACCCAAACGGTGCACGAACAACGAAAGGGAGAGAGGGAATCAGAGGAAAAAACTCCCTAAGAAACTAACAAACACTTTTCCTTTTTTGCAGCTAATTCCGAGCAAACTCTCTAGCTAGAGAACCCACAGGCTGCAGGCTACAGTGCAAACGTAACACTGACACTCTAGCAAAGGTGGCGAGGCGGAACTTGGGCTTAAATAGAGTCCGGGCGCCGCCCACAATTAATGCCAGCTGGCCAAAGAATCCGATGTGGGCAAAACGATATCGTCCCGGACGAGAGTAATAAAAAAAAGCTCCCAAACAATCGCCAACCTCCAAAACCATGACAGTGAAAGTGAAATTTATTCTGGCTTTAGCACCTATTCCCAAAGAGCATCAAGAATCAAGGCAATTATCCTGCATTTTGGCTGGGAGATTTTTCTTTGCCAAACCGAGAATTTATTAGCAAAGAAGAACCGTGGCTCTGTTCTGTTAGCCTTCCCACTGTCCTTCATCTGAGCATGTGCGGATAAGGCAGGGAGGCCAGCTACCAATCCCTGCCCCCTCACCGATACACCTTCAAGGGGGAGCACAGAACAGACCCAGCAGCTATGCTAATGTGTCAATTTAAAATTAATTAAAAATTAACAGGATTGACTAATGATATGTCTTGACTGTGGGGGAAACCGGTGCACCAGGAAGAAACCCACACAGACACAGGGAGAATCCTTAAACCAGGAAATGCTCCGGTCGACTTGAACCAGGAACCTCCTTGCTGTGAGGTATCAGTTCTATCTACTGCAACACCTTTCGGCCCGTGAAGAACAGTCTAATAACCACATGTGGGAGGAGCTGGGGTGGTGGAGGGGCTTTAGACAGGTATCAGTAGTGAACATGCATACAGCTGGAGCAGGCTTAGACTGGCAGGGTGCAGCAGCTTGCATGCAGGAGGAAGCTGCCGAATGTGCACAGGGAGGCCATTTTAAATAGATCAGCCCCTTATGGGAATGGATTGATTTGCAAATATCACCTGGCTGGGCAGTCATTTGATGCAGCCAAAGCAATTGACTGTTGCTTCCCGGCAGACATATGTGACGTTGCATTTGTGTTGCACTTTTTTACAGATGACAAAGCTTTACTGAGCAACTGAAAAGCAAAAAACAGGAAGACATCCCTGAACCCTCCTAGGCTGTTAGCAATATACAACATGATACAACATGCTAACTTTCTTATTCTGACTGTCTCGTCACAAACATATTCCCATTTTGCTAGAGCCTATGAAACATTCATTGTTATATCAGCTGAGATTCTACAAATTTTCATCTGAGGTAATAAATATAGCTTGCTATTCATATGCCAATGCTTTTCCGTTAGCGTGCTATGAATACAGCTGGAACACTTTTACTCTATAGGTCAGAACAAGACTCCTCTGGTTAGAAGCAGTATTTGTCCCGGACTGTGGCTGCACAGCGAGAGCCTGTCTGTTTCACAATTTTCTGCCAACAAACACTGCATACTGTAAGAGTGTACTAAAGCGTTGACTGTTTTCCAGCTTAGCACATAGAGCTGTCAGAAAACATAACTATATCGACTGGGAGGAATTAAAAAACATGCAAAGATTTGCCCTTCAAGACGAAGCACCCCAGATCCAGACACTGAACAAAATTAGCATCACTGGTTGCCATGCCTGTTGGTATCATCATATGCTCTTAAGTTTATTCATGCGTGCCATTGCCCATTTATCCATTACCGCTACATCTGAGAGTTTGCCAATCTATCGCAGGGCTGACACACCATTTACTAACGCATTTATACCAATGGGCGATTTACAATCTCCAGTTAGCCTGATATGCATATCGTTAGACTGTGGGAGGAAACCGGAGCACCCAGAGAACACCCAGTTGGTCATGGGGACAACATGGCTTTTTAACAAGTTGCTGATGACAGTCGGGATGGTCATTCTCCTCTTTAGCCCTGAGAGCATGACATCTATTATTTCCAAGAACAATATTTTTAAAGCACAGTACTCCTTTCCATGCGGCATTAGTCCATTTCAGACGAGCTTGAGCAAAGAGAAATCGGCGGTGCCCCTGATCGATGCTGATATATGGCTTCCTCTTTGCGTAGTGAGGAATTAATTTGCGTTTGATGATGCCACAATAAACTGTATTCCCTGACATCAATCTTTTGAAGTATTAACAAGCCATGCGGTTATGTCCATTACAGAAGCAAGTCAGTTCTGGGTGCAGTGCTGTCTGAGGGCTTAAAGGTCATAAGCATCCAGTATTAGCTGTATGGTTTGCATTTGTGGGAAATACCCATATTCTGAGTAGTAGCAAATTTAAAAGCATTGTTCTTAAACTGTTCAACAATTTTTTCATGCAGCTTTTGGCAAAGTGGCAAACTCCCAAATGACCACGCCATTTGTTACTGCACATATTACACCCTGTCATAACCGAATCACCCGTTACCTAAATGTTCCAAACCTTTGTTTTTCTGGAAGATTTCACAACTTTTCTATGTGTTCTATTTGCCTGTCCAACTTTTATGGAGTGTGTTGTGAGCTTCAAACTTGGAACTTGTAAATATTAACAACAATCAATACAGCAGATAAGATGAAACTTTCAATTTTTTCAAAATCTTTTTTTACATCTCTGACTGCTTTAAAATTGCAGCTGTTCTAAAATGGCTGACAATCAGCGCCAGTAAGAAAGTAAGTAAATACATAAATAATGAACAAATGTTCATCTGTTCATTGCCCTGGGTGTCTGTTCGACATTTCAGCAGTATTGCGGAACTGACTTTTCCCTGCGTAAGTGTACTATCGGAGGACAAATAATGCCAAGCCGCACGCATCTCAGGCTGAGCGACGGCACACAAAAGCCTAATTAGTGTCGCTCTGACCACAGAGGCGAACAGAGACAGAAACTCGTGAGTGGGTTTATCTCACGCTTGTGTTTTTTCCTTGTGATCCTTCGCTAAGACTGACAGGCTGGATAATTAGGCTGTACCCCATGCTAGTATAATTCCCTGGGCCAAAGACGGGAGGCTCGCCAGGGAGCTGGGCCGATCTGGCTTCGTATGCTGAAAATAGGAGGAAAAAAAAAGTTTTTATTAATATCAGAAGCATTTTTAAATGTGAATTTCAAATGCATTGTGCATCTCCAAATTCACGTTCTCCTGTTAAGAAAAGAAAATGCTACCGGTACTCTCTACCATATGCCCATTAAAAAATGCTAGGGAAGTATATACTTTGTAATTAATTTCATTTATTGACAGACTGATAACTCTGTCATAAGCATTGGATTTGTAAATACTACTGAATGCAACAACATTCATTTGTTTTATATGTTAGTTTGCCACGGAGCTCAGTTTTATTTATTTTTAAACCCAAACTGAATCTTAACTGTGGAAAACCTTGTCCTCCGCCACATTTGCCGCAGAGAGTACCATGTTTTGCCTGAAACACTTTTGCTTTTCATTTATCTGCATCTTATTGAGTCAACAAAAGCCAGGTTTTGAATTAGATTCTCTTCCTTCACACAATAAAACGTGTCACAAGACTAAGTTATTCTGTATTTTATTCCTCTATCCTACATCCCACTGTGAATACAGAACAGGACTGTTTAAACAGTCCTTCTGTCCAATCATGCTTTCCCTTCTGTCCTGGGTTTAGACGCAGTAACAGCAATAGGCCGGACTGAGGAATATTCAGAGACTGCTGTGGCTGTACATGTTAGTGTCCCCTCTTACAAATCCAATTTACTGCTTTTACCTTTTATAGCACGGCCAATTTGCTGTGATCTTTGATTGGGATCCAGAGGGTTACAGGTTCTAACCGCAGCTCAGCTGCAATGGGATTAATGTATTTGTTGGGCCCTTGACTCGGGCCCTTAACCCCCACACTGTTCCGGGGGGCCAGACTGACCCCTGCTCAGCTCTAAATGGCTTTAGATCAAAGTGGCAACTAAGTATCTGTGATCAATCATTAGAAAATCTATTTTCCTCTGAGTGGGGGATGGGAGGGGTAACTGATTTCATGGGTATCATTCGGTGCCAGTATTTGTGCAGTTTGAGGCTGGAAGAGTGTAGGTTTGGTTTGAATACAGCAAATGCAGTCATTTAAAAGAATTTTTTATTGAAAGGGTGATGGGTATATTTCTGGCTCTTGCTAAGCACTTAATGATGAGTGTGTGTCTGTGGTTTCTCTACATGAACACCACATTCTGTCACTGTTGGCTTTATTCTTTCAGTCACTTCACGATGAAAGACTTCAATCATAAGTGCGGCGTAACACTTTCTGCTGTAAAGATCGCGCGGCAGCGACTGCACTCGGTATGTTGGAGAAAGTGTCAGAAAGTTCGATCACACTGAGGGAACAATTTAAATAACCTTTTGTCACCACCCACGCGTCTATTAATTGGCTCTTCCCCTGTTCGAGCAGTCTCGCAGGTCATCCCTGTTAATTGATTGATTGGTTCCATATTCCCTCAGTGTGATCAGCTGTAGCTACTCTCATTGTCCTGTGTATATAGGTTACTGATTTAGCCTCAGTCAGGGCTAATTGGTCACTCTAACCTCTTACCCTGGATTTTAGTTTTCCCCCTGGTATCCCTTCCAGGGAGCTAAATTATTAGTGAGCATTTTATTAGGTATAGCGGGGCCTCCAAGCCTTCCTCCATTTCACCCCATCATTATAAACATGCCCTCGTGGCTCATCGTCGATCCTGCAATCAGCTCCCCCTCTGCCCAGTTGTTTCACTCTTTGTCTTGTTTTATGGCCGTGTTTTTTATTGTAATAATGCGCAAGCCATTTTATGCGTTGATATATTTTATCGCCCTGTGCAACACTCTGGTGTTTTTGTAACCCTGCTCTAAGATTCATGGGCATAACTTTGAACACCAGATAAATCTGGCAGATTTCCACTGCGGCGAAAGCACGAAATGTTCATCAACCCCCTCCCTCCAGAAATTTACAGCATCCATAAAAAAAAAAAAAATGTTTATAACGATGGACGAATTCACCCTTCATCACGTTAGCTTTGGGCATTTTGTTTCTCAAGATCAATTTCAGCAGACGAAGAGTTCATACTTGTGCATCAGGGGTTAAACTCATTGTGTAAAAAAAGAATGCATTTTTTATTCAACAGTTCTAATTAGCTGCCTATTTTGTGGGCCAGTGTGCCCATAAACACCGTGGCACGGCTGCAGGGCTTTAGCCCTGATTAGCATTTGGGTTATGAAGGCCATAAACTTGCCTGTTTAGTGCCGGTTCCTTGCATTCATACGGTTATATATTTGAATGTATTTCCTATTTTACCGAGAGGCTTTCACTTGTTTGAATTGTCTACATTTGACTGTGTTGTGTAGTTCACAATTATACACAAGTAAAAAACGTTGCTCATTTCAGCCACTGAAATCATGAATGTTTGGATATTCATTCTGCTTTGCTCTCATGACACTTCCTACCTCCAGCCACTAGAGAGCACTGCTCATAAATAACAATATATTATATTTTCTATGGGGAAATCGCAGAATACAAAAAAGACTTAAAAGAGCTGTGTCAAGATTACTGCTCATGCTCCGATCTTCAAAAACTGTTAGCCTAACAAAGTGAATCTGCTCAACTGCAAGTCAAAATCTGATTCCATCAATGTTTCCGTCCTCGTTTTGCATTGTATTTATAATTTTAGTTACTCAGGCATTAGGCTTTTTATATCAAGGAGTTTTCTATGGAAATTTGAGGATTCAAAACCATATTTAGCCGAAGGATATGAAGAATGTAAGTTTGTTTACCAACTGTCAATAAATATTTAGAAGAAGAAGAAGAAGAAGAATACCTTCACCTTCTTCTTCTGTGATTATTGGCAGTTGTAAAACCTGTTTGAATCATTCATATCCTTTGGTTGAAGCACTAAAATAATGCTTTGAATCCTCAAATTTCCGTAGATAACTCCTTAATATAAAGAGCATAACGCCCGAGTAACTAAAATATACAAATACAATGCAAAACAATGATGGATTAGCAATGATGGAAGTAGATTTTGACTTGCAGATGAGCAAATCCACTTTATTCAAAGTTGTGAGCGTGTGCAGTAATCGTTACACAACTCCTTTAGTGAGATGGCTGACTAATTGGGATCTTACCGGAAAATTTGTGCTTGTGGAAGCATTATTTTGATTAATGATCCTCAGAATATTGACCATCAAAATAGACAATCAGAAAATGGCAGTTTGACTAATCCACCAATAATTTATAAAACTGTGCATATATTTAATTACACACACCCGCACGTGCGCGCATGTAAATCACATGTACATATTTCAAGTAATTATTCCATCATATTATGCCTCAATCTAAGACGAAAAAGTAGCAAAATGGCTAATTTTACATGCATGTTTCTGTCTCATCATATCCCTGCTGTTTTTTGATTACTCTTCCCAAAATAATGACATTGAAAAATAAAACAACCACCAACAACACTACCATCATCATCATCGTCTTCGCTCTCCCTGTCCGTCTGGACCGATAGCCTTGAATGCCGCCCTCGGGATGCTTTTTCCGGAAAGTTGCCACAAACATGGCAATTAGCCGGGCTGCGCTAGGCTAGCAGTGCAACAGTGCATTCTCAGCCCATCCTTTGGGAATGCAGGACTAGAGCCCTCCACATAATCATGTAGCTCATGGGCTAATGCTACAGCTTCAACCACTGCGGTCTCATTGTTTGTGAAGAAATGAGCTGCTGTATGTAATGCTTTGTGGGGGGTGTAGGAATGGGGTAAATAATGACTCTGGTTTGTCTTTATGTCTCCCAGTCAGTCGCTGTTAGTGCCAACCACAGTTTCCTATGCTGCTTGGGTTTGAAAAGCTCTGGAAACGTCATGGTTTTGTGGTGGTGAACCGCAGTTCAAAGTAAGACATGCCAGGAATGAAAAAAGAGGCAGAAATCTCAGAAATCAAGGCACAAGGGAGAACGATTTGTGTTATGAAAGCAACACATTTCCCGAATGAATCATGAGCCGCACAATAATGTTCTGTGGATACAAATGGAGTAGAGTTTTATCTACCTATATAGTTCCATTCTGGTGGTAAAGTTTTGTACTGTTAATTTTCAACGCTGTTTTGTACCTTAAAGTAGTTTTTGTTCTTGCCAGTATTTGGTCGTTGGATCAACACAGCCAGCATTTAAGAAGCTCCAGACGGTAGTCAGTCAATTTTAGAGAGTTAAACTTTTTCCAGGGTAACTTTGTTTGGTGTGATGGCTGTTTCAAGTCAAGGACACATTCCGAGTGAACACAGGCCATTATGTCTTATTGTGTCTCTTCCAGTTTCGTTTTGCGCTTTGAGGAAAGTAAACTCAAAGAATGTTTGCACGGTCTTTTGTTCCGGCTACCAACCAATTACTTTAGTTTTTTTTTTTTTTTAATGGCTATACACATCGGGGCTAGCTTAATCTCTTAGACCGCAGTAAAAATTTCTAACCAGAGATACTTCAAAAATGTGTACTGTGGTACTGCAGTGGAAGATTTTTTTTTTTAAAATGGCAGGTGAAGTGATTAGGGCCTGTTGAATAATTTAGAGAGGGTGGTGGCATAAAACCCTAAAAACTAATCTCCCCACATTTTGCAAACCTGATATGGTGACTCAAATGCAGTAATATTTATGCAGCATGGCGCTGGCAGATTTTGAATTTAAAGAAAGAAAACTGCACACCCACTCCAACTTTGTTTTACTTCCAGGTGTTCCTGGTATTAGAAATTGTGCATATTAATATTCATTTTTTTTTCCTTAGGGGCTTTTTAGATAATATTTTCATTTTTGAAACTCCACTGTACTGAATTTATCTTGCATGGTATTCATTTAACTTGCAATTATTTGATGTTTCATGTTTGATCAACTGCTTTGGTAATGCTGTTTATCTATTATTATGTTAATTCAGCCAAATTCTATGAGAGCGACTCTAGTGAAATACTTAAACACTAGTATTTACAAATGTGTTTCAGAAAAGTGAAATGCTTTTGCATTTTGAAACAGAGAGGTAGAGTCGGAGATGGAGAGAGAAAAGAGAGGGAGAGGGGAATTGAGAGTATGGAAGAGGGAGATGGAGAGACAGAGAACGGGGGAATTGAGAAGAGGTGTGAGAGAGATGGAGAGAGAGAGGAGTATAGAATAAAAGAGACAGAAAAGACAGGCGTGGGAGCTGAGGGAAGTCAGACTCGATGTGCAAACGCCTCTGCAGGATATTTTTGTGTCTGACAGCACAGGGGCCATGCAGATTTAGTGGGCTTGTGTTTCAGTGATTTCGCTTCTCCTGTGGGAGGCCTGTGTGCGCAGAGTATTGACCCGACGGTCTTAATGTTTCTCTGCGACTCAGTCCTTTCGCAGAGAGTGTTGTGCAGGGTTATTGAGATAATAATGTGAGGTGCTCTCTCCAAACACTGCGAACTGAGGATGAACATTAGTAGAGATGGCCGTGTTTGTCTCTGGAGATTACTTATGAGTTCAATATTTCGCCTCCGTTTTCGCCCTCTCGAGGTTAGCTGACCTGAGGCTAGCGTGTGCTTCAGAAATCTCCGTGAGCGTAAAAGCAAACGGTCATGGATACAGAGATTTTTTTTTTTTTTTAGTTTGCTTTGAATGCATATACATTCACATATTAACAGGCTGTGTATAGCACACGGTATGTGTTCACATGAATGATGTCAGTGACCTGCTTAAGTATGATGTGGTGCACATTGTAAGATGTTACACTGTCATTAACGGGCCTTATGTGTACCATGGCAACATCCCCGGACACCACCAGTCTGAAACTCACTGTAAAAAATAAAACATCTCACCGAGCATTTTAATCTTGTACAACCCCAAATCCGAAAATAGTTGGGACAAAGTGTAAATTGCGAATAAAATTAAAACGCAATGACTTTCAAATCACACCAGCCAGTATTTTATTCACAATAGAACAGAAAAAACATAGCAAATGTTGAAACTGAGACATTTTACAATTTTATCCACAAAATGAGCTCATTTCAAAATTTGATGGCTGCTACAGGTCTCAAAAAAGTTGGGACAGGGGCTTGTTTACCATGGAGACTAGGAGACAAGTTTCTTGAGTTTAGCCATTGGAATTTGATCCCACTCTTGTTTAATACAGGCTTCCAGCTGCTGGAGAGTTTTGGGTCTCCTTTGACGGACTTTTCATTTACGTAATTATGTGCCAAATGTTCTCAATCGGTGAAAGATCAGGACTGCAGGCAGGCCAGTTCAGCACATGGACTCTTCTACTACGAAGCCATGCTGCTGTAATAGCTGCAGTATGTGATTTTGCATTGTCCTGCTGAAATACACAAGGCCTTCCCTGGAATAGATGTCGTGTGGAGGGGAGCATATGTTGCTCTAAAATCTTTATATACCTTTTAGCATTCATGGTGCTTTTTAAAACATGCAAGTGTCCCACACCATATGCACTAATGCATCCCCATACCATCAGAGATGCTGGCTTTTGAACTGAACGCTGATAACAGGAGGGGTGGTCTTTCTCCTCTTTCGCCCGCAGGACACGACGCCCCTGATTTCCAACAAGAATGCCAAATTTGGACTTGTCTGACCACAGGACACTTTGCCACTTTGCTACAGTCCATTTTAAATGAGCCTTGGCCCCCAGAACACGGCGGCGCTTCTGGATCATGCTCAACAATTGCTTCCTTTTTGCATGATGGAGTTTTAGGTGGCATCTGTGGATGGCACGGCGGACTGCGTTTACAGACAGTGGTTTCTTGACGTATTCCTGGGCCCATTTAGTAATGTCAATGACAGAATCATTCCGGTGAGTGATGCAGTGGCGTCTGAGGGCCTGAAGATCACGGGCATCCAGTAAAGGTCTTCGGCCTTGTCCATTACGCACGGAGATTTTTCCAGTTTCTCTGAATCTTTTGATGATGTTATGCACTGTCTATGATGAGACCTTCAAAGCCTTTGCAATTTGATGCTAAGCTACATTGTTTTTAAAGTATTCCACAATTTTTTTCCGCAAGCCTTCACAGGTTGTAGAGCCTCTGGCCATCTTTACTTCTGAGAGACACAGCCTCTCTAAGACATCCCTTTTATAGCCAATCATGTTACACACCTGATGCCAGTTAACTTAATTAATTGCTAAATGTTCTTTCAGCTGACTCTCTTATATTTTAATTGCTTTTTCAGCCCTTTTTTTGCCGGTGTCCCAACTTTTTTGAGATCTGTTGCAGCCAGAAAATTTGAAATAAGCTCATTTTTTGGATTAAAATGTAAAATGTCTCAGTTTCAACATTAGAAATATTATCCATGTTCTATTGTAAATGACATATTGGCTCACGTGATCTGAAAATCATTGCATTTTGATTTTATTCGCAATTTACACTTTGTCCCAACTATTTCGGAATTGGGGTTGTATTTAGAACTCTAAAGACGCTTATTTTGATTGCCTTTTTTCTTAAAACAAAATTTCTGCCCTTGATGCAAAATAATTTTGACTCATTTCTCAACTTGTCCACGGTGTCACAACCCTCATGCCTGCTTAATCATTTCCTCTTCCCATCTAACACTTGCGTGTCTTTTAGAGGTAATGATTTGATTGGTTTAGAATCTTGTGTGCCTCCCCCTCCAGATGTAATACACTGGTGTGCCCCGCCCCCTGTGCTCCTGTGCTGAATATAACCTCACTTTGTGCCCTAAAGCAACCAGTCAGTTTATCCTTCCTAGTTTGAGAGTTTATCGTTTTGGGAAATCATCGAAACCTTTAATGACAGTAAAATGTGGAGGCACTTATCAATGATTTATTAATAGGAGTTACCAGTCTAGTTTGTTCCTCTGTCCAGTTTATTAGGAACACTTCCCAAGCATTCAGCAGTTTCCAGGATTGGGACTGCTTTACAGCCAAACCCTCTCACATCACGGTCTGAAAGTTCTGCTCTGGAGAGGCTGATCTCCATCTGGCCTCTGCCCTGGGACGCCACTGGCTGGGTGCAGACACGCCCCTTACTGTACCCGTATACCATCTGAACTGAACTGTGTTCATTCTCCTCAGGGCTCCATCGCATCCTGTTATTACCGTATGTCTATCATCGGATCGCGCTCTGACTGCATCTGGCTCTTGGCCAGGATCATAACACATGAGGTAAGAAAACTTCACTTGTCCTGCTGACAAATCTAGAGTTGAGTCAAACGATCTCACATCAGTGGCAGAATTTGTAGTTTTTTTTTGTTTTTAATAAAATGGTAAAAGAAAGTGTTTTAAGTCTAAATACAAGATTAAAATACTTGTCAGGATTTTATTTTTTTTTTATTTTTTGCAGTACAGTTGCCCTGGGCAAGATAGGTCGATGCCATCTCTGCCCGATTCTGATCCCAGAATCTCCAGCAAGGAGTGAGGAGAGGTTAGCGGTTAGCGTGATTCACATCAGAGTTGATATTGCTTAAGGATTATCGGACAGCTCCACTTTTTAAATGGGAGGATGTGGTTCAGGGATAGTCTGCTCATTAATCAGTGCAGTGAAATCTTTGCGGCTATCTGATCATGAGGGTTTGATAAAGTCATAAATATGTGGTCCATAATACTATCGTTTTTCTACATTTTTCATCTATAACAGGGGTATTCAACCGTATCTAGAAAGAGCACTGGCTTTCACTCCAGCTATGCAGTCTCACACCTGATTCTGCAAATCGAGGTCTTTAGCAGAACCTCTGGGGGCTGGTTAGTAAAATCAGGCATGTAACTGCTTGGCTGGAATGAAAACCTGCACCCTTTCTGGATTAGGTTAAATGGCCTCATCTACAAGTATCATGTTCTAGCACATACTGTATGATGTTTCAATTGTCTCGGATGTAAGTATGAAATATTCCAAAAAATATATTGGAGCTACTCCATTCAAATTAATATGTAAAGTAAGAGTAAGTAATTTAGGAACATGTAGCTTAATGTATGAAATGTTTTGCCTGAATGTATTGAGGTTTCTAGTTTGGCATAAACTATAGTTTACCATTTTAATGTGCTGCATATTTTGGAAATCAAGTATTTATGACTAAAATGTGAAATACTTATTGAATGTCCAAAAATATTTATCAAAATGTGTCATGCATGAGTCATACATTTATGAGCTAAGGCTTTGGAAAAGTTTCAAACCATTTGCAGTGTTCATCATCAAAAGTTATGGGCTTTTCTGTGGTCTACATGAAGCATATTTCTGTCATGAAATGTATGGTTTCAGTGGCTAGGTCTTGGAATGATCCTGCATGGGATCCATTATATCCATGCATTAGCAAACCTCCATCCATTATCTAATCTCTATCTATTATGTAACCTCCCTCCATTATCTAACATCGATTATCTCTATCATGTACCTGCATTATTTCACTTCCATCCATTATTTAATGTCCCTCCATTATCTAACCTCCATATATTATGTAAGATCCATCCATTATCTAACCTTCTCTATTATCTACCTCATTATCTAACCTCCATCTATTATGTAACCTCAATCCATTATCTAGCATACAAAATTATCTAGCCACCTTTATTATCTACCTCATTATCTAACCTCCATCCATTATGTAACCTCTGTATTATCTAACCTGCTTTATTATCTACCTCCATTATCTAACCCCCATCTATTATGTAACCTCAATCCATCATCTAGCATCCATAATTATCTAACCACCTTCATTATCTACCTCATTATCTAACCTCAATCCATTATCTAACCTCTGTGTTATTTAACCTGCTTTATTATCTACCTGCATTATCCAACCTGCATCTATTATGCAACCTCAATCCATTATCTAACCTCTGTATTATATAACCTGCTTAATAATCTACCTCCATTATCTAATCTCCATCTATTATGCAACCTCAATCCATTATCTAGCATCCATAATTATCTAACCACCTTCATTATCTACCTCATTATCTAACCTCCATCCATTATGTAACCTCAATCCATTATCTAACCTCTGTATTATCTAACCTCCTTAATCATCTACCTCTATTATCTAACCCCCATCTATTATGTAACCACAATCCATTATCTAGCATCCATAATTATCTAACCACCTTCATTATCTGCCTCAATCTAACCTCCATCCATTATGTCACCTCAATCCATTATATAACCTCTGTATTATCTTACCTGCTTTATTGTCTACCTCCATTATCTAACCTCCATCCATTATGCAACCTCAATCCATTATCTAACCTCTGTATTATCTTACCTGCTTTATTATCTACCTCCATTATCTAACCTCCATGTGTTATGCAACCTCAATCCATTATTGAACCTCTGTTTTATCTAACCTGCTTTATTATCTACCTCCATTCTCTAACCTCCGTCAATTATGCAACCTCAATCCATTATCAAACCTCTGTTTTATCTAACCTGCTTTATTATCTACCTCCATTCTCTAACCTCCAGATATCCGTTACCTAACATCCATAATTATCTAACCTCCATCCATTGTCTAACCTCCTTCATTATCTACCTCATCATCTAACCTCCATCTATTATATAACCTCAATCCATTACCGAAACTATTATCTGTATTATCTATCCAGCTTTATTATCTACCTCCATTATCTAACCTCCATCCATTATGTAACCTCTGTATTATCTTACCTGCTTTATTGTCTACCTCCATTATCTAACCTCCATCCATTATGCAACCTCAATCCATTATCTAACCTCTGTATTATCTTACCTGCTTTATTATCTACCTCCATTATCTAACCTCCATGTATTATGCAACCTCAATCCATTATTGAACCTCTGTTTTATCTAACCTGCTTTATTATCTACCTCCACTCTCTAACCTCCGTCAATTATGCAACCTCAATCCATTATCAAACCTCTGTTTTATCTAACCTGCTTTATTATCTACCTCCATTCTCTAACCTCCAGATATCCGTTACCTAACATCCATAATTATCTAACCTCCATCCATTGTCTAACCTCCTTCATTATCTACCTCATCATCTAACCTCCATCTATTATGTAACCTCAATCCATTATCTAACCTCCATAATTATCTAATCTCCATTCATTATCTAACCTCCTCTATTATCTTCCTCCATTATTGAACCCCTATTACTATCAAACCTGCTAATTACTGGCCAGAATCACAGAGGGGCTGAAGCCTGTCTCAGCAATTGATTGGTGATGGTGAGGGGCAGCAACACGAGGGAGTGTTTGCCTGTCCATCGCAGGACTGAAGCACCATTCAGACACCTGCTCATACCTGTGGACAATCTGGAGGCTCTGTTAGCCTAGCATGCATGTATTTGGTGGATGCATGCAGGACAAAACCCATACAAACCCAGGAAGAACATGCTGGTTGGATTTGAACCTCCCACCTTCTGGTTATAAAGCAAGACAACAGTGCTACCCGCCGCCACAGAGCTGGCATCATGGACCCAATTAGCTGGCAGAAGCTAAGAGCAGAAATGATAATACCCTTTGGGATCCAGGCAACACATGTCAAGGATAGAGCTTCTGCCTCATGTCAGATGGGCCCCTACTGGCCCGCTTATCTCCTTTAATTGCTGTCATTGAAAAGGAGAAAAAAAAACATACTCATTTATGTTATGCCTCTATTCTCTGTAATTAAATGCTGTTTAATTATGTTTGAACCTGCCATGTCATGACACACCTCATCAAACCTTACCCACTTCTGCTGCCATGGATCTCTGCTGTTCCAACAGCTCTGACAGCCATGTTCATTATATAAATATTACATTTTATATTTTGTGCTGTATAATACTGTATAAAACTTTGTATCATACTTCTCATACAAATTTCAATATTTATGACTAATGATGAGGCATACCTCTGGTGTTAAAATTCATTGCATCCATATAGAATGGTATTATTTTTACATGTATGGTAAACTTCTTCAGGCACACTCTCATGACTTTTAGAATAACAGATCATAACATAGTAGAGAAAAGAGGCACTTCAACCCAGTGAGGATCATCATTTCCCCACTACTAAAGTGAAACAAACAGTTAAGACACGCTTAAACCCCGCAAATTAATTTATCCCCCTGTATGACACAGAAGTCTCTGATCTCTCTATAAAAACATCCTGTGATGCAGACACCTAAAATGAAAGAGGCATTTTATAAAATACAGTTTATTTTTCAAAATACATGCCAACAGTTTTGAAAATATTTTAAGCTAACATTTCGATATTTTAACTTTTTATACAAGTTGTCAGGTGAATATGGAAAGGAAAAATCCTGCATAAATGTGTAGACAAGCACAACAAATGCAGATGCTTGTGTTCATTTTCCAGGCATGGTTTGGGTCCACTCGTCCCCTTAAAGGCAGAAGGGTCAGTGTGTAAATCAGTGCAGAGTTATTCTGTGTGAATCACCTTTATATCCTGTGATGAAGCTCCTCCCATGATGGGAGGGGCCTCCTCTAGGATGATAATGGCCCAAACCCCACAGGGCACAAGGGGTCACTGAATGCTTTTATGAGTGTGAAAATGATCCTGAGCTCACGCCACCAGCTTCAGTCACCAGATCTCAAACCAACTGAACTCATATGGGAGATTTTGGATGAAACTGTTCGACAGCGCCCCCCGTCATCGTCATCAAAACACCAGATGACGGAACATCTCTTGGAAGAGAGGTACTCCATCCATCCTGTAAAGTTTTACACTTCTAGGCTCTATTCCAAGATGTGTTAAGGCAATTTGGCACCTTCCTGAAACTGTTTATGTTGATTTTTCTGATAATTTGGCATCTGTCTGAATGCCAATAGACATTCACATCTCGAAGAAAAAAATAAATGATTTTGCTAATATGTGGCATTTAATTTCTGTACAGTTTGCTCATAGAGATGGTAGAATGTTAAAGCGCCCAGGTTGGGGGCCAATTTTTCTCTTACCTCTCACTCTTATAATACTTCATGCAATAGAAAAGAAGCAAAAATCTGCCAACATAGACTGTCCATGAATTGATTTATGATTGTTTGGGCTGCATCTTGGGTTATATATTTAAGGACTAAACAGTATGTCATGCTGTATGAAGTCTGGTCTTAAAACCTCCCGAATGGTCTGCATCCATGACAAGACCAGGCAAGCAAATCTGTTACTGTGACCACTCTCTGTGTGAAAGAATGCTTCCCGATCTCAGTGCTAAACTAACCGATGGCAAACTTCCATTTATAACCTCCGTTTTAAAAACAGAACTTAACATACATGATCCTGAGTAGTTTATCCCTTAACAAATTCAAAGGTCCCCCATCATGTCATCAGGAGCACAGCCAATTAGCCATTACTGGCCATATGAACATCTGCCTCCTCTTGACATCACACTACCAGGAAGTGATTGGCTAAAGGCGAGAAGGACTGATCAACTTCAGCCAATCAGTTAATTGGTTCTTTTATAATTCTGGTGGTCACTCCCCCTTGAGATGTCAGGAAGGTGTCAGATTTTGACATTTCTTGTAATGGCAAATTGGCCGTGACATCGTTGGGGACATTAAAAGGCCTCAATCAGGCCGCCCCAAAGTTTCCTTTCACAAAAGCTGAAGAGATAAAATTCTTTGAAAGAAACTAAGTTTTTTCTTTCATCTTTTAAACCAGGTATTAATTTGGTGGCTCTTCTTTGAACCTATTGTAGAGCCTATCTTGTTGTGCCAACAGCAAATTTCTGCAACAGTACTGTAAATAAAGTGACTGGAACCTGAAAGGCTATGGTCATCAATTACTCCCAGGCTAATTTCAATGAGAGCACATTCCCAAAATGTGCTCCTTCCTAATGTCTCTATTTCCCATGAATACCAGAGTGCCTGATAGTCTAAGTTAATGCATAGGGGAGACTGGGGTCCGATGAGCCATGGGGACCAATGAGCCTTATCACTCTTTTGCCATCAATCAATGACAGAGCTGCTTAAAATAGGCAAAATATTTGACCATTGACTGATGAGTCATGGGGATAAATGAGCCATATCACTATTTTGCCTATTTTAAACGCCTTTGGCATCGATTGATGGCAAAATAGTGATATGGCTCATTGGTCCCCATGGCTCATCGGACCCCAGTCTCCCTTCCATTAATTAGCTCTGTTGATGGGTTATATTGCTTGCTTATGCAGATCCTAATCTGTGCATCAACGTGTGCATAAAATAAAATTACTTCCTATTTAAAACCATGGTTGAATCTGATGCCCAATTATCATTCTGTTCTAACTGGGCTGACAAGAGTTCATTTTCTAAATTCTGTGCTTGAAGGGGCATTTTACTGATAATTATACCATGCATAATTTTAAAGTGTAGGCTTAGTGTAAATAAGTCGCTCATAAAGCACACATATTTTCCCACTGCAGCTTGAGATAAATGCGAGTTTATCACCCTCATGGCTCCGTTTGCATTTGTTGTTGAGACAACTACCACAATGCATTGCAATAGACACAACCTCAACCCGAAGTGGATCTGTGAGATTCAGCTGTCATAGGACATCAATGATGACAGCATTGCATGGAAAATCAATCACACTTCTGTGACAGGGACTGGTTGCAGAGTTGTGACCAAGTCTTCATGTCCAAATCAAATCAAGTCACCGGTCATTAGCTCAAACTCAAAGCAGACGAGGGAGAGCAATGAGGAGTGAAAGGGGGCAGGGGAACAAATTAGACAATGAGCTAACTAATTAACAAGCAGAGTGGGAAAAGCTGAGAGGGTTAAAAGCTTAGATACATTTAGGATCAGAAAGGGGTCAATGTCAACATGAAATGCAGCTCATGGCTCTCTCAGCTTTCCCCACTCTGCTTGTTACTTAGTTGGCTCATTGTCTAATTTGTTCCTCTGCCCCCTTTCATTGCTCTCCCTCATCTGCTTTGAGTTTGAGCTAATGACCAGCGACTTGATTTGACTTGGACATGATGACTTGGTCACAACGACTTGGTCACAACTCTGACTGGTTGGATTGACATGCCGAGTTTCTGTGACCTGGTGCGCGACAATAAAAAGGCCAAAGTTAGAGGCGTCATTTATCACTTTATTAGGGGAATGAAAAAAGGGCAAAAACAAAATACATACAGTATTAAACATACTCGCAAATAAGAATACAGGTGTGAGAGTTTGTGGAGAGCACTTTTGTCTTGAGAGCTATAAGAAAGATCTCCAGCTGAACTGACTGTGTTATCCTCCTAAATTAATTCTGAATAGCTGAATGGTACAGCCATACTGTTCGTTTTGCTGTTGCTTAACCCCAGGAAGTGACATAAATTGAGGCAAAATTTTACTCTCGAAACCCCCACTGGAGAAGAGAAGACGACCGGCAGAGTTGCATATAAGTAAGCTTGTCAGGTAGCAATTATTTTACATGACAATGCAATGATCACAAATGGGTGTGCCAACAAAATTTCCCAGTTGCAAGCAAGCTCCATTCATCTCACATTACAAACATAAGCTAAGGTTAACGTTACTTAATTAAGCAAGCTTGCTCTAGTGCACTGCAACCTCAAGTTAATGAAAACTTTAGGTGCCTGATATAAGGGTAACAGTACAGAAAACACGTTTCCTTGCTAGCTTTCTCAAAGAGATATCCTTGTTCATTCCATCCTCTGCACTCTAATTTTGGTACCATTTCCACTGTTGAAAATTTTGGTGGCTTGTTCACAATAGCAGCGAAGATTTGGGGCGTGACGCCTGACTCCCCAGATATGGACAGTCGAAATCAAAACTAAAATAGCTTGTAGTTCTTCCTTACCTCCAACTACATCACTGAATGCATCAAATGATGACACTGGAGGTGAAAGTAGACAGATTTGATGGCTGAGTTCCTGATATATACAAAAAAAATGGCAGAAATTGCATGCATCTCAACTGGAACAGAGGAACATAGGGCTGAAAATCGGCGAAGTGTCCCTTTAAGTGTCCGAGCGGTCCTGAGTCTCGTAATGCTGGGTTTACACATAACAACGACAAGTCACGAATGCTACGAATCTAAATTCGTGACCGAGGAGCACGAATTTGAATTGAATTTGATGATTCGGGGCAGAGGCGTCACGCCTCATTCAGTTCAGTTCTTGACAGCTTTCGTGTCGATTCGTAACGACGCGTGACAGTATGGGCTCAAAGAATGGCAAGAATACACTACGAATGCTGTCAGGCTCTATTGCGAATCACCACTAATCACCACGAATCGACACGCTCAGTTGCGAACTCTACTAATCGAGGGTGATTCGTGACATTCGTGGAAGATTTTTTGGCAGCCAAAAACATGCTCCACGAATATCACGAATGTCACGAACCGACACGTGCTGTTAAGAACCCTATGCAGATGCGTTAAGTCATGTTACGAATGTCACAAATGTGCCACGAATGACGGGAAAATGATATTCGTAACGCATCGTGCCTATGTGTAAACCCAGCTTTAACACAGTTTATTCACCCTGAGGGCATTCATTTCACTTAGCTACCCGAGATATTAAAGATCTGTGTATCCTTTTTTTTCCGCTGATGATAAGTGATGGTCTATAGGAAATGGTCTGATAATTTCTCTATTGCTGAATACAAATCATATATTCTCCAATCCAGGAGGGGGAGCTGTGTCTGCAAGTTCTGTGTTTGCCAGATTAAATCTGGCGTGCTTTCAATCATTAAACAGTTTCTCCGGAGGAAGCTGATCAGTGACTTAAATCAAGCTCATAAGCCCTGTTACACATAAAAAAACAAACTGACGTCTTTTGCATGACCTGGTCTTCAGGGTGTTTCAGTATCGCTGCTGCTGCAGTGTCTTTGATGTGTCTACCATGGCTATACACACTTGATGATGGAATTGCTGCTCTGTTTCCTTGGAAACAAGAGAAGAAGAAGGAGAAGAGGAAGGAGAAGAAGATGTATTCAAGGTCAGATGTCAGTGTCAAGAATTTCTGTCTGAATGATCGTTTTCAATAGTTTTGTTGATGAGTGCTTAATAGGGTTATAACGTACAGGCCCAGTGAAATGACAGGAGGCTGATTGAATTTCCATTGTCTCTTAATGCAACAGCAGAGTGACCCTGAGGTGCTCTCACTCTACGCCCACGTCGAGACCAAACTAATCAAAAATCCACAATTAGCAGTATTGCCGTGTCCCTGCGGACTAAGACAAGCTAGTCGTACAAGAAAGTCATGCTATATTTTATTACATTAATCCACTGCACAAAGGCAAATACAGCAGGTATGTAGTGGATGTGGCTTCTTCTTTTCACTGAGATGAACATTTCAGGACTTCCGAAAATGACCTCAACCAGGGAACCAATCACACGACAGCACTGCGCGACATATGTCGGGCAGTCTTTGCTTGGAGAGTCAGCTTGGCCATTTTATTACCTCCACCGAGGAGGTTGTGTTATCAGTCACGTTGTCTGGTTTGTTTGTTTGTGGGTCAGTTGGCAAAATTGCACAAAAACTACACATTTGCATGAGAATATTACTTGAGGTGAATCTTAGCCCGACTTGGAGGTGATAGGATTTTTGGGGTGGTCCGCATCAGGACCTCAAACCAGGATTTTTTAAAATGATTCTTTACCATTGCAAGATGGGGCAAAATTTGACATTTTGAGTCACATCTTCACATGGACAATTTTAAACGAGAAAAAATGGGGGCATTATCTTGAAACTGTCAAGAAAATATCACAAATGAGTGATGTTGACAAACTGGAAATTGTTTAGCCTTGGCGAAGCTCGGGCGATTAAATAATGCCACAGTGACTTGATGCGTTACCCATTTTCGATATGCTTTTGAAATGTGGCACCCCACTCATATTGAGGACCAGCGGGCCTTCCCATGTGGCTACAGCAGTTTAACGGAGGATTTCTGCGTATTTCCCAAAAGAGGATGTAGGAGGATTTCTGTCTGGTTCTTTCTGCAGAGTGCTTGCGGTGTAAAAAGCTGTGGACCAGCACTTTATTCAAATATTCAGCTCCATTCTGAGTGGGCTTAACCTGCAGAGAGCTGCATGAAAATATCTATCTATCTGTCTGCCTGTCTGCCTATGAATATTTCTCTTTTCTTTATTTCTTTCTTTTTTCTTTCCTTTCCTCCCTTCTACCTTTCTTTCGTTCTTTCTTTCTTTCTCAGCAAGTTTAAGGCTCCAACTTAATGTTGACTTTGAAAAGAGAAGGCGAAAAACAAACTGCTAATTATGTGCTAACTGTCCTGATTTGTTTGGGGTCGTCTTGCATGGCTGGAACTGTTTTATAACGACTTGATTGCGGGGGATACAGTGCTATTGCTTCTGTGTACACTGCCTTTCTGTGAATAATAATGAGGCCTCCTTGTGTGGTTACAGGAAAGTGTTGAATTTTAAGGGTGTGTTCTGTCTTACCCGGATAGAATAATTGGTGTGACCAGTAGTTTATGCCTCATCACCATATTTGTGAATCTGTATTTAAAAAACAGTACGGCAATATAATTGGGATGGACCTGCTTATCATTAAAACTAACTATTGTGCATATGGAAGAGGAGAATATTGTCTAAGAACCACAAATGCAGTGCTTTTACTCAAAGTTTCAGTTACTAGTTTGCTGACATAGCTGGCGGTTTGGAGTATTGTTTTGACGTCACATGAAATACAGCCTCTACAGATTTCCCTTAATTTCAGTTCTTTGTACTCAGACACATTAGATCTTTGCTTTAAAGTGAGCTCAATTGTTTGAAGTCAAATATCCCCTTCAACACTATTTAATTGACTTTTAATTAAGGATTTCTCATAAGGAACAGATTGTTAAAGCAGATGTAAGTGTAAAATGGAGTCACCTTTGGCTCTACCACACATCAAGACAAATTGCCAGCTGTGATATTTTTATAAAATAGGCTGATCAAGTTAGCACTCATGAATTCCTTTCAAACACCTTTTAGGAAGCGTACTTACCATTTCAGAATTTAATGGATAACCGTGGTTTTTATCTTTTTAATGTTTTTTCCTTTGCAGTGTTCTATAACTCCATGAGCACTCTCTTGATCTCATGAATTAAAGCGTTAGATTTTTCCTGAGTGTGTTTGATCTAACACATAAAACTGTGGACAGATGGGACCTGACAGTGCATATAGTATCATTAGAAATATCACTTCTCAGAAATATGAAAAAATCAGATGATAAAATGATTTACCCAGAATGATTTATCCTGTGCTTTTGGGCCAAACTTGAAAACTCCTGTCAGGTAATGGATTCATTCTATCAGCCTTTCCTCTTTCTGCGTTAAAATTGTACAAACCTTTATTTATTAATTTTTATTTATTTAACCTTAATTTATACAGGGAAACCCATCAAGGCCTCATTCCCATTTGCAATGATGCCCTGTTCACAACAGAACACATTTCACTATAATAAAATGATGAATGTATGAAGAATATACAATAATACAAACATTAAAATCATTATACAGCAATGCATTTAACACATTCAACAGATAATATTGTGGAAACATTATTCAAAACATTCACAGGCTACAACTTATAAATACTAACTGACATTTTTTTTAATTTCTCTCGTAAGATTCATTTATCTTGTTTAAAAGTCTCTTGACACCTGTTCCGTGTGCTCAGGGGACCTCAAGAACCAACCAATCCTGAGACCTCTCCTGGTACGAAAATATTGAGGTAGTAAATACAGTCAGCCAACATGTTTACATTTGTAGATAGTAACCTGCTGCCTGCACTAATAAACATTGATAGTTTGACCCTGCTATAGTCCTGTCAACATGAATATGTCGATGATGGTTGCAATACCAAAAAATTGTAGAAAATCACTAAGTAATACAGATAATTATCGGGCTATAGCTTTAAGTAGTCTTATTGGTAAGATATTTGATCTTGTAATTCTTCTGAAGTATGGAGATAAGTTACAATCTTGTCATCTTCAGTTTGGATTTAAGAAAAAACACTCTACTGTTCAATGTTCTTTTGTATTACAAGAAATAATTAGTTATTATGCACAAAAGGGTTCCTCTTTATATGTCGCTTTGCTCGATGCTTCCAAAGCATTTGACAGAGTGAAATACACAAAATTATTTTCATTGTTACTAAAACGAGGCCAATGTCCTACACTTGTTAAGTTACTTTTATATATGTATACTAATCAGAATCTTAGCGTGAGATGGAATAATTATGTATCAAAGTCATTCCAGTGTAACAACGGTGTTAAGCAAGGCGGAGTCCCATCTCCCATTTTATTCTGTGTATATATGGATGAACTGTTAAACATGTTACAAAATAACAAGATTAGTTGTCATATTGGAAATGAGTACGTCAGAGCCCTTAGTTATGCAGACAACTTATGTTTATTGGCTCCATCTGTCAATGTTAAACCATGTGCTAAGCACATGTGAAATGTATGCAAAATTGTTTTCTTTAATATCAAACTGTGATAAAAGTGAACTTCTTGTAAATGAAAATGATTTAACTTCTAATGTATCTCTTAATGGAAAGCTTATTAACTGTGTTGATTCTGCTGTAAATCTTGGCATTTGCATTGGAAAAACAACACTAAAAAAAACATACAGATGGCTGTTCTTGATATGGTAACTCGAACCAATTAAATGCGTTCAAAGTTTGGTTTCTGTGATGCAAATACCAAAGCAAGATTGTTTAATGCCTACTGTACTGGTTTTTACGGTTCGCCCTTGTGGGATCTGACCAATGTTTGTGCTGAAAAGCTGTACACAACTTGGCGAAAGTGGTTTCGCAGAGTATGGAATGTTCCAAGTCGGGCCCATAGCGTATATCTCCCTTATAATCATGGTGTTAGTGGAATTCAAAATTAATTCCCGCAAAGATTTGCCTCATTTTATTATGATCTGATAAATTCTGACAATCCTGTTATTAGAATGTGTCAAAAGATAAGTTTACATGGAAATAGTCCAGTTGCCAAAAATGACAGTTACCTCATGTACAGAATGAATGATAATGGTTAACATGCAAACTGTGATTGAAAGAAAAAAATTATTAATAATGTAAAACTAAGAGTTACGAAGAATGATTCATCTGAGGACTCCGGTGTAGGAGGTCTGCTAAGGGAAATATGCTTAGTCAGGGACCGCGTCCTCACTTGGCCCGTAGAAAATTATGACTTGATAGATGTCATACATCAGCTGTGTGTAAATTAATGTCATTATGTATATAATTCTGTGTATTTTTTTTATTAATTTGTTATTTTAATTACCCATTGTTTCAAATGTATTGTACTTGTTGTCAAGTTACGAAATAAATTATATATATATATATATATATAAACTCTGCTGCTGACTGAGACAGATGAGAAGAGGCAGGATATTCTACTAGATTCTACACCTCCTGCATCAGGTGAGCTTTATTACTGCTGGAGTTTCCATTTGCTGGAATTCTACATGAGAAGCAGACCGAGAATGATACAGCAAAAGACAGTGTTACTGGCAGCAGCAGAGAGTGATGCAACAGCAGATAATGTTACTGGCAGAAGTAGAGAGTGATGCAACAGCAGACAGTGTTACTGGCAGAAGTAGAGAGGGATGCAGCAGCAGACAGCATTACT
Source organism: Gymnothorax javanicus (assembly GCA_029692085.1). NCBI lineage: Eukaryota > Metazoa > Chordata > Actinopteri > Anguilliformes > Muraenidae > Gymnothorax > Gymnothorax javanicus. The sequence goes on from CM056197.1 coordinate 10,351,423, forward strand.
GGCAGAAGTAGAGAGGGATGCAGCAGCAGACAGTGTTACTGGCAGAAGTAGAAAGTGATGAAGCAGCAGACAGTGTTATTGACAGCAGTAGAGAGTGATGCAGCAGCAGATAATGTTACTGGCAGCAGCAGTAGAGTGATGCAGCAGCAGACAGCATTACTGGCAGAAGTAGAGAGGGATGCAGCAGCAGACAGTGTTACTGGCAGAAGTAGAAAGTGATGCAGCAGCAGATAATGTTACTGGCAGCAGCAGAGAGTGATGAAGCAGCAGACAGTGTTACTGGCAGCAGCAGAGAATGATGCAGCAGCAGATAATGTTACTGGCAGCAGCAGAGAATGATGCAACAGCAGACAGTGTTATTGGCAGCAGTAGCATGATGCAGCAGCAGACAGCATTACTGGCAGAAGTAGAAAGTGATGCAGCAGCAGATAATGTTACTGGCAGCAGCAGAGAGTGATGAAGCAACAGACAGTGTTACTGGCAGCAGCAGAGAGTGATGCAGCAGCAGATAATGTTACTAGCAGCAGCAGAGAGTGATGCAGCAGCAGACAGTGTTACTGGCAGCAGTAGCATGATGCAGCAGCAGACAGTGTTACTGGCAGCAGCAGAGAGTGATGCAGCAGCAGATAATGTTACTGGCAGCAGCAGAGAGTGCTGCAGCAGCAGATAATGTTACTGCAGGCAGCAGAGAGTGATGCAGCAGCAGACAGTGTTATTGGCAGCAGTAGCTTGATGCAGCAGCAGACAGTGTTACTGGCAGAAATAGAGAGTGATGCAGCAGCAGATAATGTTACTGGCAGAAATAGAGAGTGATGCAGCAGCAGATAATGTTACTGGCAGAAGTAGAGAGTGATGTAGCAGCAGACAGTGTTACTGGCAGCAGCAGAGAGTGATGCAGCAGCAGACAGTGTTACTGGCAGAAGTAGTTAGTGATGCAGCAGCAGATAATGTTGCTGGCAGCATTAGAGAGTGATGCAACAGCAGACAGTGCTATTGTCAGCAGTAGCGTGATGCAGCAGCAGATAATGTTACTGACAGCAGCAGAGAGTGATGCAGCAGCAGACAGTGTTATTGGCAGCAGTAGCTTGATGCAGCAGCAGACAGTGTTACTGGCAGAAGTAGAGAGTGATGCAGCAGCAGATAATGTTATTGTCAGAAGTAGAGAGTGATGCAGCAGCAGACAGTGTTACTGGCAGCAGCAGAGAGTGATGCAGCTGCAGACAGTGTTACTGGCAGCAGCAGAGAGTGATGCAGCAGCAGACAGTGTTACTGGCAGAAGTAGAGAGTGATGCAGCAGCAGACAGTGTTACTGGCAGAAGTAGTGAGTGATGCAGCAGCAGATAATGTTGCTGGCAGCATTAGAGAGTGATGCAACAGCAGACAGTGCTATTGTCAGCAGTAGCGTGATGCAGCAGCAGAGAGTGTTACTGGCAGAAGTAGAGAGTGATGCAGCAGCAGATAATGTTACTGGCAGCAGCAGAGAGTGATGCAGCAGCAGACAGTGTTATTGGCAGCAGTAGCGTGATGCAGCAGCAGACAGTGTTACTGGCAGCAGCAGAGAGTGATGCAGCAGCAGATAATGTTACTGGCAGCAGCAGAGAGTGATGCAGCAGCAGACAGTGTTACTGGCAGCAGCAGAGAGTGATGCAGCAGCAGACAGTGTTATTGGCAGCAGTAGTGTGATGCAGCAGCAGACAGTGTTACTGGCAGCAGCTGAGAGTGATGCAGCAGTAGACAGTGTTACTGGCAGCAGCAGAGAGTGATGCAGCAGCAGACAGTGTTACTGGCAGTAGCAGAGAGTGATGCAGCAGCAGACAGTGTTATTGGCAGCAGTAGTGTGATGCAGCAGCAGAAGACAGTGTTACTGGCAGAAGTAGAGAGTGATGCAGCAGCAGATAATGTTACTGGCAGAAGTAAAGAGTTATGCAGCAGCACATAATGTTACTGGCAGCAGCAGAGAGTGATGCAACAGCAGACAGTGTTATTGGCAGCAGTAGCGTGATGCAGCAGCAGACGGTGTTACTGGCAGCAGCAGAGAGTGATGCAGCAGCAGACAGTGTTACTGGCAGCAGCAGAGAGTGATGCAGCAGCAGACAGTGTTACTGGCAGTAGCAGAGAGTGATGCAGCAGCAGACAGTGTTATTGGCAGCAGTAGTGTGATGCAGCAGCAGAAGACAGTGTTACTGGCAGAAGTAGAGAGTGATGCAGCAGCAGATAATGTTACTGGCAGAAGTAAAGAGTTATGCAGCAGCACATAATGTTACTGGCAGCAGCAGAGAGTGATGCAACAGCAGACAGTGTTATTGGCAGCAGTAGCGTGATGCAGCAGCAGACAGTGTTACTGGCAGCAGCTGAGAGTGATGCAGCAGCAGACAGTGTTACTGGCAGCAGCAGAGAGTGATGCAGCAGCAGACAGTGTTACTGGCAGAAGTAGAGAGTGATGCAGCAGCAGATAATGTTGCTGGCAGCATTAGAGAGTTATGCAACAGCAGACAGTGCTATTGTCAGCAGTAGCGTGATGCAGCAGCAGACAGTGTTACTGGCAGAAGTAGAGAGTGATGCAGCAGCAGACAGTGTTATTGGCAGCAGTGGAGTGATGCAGCAGCAGACAGTGTTACTGGCAGCAGCAGAGAGTGATGCAGCAGCAGACAGTGTTACTGGCAGCAGCAGACAGTGATGCAGCAGCAGATAATGTTACTGGCAGCAGCAGAGAGTGATGCAATAGCGGACAGTGTTATTGGCAGCAGTAGAGTGATGCAGCAGCAGACAGTGTTACTGGCAGCAGCAGAGAATGATGCAGCAGCAGATAATGTTACTGGCAGCAGCAGAGAGTGATGCAGCAGCAGACAGTGTTATTGGCAGCAGTAGCGTGATGCAACAGCATACAGTGTTACTGGCAGAAGTAGAGAGTGATGCAGCAGCAGATAATGTTACTGGCAGCAGCAGAGAGTGATGCAACAGCAGATAATGTTACTATCAGCAGCAGAGAGTGATGCAACAGCAGACAGTGTTACTGGCAGCAGCAGAGAGTGATGCAGCAGCAGACAGTGTTACTGGCAGCAGCAGAGAGTGATGCAGCAGCAGACAGTGTTACTGGCAGCAGCAGAGAGTGATGCAGCAGCAGACAGTGTTACTGGCAGAAGTAGAGAGTGATGCAGCAGCAGACAGTGTTACTGGCAGAAGTAGAGAGGATGCAGCAGCAGACAGTGTTACTGGCAGAAGTAGAGAGTGATGCAGCAGCAGACAGTGTTACTGGCAGAAGTAGAGAGGGATGCAGCAGCAGACAGTGTTATTGGCAGAAGTAGAGAGGGATGCAGCAGCAGACAGTGTTATTGGCAGAAGTAGAGAGGGATGCAGCAGCAGACAGTGTTACTGGCAGAAGTAGAGAGGGATGCAGCAGCAGACAGTGTTACTGGCAGAAGTAGAGAGGGATGCAGCAGCAGACAGTGTTACTGGCAGCAGCAGAGAGTGATGCAGCTCAGCTGCAGCAGGGGCTTAACAGGAGACTGGCTTAAATAGCTTGGTTTACTGAGAGATGAAGTTGTGGAGGATTCACACAAACATGGGGAGTGTTTACAATTATCAGGGCATGCCTTAAGTTGACTGGCCGCAATAGCTGTGTTACTCCAGAAAATGAATGACTGGAAAAATAAATTAATGTATGAAATTAATTAAAACAATGAATCTTTTTGCCTGAATGTTTGCTCAAACTAGATTGCGTGGCCATCCGTCTGTACTGTACCAGGTCACACAGACACATAAGCACAGCCCGTATTTACAGTGTGTACTCTGTTTCTGCCCCTTTCATCGAGACCACAATACTTAGTGTGAGCCTCTCTTAACATCGCCAGCGGAACCTCTGGGCCTCGGGGACCAGAGCTGAATTTTCGATGAAAACGGAGATCCATCTCTTGCGCTCCTGAGCTCCGCGGCCTCCATTACCCGTAGCATGAGAGTGGGACGAGAGAGACACACGGCGGGGAGTCTGGTGATGGCTGTAACCTTTCAGCGAGCCATTAGTCTCCTGTTTAAAACTAATTTCCCAAGGATGAGTCGCTGATCAAATATTTAAAAGCCAGAAAAAAAGGCCTCTCCCAGCTGAAAGATAGCCATTGTTGCCATCCGTGTTTTACTGCTCTGGATGGCCTGACAGATGCTCTGATATCATCGTGCCCTTCTGGAACTGCAGGAAGGTCGGAACTGTTCAGACTTCGAACATGATAAGGAATGAAACACATAGTTGCAGGAAATTCTTCTGCATGGTGGACAGACCATGAGTATTTACACAATGGCCGTATTATTAGGCAATATGTGCATGTGATTCCTTCATTCCCACTGGATACATATCGACAAATTGCACAGAACATGAGTGAATACCTCCAGATCCTGCTCGACTCTAAATGGTGAGAGAAGGACCATGAGCAAACTTCAGGAGATGAAACATTAAGAAAATATTAAAATAAAAATAACTTCACTGTCAACTAGTCCCACGCGCTACTGTCCAAATGTAGCCTGTGGTGGAAAGTGTGATAAACAGCTATTATGACACTTTTTAAGTTTGTGTTTCTTCTGAATTTTTTTAACTCTTTGCAAAGAGCTCATATCACTCCATTTTAGTTCAAACTCTTTGACTTAATGCACCATTTTAAAAATGAAACTGTCTCACTGGTGGATGTGGTAGTCTGCAATGACTGGTCTCTCCAAAATGTCCCACAATTTCTGGTCCATTCCAGTCCCTAATTGTTTACTCATCCTTTCCTCCAAAATTGGATCTGGCCAGGAAATCAGCTGAGGTCCTTCACATTCCAATCAGTAAAATGAGTTAAGAAACGGAAATGTAAAGTTTGATCTCGTGGTCATTGTACGTATTTCATGAAGGCCCTGCACTGCTTGAGTATTTTTCGAAGTGTTTGGGTATTGGGGCTTATATTGCATGGTCTCGCGAAAGCTAGACTTTAAATGTACATTTTAAAATATTATTGAAGCTGTGTACATGGCCAAAAATATGTGAACGGCTGGTCATTCAACATCTCTGTCCATAATCATCGGTATTATTATGGAGTTCGTCCCCCTTCGCTACCAGAACTTTCTCCAGTCATTTGGGGACATTTCTTATGTTCCAGCTTATGCTAAGTCAGGCAGTAATGTGAGGATCTTTAGCTGAGCAAATTTGGTTAAAAAACCATGTATGAGTGGTGCTGGGTCAGATCACTCGGTGTAGGCAGATTGACCACGACGGTATGGAACCAAATCCACACTGTGCCAGTGCCGACTGTGGCCAGAAGCCTCGTTAGAGCAGCACATACAATAATTGGCTTTGCGCTGCTCGGGGAAATGGGAGGGATTCAATCGGTTTGGGTTAGCATAGTTTGTTGCTCAGGGGCCTCCTGCTAGCCATCGCCATCCTGGCATTCCTCAGTTTCAGTCTGAGCATGTTTGGGTTTCCTCTGCCCTTGTTCTGTGTGTGTGTGTGTGTGTGTGTGTGGGGGGGGTTTGAATCTTTGAGTATAAAGCAGCAGTGGCTGACAGGTGCATGTTTCAGTGGAGAACCATTAACTGTCTCGCTCTCCCATGATTGCTGCAGGACTGGAGTCATGTATGAGCATGCTCGTACAGTATATAGTACACTGGAAAATTCCAAGGAGTGGATATGCCAAATTTATTTCAAAAACTAGTTTATGCACAATATTTTTAAATATTAAATATTTATTTATTATATATTTATTTAAAAAAAACATGTCTTGACCACAAACTGTTCAAAGAGATACTGACATTCTGAAACAGCACATGGCCGTCCCCAGCCTATGAGTGTATAGAATCATCTGGGATGCCATTTTTTGCTGTAAAATCAGAAGTTACCCTCCGTGGAACGAAGGGGCCTCACCTGAAACCATGGAAACAGCCCCAGATCAAAGGAGTGTCCACATACTTTTGGCATTGTGGTAAGTGATGTGTCTCAGTTCGAAGTTCTTCAAGTGCTCAAAGCAGACTGCTCAAGAGCTTGCCAACTTTGCGGAAATTTTAATTTTGTCCCTCTCGGCTGTCTGTAGTTTTGTCTCAGTGTCAATGGTTCTGTAGCTACTGAGAATCCTCCAAGTTAAAAACAAAAAAAAGAATGTTGGGATCGATAAAACTGAAACTATATCTATGATTTCACGAGGAAAATTTTCCAGACACAAACTTTCCCTGTTTAGGTGGGGGTTTCACACGCACACACACACACACACACACTCACACGCAAGAAAAAGAAAAACAATGGCCGCCTTGGCCCCCTGCGTGCTGTTTTCTGAAATACTCACAAACGTGACATTTTGACAGATATGTCTCTTGATGGCCGCAGATATTTTAACATGCTGTGACAGCGCAGTCAACAGCGTTATCAAGCTCTGCTCACGACCAACCACATGCTGGCCAATGAATGGCCAAACCCAAAATATCGCATACTGTCAAAATACCATATACTGCTCAAGTGAGGTGTGTGCTCACGCTTTAGATCCCATTACAGCAGTCACTTATATTCCACTGCTCTGACTGTGTGAAATCTTTATTAAATATTCTCAATCTCCATTTGTTTCCGCTCATAATAAATGATTTCTGAGGTAGACACAGCCAGCCACGGCATGTGTATCCTAGATCTGTGGCTGTGTGGACTTATGAGTGCATTTAGTGTTTATTGACCGATTGTGCAAATGATTATTTTGATAGAATCAAATTATTGCCTGAGTGCCATGGATATGAGGTTGCCATGGCTACCCACTGTAAGGAGTTGTGGAAGTGAAATAAAGTGATGCATTTTATGGGAAATTGAGAAAGACAGGGTAGATATCTCTCAGTCAATGAGAGACTGGTTGAGATGGGGGAAATAACTCTCGGCCAATGGGAAGCTGGTGTGGATGAGTCAGACATCTCTCAACCAACAGGAAACAGGTGTAGAAGAGGTAGATATCTCTCAGCCAATTGGAAGCTGGTATAAATGAGGCAAATGTCTCTAAGCCAACGGGAAACTGGTATAGATGAGGTAAATATCTCTCAGCCAATGGTAAAGTGGTATAGAAGAGGTACAACCCCAATTCCGAAATAGTTGGGACAAAGTGTAAATTGTGAATAAAATCTAAACGCAATGACTTTCAAATCTCACCAGCCAGTGTTTTATTCACAATAGAACAGAGATAGCATAGCAAATGTTGAGACTGAGAAATTTAACAATTTTATCCAAAAATGAGCTCATTTCAAATGTGATGGCTGCTACAAGTCTCAAGAAAGTTGTGACAGGGGCCTGTTTACCATGGTGTAGCATCCCCTCTTCTTTTTAACACAGAGTGGAGGAGTCTGGGCATTGTAGAGACAAGTTTCTTGAGTTTAGCCATTGGAATTTGTTCCCACTTTTATTTAATACAGGCTTCCAGCTGCTGGAGAGTTTTGGATCCCCTTTGACGGACCTTTCCTTTATTTATGCACCAAATGTTTTCAATCGGTGAAAGATCAGGACTGTAGGCAGGCCAGTTTAGCACACAGACTCTTCTACTACGAAGCCATGCTGTTGTAATAGCTGCAGTATGTGGTTTTGCATTGTCCTGCTGAAATACACAAGGCCTTCCTCAGAATAGATGTCGTGTGGAGGGGAGCATATGTTGCTCTAAAACCTTTATATACCTTTCATAATTCATGGTGCTTTTTAAAACATGCAAGTGTCCCACACCATGTGCACTAATGCATTCCCATACCATCAGAGATGCTGGCTTTTGAACTGAACGCTGATAACAGGAGGGGTGATCTTTCTCCTCTTTAGCCCGGAGGACACAATGCCCATGATTTCCAACAAGAATGTCAAATTTGGGATCGTCTGACCACAGGACACTTTGCCACTTTGCTACAGTCCATTTTAAATGAGCCTTGGCCCACAGAACACGGTGGCGCTTCTGGATCATGCTCAACAATGGCTTCCTTTTTGCATGATAGAGTTTTAGGTGACATCTGTGGATGGCACGGCGGACTGTGTTTACAGACAGTGGTTTCTTTATGTATTCCTGGGCGCATTTAGTAATGTCAATGACAGAATCATGCCGTTGAGTGATGCAGTGGCGTTTGAGGGCCCGAAGGTCATGGGCATCCAGTAAAGGTCTTTGGCCTTGCCCTTACGCACAGAGATTTTTCCAGTTTCTCTGAATCTTTTGATGATGTTACGCACTGTCCATGATTTTTTATGATTGCCTTTGCAATTTGACGTAGACGAACGTTGTTTTTAAAGTATTCCACAAATTTTCTTTGCCAAGGCTTCACAGGATGGAGAGCCTCTGGCCATCTTTACTTCTGAGAGACTCAGCCTCTCTAAGACATTCCTTTTATAGCCAATCATGTTAAACACCTGATGCCAGTTAACTTAATTACTTGCTAAATGTTCTTTCAGCTGATTCTCTTATACATTAATTGCTTTTTCAGCCCTTTTTTGCCTGTGTCTCAACTTTTTTGAGACCTGTTGCAGCCAGAAAATTTGAAATGAGCTCCTTTTCTGGATAAAAATTTAAAGTGTCTCAGTTTCAACATTTGAAATGTTATCTATGTTCTATTGTAAATAACATATTGGCTCGTGATCTGAAAGTCATTGCATTTTGATTTTATTCGCAATTTACACTTCGTCCCGACTATTTTGGAATTAGGGTTGTAGATATCTCTCAACCAATTGCAAAATGGTATTGATGAGTCATGTATCTCTCAGTCAATGGGAAACTGGTGCAGAAGAGGTTAATGATCCAGATTGGCCGAACAAGGGATGGGTTTGAGTTCACAAGCTGCTCGGCTTGTAAAAGAGTCCCTCTTTAGTGTCGCACCCCATCAGTCTGGGGAATTGAATATTCTCCTCTGACCTGCCAATGTCAAGGATAGGGCAGAATAATTAAACATCTCATTTATTCAGCCCTCAGTCTCAGACAGGAGCCCTCATTAAATATTAAATGCGAGACGTGTCACAGAAAGGTTTCTGTGCAGAACAAGCCCGGAATGACGAGCAGACGGGACCTTTTTTAATCCAAGTGAATGAGTGAACACATAAATAAATCATCGCGTGTCCCAGCGCTATTTTTAAAAACAATTCTACGGCCCTGAGTGATGCTTGTGCTCTGGCGTTGGAGGAGCAGATTCGCTGCCCCTGACATGGTTTGTAGTTGACCGTTATGGGTATATGGGGCCATTAGGGCTCTGGAGAAGGACCGTGTCATTTAAATCCCAAAGACAAAGCATCATTCCAAACCCCTGTTTGCTTCAGTCCTTTATTGTCACGTTTTGACCCTTCAAACTGTGAGGTCCCAGGCACGTGATTGGAATGTTCTCAACGGAACGTTCTGAGGCTGGCGCAGCACCGATTGTCGGGGGCGGAGAACACTGGTGGTTCCGGAACCCTGAGTTACAATTCTGAAAAGAACAAAACAAAAACAAAAACATTCCAAGAATCCCTCTCTTCAAAGGCGTAAGAATCTGAATTACAGAGCAGTGTGAGCAGGGGCGATCCCACGTGTCTTCTCCCGCGGTTTGTCTCTGTCACACACCTATAACACTCGGCTGCTCCGAGACTGCTGAAAATCTGTGAAAAATGTTCTGTGGAAAATATCCTCCAAAGCTGAGGAAGCCACTGTAGAAAACAATGTCAGCGAGCAATACTACTTTAAACCTCATTGAGTAAATTACGTTTGAACTGGGAGAAATGGCAAATTACATGCATTCAGTATCCATGTTATATTTTTATATTGTATATGTTATAAGCATGCCCCCAATTTGAGGGGGGTAAAAGTAATTCCGCCACAAAAGACAAGTTAATATAGATTATTTTACATGGGAAAAAAATAATAATAAAAATAAGGATGTTAATGATAAACGGATCACCAGATATGGATGAATAACCTCAAATTAAAACTGAGAGTCTGCTCTTAATACATATATATGAATTGGAGCCAAAACAATGAGAAGTTCTTAGCTGCCTGAAGGCTCATTGATTGCACTGTGTATATGTTGTATTTTTATGGAGGTATACTGCTTCAAAGCAGAAAAAGTACAAAGAAAAATGAAAAAAAAAACTTATTCTATCTCTGTGGCAGAATGGCATCATTTCTCAGTACAGGATCTCATTATGATACACTGGATGAAATGATGACTGTGGATTGGATTCTGTTCTGTCAGAAACACAATAAAATTCATCTGCTCTCCCCCTCTCTCTCTCCCTCCTCGCGCTCTCTTTGTCAGAGCGGAATATGTGATTGCATAATTAAAATGTGAGCACGGAACCCTTGTCTTAGTTAATGCTATCTGCAATCACACACACACACACACACACACACACACCCACAGCCATCTCCCACGCATTTCACACCCCTTCAGAACTTTCGTTACTGAATGCTTCCCAACTTTAAAACACTTGCTGAATTATGTCTTGGTGAACTCGTTTGTTAAATGCATTTGCATGCACCCCCACGCTCATGAATATATGGACCTTCTGAGCGGCACGGCAGACTCAGGAGAAAGAAGCCTTGTCTCACGTCCTGGGGTTACTTATTATAATAATAATAATGATAATAATAATATATTTTTATTTTATTTCTATTGCACCTTTATCAGACCCAAGGTGGTTTTAAAATCGAAAAAAAGAGCGAGAAAAATACATAAAACAAGGAATAAAGAGCGTACAAAACAAGTGAACATTTAACAGAACACAAAATAAGCACATTAGACAGGTGTAAAATCAATGGCATCAGCAGCATCCTGTAGCATCCTCCTATGTGTGGAGGAGATCATTCTCCCTGTGTCCATGTGGCTTTCACACAAAAATCCAAAAGCATGTAAGTCAAGCGATTCTAACGATGAAATTAGCCGAAAATGAAGCCAAGTCAGGCGTGTTTCTCAGAGAGTGTAGGCGTGTCCTTTACAACATGGGTGCATCCTTTGCGATGTGGGCGTGTCATTTGCTGTGTGGGGGCGTGTCCTACCTGGCATGGGGATTCTGAAGTGCACTCTTGACAATAAAGGCATGGTACAGTTTTTGTTGTTTGAGTAATAACACCCCCGAATGCACCCAGAAAGGATCAAAAATGTTTCTTTGGGGATTAAAAGCACCTTTTACAGGCAAGAATTCGGAAATGGATTAATAAAGGCATGATTTGGGGCATACACCGCCTTATACGGCTCATACGCAAAGGCATTGTGTCTGTACACGCTCTGTTCTCCCATTGCCTCTTTCCCCGGGAGTGTGAAGGAAGGTGGTGTTTTCTTTTAAAATTAATATAAGCCAGTTCTTCACAGTGTGTGCGTGTGCATGAGTGAGTGTGTGCGTGTGTGTGTGTGTATGTGTGTGTTTGCGAGTGTGTGTGTGTGTGTGTGCGTGTGTGCTTGTATGCGTTTGTGTGTGCGTTTGCCAGTCTTTATGGGTGTGGTCTTGCGTTGTGCAGTGAATACGGATACGTCCGTAAATATGCAAACAATGATGTAATTGTTAAGTTGTTGTCTATTTTGGTTCTGTATTGCCGCAGACTGACATTAAATAATTAAAAAGGAATTACAGAACTAACTGTCAGCGGTAATTCGCGGGTATTTGAACGCTTTCCGTGCAATCTCCTTTGGAATTACGGCCATTTTCCAAACAGTGACTGTCCGAATACTTACGCGTGTGTTGGACTCAAAGTGGGCATGTCTTTCAGTTAGGCGGCCGCCAGAAGCGATCCCTGACAGCTGGTTCGTTCAAAAAAAAAAAAAAAAAAAAACGCGTAAAGCTGCCTTATTACCGACAGTTTCCTTCAGCCCACTCCCGGTAGCAAACGACTTTTTTATTTTGCTTTTTGTTCGTCCTCCCACTCTCCCCGGCTGCATGTCGCGCCTGGAATAGCACAGCGGACTCCGGTTCGAGGGTCTCAATCGGGTGTGGGCTTCAAGAGCGAGGGCGCACATCTCCGCCGCGTCTGTCAACCGAATCGACTTCCGAAATCCGAATAACGTCACTGTCCTCCCCCCCCCCCCCCATTTTATTCTTATTTAAACTCACCCTGCGGACACAGATCGCCAGTTTTATTCCAGCTTTTGCTCTGAAAAGGAGAATGAGCCCGAAAACTCCATTCTGACTGTAGACGGGCAGTGTCAAACCCATGTACACTCATCCCACGGAAAATCCTGTCAGTGCAGAAACAAGGCAATTTACCCCGCGCTTTCGCGGTTCTGCTATCAGAGTTAAACCGTCTCAGTCAAACTGTGAAGTTGTTCTTTTTCTTAGTTTGGTACTTTACACATTTCAGACCTCTGTTCTCCATTGTCAATCTTCACTGTGTAGAAACACTGCAGTTTTCCTCTGCAATTTTACTTTTCTACGAGTATAATGAGACTGGCTGACTATTTTTTTCTTTGCATGTTTTGTCTGTGAAAATAGTGGGCCTGTATGTATAATATGGCAAAAATTACAGCAGATTTCGTAAATGTTAAGTGATAAGCTAATTAAACTTAATGATATTAAATCCCAACGTTCAGAAAAAAAGCTGTGCTCTGGCAACTGATGGAGTGTGTGTGCGTGTGTGTGTGTGTGTGCGCGTGCGTGCGTGTATGTGTGTGTGTGTGTGTGTATGTGTGCGTGCGTGTTAATGTGCGTGTATGTGTGTTTGTATGAGTGTGTGTCTCTGTGTGTGAGGGAGTTTGTGTCTGAGTGTGGTGTGTGAGAGAGTGTGTGTCTGTGTGTAAAATGTATACGCGTGTCAGCAGAAAACACAAGACATTTAAACCTGCTGAAGGCGGCAGTTTGTCGTTTGAAGGAAGAGCATGTCTGGATGCAGATACAGATGCTCCTCTGGGCTAAACAGTGGCGGGCGGTGGACAGAGAACAAGGAGGGCAATAAACATGTCTTTAAACTGCTTATTAGTCTTGATTTGTTTTCAGTCAATTTCCCTGGTAAAAGACACTTGAACTCTCCCCTCTCAGGTGTAGATAATTGTCTTCGTTAAGATGAGAGATCAAACGCATCAGTTGAACGCAAAAAAGAGCGCATTTCAATCTTTTTCGATTAAACAATCATTACGCACAGGTTTGACGACTTGCTTAGGATGTGACAAAATTTAACACGGAAAATCCACAGTGGTTTTTTCGTGAAAAGTTGCCTATTAAGGCATGTGAATTAAACATTTTATAGAATTTATTATTCGCTCGCCTAAACATTTCATTATAAGGGAAACTAACATGTTGACTAAGAACAATGATTGACATCGGGTCACTAACCTCATCCATTTCAAGGGATGTTTTCCACCCCCTCGGTTTTCCATCCACCGCCCGCCACTGGGGTTTAAGAACATAACATGGACAGGAACTAAAACACACCCTTACAGGGGTCATTACTCCGAACCTACGACTTCACATCCTCAGCTCCCTCTGGAGGAAACCTGACCAGAACTCTTTCAGTAAATATACAGCTGGATGTCAAAGTCCTCTATTAATAATTTTGGCAGCGTCAGTCCCTGATAAACACACAAGTATCTATTAGTTATCAAATTCTTGGTGGGGGCTGTTGGAGCCTATCTCAGCATGCTACGGACAACAAGAGAGCACAGTCTGGAGATGCTTCGCCAGGCTAAAGCAGGAATTACTGTTCACTCACAGATTTATACAGACCTGGATTATGCAGGAGAAAAGGCAGGAAAGACTAAAGTTTTCCTGTGTTTATTTTTGTCTGTCCCTACCTCAGCTGTTAGACGGCAAACGCTCCACTTCCTTAAAACAATTCAAACAGGAAAACAAAGCGACAAAACAAAGTAAAGAGAAAATTGTGCTCAGCTCAGAAGGCTGAGCAAACATCACATCGCTGGGAGGAGCTGAGCCAGTCAGTCTGACTAAAGACCGTATAGTCCCCTCATACACCGGGCAGCTGTGGCTTTGCACCGAGTCGGGGACTGAGGCTCAGGCGAGAGCGGCTGTGATTTCGCTCTGAGCAGCAGCTGCATCTGCGGAACTCAGCATGGCCACAAGTAAGCGGACACCTGCCCATCGAATGTCTCAGTCGCCATTGGAAGGGCGGCAGGTTAGCCATGAGGGAGATTGTTTGACTGGTAACTGTGGTGTTGCTGGTTCAAGCCCCTGGTGGGGTTCGGGATTCTGACTTGATCTGGAGAGATGACCTTGGGAAGAACTCCAGTTGTCGGGCCCTTGAGCAAGGCTCTCAACCTCAAAATCACTCCAAATAACCTTAAGGGCTTTATACCCCTGTTTCTCTCTGTCACTCCTCACCTGCAACTGTTCAATCTGGAATTTCTCTGAAGCCATCTCTGCAAAAAGACAAACGTTCTCAATTCTAGCAATTGTCAATACACAAAAAAATAGCCGGATCTAGCTTTCTTGCCAAAATTTCTCACACTTCCGAGAGTACCACACTTCCGATGAGCAGCCTGCTAGTGCATAAGTCTGTTGCATGTGCAATATAACACTGAACAATACCAATCTTATCATGTACATCAGCGCTTTTTTAACCTCTCCTGGAGCACCACTCCTCCTGCGTGTTTTAGAGCTCTGCTGCTCCAGCACAGGTGAGTCACATGATCAGCTCCTTACCCGTGAAGATGCTTGATAATGAGCGAATCATTAGAATCATTTGTGCTAACGGGGAGAGATCTAAAACATGCGGGAGAGGTGGTACTCCAGGAGAGGTTTGAGACGCACTGGTCTACAAACCCCAATTCCAATGAAGTTGGGAAGTTGTGTAAAACGTGAATGAAAACAGAATACAATGATTTGCAAATCCTTTTCAACCTATTTTCAATTGAGTGTACTACAAAGACAAGATATTTAATGTTCAAATTGAAAAAATTTATAGTTTTTTTGGAGATATTCACTCATTTTGAATTTGATGCCTGCAACACATTCCAAAAAAGCTGGGACAGGGGCATGTTTACCACGGTGTTACATCACCTTGTTCAGGTATCCTCCGCCCTCATTCTGAACTTGCAAATTTTCGACCTACGAGTGTAAAGAAGCAGTGGTTGATGAGCGTGTGCTTCGGAGGAGAGCCGCGAACCGTCCCTCTCTTCCCAGTTGGCAACAAGGGGTCGCATACAAGCAAGCTTGTACATAGTTCTCGAATTGGAGATGCCAATTTTTTTAAAGTAAAAAAAAAAATTATTAATTAATTAAAAAAAAAAACTGACATCATTCTGTAAAGGATATTACCATGTGGGCTCAGGAACACTTCGGAAACACTTCATTGTCAGTTAACACAGTTTGTCGCTACAGCTACAAGTGCAAGTTAAAACTCTACCATGCAAAGCAAAAGCCATATATCAACAACACCCAGAAACACCGCCGGCTTCTCTAGGCCCGAGCTCATCTGAGATGGACTGACGCAAAGTGGAAAAGTGTGCTGTGGTGTGACGAGCCCCCATTTCAAATTGTTTTTGGAAATCATGGACGTCGTGTCCTCCAGGCTAAAGAGGACAAGAACCATCCAGATTCTTATCAGCACAAAGTTCAAAAGCCAGCATCTGTGATGGTATGGGGATGTGTTTATCAGTTTGAACATTTAATATCTTGTCTTTGTAGTGAACTCAATTGAGTATCGGTCGAAAAGGATTTGCAAATCATTGTATTCTGTTTTTATTCACGTTTTACAGAATGTCCCAACTTCATGGGAATTGGGCTTTGCACATCATCTGTGATTGGTAACAGCAACGCCAAAAATTATACTACAAAATATATCAATCACCTGAATATCACCATGCGAGGCCCTTCTAGAAACTTCGAGAAAATGACCATTCCCCAGCTGAGAGCTTCTTAATACTGCTTCTACACTCAATATCGTACAGGTATCCATAACCATGCACTCTTTAGCCTAGTAACTTTCCACAGCTCTGCGAGTTGGCCACTGTGTCTTGCTAAAACAGGGAAGCACCCTTCCCGAACTGTTGAAGCACGTGATTATTTAGAATTGTGCGTTTGCCATCATATTAGGATTTTCCTTTTGTTGCCCCCATTCAATGCGTTTCCACACACTGTTGACTTGTGAGAGTTATGATATTCCCCTGCGACTCTATTGTCAGTTACTGTCATGCTAATCATGGTCCTGTTGCTCTATGTTAAATTAGAGAGGTGCTGACCAAGGTCCTGAAAACTGTATTGCATACACAGTAGGTCCATCCATTGTCCCATGGCTGTATTGTGAGTTGGTGTGGTGCTCTCCACTGTCTTTGGTTCTACTGTGAGTCAGAGTGGCAATATCCATTGTCCTGTGGCTGGAGTGTGCCTGCTGCTATCTATAGTGCTGTAGCTCTATTGTGAATGATAGGGGTGCTCTCCATTGTCGTGTAACTCTATTGTGAATAATGGAAGTGCTGTCCATGGTTCTGTTGCTCCATTGCAAATGATGCAGGTGCTATCTATAGTCATGTAGCTCTATTGTGAATGAGAGTGGCATATATTCAAAATTCTTTAGCTCTATAATGAATTATGGGGATGCTATCCATGGTCTTGTAGCTCTATATAGAATAATGTGGATGCTATCGATGGTCCTGTAGCTCAATAATGAATAACAGGGATGCTATCTATGGTTGTGTAGCTCTATAATGAATAATGGGAATGTCATCTGTGGTCCTGTTGCTTTATAATGAAGTATGGGGAGGCTAATCCGTGATCTCTAGAAAATTATAGGAGTGCCATCCCATCCTGGAGCATAATTGTGGAAGAGATTAATGTTATTAAGTGTGCTGCATCTGAGGGGCGCCCCGGTGGCTCATCGGCCTAGGCGCGTGTACCGTGGAGGCTGTGTCCTTCCCGCAGCGACCTGGGTTCGATTCCGGCTCAGGTCATTTGCTGCATGTCTTCCCCCATTCTTCTCTCCAACCTTCCTGTCTCTCTAAACTGTATAACTGTCAAATAAAAAAAAAAGAAAAATTCCCAAAAAAATAAGCTTTGAAAAAAAAAAGTGTGCTGCATCTGAGCTTGGTTTGGTTTTTAGTGTCCAAATCTAGGCTTTATTTCAGCATCTCACACCCTCACCTCATCGATCGATGCGGCTCACCAGCGTGACTGTGGTTAGTGCCAGTACAGGTGGTTCTGCTACCAATTTTAATGCAAGTCATTGAATAATGTAATTTTACAATAATGTAAAATAAGTAAATAAATTATCTCTCTCATGCGGATATACAGCACTGTGCAAAAGTCTGAGGCACCCTACATTTTAAAAAATTTAAATATGGCTTAGATGTTGACTTCTTGTTTTTCTCATTGGTGTTGCTGAAGATGAGAAGTAAATTTGAAGCTCCACATGCTGATTTAAAACATAGTTTTAGAAATAAATGTTTGTACTTTATTAAAAATAATTAATACAGATTGTACAGTCTCGACAGAGCCCTGATGTCAACATCATCGTGGCTGTCTGTGAATACTTGGAGGGACAGACGCAAGTGAGACAGTCAGTCTGCAGAGGAACGGCAGCAAGTTTTCCACTCTGCTTGGAACAAGCAAGAAGCCAATCATCTTACAAGATGTCCCACTAGACAGTGTCCCAAATTTTCAGACAAAGCATAGCCATACCACATAATGGTTTGATTCATTTTTTAACAGTTTACAGCTCTGCATTATTCATTTCCCAGTCATTAGAAACTTTTAGTTTAATTATTTTTGTAAGCATATTTGCCCGGCTATAAATGTGCCTTAGACTTTTGCACAGTACTGTATATTCTTACTATGTTTTTTTTTCTTTTCTTAATATTTCCATGTATGCTGATACGTTACAGTAATCTGCCATGAGGGCAGCAGAAAAGTGTTTATGGGAAGAGTCAGGAGTCAGTTACGTCGCTGCATCCCATGTGGATCATTTGGATGTAGAGGCTGCGTTGCATAGTCACTGGATTTAATCAGTACAATTTGGAGATACCTACAAACTGCACTAACAAGTCTACCCAAATTTCTTTTTTACAAAGCCAGAGAAAAGGGCTCAGGTATTAACTTGTCCCACTATTTAACCTCCTCCATCCCGACTTGCAATCGGAGGGATTAAAGCCTTGCTCTCACCTCGCCTTAGAGCGTATTACTTTGGAAAACCCGTTCCAATTTACATTTTTTAATTAGCAACTACTGTAAGTGTTAATTCATTCAGTTGTGAGGATCAATCAGTAGAATTACTGTCGATTTCCCCTCAGCTTGCATTATTGTTCAAGTGCAGTAGTAATTGAGCACTTTCCTATTCACATTCATGCTGAGTGCAGTTTAGTTTCATTCTCGTTTGGGTCTTCCACAGGAGAGCTTAGTCTGAGATCATAACTCATAGTTATTAAAGACATTGTCGTACTTCACCATAGAGTTTGGTTGTAACTGGAGTGGCGTGTATAGGTCAGGCTCCCCTGCTCGAGGAATGCTACAACAATGGGAATGCTATCCCCGAAATGCTATCACTGTTACTCCTCAGTGGGAAAAATTACTTTCTGATGGTTTAATATTTCTGGAGGAAATGTATACATGGGAGGCACAGATCTCATATTAAACAGATTGCCCCATCCCCTGAAATATTAATATGCAGTGATTCATGTATTAATCTTTCAGTACCTGCTTTCATTTTCAATTTGAACAGTGTGGGGCCCTGATAATTTGGAGATAATCTGCAGCTGTGAACCTCGGGCTCATAATGAGGCGGCCGTAGATCTGTCTTTACCCACGTCTCAAAATCACGAGTGAGAGGGAGAGAGCATGCCAAAGTAATAAATAAGGTGATGGAGAGAAAGAGAGTGTGTGTAAGTGTGTGAGGGCGAGAGAGGGAGAGTGTGTGTGTTAGAGTGTTAGGGCAAGAGAGTGTGCGAGAGGTGAACAAGTGATAATGAGTCCGGGAGAAAGAGTGATATCATGGCAAATGAAGAGCCAATGAGAAAGGAGCGATGGTAAAAGAGTGTGAGAATATAGGTGATAATGAGCGAGGGATAGACAGTGTGAGTCTGTGGGAGAGAGAAAGGGAGACTGAATTTCCTTCTTCTTCTGGGTTTTTGATGCAGATCCAGGGGCTGGTTCTCCCAGCCTGTCGGTGAAAGGACAGAGGACAGACTAAGCAAGGCTTCTGCTGAATTTTTGCCAGCTGCTAAATGCATTTTACAGTTCGATCACAAAATATTTCGCCAAGGCGTCTGCGCTCATTCAACAAATTACACACCTGACACGCAAACACAAAGGGCTCGTGAAAAACTCACTGCAGGGCAAATGTGTTAAGTTACCATGATGCAATATAAGTACATGCCTATATCAATGCTTATGTTGTAGCATTATAAAGCTCAGGCAGTGTGAAGTGTGTATTTGTGTCACTGTAGTGTAGCACTATGATGCCCAGGCAGTGGGAAGTGTGTATTTGTGTGACTGTAGTGTAGCACTATGATGCCCAGGCAGTGTGAAGTGTGTTTTTGTGTCACTGCAGTGTAGCACTATGATGCCCAGGCAGTGTGAAGTGTGTATTTTTATCACTGCAGTGTAGCACTATGATGCCCAGGGAGTGTGAAGTGTGTATTTGTGTCACTGTAGTGTAGCACTATGATGCCCAGGCAGTGTGAAGTGTGTATTTGTATCACTGCAGTGTAGCACTATGATGCCCAGGCAGTGGGAAGTGTGTATTTGTGTCACTGTAGTGTAGCACTATGATGCCCAGGCAGTGTGAAGTGTGTATTTGTGTCACTGTAGTGTAGCACTATGATGCCCAGGGAGTGTGAAGTGTGTATTTGTCTCACTGTAGTGTAGCACTATGATGCCCAGGCAGTGTGAAGTGTGTATTTGTGTCACTGTAGTGTAGCACTATGATGCCCAGGCAGTGTGAAATGTGTATTTGTCTCACTGTAGTGTAGCACTATGATGCCCAGGCAGTGTGAAGTGTGTATTTGTGTCACTGTAGTGTAGCACTATGATGCCCAGGCAGTGTGAAGTGTGTATTTGTGTCACTGCAGTGTAGCACTATGATGCCCAGGGAGTGTGAAGTGTGTATTTGTCTCACTGTAGTGTAGCACTATGATGCCCAGGCAGTGTGAAGTGTGTATTTGTGTCACTGTAGTGTAGCACTATGATGCCCAGGCAGTGGGAAGTGTGTATTTGTGTCACTGTAGTGTGTGTATGATGCCCTGTAGTGTGTTTGTATCACTATGATGCCCAGGCAGTGTGAAGTGTGTATTTGTGTCACTGCAGTGTGATGCCCAGGGAGTGTAGTGTGATTTGCACAGTGGCAGTGATGAAGTGTGAAGTGTATTTGTGTCACTGCAGTGTAGCACTATGATGCCCAGGCAGTGTGAAGTGTGTATTTGTGTCACTGCAGTGTAGCACTATGATGCCCAGGCAGTGTGAAGTGTGTATTTGTGTCACTGTAGTGTAGCACTATGATGCCCAGGCAGTGTGAAGTGTGTATTTGTGTCACTGTAGTGTAGCACTATGATGCCCAGGCAGTGTGAAGTGTGTATTTGTGTCACTGCAGTGTAGCACTATGATGCCCAGGGAGTGTGAAGTGTGTATTTGTGTCACTGCAGTGTAGCACTATGATGCCCAGGCAGTGTGAAGTGTGTATTTGTGTCACTGCAGTGTAGCATTATGATGCCCAGGCAGTGTGAAGTGTGTATTTGTGTCACTGTAGTGTAGCACTATGATGCCCAGGCAGTGTGAAGTGTGTATTTGTGTCACTGCAGTGTAGCACTATGATGCCCAGGCAGTGTGAAGTGTGTATTTGTGTCACTGTAGTGTAGCACTATGATGCCCAGGCAGTGTGAAGTGTGTATTTGTGTCACCAGTGTAGCACTATGATGCCCAGGCAGTGTGAAGTGTGTATTTGTCTCACTGTAGTGTAGCACTATGATGCCCAGGCAGTGTGAAGTGTGTATTTGTGTCACTGTAGTGTAGCACTATGATGCCCAGGCAGTGTGAAGTGTGTATTTGTGTCACTGCAGTGTGTATTTGTATCACTGCAGTGTAGCATTATGATGCCCAGGCAGTGTGAAGTGTGTATTTGTCTCACTGTAGTGTAGCACTATGATGCCCAGGCAGTGTGAGTGTATTTGTGTCACTGCAGTGTAGCACTATGATGCCCAGGCAGTGTGAAGTGTGTATTTGTGTCACTGTAGTGTAGCACTATGATGCCCAGGCAGTGTGAAGTGTGTATTTGTGTCACTGTGAGTGTAGCACTATGATGCCCAGGCAGTGTGAAGTGTGTATTTGTGTCACTGCAGTGTAGCACTATGATGCCCAGGCAGTGTGAAGTGTGTATTTGATCACTGTGTGTAGCATATGATGCCCAGGCAGTGTGAAGTGTGTATTTGTGTCACTGCAGTGTAGCACTATGATGCCCAGGGAGTGTGAAGTGTGTATTTGTATCACTGCAGTGTAGCACTATGATGCCCAGGGAGTGTGAAGTGTGTATTTGTGTCACTGCAGTGTAGCACTATGATGCCCAGGCAGTGTGAAGTGTGTATTTGTGTCACTGTAGTGTAGCACTATGATGCCCAGGCAGTGTGAAGTGTGTATTTGTGTCACTGCAGTGTAGCACTATGATGCCCAGGCAGTGTGAAGTGTGTATTTGTGTCACTGCAGTGTAGCACTATGATGCCCAGGGCAGTGTGAAGTGTGTATTTGTGTCACTGCAGTGTAGCACTATGATGCCCAGGGAGTGTGAAGTGTGTATTTGTGTCACTGTAGTGTAGCACTATGATGCCCAGGGAGTGTGAAGTGTGTATTTGTGTCACTGTAGTGTAGCACTATGATGCCCAGGCAGTGTGAAGTGTGTATTTGTGTCACTGTAGTGTAGCACTATGATGCCCAGGCAGTGTGAAGTGTGTATTTGTGTCACTGTAGTGTAGCACTATGATGCCCAGGCAGTGTGAAGTGTGTATTTGTGTCACTGCAGTGTAGCACATGATGCCCAGGGAGTGTGAAGTGTGTATTTGTGTCACTTAGTGTAGCACTGATGCCCAGGCAGTGTGAAGTGTGTATTTGTGTCACTGTAGTGTAGCACTATGATGCCCAGGCAGTGTGAAGTGTGTATTTGTGTCACTGTAGTGTAGCACTATGATGCCCAGGGAGTGTGAAGTGTGTATTTGTGTCACTGTAGTGTAGCACTATGATGCCCAGGCAGTGTGAAGTGTGTATTTGTGTCACTGTAGTGTAGCACTATGATGCCCAGGCAGTGTGAAGTGTGTATTTGTGTCACTGTAGTGTAGCACTATGATGCCCAGGCAGTGTGAAGTGTGTATTTGTGTCACTGCAGTGTAGCACTATGATGCCCAGGGAGTGTGAAGTGTGTATTTGTCTCACTGTAGTGTAGCACTATGATGCCCAGGCAGTGTGAAGTGTGTATTTGTGTCACTGTAGTGTAGCACTATGATGCCCAGGGAGTGTGAAGTGTGTATTTGTGTCACTGTAGTGTAGCACTATGATGCCCAGGCAGTGTGAAGTGTGTATTTGTATCACTGCAGTGTAGCACTATGATGCCCAGGCAGTGTGAAGTGTGTATTTGTATCACTGCAGTGTAGCACTATGATGCCCAGGGAGTGTGAAGTGTGTATTTGTGTCACTGCAGTGTAGCATTATGATGCCCAGGGAGTGTGAAGTGTGTATTTGTCTCACTGTAGTGTAGCACTTTGATGCCCAGGCAGTGTGAAGTGTGTATTTGTGTCACTGCATTGTAGCACTATGATGCCCAGGCAGTGTGAAGTGTGTATTTGTGTCACTGTAGTGTAGCACTATGATGCCCAGGCAGTGTGAAGTGTGTATTTGTATCACTGCAGTGTAGCACTATGATGCCCAGGCAGTGTGAAGTGTGTATTTGTGTCACTGTAGTGTAGCACTATGATGCCCAGGCAGTGTGAAGTGTGTATTTGTGTCACTGTAGTGTAGCACTATGATGCCCAGGCAGTGTGAAGTGTGTATTTGTATCACTGCAGTGTAGCACTATGATGCCCAGGGAGTGTGAAGTGTGTATTTGTGTCACTGTAGTGTAGCACTATTATGCCCAGGGAGTGTGAAGTGTGTATTTGTGTCACTGTAGTGTAGCACTATGATGCCCAGGCAGTGTGAAGTGTGTATTTGTATCACTGCAGTGTAGCACTATGATGCCCAGGGAGTGTGAGGTGTGTATTTGTATCACTGCAGTGTAGCACTATGATGCCCAGGGAGTGTGAAGTGTGTATTTGTGTCACTGCAGTGTAGCATTATGATGCCCAGGGAGTGTGAAGTGTGTATTTGTCTCACTGTAGTGTAGCACTTTGATGCCCAGGCAGTGTGAAGTGTGTATTTGTGTCACTGTATTGTAGCACTATGATGCCCAGGCAGTGTGAAGTGTGTATTTGTATCAATGCAGTGTAGCACTATGATGCCCAGGCAGTGTGAAGTGTGTATTTGTGTCACTGTAGTGTGGCACTATGATGCTCAGGCAGTGTGAAGTGTGTATTTGTTTCACTGCAGTGTAGCACTTTGATGCCCAGGCAGTGTGAAGTGTGTATTTGTGTCACTGCAGTGTAGCACTATGATGCCCAGGGAGTGTGAAGTGTGTATTTGTGTCACTGCAGTGTAGCACTATGATGCCCAGGGAGTGTGAAGTGTGTATTTGTGTCACTGCAGTGTAGCACTATGATGCCCAGGGAGTGTGAAGTGTGTATTTGTCTCACTGTAGTGTAGCACTTTGATGCCCAGGCAGTGTGAAGTGTGTATTTGTGTCACTGTAGTGTAGCACTATGATGCCCAAGGAGTGTGAAGTGTGTATTTCTGTCACTGTAGTGTAGCACTATGATGCCCAGGCAGTGTGAAGTGTGTTTTTGTATCACATTGTTTTTGAAACAGATTTGGATGAGGCAGTGGAGGCAGAATATGATGCTGCTGAGTGAAATATTTTTCTGATGTCTCTATCAAGTCAGAAAGGGGCTTCGCTACAGGTGTTGTCTGTGGTTAGAACAAAGGATTCTGGGGGCTGGGTGGTGGTGGTAGTGATGTCATTAGTGATTCATAAACCCCCCTGATCTATAGTAGTATACGCCCCCCCCCCCACTCTCCTGCACTGACTTCCACAGGACAAGCCTGTCCAAAGCTGCAAACAGTGAGACGTCAAACCGGAGATAAATATTAGTGCCATGAATTCAGAACACAGGAACACATACAGATCACAGAAAAGCTCTGTGGGAGTTAATAGAAGATAGAAGATTTCAATACACAGATGAAGAGGGTAATCATAAGAAGGTCTGAAATCAGGCGGGAGCGATCACAAACACTGGATGTCAGGCGAGGCATAGATGAAGGGATTGGTGTGCGATCAGTAGCTGGGATGTCGAGCCACATGAATTAGGGCATGTAGGGGAAATGCATGATCTTGTTCTTGAATGAAGAAGGACCTGGACAATGCATGACTCACCAGCACTGTAGGCGCTGGCAACAGTTTCCCCAATAAGAGGCTACTTTGCAGTCAGAGTTTAAACACACGGAAGACAGAAAAAATCAATCAAGCGAATGGTAGACAAAAACCAGGAACCTTAATACACAAAGATGACAACCAACAAAGCGGGAAGAAGTGTGCAAAGACAATCATTGAATAATGAGAAACAAACAATTAATGATATGCTCAGAATGTAACAAGTAAATAAATGTTCATAAAATATTACACATATTTCCCAGGGCCAGTGAAAATGATATTATTTTTCAGCATCATGTTTTTTTTAAAAAAAAAAAAACTAGACAGATTGTTCTTATATTGACCTCATTTCTGTTTATAGAATAGTAGTGCCCAATCATGCTAAAAAAAAAAAAAAACTAGACAGGATCCCACAAATAAATTTCATTTTTTTAAAATGCCCAATCAGTGCTGATGATCCCACAAATTTAAACTTTTTCAAAAAGAAAGGAGGGGTTCATTTGGAGAAATCAGCAGGCGTATATGTAATGTGTTGTGTGGGTAGTGCTTGGTGAACACTTTTAAGGGCCTGTAAACTCATCAGTTTTTATGACAGGGGGCAGATATTTTGTAGGGGATGTCTTTTGGACTAGGTACATGGTTTTCTGATAAATTACCAATGTGAAGTAAATAGCATCTGAGATATTGCCGATCAAAAATGAGAAAAACACATTTTCCTGCAAATTTGAAGCTATATTCCCGTTGAATGACACCATGTATCAAATCCAAATCAAGTTCACCTTAAAGAGCAGGTTTTTGTTAATGATATATCCAAAAATTGTGATGGTGTTCTTTTTCTTTTTCCCAATATGAATTTTCAAAATTATATTTATATATTGGAATGCTAATTCTTTTAGTGTAGCTCATTTTTGATCAACAATATCTCAGATGCTATCACATTGGTAATTTTTCAGAAAACCATGTACCTAGACACCCCCTACAAAATATCAGCCCCTGTCATTAAAAAACGGATGAGGATTAAAATTGCCACAGTTTGTAAATAGAAATTTTTGACAGAATCTAGGGGCCTCGACATGTTACACATGAGCTAGACTGCTGAAAGTTAAATTATGTACAGATAAACCAGATATTTGACATACCAACTTTGAGGTCCTAGCTCAAGGTTTTTAAGATATTCAGCTCAAAATTAGAAGCTGAAGGCGATGCTAAAAAAGGCAAAAAATCGTGAATTGACACAGAATGAATTTTGGGATTATTCTATTAAAGAAGTGAATCCACCGACATGCCAAAGAAAATCCTGAAAACCATTCGTGAATTGACACAGAATGACCCAGATGCCACCTGAAAACATGCAAAAAGGAAGCCATTGTTGAGCATGATCCAGAAGTGCTGCTGTGTTCTGTGGGCCAAGGTTCATTTAAAATGGACTGTAGCAAAGTGGAAAAAATGTCCTGTGGTCAGACGAGTCCAAATTTGACATTCTTGTTGGAAATCATGGGCGTCGTGTCCTCCGGGCTAGAGAGGAGAAAGACTACCCCTCCTGTTATCAACGTTCAGTTCAAAAGCCAGCATCTCTGATGGTATGGGGATGCATTAGTGCATATTGTGTGGGACACTTGCATGTTTTAAAAAGCACCATGAATGCTGAAAGGTATATAAAGGTTTTAGAGCAACAAATGCTCCCCTCCAGACAACATCTATTCCAGGGAAGGCCTTGTGTATTTCAGCAGGACAATGCAAAACCACATACTGCAGCTATCACAACAGCATGGCTTCATAGTAGAAGTGTCCGTGTGCTGAACTGGCCTGCCTGCAGTCCTGATCTTTCACCAATTGAGAACATTTGGTGCATAATTAAACGAAAAGTCCGTCAAAGGTAACCCAAAACTGT
Organism: Gymnothorax javanicus; assembly: GCA_029692085.1. Lineage (NCBI taxonomy): Eukaryota > Metazoa > Chordata > Actinopteri > Anguilliformes > Muraenidae > Gymnothorax > Gymnothorax javanicus. The sequence goes on from CM056197.1 coordinate 10,377,661, forward strand.
CCAGCAACTGGAAGTCTGTATTAAACAAGGGTGGGATCAAATTCCAATGGCTAAACTCAAGAAACTTGTCTCCTCATATCCAGATGCCTTCACTTTGTGTTAAAAAGAAGACGGGATGCTACCCCATGGTAAACTGGTCCCTGTCCCAACTTTTTTGAGACTTGTAACAGCCATCAAATTTGAAATGAGTGCATTTTGTGGATAAAATTGCAAAATTTCTCAGTCTCAACATTTGCTATGTTATCTCTGTTCTATAGTGAATAACATACTGGCTGGTATGATTTGAAAGTCATTGCATTTTGATTTTATTCACAATTTACACTTTTTCCCAACTATTTCGGAATTGGGGTTGTAGAATGGGAGTCTTAATAGCAACGAAGGACAGTCCAAAAGTAGCACCTCACAGGGAGACGCAACCACAAGAGCCTAATATATAAGGCGAACTGGCAGGGAATAAAACTTTGAACAAAAAGAGGGGTCACTCCTGTGGGAACTATCCCTGAAAATAAATGATTACAACCAAGGCTTCAGGAGTGACAAAACTAGGACGTGCCCGAGCTTCGGCACAGTCCAAGTGGTAAAAAAAACAGAAATAGCAGATGGCACAGGATCTGCAATTCCCAGATTAAGAAGAGAAGTAGAACCACCAAAAACATCTAGTTCCACAGGCGAAATCTCTATGACCTAAGTTTGTGGTCTACAAAAAATTCAGAGAGCTGACCCTCACTTCAGACGCGCTAATATGACACTGACGCGAAGTCGAGCAGAACTGTGAGGATTGAATAAGTTCTGTGCAGCTGGTGCTAATCAGCAATCACCATGCCTCTCAGAACAGTCGAGCCGAGTAGCCACCCAGCATATTAGCACTGGGATGATTATACAAATTAAATAATCTCCTACTGGCAAACAATGCCTAGAAGCCAGCAGAAACCAGTGGCAAAATAACAAACCCAATCCTACCTTCATAAAACCAAGGATGCTGCACTAAAAGCAGCTCCACTGAAGGCAGGAAAAATACAAACAAAACTGGACCCATGACAGGACCTCCCGCTCAAGGAACGGCCCCAGAAGTTCCTTCAGCACCCCGCCGACAAAAACCTGCAATCAGACCAGAGCCCAAAATATGTCTAGAAGGAACCCAACTATGTTCCTTCGAGCCATAACCCTCCCCATCAACCAAAAACTGGACTCCCCGACCCACATGCCTCTCTGCCAAAATATGCTGAACAGTGAGCCGGAGGTGGTTTGTCGATGGGAGCCAACATGCCTGTACTGACTGATTTAGACATGAAATGTGGAAGGTGGGATGGATCCTCATAGACTGAGGTAATCGCAGTAGCACAGTTACCGGACTTATCTTTTTAATAATCTTAAAAGGACCGATGAACCTCGGAGCAAGCTTCCGAGATACGTCCTTAAGAGGAAGATCTTATGTAGAGAGCCAAATACGTTGACCTGACTGATAAGAAGGAGCTTGACGATGCCTCCTGTCTGGCAAACCCTTCTGTCTCAAGGATGCACATGAAAGTGACTTGCAAACTTTCCTCCAAACCGCCCGACATCTTCGAATAAAATGTGCTGTGGTTGGAACTTCCTTTTCCTTCTTCAAGTCTGGAAACAAAGGAGGCTTATACCCCATCTGTGCCTCAAATGGCAACAAACCCGTGGAAGCATTCCTTAGAGAATTATGGGCATATTCGGCCCATGGAAGAAAGCGACTCCAGGATGTAGGATTGTCAGCGACCAGGCACCAGAGCATATTTTCTAAAGACTGATTAGTCCTCTCTGTTTGGCAATTGGCTTCCAGATGGAAAGCTGATGTCAAACTTACCAAAGCTCCCAACAGTTTACAAAATGCCTGCCATAAACATGCTGTGAACTGTGGTCCTCAATCTGAAACCACATCCAATGGAATACCAAGCAACTTAAAAACATGATCAATCATTAATTGCGCTGTCTCTCGTGCAGAAGGTAGCTTTGCCAAAGTCACAAATTGCACTACCTTAAAGAACAGATCAACCATAACTAAAATCACTGAATTACTCTCAGATGGTGGCAAGTCAGTAATGAAATCCAGGAAAACATGACTCCAAGGATGTCTGGGAATGAACAATGGTCTTAACAGACCATTCACAGGTGGGAGCAGTGAGTTCTTATGACGAGCACAAACTGAGCATGCAGTCACAAATTCCCTGACGTGCTTGTCCATAGCAGGCCACCGAAACTGGCAGAAAATAAAATCTCTGGTGCGTTGCACCCCCGGATGATTAGTTTAGATGAGTGGCCCCACTGTAGCGCCCACAAATGAACCTCCACCGGGACAAATAAACAATTAGGTGGGCCCCCTCCAGGTCCCGAGTCAGAAACCAACGCCTTGCGGACCTCCGCTTCAATGGCCCACAAGACAGGTGCCACAATTCTATTCTCAGGTACAACAGTCTCAGGCTCAAGTTCCGAGTCACCGCGATCAAATATGCGAGACAGAGCATCCAAATTTGGTGTTACTTGACTCCGGCTGGTAAGTGAACGCATAATTAAACTGGTTAAAGAACATGGTCCACCTGGCCTGCCTCTTAGTTTGCTGAATAAACAGCAGGTTCTTATTATCGGTCCGGATATTAAAGGGGTGCTCGGCTCCCTCAAGCAAATGGCACCATTCCTCAACCGCTAGCTTGATAACCAGTAACTCCTGGTCCCCAACATCATAATTCCTCCCAGCAGGAGAGAGTGACCAGGAGAAGAAGGCACAGGGATGAAGAGACTTATCGTGCCGTGAACGCTGCGAGAGAATGGCGCCCACCCCCACTTCCGATGCATCTACTTCTACCACAAAAGGGAGGGACAGGTCGAGATTTATGAGGAAAGGTTTGGAACTGAACCTTTTCTTCAACTCCAAAAATGTTCTGTCCGCCTCAGGACTCCAGATGAACTTAGCACCGAGATTCTTCTTAGTCAGAGTGACAATTTGGGCTGCAATTGAGCTGAAATTGCAGATAAACCTCTGATAGAAATTTATAAACCCCAAAAGCCTTTGAACCTCTTTGACTGATTGGGGAACAGGCCGATTCATCACTGCTGACTCATTATCCAAATCCATCGACACAAACTCCTCAGAAACGACGAAACCCGAAAAGGTAACAGTCCGAGCCTGAAAAACACATTTCTCCGCCTTGACAAATAGTTTTGCCTCAAGCAAAGCTTGCTAAACCTGTCAAACAGAATCTTTATATTAGCTCAATGAAGACGAAAAAATCAAAATATCATCAAGATAGACGAAGACAAATATTTCCAACATTTCCCGCAGAACATCATTTACGAATGCTTGGAACATAGAGAGGGCATTAGCAAGATCAAAAAGCATCACGAGATACTCATAGTACTCATCGTGGGTGTTAAATGCAGTTTTCAACTCATCCCCCCTCCTGTATCCTGATAAGGGATTCCTGAGATCCAACTTACTAAAGAAAGATGCTCCCTGAAGACGTTCAAATGCGGAGTTCATCAATGGCAAAGGATACAGATTCCTAATGGTGATGTTATTCAAGCCTCTATAATCGATACATGGCTGCAGGCTGCTATCTTTTTGGAGACAAAAAAAAAAAACCCAGCACCGGCAGGAGAAGCAGATGGTCTTGTGAAGCCATAACTCAGTGCTTCTTGGATGTACTCCTTCATGGCTTTACTTTCTGGAATGGAAAGTGAATATATTGCTCCTCTAAGGGGCATAGAACCTGGCAAAAGATCAATAGGGCTATCGTATGGGCGATGCGGTGGCAACGTAGTTGCCTTCTGTTAAGTGAAGACCTCTGCCAAATCTGCATAATCTGCTTGAACATTTGAAGGCAAATCAAAATTTAAAGTAGCCCCCAGCCTTCAATAATCTGAGTCATTCCCCTCTGAGGTGATATTAGAAGCAATCTCCCTATCTAGATCCTCTGTATTGCTGACCTCCCCCTCACTATCTGAATATGTGATGAAATCATCCGGAACCACCCTAAACCTGGTTCTTTTAACGTGATCTGCTCCATTCCTAATGAAAGTGTCAGCCGATTTCTGTTTAAAATTAGGTCTCTCCCAATCAAATTGAGAATCCCATTCCAAGTTCCCAACATCCTCGAAGGCCACCGAACCAGACGTGTCTAAATCCCCATCATCTTTCCTTCAAGCAAAATTAACAGCTTCATCTTTTGGTAGATCATGAGATGAGACTAGAGTACAATGACCTGCACACATAGGACCCCAGTGAATTATGGGTCATGCTGAACTGCCCCAATCAATCAGGGGTCTGTGTTTAAGGAGCCAAGCATGCCCAAAAACAATAGGAAATGAGGGTAAATCAACCAAAAAAAAAAAAAAAACGAATACATTCTAAATGACCACCAGATTTGATAGACATTGACAATATCTCAGTCCCCTCAGAAATCACCCCACGCCCCAAGGGGCACCCATCCAATGTGGTCACCGGATGAGAATCCGGAAGGAAACAAATCGGCAGACAATTCTTCCTAGCCCATTTGACATCAATTACACGATCAAAAGAGCAAGAATCTAAAAAAGCTTGAAGCTTCATTCTCCTATTACTCCAAGCTAACACAATAGGAATGAATGCGCGAAAGGGTAGCAGAGTATGTCCCTCCAGTTCCTTTCGCTGAACTAAAGGGACTAAGTGTTTACCTTTGGATAAGCAGGTTTAATATTTCCCTGTCTGCTGCAATGATAGCAAATTACTTTACCCTTGTATCCTGATTTACACATAACTGCACCATCTACTTGCATAGGTTCTTGTTCAGAATCAGTTGAAGGGGAAGGCAAATCTAAAGCCTTTGAAAATTGTGTTCTCTTAGAAACATGTGAAGCTTTATTATCGCCCTTTTCCTTTTCACGCTCTCGTATCCTGTTATCAATGCGAATGGCAGTTTGAACCAATGCATCAAGAGTTTTAGGAACCTCAATCATGGAAAATGCGTCTTTCAGAGATTCCGAAAGGGAGCAAATAAAAGTGGATAAGATAAAATCCTCAAGGGAGGATCCGCCCACCCTGTGGCACTCGCGACTGATCTAAATAAAATGGAATATTCGGCAACGCTCCTTTTCCCTTGCCTTAAATTAACTAACCGACCAGCTGCTTCCTGATCAGTGGCATTGTGATCAAATACGGAGATCAATTCACTTTTCAGTTAGTCAAGAGAACGGACAATCTTAGAATTTTTTTCCAACAGTGCTGCTGCCCGCTCTAGTGCTGGCCCATCGAGCAGAGCAATCATTAACCCAATGCATTTCGCTTCTGCGGTAAACTGCGATGGTAAGGTATTAAAATAATTCTGACATTATGCCAGGAAGTTTTTACATTTACCCGGCTGACCAGAATAACGAGCCAGCAAAGCCAATCTTGGTTCATGACCAGCATCAACTGTTGCTGGTTCGGGGAGTATGGGGGCGGACGCTGGACGCGCAGAAAGATTAAACATGGCTAATTCATCAGTGAGCAGTTCCACTTGATTGAACAAAGCCAAGGTCAGCCAAGCATCTAATAAGTTCGTCTTGTGTTCTTTAAAACTCTTCGTAAACTTCACTGCTCGCTTCCATGAGTGAGTCCTCATTGCAGACTCCCAGGTTTGGCGTCAGTGTAATGTATTGTGTCGTGTGGGTGGTGCTTGGTGAACACTTATATAGAATGGGAGTCTTAATAGCAACGAAGGACAGACTAAAAGTAGCACCCTGCAGGGAGACGTTACCACAAGAGCCTAATATAATAGGCAAACTGACAGGGAATAAAACTGCACAAAAAGAGGGGTCACTCCTGTGGGAAGTATCCCTGAAAATAAATGATTACAACCAAGGCTTCAGGAGTGACAAAACAAAGACGTGCCCGAGCTTCGGCACAGTCCAAGTGGTAACAAAACAGAAATAGTGGATAGTACGGGATCCGCAATTCCCAGATTAAGAAGAGAACTAGAACTACCCAAAACATCTAGTTCCATAGGCGGAATCTCTATGACCTAAGTTTGTGGTCTACAAAAAATTCAGAGAGCTGACCCTCACTTCAGACCCACTAATATGACACAGACGCGAAGTCGAGCAGAACTGAGAGGATTAAATAAGTTCTGTGCAGCTGGTGCTAATCAACAATCACCACGGCTCTCAGACCAGTCGAGCCGAGTAGCCACCCAACACATTAGCACTGAAATGATAGAACAAACTTAAATAATTTCCTACCGGCAAACGACATCTAGAAGCCAGCGGAAACCAGTGGCAAAATAACAAACCCAGTCTTACCTTCATAAAACCAAGGATGCCACACTAAAAAGCAGCTCCACTGAAGGCAGGAAAAATACAAACAAAACTGGACCCATGACAGTATATGCTGTAATGCTCACATACTCTTCATATTTTAATGGCCATGATTTGATGCCACTAACTGAGGCCATGGGAATGCTTTGGGTTTTGACTTTGACTCAAAGTATTTTTGTACAATTCAAGAGTTACCATCTCCCATTGCAGTCTCTTGAGATGCTCAGTGGGATAGTCGAAGGTACCTTCTCATCACCTCCTGATGCGCAGGTGAATACAAAGGCTGCAGCTCATCAGGTTTAGTCTCTGGGCTGCAGCTTGGCTGATTCTGCTCCTGACCGATAGCTCAGAGGCTCACCCATTTACTCGTGACTCAGAGGGTTGTTGGTTTGAGCTCCAGTGTAGCCACAACGAGGTCAGAGCAGTTGCTGGGCCCATGAGCAAGACCTCAAACCCAACGGTGCCAGATGGGGACTGGACCCTGCTACTCAAGAGTTAGTCACTTTGGGTAAAAGGACCTTTTAACATCGATCCATTCATTATAAAAACCATTTCTTCCTCTATAAGGTCGCAGGGCAGCTGACCACACCCTATACAGCTCACCAATCTATCGCAGGGTGCACACACCATCCACACACCATTCACTCACACAGTCATACCTATGGGCAATTTTAGAGTCTCCGATTAGCCTGACGTGGATGTCTTTGGGTTGTGGGAGGGAACCAAAGTACCGGGAGGAAACCTGTGCGGACACGGAGAGAACATGCAAACTCTGCACAGAAAGGCCACAGGCCGGATTCAAACCCAAGCCCTTCTTGCTGTGAGGTGGCTGGTTAACCTCCAGCGGGTAAACAGTTGTAATGTAATCATTTAGGTCCAGCTCTGTTCTGTTGCATCGGGGTGAATTTCTGAGCGCTGTGATGACATCCCTGTAATTACTCTGACAGCGTTTTACAGACACTGTCATCCAGAGTGAGTTATAATGCCAAAAAAAGTGTAAAAACAGGATTCAACAGTGGAATTCCCCACAGGGAGAAAGTAGTACTGTTACAAGACACAGCGAGTGCTAACACTGCGGACTTCATTAACAACTTGTCAACTGCCCAGCCGAACGCTGGAAAGAAACAGAAGCAAGGGCAGAACTAAGCGTGATGAGGATCATGGAACTGCACTATAGGAAGCTGTGAGCACAGGAGAAATAGTCCCACTAAATTAGCGGTCTGGGTTTGGGATGAGTTCTGTGGGAGGGCCCATGGGTTTGTGAGGAGCGTTGTGGTCAGAGGAGGGGTCAGTCAGTCCGGTCCCTAATTTTCCACAGCCCGCCCACTCTAATTTCTGCCTTTTTTTCCTCTAAGCTCCGCCCATTGAGGAGACAAAAAAAAGGACCAGGAAAAAAAAAGAAAAAAATGGCGGGTTTTTACGAAACATGAAGTAGCAAAATATAAGGCCCTAGATCCATGAAACGTCATTTAGCTGTGACGTCAGTTACAGACAATTACAGACAGGTACTCCCATGGCAGTCCAATCAAATATTGTCCAACAACAGGAAACAATCTAATGTCGATAGTTCTTGTAAAATGTTGTCCTAGAATATTGCTTAATGATTGCCATGGCAAAAACATTTCCAAACAATTCCAAACAAGGACAGACACAAATATCTGTGTTTGTGTTAGTTAGAGAATGTTTAATTGATTTTCCCCGGGCTTGTAGCCGATGTATGGCAGATGGGTCAGTGCCTGCTCGCAGGTCGATCGATTATATGCCTCACGGTCCAGAAAAAAAAAATGTTTTCAGAAAGGATGGCCCAGGCGTTGTCTAGCTATCGTTACTTTGGGGAAATCTATATTCCGTTTTCTCCCCCAATTCATTTAAGGGATTGGCATCTTCTTAATGATGACGGACCTCGATTGATTTCCAGGTCGGAGCAAGGAAGCAATGAAATTAGTTTAAAAATACGTGTTTGGAATGAGCCCTGGGTGTCCTCATGGTGGAATGTCTCAGCCATTTAGACTGTCACTCAATGTGCATTCCACCAATGAGAGACCAGAACAATGTGCATTCCACCAATGAGAGGCCAGAACCATTTGCATTCTAACTATGAGAGGCCAGAACAAAGTGCAGATATGAGCTGATAATTACAGAAGGGGAGAGCCAGATTCAATGGGGGAGGGACATGATGTTAGAAAGGCTGTGGATTGGATGGGTCCCCCTGGTGTTTATACAATTTGATAATCTTGGGGCAGCCTCCTTTCGTCAACAAGTCAAAGAATCCTTTTTTATCCTGAGAGTGCGTAGTATTTTTTTAAGGTTCAGATGAATATTTAAAAACGATAATGAATGAATCACATTCATAAAAAGGTTGTTCGTATAATTAAAATTCATATATCAAGGGTTTGGAGCACAATGGTAATATGTCCAAATTTTGTGATTTTGAGATTTTTACCTCCTGTCACATATTTCTATCAGCTAATTTTCGGAGCACAATAATTACATGTCCATATGCCTCAGTTTTAAACAGAATTCACATTTTCATTTTATGGTATGTCCAACAAAATCCGCTTATATGAATTAAACATTGATATTTTGATGAATAAACATGAATAGCATTACACAATCATCTGTCATCCATTGCAAACAAACTTAACTTCAATCTATCACCATTGTGTAGTGTCACATCAAGAGCTAGAATTGTTGGAGCACAGAGGTGACATGTCCATTTTGGCAATTTTGGCCATGATGTCGCAGTAGCACACTTATGAAAACTTACACGCTCAGTATACTTCTGAACCATGCAGTAAAAGAGTGACAGACATTGAAATGAAAAAATAATTTTTTCTAAAACCTCTAACATATAACCACTGCGCTCCAAACCCTCGATATCTCAATTAACACCGGTGAAAATATTTAGGCTATCCGTCGAAAGCACACATCGACGTTGCCAATATACTGCTGGCTTTTGAGAGCGTAGAATCACGAGATTCTGCTCATTTGGAAAGTGTGTCACCGAGGGAATAAAGAAAACATTCTACCAATGAGAGGCTGGGATAAACAGCAGAAATGAACCAGTGAGTGACTACCATGGTTTCAACCCTTAGTTTGAATGACCATATTGCACATTCTCAATGTATTGCTCCTTCACTACCTTTTCAATCCACTCATTCAGAGTGAGTTATAAAGCTGCTTTCACACCGGACGCGAAACGATTTTTTCGCACGACAGATTACATTCAAAGCCAATGCAAAGACGCGAATACACGCGTGTATTCGCGTCTTTGCATTGACTTTGAATGTAATCTGTCGTGCGAAAAATTCGTTTCGTGTCTGGTGTGAAAGCGGCTTAATGCCAAAAAAAAAGTGTAAAAACACCGGGGATCAACAGCAGAATTCCACACAGAGAGAAAGCAGAACCGTTGCGAGAAATAGCGAGCGCTAACAATGTGGACTTCATTAACAACCTGTCAACTGCCCAGCCGAACAACAAAGGCAGTTACACAGGCAAGGGCAGAACAAGCATGAAGAGGATTATCCTCTTCCTCTCCTCCCTAATGGATGAAGTCACATGAAGTTAAGAGATAAGTGAGGAAGGAAAGAGGCAAAAAAATAAACTTTTGGAATGAGCCCATTTTGTACCTACTTTGGGTCAGGTTTGACCCCTGACTGTGAAGTACCCCAAGGTAGAAGTATTCATTCATGGGTTAAATAGCAGCAAGCGCGATTCAGGGTTAGCATTTGGACATGACTGCAGAGTATCTTTAAAAATAGACTCTCTATATTTGTCCATAGACGAGCATCTGCTTTTAAGCCTTGCTCACTGGCGAGGGCTCATTATAGATGCATTCCTGGAAAAGTCATCTCATCCTCCATCATACTATTTTTACCCCCCAGGCTGTTATTCTGAGCTTCAGAAGCACGCTGATAGCTGACAATAAAGCTGCGCTGTACCTTCCAACAATAGTATTTGCTGAACGCGGCTGTTCAAAATTATGCATACGTCATCAGTCTGTCAAGCTGAATCGGCCAATCCCATCCAGTGTTGTAAATAACTTGTTTTTCGGCACATGCTCAAAAACCTGAATGAGCAACACCATGACGCGTATGAAAAACATGTTATGAGCTAATCCGGTTGCCCAAATAAAACAGAATTTTGGCCAAAGCAGCTTAATAAATAGGACATTAAAACTTGCAGAGGAGACATAAACGTTGCTTGGTTGATGCAAGACTTAATAAAGTGAATATTTGCGATTCAACGTCAGACCCTTTTCAGTTCAAACAAATCAACGTGATACAACTGATTGCATTGCAGCTCCGTCCAGCAGGGGTCATTAATCTCAACATTCCACGACTAGTTGGGAACCACTCTTGTCAATTGATTGCTTATGTACAATACTTGTTTGCTCGAATCGCAGTTGCCGTCATCAGGAGGCAAAAGTCGCAAGTAGTAAATCAATCACTATGCCGGATACAGTCAACCGGAGCTTTTAAATCCGAAGCGAGTTTGAAATCGCACTATGGCGCGTACGCGAACAGAGCCGTGCTCTCTTGAACACAGCGCAAAGGCGCGTGCCATTCTCCTTAGGGCAGGAAAACAGACATACTGGCGCCGGCAGGGTGAAGAAGCAGAAATGCCGTTTCAAAAGATGACACCCCGGGAATAGTAAATTGGTTGCTATCTGATCTATTCTAATTACCCACGTTGAGTTTTGCCGTCTTTGCTGCATTTACTGCATGTGTCGTTCTGCGTTGACGGTGTTAATTTTATGCACGATCACTGAGGCCTCTTAGCCGGTCATCATATTGTGGCGATTTCGCTAGAGTTCTGTGTTGTGTTCTGTGTTGCTAGCTCTGTTCCCCCGCTGGACCGCGGTGATTGGCTGCACTACTCCGTTCTACGGGAGCCAATGAGAGCGATCCAGGGGATACATATAGGCAGGCTGATCAGCGGCCTGAGTTTTTGGTGTGATATGCTCTGTTACTGAGAGCTTTTGCCATTGTGAGGAGAAATTGTTGTGTTTACACGAGTATGGCGGAAGAAATAAAGCAAAGCTCCGCTTCTGGGGCGATGCGAAAACTCCAGACCCTGACTCTGCCTCCACTTATAGGGGAAACCGCTACACTGGTGTCAGAAGTGGGATCCAGAGAACTGCGGCGAGAAATCTGGCGGTTGGAGGCAGAAATAGCAAGCCGGAGTCGGCGGAGCAGCCCCGCGGTAGTCACGGCAGAAGACACCTACACTCCCGCGCTGAGCCTGGGAGAGCGAGGGCAACAGTCAGTGCCGCAGCGGGAAGTCAAACTGCTGCGATTCAGTGGCTCCTCCCCATGGGAGCCATATCGAGCGCAGATGACACTCATTGCCCAGCACAGCGGGTGGACGGAGGCGGAGACGACGATGCGTCTGGTGGCAGCGTTGGAGGGGCCAGCGCTGCAGACTCTACCAGACTTAATTGCGGACGAACAAAACAGTTTATCGGCGCTGATCACCGCACTCGAACGGCGCTACGGGCGCCGTGAGTCTACGGAGCTGCATCGAGGCCGGCTGACAAGTCGCCGTTGACAATCTGGAGAAAGCTGGGGAGCTGTGGCGGCCGATCTGCGCCTTCACGCTCACCTGGGGTACCCAAACCTTGGGTACCTAGGCCAAGACAAGCTGGCGCTGCACGTGTTTCTTCAGGCTCTCGCGCCAGAGAAGCTCCGCCACTACGTTACCCTCGCAGCGCCTGGCTCGGGACGACAGGAGGCGCTGAAGGAGGCCGAAGCGAGCGGCAGCCATCATGGGGAAGCCGACGCAGCCGAGCGGGGCAGGCCACGCCCCCAGGTCCGGGTGGCGGAGTTTCTCAAGGAGTTGGAAGAGGTGCGCTGGATGCGAACTTCGCCTCGGGGACACATCATCCGCTACTGCCCCGCCCCAACACCAAAACACCCTGAGCCTAAGCCGGCCAAGCCTAATCTGAGCAAACAGCCATCTGCCTTTTTAAAGGCGGATAGGCGGCAATTCCCTTCCCCTGCCTTTGTAAAGGCGGGGGCGCAAAAGTTCCATTCCTCTGCCTTTGTAAAGGCAGATGAGCAGCCGTTTCATCCCCTGCCTTTCTAAAGGCAGGGATGCAGGAATCCCATTTTCCTGCCTTTTTAAAGGCAGATGAGAGCAACTATCCACAGATAGGCCGGCTGGGCTCTGGAAATGGGTTATACCTGCAGTGCTGGCTGGATGGGCAACCCTGCAAGGCGCTCATTGATACGGGCGCCACTATCTCCCTGTTGTGCCTAGGGGTCCTCCATGACGCCCACTGACACACGGCTGCAGTCTGTGACGGGCCAGCGAATGGGCATGATGGGCTGGAAGAAGGTGGGCGTGGCTGTTGGAGATCGTCGCCTCGACCACCAATTCTGGCTGGCCGAGATACGGGACGACTGTATCGTCGGCCTAGACCTGCTAGCGTGCTGGGGCGCCATGGTCAACATCGCCCACCCAGCCCTCATCATCGGAATGGACGCCTATGAGCTCCAGTCCACGGCAGAGGACCAGATCGCAAGGAGAGCTCACCCACCTGCCGTAGCCTCAGCCAACAAACTCACCGCCCCAACCAGCCAACCCAAGCGGATGCACAAACCCCGTCTGCCCAGCCCCCTCACCACCATCCTGCTCGCCGTCAGCTGACACCACAAAGGCAGTCCACGAGCTGTGGCAGTGCAGCTGCAGTGGCCTCGATCCCACGCAGAGCCAACAGCTGAAGCACCTGCTGATCAGCAACCTGAACCTCTTCGCCGTCCGCAACGAGGAATGCACACAGACAAACCTGGTGCAACACCACATCGACACCGGTGACACTGCACCCAATCGCCTGCGGCCACACCGCTTCTCCCTCTCCAAACGACGAGCAGCGGAGGAAAAGGTGAGGGAGATGGCTGCAGCGGGCATCATCGAACCCTCCGATAGTCCGTGGGTAGCCCCTGCTGTCCTGGTGCCGAAGAAGAATGGCGAATGGAGGTTCTGCGTTGATTACCGGCGCCTGAATGCTGTAACCCGGAAGGACGCCCATTCTCTCCCGCGCATCAATGAAGCGCTTGACCACCTAGCAGGCTCCAGTTGGTTCTGCTCGCTGGATCTCCGCAGCGGATTCTGGCAGGTGCGGATGTCTGACGATGCCAACTTAAAAACAGCATTTACCATTGGACAGGGGTTGTAGCACTTCCGGGTTATGCTGTTTGGGTTGTGCAATGCCCCCGTGACCTTTGAGCGGCTAATGGAGAGGGTCCTGTCAGCTGTTCCCCGGGACCGCTGCGTCGTGTACTTTGACGACCTCCTGGTGCACGCCAGCAGCTTCGAGGGCGCTCTCTCCAACCTGCGGGATGTTTTCGCCGCAATCCGGCGGGCAGGGCTGAGACTCAACCTGAAAAAGTGTCAGCTGCTCCGGTGGGAGACAACATTCCTGGGGCAAGTGGTGAGTGGGCAGGGGGTTGCCACAGACCCAGCAAAAGTGGCCGCTGTGCAAGGCTGGTTGGTTCTGACCAACGTGGGTTAGCTGCGCAGTTTCCTGGGACTAGCGAGCTACTACCGGCGGTTTGTGCGGGACTTCGCCTACATTGCCAGCCCTCTCCACCGTCTCACTGACAAAAACCAAGCCTTCGAATGGACGGAGGAGTGCGCAGCTGCGTTTGCCTGGATCAGAGCGGCCCTTACACAGGCCCCAGTACTGGCCTACCCCGATGTCCAGCGACCTTTCATTGTGGACACTGACGCTAGTAACACTGGGGTAGGGGCCGTGCTCTCCCAGCAGGACGAGGAAGGGGAAAAAGTAGTTTCGTACTACAGTCATGCTCTGAGTCGGGCAGAACGCAACTACTGCACCACTCGCCGGGAACTGCTGGCGGTCATCAGGGCGCTCCGGCACTTCCGCCCATACCTTCAGGGCACCACCTTCTGCCTGCGCACCGACCATGCCTCCCTCACTTGCCTCCTGAATTTCAAAGATCCCGAGGTGCCAGGTAGCGCGCTGGCTGGAGGTTCTGCAAAGCTACCACTTTACTATTGAGCACCGTCCGGGCAGCCACCACGGGAATGCTGATGCCCTGTCCAGACGACCGCGTGCCGCACTGGAGTGCAGGTACTGTCAGTGGCTGGACGAGCGAGACCAGCCGGCTCTCAAAGTGGCAGCTGTTTCGGCAGAGGCAGAGGGGATGCCAGTGCCGCTAGAACCTCATCAGCTACAGGAGGAGCAGGAGGCAGACGGCACGCTGGGGAAGGTGAGGGGCTGGCTGGAGGCAAAGGAACCACCAACATGGACTGAGGTTGCGGCAGAGGGTACGGAGCTGAAGGCCCATTGAAGCCAGTTTCAGCAACTGGAGCTGCTGAACGGGCTGGCCTACCGGCACTGGCAGGCGCCTGGCCAGGGGCGCGACATCCTCCAGCTCTTGGTGCCCCACAAGCTACGCCCCCTGGTCCTTGAGCTGGTTCATGGCTCGGTGGGGGCGGGCCACTTCGGGGTGACGAAGACCCTGCGCCGCCTGAGGGGGCGGTTTTATTAGCCAGGCTGCCACTGCGACGTGGAACTCCACATCCACTGCTGCGACTCCTGCACAGCCCAGAAGGGACCCAGCAACACTTTGCACGCTCCCCTGCAGCGCTATGTCATCGGCACCCCAATGGAGCGGGTAGGGGTGGACGTCCTGGGGCCATTTCCAGTCACCAAAGCTGGAAATCGCTACATCCTGGTGGCGATGGACTATTTCACTAAGTGGCCTGAGGCGTACCCCGTGCCCAACCAGAGCGTGGAGACAACAGCGCGCTGTTTGGTGGAGCAAATGTTCGCGCGCTTTGGGGTCCCTAATGAGCTGCACAGCGACCAGGGGCAGAACTTCGAGGAGCAGGGTGCTGGCGGCAGTCTGCAAAAGGCTGGGGGTGGCAAAGACGCGGACGACTCCTCTCCACCCACAGAGTGATGGATTGGTGGAGAGGTTCAACCGGACCCTCGCCACCCATCTTGCCATCCTCACTAGCCAGCACCAGCGCGACTGGGATCAACACCTACCCCTGGTCCTGTGGTCGTACCGCTCGGCCGTGCAGAAGTCGAGCCAGCGCACCCCAGCAGCTTTGATGTTTGGGCGGGAGCTCCGAACGCCCAAGGACCTGGTGTTTGGGGCCCCGCCCGAACCAGCGAAGCCAGCCGCAGGGGAGTCGGATTACTACCGGCAGTTGCTGGAGCGGCTACGGGTGGCCCATGATTTCTCCCGACGGGCGCAGGAGACTGCAGGGTTGCGTCAAAAGTGCAACTATGACGTCCGGTGTCGGGGGCAGGCCTTTGCTAAGGGAGACCGGGTCTGGATCTACTGCCCTTTCAGGAAGAAGGGCCTGTCCCCGAAGCTCCAGCACCACTGGCGAGGGCCGGGCGAAGTCATCAGTCGCGTGGGAGAAGTGACTTACCGGGTCCGGATGCAGCACAACAGGCGGTTGGTGGTGTTGCATCAAGATCGGCTCGCCCCGTACCGCCCTCGCCTTCCTAACATTGCAGCCAGCCCATCTTCAGCTAACAGCCCATTTCCCCACTCACCAGCTTCATCACCGGCGGCAGCAGTAACTCCGCCAGTGCACCATCGCCCAGTCTGGCAACACCAGGTGCCGAGGCGCTTGGCAGACTTTGACTGTACATAGTTGAGTGAATTTTTTTTTTGTAAATAGCTTTGTTAATTTTTGTACATAGATGTGTTTTTGTTGTTGCGGGGTCGTCAGGGGACTTGTGACCCCTTAGGTGGGGGCTATGTGGCGATTTCGCTAGAGTTCTGTGTTGTGTTCTGTGTTGCTTGCTCTGTTCCCCACCTGGGCCGCTGTGATTGGCTGCACTACTCCGTTCTACGGGAGCCAATGAGAGCGATCCAGGGGATACATATAGGCAGGCTCATCAGCGGCCTGAGTTTTTGGTGTGGTATGCTCTGTTACTGAGAGGTTGTGCCATTATGAGGAGAAATCGTTGTGTTTACACAAGTATGGCGGAAGAAATAAAGCGAAGCTCCACGTCTGGGGCGATGCGAAAATTCCAGACCCTGACTCTGCCTCCGCTTATTGGGGAACCCGCTACAATATTGTGAATGAGAACTGGATCTCAGCTGATTTACCTGGCTACATAAAGGTCAAATTAAACAAAATTAATAAATAAATGTATTCACTGTACAACAACATCATCATCATCAACAACAACAACAACAACAACAATAATAGGCTAATAATCTAAAAATAAATTCAGCCTTTTTTTTTTAGCATGCAGAATTTCGATTATGTTCGCTGAGTGAATGTTGTGAACATTGTTGTGTCACTGACGAGGATGACATTTCTTTCTGGAATAAACGGAGTAATTTGGTTTTACATATTGCCGCGGGATGGAGGTACACGGGCACAAAGCGCCCGTCAACAAAACAGATCAGAGCAGTTTGTTTTTGTGGGGACCCCCCTTGATTGGGTTAAAGCTGACCTCCCATGAGTGGGGGGGAGAAAAAAAGAAAAAAAACAGCAGAAAGCAGCAAAATAATGGAATATGTTTTATTTATTGATTCCAATAAAGTGTTCCACACACTGTCAGTATTATCCGGGACTAATGTTCTCCACCACGGACCCCAGAGATTATACAGGCTTTGATATTTTGTCATGTTTTCTATTTAAAAAAAAAAAACTAATAAATATACTGCAAAGGAAAGAAGCCGCATATTTAAGCACCCTTATGAGCAGAGTACAAAAGAAATACATGTTGAGTCGCATGAAAACAGGAAGGTGCGAATATTGTACCTGAATTATTGATACTGCTTTAAACAGGCAATAAAGGGGAGAGCTTCCCACAGATTATAATTTCAGTTTATTAAGAATACTTGCATTAATGTTACTCCTGTGAGCAGACTCAGATGTAAAAGCCTGCACTGCTGATGAGTCAATTCTAATGGTGCTATTGCACATAATGGGACTTCTGCCGGAGTTTGGATGGTGAGAATACGCCGGTGTTTCACCCATCAATCTATCCGTCACCTATCCAGAATCTAACCTGATTATTCCTGCGATGTATTTCACAAAGCAGGATAACTGAGTTAACGGGAAAAATGTACCCGCTAAAAAATAAAAACAGCTTTGTGCTTCAGTCCGCTTTCCGTGTTCAGTTGGGACAGTCCTGGTGTAGTTATCTTGCGAACTCTGTAATCGCGCTTTGTGACATAACTACCGGAGTTTCTCTCATCCAACACGTCTATTCCTCGGCTAAATGCAACGGTTTAAGCATTAAAACTAAATAACCATGCTGCATCAAAACTGTGAGTCCCTTTAGTCAAGCCCAGGATGAGGGCTTTTGGATTGTAAAAATATTTTTGATTTCAAATTGCACTGAGCAGAGGTTGTGATGCAGGGTACGTTTGAAGTAGCCATTTTCTCAGTGCAACAAACACCATCGTCTCCCTGTTTTGAGAACTGAGTGAAACATGACTTCACCACAGGAAAGGTCTGCTGCTGTGTTGGATGTCAGGATGTAAACAACAATTATATGCAGCAGGGAGAGCTCTGTTCTTCACCTGTTTCCAGCTTGAGTTCTTTCAGACTCGCTATCTCATTCACCAGCTTCATCCATCCTGATTATACTTCTACACGCTACGATGTTCTGCATCAATCTAACTCTGGAAGACTTGAAGTGTAAATCTGAATCCAATTGTGACTATATTCTGATGTACTTTGGAAAAGTTACTTAACCCGTTAACGACCATCATCCCATTTTTGGGATGTGTTACATTTTAACCTCTGTAACCCATGTGAATGTGTTACTATGACTAAGCAGCTGTAGGGTAATTAAGGGAAGTAACTCGCATCCAGGAAAAGTGCTTATGACAGTAGATTCCCTTTACAGCAGCGGTGGGGGCTGCCATTTGTATGAATTTCTTGAATCTGTAATGGCACTATGCGACGCTCTAAAAGGTGAGTGCGCCATTTTTTTCTGAAACACATTTTTAGACAAATGTAAAAACAAAAGTTGGAGATTATAGCATCATCTAAATATGTTATCTCAGATTCATGATTTTTTTTTAATGCTTTCAACCATCTGTGTTCATTTGTAATGGGACATACATATTTGGGGTCCTTGATGACAAAATAATTATTTTGCACCAAAATTTAGGCATTACACGTTCATTGTACACCCTATCCCATCATAAAATGTAACTTCTACTTTGAAAATAAATGTGGGCATTAATGGGTTAAATGCAGGAAGTTGTGCCTGTACCAGGTGTGATGTCCTCCCTGATGCCTGAGGTCCTGTGACGGCTCATTTCCACCCAGCACTCATGATCACGGTGAGAATGCTGCCATTGACTCACTCCAATCCCTCATTTTCACACGCGATGTTTGTGAGTTGGAGGGAATGAAAGTTACAGGTGCATGACAGACATGGACAGGCAGATCCACTGCTCAATCATCTAACCGAAACAGACCTTTTCTGAAGGACGCTTTTGTCTTTACTTGTTGACAATAATTCTAATTCTCAGTGTTATTGTAGTTGTTCTGCTGTCTTTTAGAGTACTAGCTCTCTTCAAGAAAAAAAAAAAATCTAATTTCTTGTATGTGTTCAAAATTCAGGTCACAGTGACCTTCACCTTTGACCTTTTATCAACTTTCTTGCATGTGTTAAAAATTCAGGTCACAGTGACATTGACCTTTGACCTTTAATCACCAAATCACTGCATCCTTGAGTCCAGGTGGATAATTTTGCAAAATTTGAAAAAAATTCCCTCTGTGCATTGCAGAGATATTGCATTAAAAAGTTTGGATTCGATGTATGGCCGGATGGCCGGATGGACAACCCAAGGACCTAATGCTTCTGGCCTGGTGTGAACCGTAAAAAAAAATGTAATACAAGGTTAAAAAAGAGACTCAGTTTTATTTTGCAGGATGCATCCATTTGTCAAGTCAATTCAGTAACTTCGGGTGCCCAGTTCACATTGATATCATGTTAATTTCAGCGCTCATCATGGTGTCACTGCCCAGGATACTCACCGTCTGCACAGTACAGTGAGCTCCATAAATATTTGGACATTGACCATTTTTAAAAGGCTGCACTTACTCAATTCACTAGAGAGTGATCCAAATAAAAATGACCGTGCATGTTCTCCCTGTGTTCGTTCACTCTGGGTGCTGCACTGTCATCCAACAGTCCAAAGACACCATGCCCAGCTGACTGGAGAGTGTAAATTGCCCATAAATATGAGTGTGTTAGTGGTGAGTGATCTCGTAATGGACTGGCAGGCTCTCTAAGGTGTTTTCCTGCCGTTTTTCATTCGTATTTCTTGTGAAGCAGCACGCTGCCTTTCGCCCACAGTCGGCTGGGATAGGCTCTCGCTCCCACACGACCCTGATAAAAAGCAGGTGGTTTAGATAATGGATTGACGGATCGTGTGAACAGTGTAATAATTGGTGGTCCTTTAATACAGCATCACTATCCAAACACCAGTGACTGTACTGAGAGTTTGTTTGTATCTTTTTTCTTGACTCCAGGTGCTGATCTCTATTTTATCTCCTCTCTTTTTTCCTTTTATTTTATTCCTTCATTCTCTGAGTGTATCTGCCAGGCTCTCTGCACTCCCTCTTTCTGAATCTGATGAGGACAGATGTGGTTGGGTCAAGACCGCTCGTCAGTTCTGCGAGATGCCTGACTGCAGAGTTTTTACACCAGCTGTCGTGGCAGAGGCGGCTGTTTCCGTTCAGTGCTGATAAATTAGTCATCTGATGTCTCGGGGGAAGGGGTGCAGGGGGGGGGTTCAACAACTATAACCATAAATAAAGGAAATTTAAAAAATGCAAAACCAACCTGTATTGCTCATATAAATACTGATCTTCTGTTTCTTTTGGAATATAAGAATATCCAAAGTATGAATTTTTCAAATAGGATGCATGAGAGAAATCACAACTCAGCACAACACAACATAACATAACAACTCAACATGACATAAACCCTATCTAGACCGAGGGGCTTTTCATGCCCGCACCTTTCACGTCATTTAATTTCTGAACGGCTTGAGCTAGAACCACCAAACTTGGTGACTTATCCTAAAACTTGTATGAGAACAATTTTATAGCAATAAGTCAAGTCCACCATCTTCGCCGTTTCCATGGCGACAATTTTCTAACAGGTATGCCTGCCAAAAAATTGCCAATTTTGGTTTCATCAATGTAGTTTCAAGATTTTCTTTTTAACATATATTTATTCCATTATATGTACAATATCTTACGTAATTTAATGTCAGTTTTGTTAAGTAGAATTAATTTATGCAAATTTGATGACATCATTGAATTTATTTTATTTTCCTATGATGAAAGCTTCTACTACCAACAAATAGACGTTTTTTTTTTCCCATTATTAAGGTGGTCTTTAGGCTCTATATTGAAATCGATATGCTAAACACAAAGAAGTTGACGATAAGAACAGAGCAAGTTTTGCTTACACAAACCTGTAATCCTTTATAAGTTTACTTTCATTTCTTTCTGACTTGAACTTCTAAGAAAAACATTCTGAGTAAATGAAAAACTATTTTCACCGAACATAAATAAAAATGGCCTAGCTGGTGACTATGGGATAAAATCAAATGTATTCTGGGTAATTCAAAAACATGATGTCATAATGACGTCATAATAGGTCATAATAATACCAAAATGATTGCTGGTTTTTACGTGTACATCATCCCCTGCAAATTTGGTGGTCATAAAATAAGCAAAGCATTCTGTAAAATAAAAATCATGAAAACATGATGTCATAAAGACGTCTAATAGGGGTTAAATAATACCAAAATAACATGACAAGACATGAAACATGTAACATCATCATAACGTGCACAATAAAACATGGTGGTCACACAACACAACACAAAACAACATAAAAAACCATTGCGTAACATATCAAAAATAACATAACATAAAATAACATAACGTAACATAACAAAACACAACAAAACATTACAAACATAACATAACATATAACGACAAGACCATAAACATGACCAACATAAAATAACATAACAACACATTGCATTGCATAACATGACATAATATAACACGACACAGCACACCATATAACATGACGCAACTTGACATAACATGACATATAACGACATGAAATCACATAACTAAACAAAACATAACATAGCAAAACATAACAACACAACATAACATAACATGACATAACAAAATATTACATTACACAACATAACATAGAGTGGCAAGACTATTTTCTGACCACTAAAGTTCACCTAATGCTGAATTCACTTGAGACCTCCAACACTGTGGTGTTTTCTGTACCACATGACCCAGCAGAGACAGAAACAGAGGCGGTTTTTGAGACCATGCTCACTGTGTACTACAGCAAAATGAACTGACACAATTAATATGAGTTTGAAGAGCAAACTGTTCATTTTAATTTGTGGTTATTTACAGCCATGATGTCAGTCAGAAGTCTGGGCACAAGACGACCATTTTTGTTATGTTCTGTCTTTTGTGTTCCTGTGCATTGGAAATGAAATATGAAAATGAACTGCCAGATTTCCAACAGCAAAATGCAAATTTTAATCGGGGGGGATTTGTGGAATATTCACCCATATTGAGGGCAGGAATTACAGCCCTATTTTGAACATTTTCACCAGTTTTAGGGGAACAAAAACAGCTTGAAATTTAGGCAAAATCGCAAAATAATTATAAATTTTCCTTTACGGCAAGTCTTTTGCATTTAATCATGACTTGAAGTCTGAGACACATAGACATCACCACACACAATGTACACTCCACATTCCCTGCCAAAAAATACAAATGACGCCACAGTAGCAAAACTTTTGATTGGCTGTCTAAATCTGGTGAACTTTTTTAAGAATCACAGCCAGTGTTATACTCACACACTGTCTGGATACTTTAAAACTACTCAGTGGTGGGTTATTCGCTGCTCTTATATTTGTTAGGACTCTGTGAGCTTTAGATTTCCTGAGTGCATCTCCATCAATAATTCAGGTGACCAGAAAAATGCTGTGTTGATAATGATGAACGTGTTATTGAGTAAATAATTGAACAGTTATTCCAGCTGCTGGTCACATCATGGTTCCCCATAATGCACGCAATAATAAAGCATTTCCAATATTATTCCCATTTAAGTGTAGCTAAAGCTGATGCTATATTCGGTGGTTCTTTGATGCGTTCAGGCTAAGATAAGCTCACGACAGCTCCTGGCTCAGAAGACATGATCAAACACGCCCCTCTTTTCTTTTTCCTCTGTGGCACCCGTACCGTAATATGTGGACTGTATTCCTTTGAAGGAGAATCTGGTTTGATGTATCTTTAGATTTATTCAGTGTATATGAGGCCAGCCATTTTCAGGTGCATCTCACTAGATTTTAAGCGCTGACTAAATTCCTGCATTCTTATTCTAGACGTGCTCTGAGAGCAGAGATGGTTGAGCAGAGAAGAGCGCAGTTACTGTTATGTTGCTGTCACTTTAATCGAAAGGGACTTACAGTTGATAAGACGAAGCAGGGGCCAAACCACCTCTGGAAGCAATGTGGGCTTAAGTGGCCCTGCTCAGGGGCCTGACGGCTGCACTAATCTTATTGCAGCTACACTGGGGCTTGAACCAATAACCTTCTGAAAGCCTGTTTAGGCACCCCTGCCAGCGTGTAGTACATCAGGATACATTAATCAATGTAGCAGTAAGTATTAAGTAAAGGATAATTAACTGTTAGGTTAACTAGCGTGTCTTGTATTTACTAATGCTGTTCACATAGTTGATGCTTATTGCTACATTAACTAATGTTAATAAATTATAAATGTACCCTGATGGGGGGTTGTTCAGTGATGGGGGGGATGTAGTCAAAGTTATCCACTTCCAGGATATCAACCACATCTGTGCTGTATTTAGTTTTGAAAAAGATCAGGGGATCAACTTTCAAATTTTGGAAGTGAGGGGTTCATGTCCCCAACACGGCCCTGTTTGCTAAGCCTTAATTTAACTGCTGAACACCAAGGGGATACTAAACAAAGATCACAGTGGCGTCCTGGATGCCTGTTTGTCTGAATGTGTTCGGAGACAGAGCGTGGGGATTATTTGATTAAATATAGAAGCTCTGAGCGAGTTCCCAGTCAGGACAGAACGCTGGAGTTTCAAACCACAGTTCTCTCGTCCTCTCCACAGTGCACAGCACCGGGCATTGCAGGGACGTAGGTCGCGATTTACGCTGTATTTTCCAGAAAACCCCAGCTGTGCTGCTCTGGCCCTCTCTGGCTTTTCTCCTCCAATCAAAGTGGCGAAAGACACAGCAGTGGTGCTGATGTTTTGTGTGTAACTTGAGGTTGATATTCACAATGATGATTTGTTTTCATAGCGACTGTCACCCTGGCAGAGAACCATTTGGGGCTTTGGGGTTTTCTTATGTAACTAGCCAGCGGATGCACGTGCGTGTGATCAATGCAACAGATCAAGAGTGCTTACATCTAAAATATTATTTTAAAACGTATATCATTCCAATTATGTCAGCTATTGAAGCTTTTGTATTGTAGCGCCATGGGCAAATTTCTCACTTACTTCACTGCACAGCGAGAGCTAGAAGTATTTAGACAATAGAGCCACAATTTTGAAGGGCTACAATTCTGCTATGATTCACTCCCTGGGATCAGAATATAAATAATAGTGCAGGCTGTCGCCTTTAATTTGCGAGTGTTTACATTCGTGGTGTGTTAAACATAATCCACACACTGCAGCGCTTTCACTAGCGTGTCTGTCCAAATGCTTGCAGTCGCACAGTTCCTACTTCATGAGAGGTACCCACACTGTAAGGTCGGAAGACCGGATGTTCTTTGTGCCTGAGGAATCAAAGTTTGTAACCATGAAAGCACGAGAGCGAGGCAGGAGATAGAATGTGGTTTATCAAGCAGATCTTTCTCTCTTTCATTGCAGGAGTGATATTGGAATTATCGGCATGTTCGAGCAGCCATTGTGTGCAGGCCTCCTCTGCGCTGATTGAAGGGTTGAGAAGTTCACCGTTCATTTTAAAACCGTCCATTTGAATTTCCCAGCGCATCCTCCATCGAAATGGGCTTTTATTCGATGATGGCAAGAGCTAGATTTTATACAGAGCTGGCTATTTGATTTTATTGTGTGATATTTCTCAATAAAGGCTTATGGGTGTAAATTATACATCACAATGATGATTTTAAATATGCAAATACAGCTGGCCCTCTCCACTGGGTATTTCTTTACTACGATCACAATGACTGCTTTACCATTGACTGTCATCGTGTGTGTGTATATGTGTGTGCGTGTGTGTGTGTATGTGTTTGATCTCACCGTCGTGCCGAGATGCAGGACATGGTGGAGTTGAGCATGTCCTTTTCAGACACTCACCACACATTGCCAGTCTTGGACCGCGGTCCGAGAGGCTCTTTCCATCTGTCGGTCAGAACACTCACTCAAAACCGGGTGGGAAATATTTCTAGAAACCAGCTCTCTCAAATTGTCGAATTTGTTTCTCTCTTCTTAGACTGCTTGTTATTTATTTATTTATTTTTTAACAACTTTGAACAGCTGGAGGAGTGCCCGCTTAAGTGTGGCCTTGACCCTTAGAGCACCGAAATGAATTTTTGAAAAATGCAAATTTGATTATCTTGTACTGGGGAGCTCTTTTAAACAAGTTGCCACATGATAGGTTTTTAACAGCTTTGATTTTGAAATCCTACATCATTGAGTAACCATAGTTGCATTTAGCGCTCTAAGGGTTAAGAATGCAGGATTTTATGAGTCGAATTATGTCACAAAAGAGATTAAGAGGAAACAGATGTAGCTGTTATTGTCATCAGTGAGCATTCTGCGATAGAGTGTGAGTTTGATTCTAACTGTGAGCACGAAGCGAAGTCATTCAGTGTCAGCTACACAGCGTACGGTCAGAGGTTTAACATTTCGGTCTGTGACTTATCTCTGATATCCACCAGCCTCAGGTCCAGGGGCATCGGGCAGCTTCCCAATCCTCATGCAGTGCTCAGAGGTCAAATCTGGTGTGAAAATAACCTAACTAGCTTATAGTGCAAACGCTTTAAGAAGCCAATCAGGCGCGGTTGGAATATGGATGATACGTTGCCATGGCAGCAGAATGAGGCTTATGCGGGGAGATGGGAGAAGGTTTCTGTGAGCGAACAGACATTATTGTTCTCCATAGTCTATATGTTTCCCTGTGGAGCCCTTGAAGTGCAGTGGACTTGGCGTTCGGTGCGTATAGTTCCCCTACTGCAAATCCCAATGCAGGCAGTACTGCATAGAGCCACACGGCAGCTGAGTTTGCGCCAGTTTAGCACATCCAGAGCTGCTAAAAGCTACCGCTCTTCGGTGTGCTTTACCTGCGAGTGTAGAAGCTGGTGTGAGGGGGAAATACTGCTGATACTGTAATAAAACCACCTGCTCCATTTCAGTGCTGTTCTGTTAATGATTATTACTGGGGGTTATTAAAGTCATCCGGGTATGTTGGGCAGAAAGGTAAAAATAAATGAATCTTCTAAACCCAAATGAAAAGTGTGGGGTCATTGTGTTAGCCCATCCCCTCACACACACACACGCACACACACACACGCGCGCACACACACACACAAACACACCTGCATTCATTAACAGATGTTTGTCATCACTCTCTTCAGTAAGCTCTCAGGGATAGGCACACAGTACATGATGCAGGCATGATGCATAGATAATACTCTCATCATCATTTTTGCTGTAGAATTTCTGTTTCAGTTTGGAGTGATGGAAATACACTGAGGAAACCACCTACCATCTGTGACTAACAACTCCCACCGCCCAAACTTCAATACCTTCTGATTGGTGTCTGGCATCAAGTCACACATTTTTCAAATTAAACTAGCCCCCTGTGGATGGACATTTCAAGTGCAAAATACAAGCAAGATGATCAGTTTAACAGAACTTTCTGTTTTTAATGTTAATTGCAAAAGTGTCCGAAAACATTAAATCAGAGAACAGTTATTTGGAGTGTAAAAGTCGGCTTTTGGGTTTTTAGGATGAAATATCAGGAGGAAAATTTAAAAAAGGCTTTGACTCCATCAAACTGTATAAGTAAATATACATTACAAAAAGTCAAGCTCACCAGCCAATTAGGATGACAACTTCCATAAAACAGAGTAGAAGAAGCTAGTTAGCTAAATATTGTCAGCGACATTGATGACGTACATTTCTAATCAGTTAGTCAGAGCCATTTTGTCTTGCAGTAAAGGGTAAATAAAGCTTATTTGCTGAAGTCACACCTTTTATTATCATTCTTCATATACTCCAAAAACTGAGGCTATTTGGGTAACTGTTGGCTATTCTACAAAGAGATACTTCTTTCAGAATCTCTTACAAGCGGAATTTTTCACTGTGTATGATGTCAGTGCCATTCGCCATTGCCTCCGGCTCACTATCTATTGTTTGCTAGCTACAACTGAGCTATCTGGCTACAACTAAGCTACGTTGCATTCATTTGTCACTATCTGCACAACTGACCGCTGTCATATCTTCTCTCATCATCCTCTCCTGCCTCTTTTCCTCCTTTGAGATCACTGCGATGTCAATGGATATATCCTCCTTGTCTCAAGGTCAATCACGTACGCAATCTCCTGGAACAAATTTGCGCTGACATACATAGCTCCGGCAGAAGCCTGCTATCACTCTATTGACAGTGGACACAAAATGGCACCTCCCTGGTGTGTCACTGTTCATTGTCAATTGAAGGTTTTTAAGATTTGACATTGCTGTTGACATTACTGATCATCAATCATCACCCCTAAATCATCAGACTCCTGGGAATGGCCTGCCTTGCCATGTTGCAGATTTGCCTCGGTCCTTACATTCATACATATATATATTTATACGGTGAGGGGACTTACCTATTCCCCTCTGTGACCCCGGGCTTTTCTCTCTACTGCATTAAAAGAAGGCACTTAAAGGAAATTGACAAAACACAGAAATGCACAGGGAGGACTCGTGACTGGAATTCTGGGAGATAGTCCCATCTGTCCTGATCCCCGGTACCCTCGAGGTGTCTGCAATTAGGCTCTTGACAGGGGGCTCATTAATAACACACAGTAAACAAACCCAAGGGATCTAATGTCAGATGCGACAGAGCCGAGAAAAATTATTCGTCCCCTTCTGGATTTCTTATGTTTTTGCTTATTTGTCATACGTTGCAATTAAAAGTTTCACATCATCCAAATAATTTTGATATAAAACAAGACCAATGACACTAAAAGCAAAATGCAGATTTTAAATGATAATTTCATTTATTGAGGCAAAGACATTCAAAACCTACACCACCTATATGAAAAGAAAATAATTGCCCCTCAAAACCTAATAACTGGTTGTGCCACCCTTGGCGGCAAAAACTGCAATAAAACATTTGGGATAACTGGTAATAATTTACACTGCTGTAGTGGAATTTTTCCCAATCTTGCAGAACAGTTTTAACTCTGCTACAGTGGCAAGTGCTTGAGCATAAACTGCCTGTTGATGACATGCCAGTGCATCTCACTCATATTCAAGTCAGGACTTTGACTGGGCCGCTCCAATACCTTAAATTTGTTTCTTTTGAGCCATTTAGAGGTGGATTTGCTTGTGTGCATCGAATCATCAACCAGTTGCATCATCCAAATGCGCATAAAGATCTGACTGCTGCACAGTATCCTTCAGGATGTTCTGGTTGGGAGCAGAATTCATGGTTCTATCATCTGTGGAACGTTGCTGAGGTCCTGAAGCAGCAAAGCAGCCCCTGACCAACACACTACCGCCAGCATGTTTAGAATGGTAGTATGATGTTCTTATTGTGGAATACTGTGTTTGACGCAAGGCAGGAGCGGAACTCAGGTGAAGGTAAAAATCCAGTTCACAGGCTTTATCATAAATCACGGTCTAGCAATCCAGGTCAGCAACAGGCGGAGAGAATACGGTACAGATGGGGAATTCCAGAATCATTAACAAAGTACAGTCCTAAAGTCAAAACCAGGAAGTAGGTACGCCAAGGCCAAATCATGAAGAGAAATAGAAAACTTCAGAAGCAAAACCAGAAATCAAACACACACAGGGAACAAGACAGAATCTTTATCCAGATAACAAACCAAATTGTCACCAGGAAATCTCAAGAATCAGAAAATGCCCATATGTAAGCCACAGCAAACTGGCATGACAAACACACGGTGGAATGAACAGAAATAGGGGCATATAGTGGGAAGCTGAGGAAGTAATTACATTGGGTGCAGGTGTGTGGCGCTGAGGAAAGTGCGGGGAGGTGTGGCTACAAAGGAAGGAACAATCAAACAATTAAACAATGAAGAAGGGGCGGTGCAGATGTGGAGGTGAAAGCAAAAAACTCATGGCAGACGACATCAAGCAGAAGCAGACAGATTCAGATCCTGACAGCGTTAGTTTTATGCCGAATGTTGCGGGACCCACATCTTCCAGAAAGTTCTGCTTCTGACTCATCAATCCACAGAATATCATCCCAAAATTCTTGGGGGTGATTGAGATGTTCTTTTCGCTGAGGCAAGAAGAACATTTGTGCTCTTCTTTGTCTGTGGCCATTGTTGCCCAGGCAAAATTTGTTTTTATTATTGAATCTTGAACACAGAATTTAACTGAACCAAGTGAGGCCTGCAGTTCGTTAGATGTTAGTCTGGGTTCGTTTGTGGCCTCCTGAATAAGTGGTTGATGCACTCTTGGAGGAATTTTGGTTGGCCGGCCACGCCTGGGAAGGTTCACTGCTGTTCCAAGTTTTCTGCATTCTTAGATGATTGCTCTCGCCATGGTTTTCTGGAGTCACCCTTTCCAAACTGACACATCTTAACGTCTTTGTTTCTCACCTGTTCTTGAATTTCTTTAGATTGCAGCATTAATACCTGCCTTTTTCTTACTTCACAATGTCACACAGGTTCTGATTAAGCGAATATTAGATTCAACAGGGCTGGCAGTAATCATGCCTGAGTGTGTCTCATCCAATTAAACCAAAACATCAATTCAATCGGTTCATTTGGTTGATTTAGTAAATAAGGGGGCAATTACTTTTTCACATCAGGCCAGGTAGGGTTTGATGGCTTTTTTCTTTTCATAAATGAAAAAACTACATTTTTTTTGTTTACTCGGGTTATATTCATGTAATATTAATATCAATTTGATGATCAAATACATTTAAGTGAGAAAAATACACAAAAAAAGACATTGGAAAGGGGCCACAGTACATTAATCCAACAACAGCCTCCACTAATACAGATTTTTCTCGATACAGCAGCAGATCTCCATTTTGAGAGAAAAACTGTCGCTCTGCGCAGCACACAGAATAAATATAAAAATAACTGATGCCAACTGTTAAATAATGGGTATTTAAATTGACAGATACATGACTTTCAAGAGAGTATTTGATGCACCGAAAAAAAAAAAAGCTCATTCACCGTGCAGTTACACCATCGACTTTAGTTATTACCACTCGCTATACAACATCATAACGTGACCAACCGTTTCTCGTTCACTTAAGGCTTTTTATTTAAATAGTTCATGTCAATGAGGTCCAGTTAGCAAGTGTCAGTTGTTCAAAGCTGCAAAATGAGGCATGTAGCTACGATGTGCCAGCAAGAATAGAGGCCCGGGTTTGTCGCGCATAGTTAATTAGTTTGCTGTGACAAGATGGGGTTGTGGGCTGGGGTGGTGCGCTCTCATGGGATTGAATAATTAACCATGGTAAAGATGGCTGCCATGACAACTTCACAATTAGCCTACCAACCACTTTTTTAGAACTGTGGGAAAGCTTATCCAACGTCTCCCTGGCTGCTTTCGAAGACGTCAACAAACACTAAGATTGGACATGTTCTTATAAATAGGCACACTGTGTGCCAGTGTCAGGGGAGTATCATTGTAGAGTTATTTTCTGCCTATCCGTGCTCTGAGCGGTTTGCTGTAGATCTGTGTATTTTGATACAATGGTCATTCACTGCTTTTGGTGCATATCTTGGTCCAAAGTCTGGGCCCAGTCTCAGAATGTTTAAGTTCTACATTGCTGGTATATATTTGATTATTCATGTTTTGTTTGAACCCAATTTACATCCTCATTTTTTGAGGTTCCAGAGGCCCAAACAACAATAATAAGAAGAAAGGGGCCTTTGCATATTAAAAAATTGTGGAATCAACAAATGGCCATTGTAACGGTTCGTCTGTCGTGTGTGTTCAGATACACTGCAGGCAGAACGTGGAGGACTGGACTCAAGTACAGGAGTGGACTTAGTTGTAGTTCAATGATTTTTTTTTACGATCGAAACAAAAAAAGGAACTGAGATTCCAATGTTAGACACTATTGGAATAGGCTATTACAAATTAGGAGAGCAGGACAGAAAATAAAGTTCCTTTAAGAAAATAAAGTGCTGGCATAAAAGCTTAACAGCGCAGGTTCTAGGTTAGAGTTTTACATTCAAGAATGACAGAGAATTAAGACTATCCAAGATGGCAATGTCACACAGGCAGAAGGTTACACAGACTTCACAAAGAGACAGAGTGAAGCTCTGTCCTTTACGTGCACTGCTACCACTCAGTGCAAACAGGGAGCAGGTTAACATACTGATAGTATAACGATATACGATTGGTAAATGGAGGCGTTGCATTGGATGCAGCAACCATAGTGTAAGTCACGTGATCCCCGAAGTAACCCAGGAAGATGGCTCTGATGGGATGGGAATGGATCGATTAATACTTATTTATACAAAAAAAAATTATTTCCTTGCCCTGAAAGGTCACATGTATGACTGGATATTGAACCCCAGTTGCTCAGGTCCAAATGCTCCGCCTTATCCACATCACTAGCTCAACAGACTATATATTCACTGATCGATTTAGCACTTGTATAGCTGAGCTGTGTTTGAACTTATTGGCGCAAGGATTCTCAGTCATAAACCGGCTTTGAAAACAACAGTTGAATATTTAGCGGTTAATTATAGCGAAAATACTAAAAACAAACCATTTAAGCGATTATACTGCTGAGGTCTTCGAGTGCATAGCATAATGGCGAGAGGACTCTCAGATAGACTGGCTAAAACAATAGCAAGCACAGATTTACCCACGAACAGCTTTTGATGACAAAATATCAAAGGTAAGAAAAATTTTTGCTCATCTCTGTAGAATGTAAAGTGTATGCCTGCTGTTCTTTGAGTGTGGTGTCAATTTAAAATGAAATGGCTTATATCATTGGATTCTGTGGACTGTCCTCTTTCATTTGAGTATCGGTTGCAAGCATAGCACAAATTCAGTGGAAATGCTCGCGATAGAGCACTGATCTTATTTTATTTTATGTTTTGCTAGATGCTTATTCACTTGCTTGGTACTTGAATTCTGTTCGGTTTAGGTAAAAACGGTCATCACGAACTTTTCGCTGAGTTTCTTCGCTTTAAGAGGATATGCTGCATGACGAGGTTGCAATTAGGAAACATGTTGTAATAATTATGCAAATTCATTGCCCCCGGTACCAGGGGTGTTCGGGCTTAAGGTTAATATTTGTATTGAGTATATCTTTTCCACTAATTTCTTTAAATCTTCACTTTAAAACCAGTTTTCATTGCAACAAAACCGTTGACTTACTTGGGAACTTCTGGTACGTGAAGCAGCTTTTCTCGGAGTGCTCTGAGCAAAGAACTGAATGTTTTGTTGGTTTGTAAGGCTTTCCACAGTCAATTCTTCTTAATTTAACAAACCATTCTTTCAAAATGGCTTCATTATTTTGTGGAAATTGATGGAAACTTATTTTGCCATATTTTCCGGACGACTGGATGGCATCATTATTGGTGCAACCAAGAGCAGTACAAGATAATTTTCATTATGTTGTGATCAACCTTTGTGTACATTTTGCTTCGGGGATCACGTGACCACCTACGTCGATTGCAACAACCTCATTGAAGAGGCTGCTGCAGGGTCGTAATACATCGGCGAGCTGGAGGGCTGGGGGCGTGGTCTTACAGCCATAAATCGCTATTATTATGCCAAGCATGGAAATAATTTGTGTTCATATGTCTAATTGGCGACACATGCAGAAATTTAGATATCATTTGTTCTACAAAATATTAATTGGCAAATAAATCCATATTACCAATTATAGTGGCGTATGTTAGGAGTCAGCGCACAGTAGAAGTCTTTTTTTCTTGTACTGTACCTCTGAAAAATGTTATCAAAGAAAATATTATCATTCAGTTAGGAACTCAAATGAAATATGAAGTTGATTTAAAAAAAAAATGAAATGTTTGTTTTCAGAGCTGAAATCGCAGTTCTGGGGTCTGAATATGACGTGTTTGGAACATCCTAGAAAAGGCAAACACTGCACAGGGTTTCCCAAGCACTTTGTCATGGACTTACCTGCAGTGATTCCTGAAAATTTCACCAAACTGCTATGCTATTCTTCAAAGTTCCACCTTAGCCTTTTAGCCTTCATAATAGTCTGTTACACTGTTATCTCGCAAACTTGGGGGGTGGAGGGGGGGGGGGGGCGGTAGCATTTGGTGGGATGGGCAGAGACATGACCCCATTCCCCCATTTTTTCCCTGTTAAAAATTACGGAAACATCCTGGAAATATGTAAATTCCGCTATGCTGCTATGATTGGGACATGAACATTCAGTGATTTGGAAACACAGTCCGGAAAGCAGCCAATGAAATGGACACTTCACCCCACCCCTAAACCCCACCCACCCAAGTATCTAGCTCATTGGTTACAGGGTTGGTTCTGAATTTTTAAAGTGACGTTGTTCGAGGTGCTTATCCACAGTCAGTGTATTTCCTAAAGTAGACAGCGATCGATCGTAACACCCCCAGTTTCGAAAAGCAGACAGGAGTACTAGCACAGGAGCTAAGCCATGTGCCGCTGTGGATGGGACGGCAACTAAAGTTATTTCAGCCTTCTAAAAAGGCCCACCTACAAAATCAATATCAGTTTTAGCGTGCGCTATATTTAGAATATTTTACCCGCCTTACCTTGCCGTCAGACAGCACTTTGCTCCGGCTGTAACTTTGCATTTTCCAAACCGTAGAACTTCTGTATTCCTTTACTGTTGAAAAAATGTAGCGCCAAGGTAATGGGCCGTCTGACTGCAAGGTAAAGTGGTGACTGTGTTCTAAATATAGCGTGCATTTAAAGAGACATTGAATTTTTTCGATGGGACTTTCTTTAGCTGGCTAAAATTCGTTTGCCATGTTAACCCTACCATAACAGTACATTGCTTAGCTTCTGTGCTGGTGTTTGAGACCCCTGCCTGCTTCTATACACTAGGGGCGTGCCGACCACCATCTACTGTGGATAATACACTGACTATGAATTCGGAATTCATGCAGTCTAACCTACAAAAATCCAAACTAACTCTTTAACACTTATTTAGTAGATATTGTCAGGTGTCAGTGCCAATCTAAGGATTGTTATCAGTAGATGTGGAGTGTGCGGAGTCGATAGGCTGTGCCTTGTGTAACCTGCCTGAACACGCACACACAATACACACACGCTCAGTCTCTCACTCAGTACACACAGCACACACACCATCGCCCCAGGGCCTCAGTCACAGTAACTCACAACAACACAGCGCGCATCTGGTGTCGCTATAAATATGATGCTCAGGCAGAGGTGTGACAATATTAACCCCAGAGGTGCAGTTTCTGTGTATAGGAGGAAGGAAGTTTGCGTGTGTGTGTGTGTGCGTGTGTGAGAGAGAGAGGGAAAGAGTCTGTGTGTGTGTGTGTGTATGAGAGGAAAAGAGTGTGTGTATTTGTGTGAAAGAGAGACAGAGTCTGCGTGTGTTTTGTTATAATTTTGACTCATTTTTAGAAAATTTCACTTGGCCCATGGACAAATCAAGAAATTTGTCAAAATTATCCCCCAATCAGTGAAAGACCTGTTTTTTTTTTTTTTTTGAGCGAAAAGGTAATAAAAATAGACATTTCAAGTCCAAGTCAGGATTATTATGCTTGGTAAGATTTTGTTTTTGCAGTGTGTAGTAAAATTGACTTCCACTGATTTGAAATTTCGGTAAATTATTTTTGTATTCTATAATACAACCCCAATTCCGAAATAGTTGGGACGAAGTGTAAATTGTGAATAAAATTAAAATGCAATGACTTCCAGATCACATGAGCCAATATGTTATTCACAATAGAACATAGATAACATTTCTAATGTTGAAACTGGGACATTTTACATTTTTATCCACAAAATGAGCTTGTTTCAAATTTTCTGGCTGCAACAGGTCTCAAGAAAGTTGGGACACCGGCAAAAAAAGGCTGAAAAAGCAATTAATATATAAGAGAATCAGCTGAAAGAACATTTAGCAAGTAATTAAGTTAACTGGCGTCAGGTGTGTAACACGATTGGCTATAAAAGGAATGTCTTAGAGAGGCTGAGTCTCTCAGAAGTAAAGATGGCCAGATGCTCTCCAACCTGTGAAGGCTTGCGTAAAAAAATTGTGGAATACTTTAAAAACAATGTTCCTCAACGTCAAATTGCAAAGGCTTTGAAGGTCTCATCATCGACAGTGCATAACATCATCAAAATATTCAGAGAAACTGGAAAATCGAAGACTTTTACAGGATGCCGTGATTTTCAGGCCCTCAGACGCCACTGCATCACTCACCTGCATGATTCTGTCATTGACATTACTAAATGGGCCCAGGAATATTTCAAGAAACCACTGTCTGTAAACACAGTCCCCTGTGCCATCCACAGATGCCACCTAAAACTCTATCATGCAAAAAGGAAGCGACTGTTGAGCATGATCCAGAAGCGCCACCGTGTTCTGTGGGCCAAGGCTCATTTAACATGGACTGTAGCAAAGTGGCAAAGTGTCCTGTGGTCAGACGAGTCCAAATTTTACATTCTTGTTGGAAATCATGGGCGTCATGTCCTCCGGGCTAAAGAGGAGAAAGACCACCCCTCCTGTTATCAGCGTTCAGTTCAAAAGCCAGCATCTCTGATGGTATGGGGATGCATTAGTGCATATGGTGTGGGACACTTGCATGTTTTAAAAAGCACCATGAATGCTGAAAGGTATATAAAGGTTTTAGAGCAACATATGCTACCCTCCAGACGACATCTATTCTAGGGAAGGCCTTGTGTATTTCAGCAGGACAATGCAAAACCACATACTGCAGCTATTACAACAGCATGGCTTCGTAGTAGAAGAGTCCGTGTGCTAAACTGGCCTTCCTGCAGTCCTGATCTTTCACCGATTGAGAACATTTGGCACATAATTAAAAGCAAAGTCCGTCAAAGGAGACCCAAAACTCTCCAGCGGCTGGAAGCCTGTATTGAACAAGAGTGGGATCAAATTCCAATGGCTAAACTCAAGAAACTTGTCTCCTCAATGCCCAGACGCCTCCACTCTGTGTTAAAAAGAAGAGGGGATGCTACACCATGGTAAACAGGCCCCTGTCCCAACTTTTTTGAGACCTGTAGCAGCCATCAAGTTTGAAATGAGCTCATTTTGAGGATAAAATTGTAAAATTTCTCAGTTTCAACATTTGCTATGTTATCGCTGCTCTATTGTGAATAAAATACTGGCTGGTGTGATTTGAAAGTCATTGCGTTTTGATTTTATTCACAATTTACACTTTGTCCCAACTATTTTGGAATTGGGGTTGTAAAAGCATGTAAAAACATTTCAAATATAAAGCCATCACAACTCAAGGAAATGCTGAGAAAATTGACAAATGAGGACATTTCTCTGTTTCTTACGACGAAAAGGTTAATTCTGAGCCCAGGTCCAGCGTTTAGGTTACTACAGGGCCAATGATCAGGACAATGTCTAGTTTTACTCAGTTTTCAGGAATCAGAATTAGGTTCTGGTTTAATTGCCCCCTGTTCAATTAAAGTTAAAATTTGGGTCACTATGGGGGATGTGCTGGGTATGGTTAAAATCAGTTAAATTTAGGGTTAGGATTAGGGACGGGATTAAGATTAAGAATAAGATTAGGGTTTGACTTCAGGGGTGGGTGCAGGAAAGTAATATTGTCATAATAAAATTTTTTTTTTGGTCCTCGCAAATAAAGTAATACAAATATGTTTGAGTGTGTGTGTGTGTGTGTGTGTGTGTGTGTGTGTGTAAGTGTATGTGTGTGAGTAAGTCCTTCACCAAGATATATAACGGCGGGAGACAGTGAACACTAGTTGTTCCATAGATTCCTATGGGAGCAGCTCAATGGAACCAGATGCCAAATCATTCAACCAGCCATGTTTGTTTGACAGTAGCGCTTTTTATATCGTCGAGCGATCACACTGGGGATTGCTTCTGGCGCTGAAGCATTCCAATTTATTCCAGCCTCTAATCAGCAGGCGATAAATTTGAACAATGTTGGAATTTTTCTGTCCGACTTTTGTGTTTAAGTATTATATTTATAATTACTTTGTATTGTGAGTTTGTGTTTTAAATTTTGTATGATTAGCTTCTATTGTCAATTTCTTGAATTGAGTTTGCATGAGTTTGTTCTCTAGGTTTGTGTATTGAGTTAATATCCTGTTATTTTGTTGTGAGGTCACGTGATGGGTTTATGTTGCGAGTTTACTT
Source organism: Gymnothorax javanicus (assembly GCA_029692085.1). Lineage (NCBI taxonomy): Eukaryota > Metazoa > Chordata > Actinopteri > Anguilliformes > Muraenidae > Gymnothorax > Gymnothorax javanicus. The sequence continues at coordinate 10,414,527 of CM056197.1, forward strand.
TGTGAGTATGTATTGTGAGTTTTTCATGAGTTTGCGTGGTGAGTTTATGTACTGAGTTTGTATCATGAGCTAGTGTGTTGAGTTTATGTCATGAACATGTATTGTGAGTTTGTGTGTAGAACTTGTGAAATAAAGCTCTATCGGAAGTTCAGCCAGGAGACCACCTCTCTTGCACATTTTAGCTCTGAATTTAAATATTATTCCATCTACTATTCACTCTTTTCATGCATGTTCTCTCAAAAAAAACCTTGCAGTCCTTGTCTGGGGCTGTTACCAGAGATGTCAGCTGTTCTAGCATCTGATCTCGTCTATCCAATAACACAGCATCATACCTGTATTGTGACCCCAGTCCCATCCTGACTTATCATATCTTGATGCTACCTGACCAAGCATCGATAGAGAACATGAAAGGAGGCTGTTAGCGTCCTTGTTTGACGCCAGTGTTAAAATGAACCTTACACTCTAACCCCTGACCCTTAACCCAAACCCCAACCCTAAATGTCAAATAAGGACACTAAAAACCTTCTTTTTCGTAGTGTATATTTTACTTATTTATTTATTTAACCTTTATTTATACAGGGGAATCCATTGAGACATCAGTCTCATTTGCAATGGTGCCCTGTTTACAACAGAAAACAATAAATTATCATAAAATATGGACAATGTACAAAAATATTAACAATAAAATCATCATACAACAGTACACTGTGTGGCAACATTAATCAAAACAATCACAGACCACAACCTCGAAATCTTTCATCACCTTTTTAAATTTCTGTAATGAGATTACGTAGTTCAGTTTGAAGGACTCTTAAAACTCTTTCCATGTCCTTGGAGCGCAGAAACAGAAAGCAGTTTTTCCGAGTTCAGTTATAATGCAGGGGACCTAGAGAACCAACCAGTCCTGAGATCTGGCTTAGCAATGGCTAAAACGCCATTTGATGAAGAATGTAAGATAATTTGGTAACCTCGGTAGAATTGCTTTGTAAATGAAAGTAAGCCAATGCTGCTTTCTTAAGAGCTACAGATGACCAACCCACAGCCTTATAAAGAGAACAATGGTGGGTTCTGAAATGATCCCCAGTAATAAACCGAAGTGCTCCATGATAGGTCGTATCAAGTTTTTTCTACGTGGTAGGGGCAGCGTGCATGAGGGTAACATCACCATAATAAAGCACGGACAAGAAGGTAGACTTAATTAAAAGCTTCCTGTTATCACGTGAAAAACACAATCTATTTCTCTAAAAGAACCAAATTTTATGCCTTAACTGCCTTGTCAATTCATCAATGTATTTTAAAAGGCAGCTTTTCGTCAATAAATATTCCAAGGTAAATATATGATAGCACTAGCTCAATTTAAGAGCCGTTCAAAGTGCAAATTCTAAATTGAATTTGCCTGAGTGAAGGAGATCTAGAGAAAAGCATACTGTAAATTTAGTTTTTGCCACACTTAATACTAGTTGAAGCTCTATTGAGAGCTGAGATGAATTAAAGGCCCCTTAAGTCACCTTCAGAAGAAATGATCGAATAGAGTCTGCTACAACACATTGCGCTCTATTTGAAAGATAACTTGAAAAACATTGGCAAGAATTCTGATCCAGGCCTACAGAGGCTTGTCTATAAGCTAAAATTGTATGATTGACTGTGTCGAAGGCCTTGGATAGATCAATAAACAAGCAGCACAGTGTTGCCCGCCATCAAGGGCACAAACAATATCATTCACAATGAGAGACGCTGCAGATATAGCGCTGTGACCAGCTCTAAACTCATAATGAAATGTATTTTATATGCAATTTCTTTTTAAGAATTAACAAAGCTGGCAATTAACCAAGGATTCAAGAATCTTGGCAAAACAAGATAGCTTAGAAATTGGGTGATAATTATTGAGGTCTTTAATGTCGCCGACCCTATGCAGTGGAGGCAGAATTGCAGTTTTCCAGATCTTTGGTTCAATTCCCAAGCTAAGTGAATGATGAAAAATATGTGCTACAGACCGAGCTATAACTCGAGCAGTTATCCTCGACAGTCTGTGGACTTTTTTGGGTCAATTTTCAAAAGGGCATCAGTGACCTCTGGTTCAGAAAGAAGGCTAAAATAGAAACTGCAGCATTCCATATCATTTCATATGACAAGTCGGGATGACACTGTTCTGGCATTGTCAGCATCTTGCTTTTGTCTTTTTAAAATATGATTCTCTCTCTACCTTAATACATCCATGTTACTATTTTGCATGGCCTTCCCCTTCCCATCACCCCCCAGTCTTCATTGAACCATCAGCTTCACTACGGCTCCCTCTACAGAGTCACCAGCATTCACCATCCCCAGTATCTAGACTCCTGGGGGGGGGGTTATGCTGCTGCTGCTCAGGGCAGATGCTCCTTGACCACAAAAATCTCCTGGCAGAGTCCAAGCACCAAAGACTTTCGTCCAAGACTTAGCACTTTTCTCGACATTGACAAAATTTTTAATCAGCCAGCGTTTTCACTGTTATATGGAAGCGAGCGCTGTTATAGATTTTACAACAAAAATAGGTCAAATGAACAAGAAAACGGTGAGTTCTGGTGCACCTTGAAAACATGTAAAGATGAAATTTATATTGTTTTTTTTGGGCAAGCTCGAAGATCGCAAGTTTTTTCACGAGTTGCAATTAATCTCCTTGACATAGGCGGACAACTTAATAACAAAGCAGCAGGTCAATGTTAAATGACATCCGCAGGCTTTTCTCAGCTTTTGGTCCAAAATATTAGTTTTTTTTTTTTTTTTGGTGAAAATGGCCAACATTCAAGTATTTGTAAAAAATAAAAAAAAGAATAAAGTAAACTAAAATGAAATGGTTTCTTGGGTCTAAAACTGGAAGCTCTGTTTTTTTTTTTTCTCTCAACATATTAATAGAGCTGAATATTCTGGGGGTGTTGAGAGATCGGTAAATATTATCAAAAATGCTGGCGGTAGCTGGTATCTAAAAAAAAAATACTCTGGTGAGTAAAATGTTAATCATCTGATTTCATCAGTGAAACTGTACAATCCATATTCTGTAATAAATCTTTTCATCTGTCTCTTGTCTCTCCCGATTATATTAAGGTTACATAAAAATATATATATATATATATATATATATATATATATATATATATATAGTGAGTCTGCATCATGAGTTTGCATTGTGAATTTGTGTCATGTGTTAGTATAGTGATGTTCAGGTGCGCGGGAAGATGTTTGAATTAGGGGGGGCTGCCAACCGAAAGTAGAAGAGTGATGTCATTAAAAAATTTATATATATTTATTTTATAATTTATTTATTTTTTAAATAGCGCTGCATGAGGGAGTTATGACAATGTTGGTCTTTGCAACAGCGGTCATAGCAACTAAGGGTGCAAACGAGTACTGGAATAAAAGAATACTCGTCATATAAATCATGACCGATTACAAAAAATTATAATTTATAATCGTTTTGTTGTCCTGGGGCCTGAATTTTTTCTACGGTTTATCCCAATAAGTTCCTTTGTTTTGTACACATGTCATTTAGAAAGCTATCATGCTTTTGTTACCTTATTTGTTTCATCCTCTTCAACCCCAACTCCTAGTAATACTGCCGGGATTTGCCTGTCTCACATGATGGCTCACAACCCCTCCCAGTTTGATATCGCATGATTCACAATCAAACAATTTATTATTTGAATTAACAAGACCAATACATAATCGTATAATGATTGAGAAATTATTAATGAGGAAATGACCAAGAAACCACCGACAGGCTACATTGAAAACGTGCACGTCATTGTAGGGATGACAAGTAGCCAACATCACCTTCTCACAAATAAAACCCTCCAAAATATAAAGGCGAGCCCCCTTTTAAAATTGTTCTGGGAAATAAACTTTTTTAAGCTTTTTAGGTTGGATACGGAATTATTTCCCTTTTCTCGAATTCCATCTCCCGTTTCAGCATTTTTTACATTTAGAACAGAAACATCTTCCTGTCACGCTCTATAAAACATTGGTGCAGAAGGACTTCACTTTGTAAGCCTAGCTATTATGCGCCGTTTTATAAGCTACAGGAGGTCGTCAGCCCCAAAAATAAACAAATAATCCTCGGACAAAATCCTCCATTTGAATAAAGTGATTAATCGCATTAGTAATTTTTAATTCAATCAACTATCCTTAATGAATGTAGCTTGTCAGTTTCGCCAACATCCAGGCAGCAGACTAATCCCATAAAAGGCAAAAATAATCGTGCCCTTTGGGATCATAATCAGCATTCTTAAAATTCTCCCAAACTGGCAATTTTTTTTTTTTTTTTACATATTTTTACAGCGGGTAAGTTAAAGTCATTCTTGAGTTTTCGGTAAGAAGTGCATTCTGTCACACAAGCTGCTGCGGTACGTGTCGTGATGATGGTGCCCTCTGAGCGGTATTCCTTCATGGCCCAGGAATTTAGTCGACCTGAATAAATGTTACAACACTGTCCTTGCAGAATGTTGATTCCAAGCTGCAAACTCCCAAAACATAGCACTGACTAGAGTTACTTAAAGCATCGCTAACACACGTAATGAATCAGAGTGCAGGTCTGACTACTCATGCTGACCAAGTTCTTTCTTTTGTCTTTTCCCAGTTGCTAAATCCCCCTTTAGCAAACGAATTGTCACTGAGGTTGTGCAGATAAAACAAAGAATGAGGTTGATTTCTTTAACACAATGCAATCATTGCTATTTTCAAACAAACCTCATTGAAACGATCTGTCAAATCACACCGTGCCGAATTCGCTTCCAGGAAATACGATGTTCTCTAGAAAGGATCCCGAGTGCACGGCAGCGCTTAAGTGAGTGAGCCGCTGCTGATGCTCTCTACCGGAGCGACAAGCTAGCTAGTCCTGGGTGATAGCCATTGCGATGATAGTAGTGTTGCTTCCATCATTTGTACTGTTCTTTCATCACTCTCCACGAGTAATGTAAGTGTTTGTATCACTTACTTTAGTTTTCTCAGAAATATTGTTTGGAGGAAAAAAAATCAGATATCCCTCTCTGCTTGCTGTTCGCCGTTTTTGCTTGCCAATGCGTTTGTGTCTGCGCCTTCCGCTTCTTTGAGAAAGCGTTTCCTCAATACATAAATGAATAATTTGAAAATATTTCAACCCAAATTTTTTAAACACAGGTATTTGACACAGACTGTACAAAAGGGTTTTAAACCAATTGATGCGTTTATTTTTCTGCTTTAATTTTTATTGTTAAAATTACTGTGACATCCAAGACGAGCCTGCAGCCGACATCAGGAGGGGCTGCAAAAGGGAGGGGGGGCTGCAGCCCCAGCAGCCCCCCACTTCCCGCGCTAGTGGTGATGTTAGGGTTTGGCATGAAAGACGCCAGGTGCAAGATAAAAGGAACAATGAATGTTTATTACAAACTGAGAAAACAACAAGGCACGAGGGCCAACAAAAAATGACACCCAATGGGCTGAAAAGGAAACTACAGTACGCTGCACAGAGCAAATAACTGAGAACCAAAAATACCAAAAGGATAATACAAAACAAGGAATGCACGACTTGGTAAATACTAAACAAAAGTAGAAACTTGGATACAGGCAAGTGAATGCTCAAAAAACACTATGAAAGACTAGGCTCGTGAAAGACATGAAGCAAGTGGCAAACAAGACACAAGGTTCCGTCTGCAGCCTTCCTCCAGCCTCTCCCAGATATAGGCCAGGGGGCGGGACAACGGGAACGAGGAACACCTGAGCTGCACATGAGGAGAAAAGCCAATGATAACCAGACATGGGGAAACACAGTGGAAACGTGGACTCTGACAAAGACCAAGCAATTAGACAATGACAAGCTTATTAAGAGTAATGAACGTGATCAGCATAGGAGCACCAAAGGAAGATTAAAGGAAAGCAGAGAAGTGAAACTTTGAACAGAATAGCACAGAACTGAAAACAGCAAACATGGGCATTCAATCATTCAATGCCCTAATTAATTCAGTAATGATTATTAAGTAAAACACCTTCCCGTGCGTTGTTAGTGACGGGATTTGTAATTAGTATTAATAAAAGATCAATCAATCACTCAAGCTTAGAGCAGGCCCAAATATAGAACAGATGTGAAGGAAGTAAGAAATACCAAATGCCACACCCGAATGCAGTGATGAAACAAGAGACTAGGAGATGACAAAAACATGAACTGGAATGTGGACTTGGAGAGGTGGAGTCAGGCTGGCAGACCGGCAGGGAAATACTGAAATAAAAGCAAACACACATGACAAGGGCAAGGCAAAAGATGAACATAACATGGCAGAACACAACAAGTGAGAAATACACCTCTTACCAAAGCTTTTGTATGAAAACGGTAGCATAGTGAATGCACGAATCGGTGGTTGTGTGGTCTTCGGGCTGATCTGGCTGTGTTGCACCTGACCTCAATGTAAAACCATCAGTCAGAGCAACGTCATTCAGGATGACACGAACCCTCCCCTTATGATTCTCACACCGAGAGATGAGAAATGACTTCTGATGAGGTCATCCTCTCTTTTAAAGACAAGCAAAAATAAACCAGAACTCCTTCCTCAACCTTGTCAATTCTGATGTAAATGTGAAAGCCTCACAAATTAAAATACTGTGAAGGAGCTGTAACACCTGCCTAATTTCTAGCTATTTTACTTTTAAAACAGTATAATTAGGTACTGGCAGGCATAGCATTGATTAAATACGACTGTCAATAATCTGCTCCTCACCAAGTACCTGTATAGCAGTTTTAGGAGTTAATCAAATCCATGAAAATTTGGAATGGGTGTCCAAATTATTCGTCAATCAAATAGACTCCCTTTGAAGATTCCACTTTGAGATTTATTTTATTCCGATTATATAAGTCAAATCTCAGATATTTGTTCCGCTATAGCTTTCTATTCACACTGTCTCTAAAGCAATGTTTCTTAACCCCTTAAATGCTGGTTTTTGCTTGAATTTTCCCTACAGTGCACTGTAAACTCCAATGGTGTCGTGAACTCAAATGTTCTGTGGAAACCGATTACCTCAAAAAAATCGTGTAGGCAAACTTAATTGTATTGTGTGGAAGGAACTGAAAGAAAATAAGGTAACCTTATTTTTTAAAAATGTTTTTAAGAGCTGTGAACACAAGATCATTAAGTTGGCAAACTCAATTTTTTTAGGTAATTGGTCTCCAGAAAACATTTGAGTTCACCACAGTTGTCAGGGTTCACAGTATAGGTTCAAAATTTGGAAAACTTTTTTTTTTTGTTATTTAGGACAACGTATACTCTGTATCTGCTGGTTGCAGCACTTCACTGAAGCTATATCACACTTATACTGAGAGAAATATTCAAACCCAGGACATCATGTTTTATAGCCGCACAATCACATCAAATGGAAATTATTTAGATCTTGTTCATCATTTCATAACCATTTATTCATAATTCAGCCAGATATTTTGGGATCTTTGTAAACTTTGGGATTGCCTCTAAAATTTAAAATAGGCCTGAAGTTTCTCCGGTTTGATTACAGCAGCTGCATTTGACAAACCACAGATGGGATCGGCAGAGTTGAAGAGGTGAGAACAATAGGTTGGCTGTGGGACTCAGCCAGGATTTAATTGGTGGATGTGTCAAAAACACTGATATGTGTTTAATTTACACACACACAGACACACACACACCACCACTTTCATCTGAAAGGTCCTAGTATATTGATTCTCTATATTTTTTTGGTGAAAATGTATTGAAAAATACTATGACAAGTAAAAAGAAATCGGTGGTTGACAGCGTGACAGCTCTGTAATGATATTAATCACTCCAGAAGAGGAGATGAAAGTAACAAGAATGCTATTTCAAGACGCTTGTAGAAAAATGGTCTGATTGGTCATTTTGCTGCCAAGGTCTGGCAACATAAAAATAAGCTTAAAGGAGAACTCAGGGCTAAATCATAATGCTGTTCTATACAAACATAATTGGTAAATAAATATTGTAAAATACAAAAATGTGGAATTTTTGTTTTCAAAGACGAGATAAATGAGGTTTTATTCCCCCTAATTAGTTGTCGTCTGCTTCAACGGTCACGTGATAATTACGTAACGTCGTCCGAGAATGACGAACCGTCGCCCTTCGCCCAGAGGTATGCGCTGTTATTATGTTGGATAGTGTGATTGTCCCAGTCCATTATTTTATGACAAAAGATCGTTCAATATGGCCCATATCTGTGATAGCGAAAATCACATATCCAGGATGATATACCTGTCATCTGCTCAGCATCTGATATAGACTGATAAGTGACAGAAGCAAACCGTTAATATTGAAGCAACCCTGCGTATTTCAGAAAGTACTTAACACCATCTCGTGCAACTAGCCAATGGGCCATATTGAACGATCTTTTGTCATAAAATAATGGACTGGGACAATCACACTATCGAACACAATAACAGCGCATACCTCTGGGCGAAGGGCGATGGTTCGTCATTCTCGGGCAACGTTACATCATTATCACGCGACCGTTGAAGCAGACGACAACTAATTAGGGGGAATAAAACCTTATTTATCTCGTCTTTGAAAACAAAAATTCCACATTTTTGTATTTTACAATATTTATTTACTAATTATTTTTGTATAAAACAGCATTATGATTTAGCCCTGAGTTCCCCTTTAAGTTTGCCAAGAAATTCAATGATTGAACACCAATGGACTGGGGACAAGTCCTTTGGACCCCTGAATCAAAATTCAAAATTTTCTCACCCAAACACAGAACTAATGCACACCGTAGAGTTGGAGAACGTTTCAAAAATGACAGTTAAACCCCTTCAGTAAAACATAAAGGTGGTAATTTTATGGTTTGGGGTTCAGTTTGTTTGAAAGGAGCCGGTCATCTGATAAAAATCGACTGAATCATGGATCAAAAGAAGTATCACAGCATCCTTGCACGGCACACGTTGCCATCTTGAAAGAAACTGATTGGTAGGGATTTTATTTTCGACAAAATAATAACCCTAAACACACTTCTAAGTTGTGCAGGAAACATCTGGTGACATAAAAGTCATGACTTGGCCAGCTAAAAGTCCAGACCTTAATTCAATTAAGGAAATCTTTTGTAACATTGAAAGAATCTCTTTAGAATGAACTTCGAACTGTATGGAATGGTTTTGCGATTGAGGAAATTAAAAAATATATGAAAATTATTCCTGAGAGATTAAATGTTGTAATCAAAGCAAGGGTGGCCACACTAGATATTGACTTTTTCTCTCAAAAATACATTATTATTTTCATTTTTACTATATGTTATCTGTTTACTTATTTTCATCTATATGATTCAATATTACATGAGATAAATACTTGAATAGTACTTGGTCTCTGATGTATCTTAGTTTTGTTAAGTGTATAATCATCACGGCACACTACTGTATAACTTGCCATGTTATTGATTATGAAAGTAATGAAAGGTTTTGCATGTGATAAAGTTTTTAGTAAATAAGGATCTTAATGTGTGAACTGACTCCTGATATCTAAAACTGTGCTTATAGCTAAGAGTCCCAGTGATTTGGGTTCTGATAATAAAATAGCATTTTTATTCTGGGTTTTTGTATTTGTAGGTACTGTAAGATGCTAAGGTCCATGGTCTGGCTCCGCTCCAAATTATGGTATACAATCAGGGCTGTGCTTGCATGGAACATTCAATGCCAAGTGTAATAGTTCTTGTTTTTTCCAAAGGAGGAAGAAAGTCAATAGGATTGTCCTCACCTCAAATTGAAATAGCGCCCCCTCTGTTCAGGAGGACTTTTCCACCTGCAGCTTTGGTTGTGTCCACTGTGTATGAGTTACGGCAGTGAGCCACGACGGCTGCCTAACAGGTTCAGCTCCCAGTAGAGGGTACCCTTACGTAAAGACATCAAAGAATCTAAGATGTCTCTGCTGATTTCCAACTGTATTAATGGATTGAGTTGTATTACAAAAATGGAAGCCCATCGCGACTGGTACTGAATTAGAATGCCAGCTCAGTGTTACTGCTGCAGTTTTCATAGCTGTACAGTGTGTTGACAGAGTATCACCCACACGTCAGCTCCCACAGCGTCGGAGACACGGGCTTCATACCGCACCGGGCTCGTTTGCTCTGTGTGTGTTTGGCGCAGTGGTCCAGTCAGGCTGGTGCTGAGTGATTGACAGCTGAGGGTGACTAACAGAGCACAGAAGAGTGACAGATGCTCCTGCTATAGTGACCCGAGTTTGCAAATGCACAGAACCGTACTCTTTACACACACACACACACACACACACACACTCACACACTTACACTCACACACTCACACACTTACACACACACTCACACACTCACACACTTACACACACACACTCACACACTCACACACTTACACAAACACACACATATATACACATTTACACACAGAGACACACATGCGCACATACACACACACACACACACACTCTCACACACTTACACACACACACAAACAAACACATACATACACATATACACACAGACACACACACAAACACACACATATATACACATTTACACACACAGAGACACACATGCGCACATACACACACACACAGACACACGCATACACATATACACACAGACACACACAGACACAAACACATACATACACATATACACATACATACACACATATATACACATTTACACACACAGACACGCACGCTTACATACACATATACACACAGACACACACGCGCACACATACAAATACACATATACACACACAGACACACACATACATACATACATACACATATACACACAGACACACACACACATACATACACACATACACACGCTCATACATACACATACACACACGCACAGACACACACTCATACACACGCAGACACACATACATACATACACATACACACACATACACACACACCTACATATTGTACATACGGTGTTCATTTCCAGAGGCACACTCACTCGCTGGACATATGAACACACACAGTGAGAGACACACACATGCCACATACACACACACACAGGCACCTATCCATCACTCTTGCTCACTGGGCAGAGAGCAGTAACACACAGGGGATGCCTGTCAGACACATAAGAACACCCTCCACCAGCCTGAATAGCCCCGAGCGGCCATGCTAGCAACCACCGCCCCGGACCGTTGCCTGGCAACACCCCCCTATGGGGTTACTGGGGTTACAGGAGGATTTACTGCACGCCGTGCGATCGGATCACCCTCTCCTGCCAACCAATGGGCCGGCTCCTCGCCCCTGTATTTTTGGGCGTGGCCCACCTCGGCTTCAGAGCCTGTCGACAGTAGGATTTCAGCGCTGCTGGACTGTAAAAATACAGCTCAAAGCCTTGCTATGGAAACACTGTGCTGCTACTGTCACAGAGCTTATTTACAATGCACTGCTGCCAACGAAAACAGTTAAACATCAGCTAGACTTTTAACTAAAGTATTATTATTATTATTATTATTATTATGAAAAGTAGTTGTTATATTGACAGTAGGTAGCAATCGCATCAGTAGGATCAGTAGTAATAGCAGCAGCAGTAGTAATATTTGCACGAGTAATAACGCTAGCAGTACTGGTAATACTATCAGTTACAGAATCAGTAGTATTGGTACTAGAAGAAGTTCACACACAGTGGCTGGATTGAATGAACCCTTTAAAATACATTTGTACTGCTTGTGGTAGGAGTTCCGAACCTGAATTCTACAATAAACTTCTTCGGCTTTACACAAGATTTACGAAACTCCAAAAAATATCAATATAATAATTCTATGTCAGGACCAGTGTACAAATCCTTGGTGGTAACAGAATCTTTGTGATTATTTAGTGTACGTACTGTGCGAAATAGCCACGTCTCATGTGGATCCATGAAACAGTAAACGACAGTTTCGATTGTCTATTTGTGTAGCTGTTTAAAATGAATTGTAACATCACCGTAATGATGATGTCATCATTGTGACACTGTGTGATACAATATTAATCTTCCCTGCCCCGCCCCCTCCCCTCACCCCCCCAAAAAAATGTCTAGCTTAGCTCTGCACAGTTGAACATTCAGGAGAGCCTTAAAGGAGCTGTGTCACAATTACTGCACATGCTCAGAACTTAAATCCTAATAAAGTGAATCTGCTTGACTGCAAGTCATAATCTGATTACATTCCTGCCAATCCATCTTCGCTTTGGACTGTATTTATATTTATATAGTTTAATTACTCCAGTATTATGGGCTTAATATCAAGGAGCTTTCCACTGAAAATTGAGGATTCAAAGCGCTATTTTAAGCTTTAGCCAAGGGATACGAAGCATGTTAGCTGATTGCAGTGGCCAATAATCATAGAAGAAGAAAAACACCCTCTAAATTTTGACTTGCACTTGATCGGATTTACTTCATTCAAAGTTGTGAGCATGCGCACTCATCGTGACACAGCTCCTTTACCTTCCCCGCTATAATTCAGGCTGATCAAATCCCACAACAACTGCCCTGAAACATATCTTTGTATTGTGGAAGCACTGCCCAACCACCTCAATCTACATCCTGAAGTAATCATCTAAAACAAGGAACATAACCTCCTAAAATCAACATCTTATGGCCATAAGGCAGGTCCTGGAACATAATATTATGCTATCAAGCTAGTGCTGAATATCCTCAGTGATTAGTTTAGAGTGATCTGCTGAGACCTGGAACACTGTTACCTTGTGTTGAGGAAACGGTCAATTGGGACCTGGAACATAACCTCCTAATATCAACAGCTTATACTGTAGCTATCAGGCAGGTCCTGGAACATAACACTGTGCTATTGAGGCACTGCTGAATATCCTCAGTGAACAGTTCAGATTGTTCCACTCAAACCTGGAACATTGCTACTTTGTGTTTATGAAACAGTCAGTTGGGATGTGGAACATAACACTAAGTTAATGACGCCGTGCCAAACTGCCTTAGTCAACAGCTGACAGTCATCAGCTATTATTTGGAACATTACTGCACGGTGTTCATAAAACACTCAAAAGGACCTGGAACATTATACTGAACCTAATCTACTCAGTCAGAAACTTAGTGAAATCTGAAGATGACCATGCCTCTTAAATTAGGATTGATAAAAGTTCATTTATTCCACATGACACATATGGGCATTTATTTGTTTTTGCGTACATGCGTTACTCGGCTTATCGCTGCACATCACCACTCCAAACTGACAGAGAGCAGAATTTAACACTGAATTCATGCGCTGAGGATTTGCTCCATTTTTTTGTGAGTAAAACATAATGGATTTGAAAACGGTGTCAAGCCCCGTACTGTGCAAACCATTAAGAAAAATTAGACAAAATGTTGTTGTTTACAAAATTTATTCATACAAATCTTACAACACTTTTTTCTGTCCAACATTAATAACTGTTTCCCCAGAGCAAGGGTGGGGGGAGGGGAATATAGCGATGGTAATCTTTCTTATTTGTTGGTATTTGTTATTCACACCTTCATTTTAAAGTTAAAATTTCATTTTCAATAAGGCCTTTGGCGCTTGGAAAAAATATACAGAGGGTTGTATTCTATGGGAAGGAAAAACAAACAGCATTTTCCTCAGAATCATTCAAAATAAATGTAAACAAACAAATAAATAAAACAGCTACAACACTAAGAGTTATACTGGTGCAATATATGTCTGTATATATATATATATTTTTTTTTTCCACAATTACAAAAAAAGCAAGATCAGAAAGGTGAAATGGAGATTCAACGAAGTGCAGCATTGTAGGGCCACTACATTTTCCGTCTCGAGATCATTAAAAACAAGGCACACGGCCCATACCTGCATCCCCTATAACCCAGGTTTGGGGCGGCGGGGGGTACACACACCTGTTTCTCATTACTCAGGTTTGGGAGGGGACATGAAAAACATCAAGGTGATGAGGAAGATTCCAGAAGAACTGCTGATTTTACAGATAAACGTGATGTTGTGTGTAAGGCTCACTAAAAAATAATACTGACTAATGAACATGCTAATGAGCTTTGAGGTCTGACGGCCCATTCGGGCCCACAGTTTATGAGAAGAATGAGATCTGATATTTGTTTTGTTCCATCGCCTCTGAATGGGGAGGTCTTAAGCACTCTGAGCTGAGCCATTATCAGACCTGTTCCTGGATCAGATTTGTCTCAAACCCTGCCAGCTTACATATAATAATGAAAGACCCCAGTGCTCAAATGTACTTAAGTCACAAAGTGTCCACGTTGAGAAAATCGAGGCAGTAGACTCTGTTAACTACAAAAGACGTTGCTCTCATCCTTACTGCACTGTGTGTGAAAATGTGACTGAAATACTCTCAGCACCAGGCTCTTCGATTCAACTCCCTCAACCATTAGAGAAAAAAAAACTCCCACTCATTTATGTTTCTCTCCACCTGAGCATCACTCTTTCATCTGTTTTTACCCTTTCGACTTGTTCCTTTTGCCTGGTTCTCCTCCCGATCTGACCTTTCCCCTCTCTCCATCCCTTTCCAGAACATGCTGCTCAGCTTCTGGCTCCACTTCACTGAGTGGCCACTCTCTCTTTCTTCTTAACCGCTTCATTCTTTCAAAATTTGTTCTGCCTCCATCTCACAAAAACCTTCCCTCTTTTTCAATGTTTCCAGATGACCTACTGTCAACTACCTATTGTATAGAGACCGCAGAGATGGGGGCGGGGGGTTGGGTCTGGGTATAATTGAGGGTATCGCCAATGCGCAAAAAATGCCCGGATGTAGCGCTTTCGGCAAAATATCTTGCTGCTTCTGGAACCCACTTACTTCCGGTGCGTTACTGAGATCACAGCTATCGCTTAGCGTCAGCTAGCTGCGGCTCGGCCGTGCACGCACGCATACGCAAATCAAGCCGAGGAAAATATAAACATTCACCAAGCGCACAGCTAGTTTAATGAGCATACGGGAGAGTATGCAAGTAAGTACCCGATGCGGTCGGCGGAACCACGCACGCCTAGGTAGCGTTCGATTTTTTCCCGCAGCCGTGAAAGAGACCGGAAGTGACTGGGTTACCAAACTATCCCATAAAGCATCTGAAACAGGGCACGAATGCAACATCCGGGCATTTTTGCGCATTGGCGATACCCTCAATTGTGATGTCACAGAGAACGGCACTATCCTAATGGCAGCAGAGACTTAAGGTGAGACAGTCAGACTGCATCACTTCCTGTCTGGATGTGCCAACATGTGGTGTCACCTGACTGGTGGAAAACAGAGGCGAGCTCAACCAATCAATATGCAAGTTACTGACAAACAACAAAGCAACAACAATGCTGATTGGTGGATCTGATTAGCGGCTGGCTATTTCCCAGACCCTCATTGGAATAGAGTGCCTAATTTTGTCGTCCTAAAACCCAGAACTACACAAAAATTTCAACAATAGGTTTCCCTTACTAGATTCCCACTGGCAAAGGGACTTCAGTTTTCTGCTGACTATAGTTATGCAGGGAATAATGAGCAGACGAGCATTCTACATTCTGTTCAGCAGCTCACATTATGCCTCTTAAAGGAGCTGAGTCACGATTACTGTGCCGCTTACAACTTTGAAGGAAGTAAATCCGCTCAACTGCAAGTCAAAATATAGAAAGTATTTTTCTTCTTTATTATTGGCAGTGGCAACCAGCGCACATTCTTTGTGTCCCTTGGCTAAAGCTTAAAATAACATTTTGAATCCTCAAATTTCCAAAGAAAGATCCTTAATATTAAAAGCATAATGCCAGAGTCAGTAAAATAGATAAATACAATGCAAAACAAAGACAGATTGAGAAGGAAGGAATCACATTATAACTTGCAGTCGAGCAAATTCGCTTTTTTAGGATGCATGTTCTGAGCATGTGCAGTAATCGTGACACAGCTCCTATAATATCTCAACTGTGAATTTAGAAGCTGCAACATGCTGATAGAGATCGAGAGGTGAACAGATCGCTCCGTTAGAATAGCGATGATTACGTCAAAGGCTGGTATGAGACAAATGTTGGCCGATAGAATGTGACTGCAGCTTTTTAAAAACACAAGGCAGCTCTGAAAATCATAGTTCGGAAATTTTGGAATTAAACGTAGCTTGCATTTCAAAACGTGAAACACTAGTTAACCACAGACCTTATACTAGTCAGAAAAACTAAAAATTCATTGGAGATCACACGAGGGAACCCATGGCAGAAAAAAATATCAAGGTTGGCCAACAGTTACAGCCTGTCACCAGAGTCACACCGAAACGTGATTCTACACCAAAAAGTGATTCCCGCTTCCACTGAAAGGTTGTTCCAGCCTCAAAATGACTTTAGTTTATTCATTGGGGCTATATTTTGAAAACTGTAGCTCACCCAGCACATTTTACTTGTTGAAATACCTTGAAAGAGTCAATACAACCCATTCAATGCAGAATCACTTTTTGCCTGAGAATCATTTTTGATATGACACCGAAACACAATCTGAAAGTTATCATCAGTAACCAATGCGTGCTCTGATTGGTGGAGCTTATGTGTCTTTACTTTGAGTCAGGTGATATCAGAATTCTCTAATCACTGGTTATATTCCTGATGTGCCTTTAACAACCATTTAAAAGCAATGACATAATAACCAACATGGATTTTTTTAAACTCAAATCAATAAAAAAATCCCACCTTTTGTAAAATAAATAAACAGATATAATAATAATAATAATAATAATAATAATAATAATAATAATAAAATATTCAACTCAGGTCTACTCAAATGTGAATAAAAGACTTGATAAACAGTTGATCAAGCTTGTTTGAATTCACAAAAGACATGAGTGATTGTTCGCTTTGGGCATTACATAAACAGTGCCCAGCAACAAAACTGATATTTAAAAATATATAAAGTAATTAACAGAAAAAGTGAAGAGAAGGGCGGTTCATAATGTGGACGGAAGAACAGAGTTACAGCAGCAAGGGTGCAGTGCTGTTCTTCAAACAGAGCAATAGTTTCTCCCAAAACACGCTCGCAATTTGCACCTGGTTCTGCAGTTTCAACAATCTCACGAGGAACATGCTTATCATGAAAAACAAATGAGAGAGAGAGAGAGAGAGAGAGAGAGAGAGAGAGAGAGAGAGAGAGAGACGATTTCCTACGTTTACCTAACAGTAACATGCATCTATCCCAATGGGTTGCACTGGAAGACCAATTGCCCGTAATTAGTCCAGGATATGCGCAGTCAAAGCGCCTTCACTGAGTTCACGAGAAGCTGTGTCAAACAGTAAATACTTTGCAGGGATTTCCCAGTGCCTTTAACGAATGACAAGTAAAACCGATTAAATAAAATGCGCATTTAAGCATTTGTGTTTTGACAAAACTGAAGAGTAGTCGCTCTAGACTTGGGGGAAACAGTGAAGTACGAGGGCCAGGCAGATGGAAATTGAGTCGTGGAACTCGCTAAAGCCCAGGAAAAAAATAACAAAACATTTCAGCTTCACAGCAGGCGCCAAATCACGCACTGCGCTTGACAACGTGGACTGAATTAACCGTCCAATGCTGTCGGCTACGCCCTGGAAGGGATAGCCCTAGGTTTGAAGAAGGGTACATTTTTATCTGATTGTCTCTTCAGTCAACTCGTATCCTGCATATCCTTCGTGAAATGATGTAAAATTGTATCGGAGGCGAATAACGTTAAAGCTGTACGATTTTTTTTCTCCTTTTAAATGTTGCATACATAGTCATACGGTTTACCTACAAGATTGGTCCACAAAGTACGTGTGCGGTCTCAAGTGCTCATTTTTGTACAAAATAAAAACAATAATATTATTAAAATATTCATTTTAATGGCTTTACTTCATACATAAATACATGTTTAAAGAACACAGGCGCAATCCACAGGTCAGAATGATTTGATCTTGTAGGGCCGGACAGGCGAGGTGTTCTGATTGTTAGCGCTACAAAAAGGAGAAACGGCGGCCTTTGTTTTTAATTCTCTGTCTGTACCTTCTTCCAAGTACTGCCGCGAGATACTTTTTCACTGCCATTTGTTTTCTGTAACGGCTGTAGCTGTCCGTGAAGATTCCGTCGGAATGCCTTTTGGATAACGGTTCTGTGTCACCCTCCTTGATAGCGCCTCCACTGCGGAACAAAAAATGGGAATGTTAACGAAACCAGTTCAGGCCAACACGTTCACTTTCAAAGCCTGGGTTGGGGTGTGGACCATTTGAGACCAATTTACTTGATCATGTGAACTATTCACTGTGGGAATTGTTTTGCATTCGGGTAGGATTTGACCAGTTCTGTTGAAGGGGAAATATAAAAATGCATCTCTGGGTTAGGGGGTTTTCCCGAAGTATAAGTTTGCAACGCTCTAATATCAGCGCTCCCTGGCGAGCTAGAACACAAAAGAAAACAAACAAGCGGGCAAACAAAAAGAAAACCTTCTTGCGCGCTGACGAAACGTATGATAGACATTAATAAATGATAATGAAACCTGCTGAATCTATCATCATGGAGGAAAGCTGAAATTCTTACCCCGCGCGCTCCGCCACCACAGAATGAAGGAGCTGGCCAAGCGCGTCCTCGTGGGTGGCTTCATTAAAGATCCCATCTGCGTGCCTTTCAGATCTAACGTGATAACGAGCCAAATATAGCGCGCCAGTTACACAGTGGGTGCCAAATATAGACCACATCATCTTAATTATTTTTCTTAAAAAAAATCAGATAGACATGCAATTACTTTGCAGGCGAAATGTATGTCTCTCTCTCTCTCTCTCTCTCTTAGGAAGTTTAATATTACGTGTCAACATTATTTAAAATTTTTTTTAAATCCAAAATTGATGTTTTATTCAAGGCTATATATTCACAAATTCACCTCTTTTCTGGAGGGTAGTATAAGGTATATACGTTGTCAAACATTGACGGAGGGCTTCGTATAGTAATTTGATCTCCATCAAAATCCAAGTCTGTAAACGTATCACCGTCTTCGTCGAAAACCTCGTTTTCAAGTCTGCAATTGAAATAACAGCGTTAACCGCGTTTGTGTTTTTGGACAGTGGACACAAAATTCACCTTACTGGAACAGTTGCATATGATTAATACGTATAATAAGTAAATAAATGTTTGAGATTTGCCTCTTACTTTAATGCACCAACGTTAAAACGCATGCTAGAAAAAAGGGAGACAGAACGAAAAGAGTATAAAAAAAATGCTCCAATTTTTAAAACCAGTTTGCATGCATTTAAAACAGCGAGGAACTTCTGACTACAGTCTCAGATAAAAATAGGTAATTTGGCTTGTCTCTGTAGAAAATATACGGAACTCGCATGCAGAAGTGTGAAAACTCCGAGAATGATCTCATTTGCCCGCCAAAGACCTAGTCAGGGTTCCTTCAAGGAATCAAAGGTGCTTTTGGAACCATTTATTTGTTCCGAGATTGAGTATTATACATGAGACTTGTGTCTTTGGAGAACAGAGTCCTCTATCTTGCACAGCTTGCAGTTAAATAATTCTGCATAATAATTTATACCAAAATATATCCAAAAAAGTTTACAGTCATAAAATTGTATTATTATTATTATTATTATTATTATTATTATTATTATTATTATTTTCCATGAGGCAAGATCTTGCGGTGAGGTGCCCCAATGACTTATTTTATTAATTTCCACTCCCTTTACTTTACGCCTCGACGATGACGCCATTTCGCTCCCGCCCTGGGGGCCGTCCCTGCGCCCTGACAGCTTTCCAATACACAGAGTTTGAGGTGTGCGCATTCCTGTCAGTGTCTGCGTCTGCGCGTCCCCAAAGGCGCTTCGGGACTGTAGGTTTGAGGGATGCTTTCATGCCACCCGCATTCAACAACTTGTATTTTCTTAATCAGTTTAGGTCTAAGAGCAATACCACCACGAATACGATATTTGTAAATTAACTCGAAATCATTGCATTGTGTATATATTTACATTTATATTTTAACGTGCTGGTAAGCAGTATTAAGAACGTCAGCTCTTGCAAACTGAATATGGGTATGTCTTTCATTGTTGTCTGCGTTAATATGAGAAAATAATCTGCCTCTCAAATAGTTCGTATACCATTCGTCAAAAGCAACTAGCAACCAATATTGAAACACACGTGCTCTTCAATCAACAATTCTGAGCAATGAAAACAAAAATAATGTCATATTACCTACCTGAGTCTTGGATAATCAATTCCGACCGGTGTGCAGTTGGCGCTGTGCATTATAATTCCATAGATGAACAATGCTAAAGTTGGTTTGCTAGGCATCGTCATTCTGCGAAAGAAACATAGAAAGTTGCATATGATGAACGAAAAATTCAACGAATGTGCTATGGCGAACCATTTGCTTTGATCACTTCAAGAAATACATCCAACATAAGCAAGTACACGCAAGGCAAGTGTGCCGAATTGTTAAGAAACAAAATCTTTGACCGCGTGGTCTCGCAATGGCCACATAAAAAATGAAAATAAAAATAAAAAAACTTTCTTGAATGCCATGAAGGCTTGACCGGTTATATTGAAATGCATAAACTGTCTGAACAACGTATCCACCTTTAGACATACATAACGTAAGCAATTCTGTAGGCCACATATATAACATTTAAAGAATTGGAAAAAAAAAATGGCTTATCCATTTGAAGAGGATCACGTACCGACAGTAAGGTAGAGAGTGCTCAGTGCCGGCTGCGATCCGGGTGAGGCATTCACTGAATGAATTGTAAAAAAAAAAAAAATAGCTTCCCTCGCAACACTTCTCTGAAGGTGTTCTTTCGTTTCCAACAATCCCCTGAGCGAGTCCACCTTACTCTTTATTTACAGACTGCAACTAGCCTATTCAAGACTTCTCCACAAATCACAGTTTCCTCAGATTATAAACCTGCGTCTGTCTGCAGATCTTTATCTGAGACACTCGTAGCTACGCTCAGATTCTCACGGATTTTATCCATGAATCGAGTGACTTGCCTTTTTTTTTCTTCAAGTCACATTAAGGGTGGTACAGACGTCATCAACCCGTCCTCCCGGAATATGCTCGTGCAGTTCTTTTCTCGTCCGTGAACTAGTAAGAGTCATACACCGCATATGGAAGTTTAGGTCAAAACCATTGCTTTCAGACCATGAGAGATTTTTTCTTTCTTTCGATATTTTATTGTGGTCAGCTGAGGTCATCGTCTGTTGTCCTCGCTCTTATGTAATTCCTCACTCTAAAACAAGAAACTGATTAATTTATTATCTAATATGGTGAAAGCCAACACTAAATGCCAAGGACATTGGAGATATGTGATGTAATTTCACTTCTGATCGAAATGAATTTTAAAATCATGAAATGTGAGAGCGGAGCTGTCCAGGGCCGGTCCTGAAGGAAGGCGCTGTTCCTTGAGTCCGTGCTGAAATTAGTGATGACTGGAGGCGGTTCAGCAACGAGCAAACTGCTCGCGGTTGTACCCTACATCAGTTCAAGTGTGGTGTTAAACATTTGATTTTGATGGAAATGCAGCCTACCTGGCAAAGGTTCTCTGTGATGTGACAAACGCAACATCGGCCGGCCCGACAATTTATTCAGATAAAATAGTTTATAAAAGCAACAGCTTAGGTACATAGGCCTACCATAGATGTTTATAACAATATATGGTCATCGTGAGTATTTCATTGAGTAAAGCCCTTTAAAATTACCCGGATATACATTTTTTTCACATTTAATCTAACAGCGAAGAACCCATTTAAAGAGTACGAGTTCATAAAATTATTTCAGAAGGAGCTAAGTGAGCTAGTCATATAGGCCGAGGTATTGTTTCGGAGTAGGTTAATATTCTACTAGAAAAAGTGTTTCATTGTTTATGATGCGTAAGTAATACTTTGACAATTATTTAAACGTCATTTCTAAACTTAAAAATTAATGACCTATAACCAATCTGATTGTGATTTAGAGGGCTATATTTTCTTTCAAATGATTCACGCTGACGTGATGCTTACAGTGACATCATGTGACGAACAAATGCACGTTGGTTAGGGTCCATATTTTTTTTAGTATCTGAACTCGGGATATGTCTGAAATTGGCCTATGAGCTAAAAGTAAATTTTTCATGTTTTCATGCCTTTTCAAAGTAAAGAGCGCCATCATATGGCTGTCCAAAAAAAGCGTCTTTATTTCTTACAGAATGCTTCGTCGGACTCGTGAACTGCTACGCTATCCATGATGGAGGTCCATTTCCAATCTTTTCAAGGATTGGAAATACTTCATTAAATATTTAGTTCAACAGATTGTTAAATAAATCAGATATTTATCATGCTTACTTTAGTTAACAGTTCTATATTTAAGTCGCTTGGGCACTACAGAGTAAGCAAGTTTGCAATGTGGCAGCCTACTTTTGCTAATTGCATTTACTGACCGTCAAAATCCAAAATGGATAATGCGTTATTTGTCTTATTTTCCCGCTGCAAACCTTGCTTGGTGCTGTTCTCGCATATTGCTTTAGGAAATTATGTGCTGTGTTTTTCCTGCTCGCATTTTATCTCGGCTACATAATATCGCACGTGTGATGACCCATTTTAACAACTAAAAGAGGGGTTTAATGCAAATCATAAAACTTGCGAGAAGTCCCCATCGATGCGTCGCAAGAGTTCCAATCCCAAAACTCGCACTTTGTTTTTGGTCAAGTGGCCACTTGAGTGACGTTATCCGGGATTTGGCTGTATAGTGTGTAGTAGACGTAAAGACTCCAAGTGCCGTGAGGTTTTGTCATTTCACACAGGGACGCACTTAACCGAGGGAATATGTTTCCAGTCGAGGATGCAGTGTGAAAAGTTTGTAAGCCAGGAACGATATAAAGATGATACATAGTTTGAATAAATTTGTGAATAAAGACCCAGATAGCGATCCAAACATTAAAACAACAAACTCTGAAACATCATCCAAAATGATAAATTACTACAGTAATAAATTAGGAAATAAATGCATCAATAAAAATAGGCAAACATTAGGTCATATTGGCTTAATTTACTCACAGAATATTGCTCTATACCAGAAGCTTCATTAACCTGATATAACTTTATTTACATTGGAATGTTTTCTCGCCCGTCACCTTCATAACTGCTCCTTCCTTTTTACGTACAAAATTCTGATGCATTGTGGGAAACACTAAGCTCTTCATACCGCATCAAAGCGTTAACAGCTAATGACTCATAAAATTTGGATTAGGCGTTCCTGGTCTTGGGTATTTTCAGAAATGGCAACGTCTTCCACGCTTACACTGTGGCGCGAGAACACGCAGTCAAGGGCCGCGTTTCAATAGTCGTTTTACATTCCCTGGCTAACTTCCCCTTGGCACTTGCCCACGGGGGAATCCCCGCCGCCATCTTTGGTGTCCTTTTAGTTGTGTGAAAAACAGAAGTGAACTTAGTGAGATCGACCTTCGGATGGCTGAGGGAGCAAGTCAACAACGATGGTCACTCCAGAGGTGTATATTGCCCACAATGCATTGTATTTGCACAGTTGGTGCAAGAAGATACATCCATGGCTGGGTGGCAGGAATGTGAGTAAAACTGCATTACAATGAGCTCCACCACTGTCTATCGAAGAAGGAGAGGATGAATAGATTGAGCAATGTGATTAAATAGCCAACTGTAGAGCAGTAAATTAATTACACCACACCTGTTGCAGCTTAACTTCGTTTAATGACCTACCAATCATTAATTTGCTCAGTTGCTGAGTCTAATTGGTCAAATGATTAACTAGTTCATTTTTGATAGCATTATATCACAAAGTTATTGGGCGTTTTCCTATGCACAGAAATAAAGGCTTGTCTTTCGAAGTTTCTTAAGGCATGAAGCTCATAAAATGGCATTGATTCACTTTTTTTACGGCTTGTTGCTATTAAAGCATTTTACCTGTCAGTATTTATTTATTAACCTTTATTTAACCTGGTAATAAGCCCATTGAGATCATGATCTCTTTCATAAGGGAGACCTGGCCAAGAAAGGCAGCAACACATGTCTATAATACCATATTAAAAACAATATACACAACATTAAGAAGCAAAATAGAGCAAAGTACAGAGCAGAAATACAAATAATAAATAGCAATCACATAAAATGCAAATTTTGTGATGATACTGATGACAATTAAGTGCAGCAACACTCTCCAATGGATTCAAGCCCAAGGTCCTTTAAAATCAAAGCGAAGGCATCGTAAGAAATTAATTCTGGCATTTTTAAATCTTTTTGGAGGGTGTTCCATGTAGAAGGGGCAGCAAATTTGAATGTTCTTTTACCCAACTCACACTGTTATAAATTGCCTGAATCTTGCAGTTAAATTAACGCAGTGTTTCCTTGTTATTTTAACTGTAAATCCAGTTCTACGCGCATTTAACGGTGGGTTACAGTTAACTTACACGGAACAGCGACATTTGCACGCGTCACTGCGGTGGTCCAAGCTTTGCACACAGCCGAGGTTGATGGGATACGGCCGCACCAGCTCGATTCGCAGAGAATCTCTTAGTTTCATATACATTTAACGGGTTTCACCCAAGCAGCCCGTCTCAAGTTAGACATGTGATACGCAGGAGCGTGAGGACAGAAACGGGACTCGATTTTGGTAGCATCTTTCATTGTCCATGTACATGCGCAAGTTTGTAAGAATATCTAATTACAGTAACTTTACGATCTTCGTAAAAATAGCCATGGTCAGCAAGCAAAAAGCTTTTTACTGTGCAAAAAAGAAGCCTTATGTTAAGTGTCCAGAAAGCCTGTCTCCTTCACTTGGATGCAGTGGTGGAAAAATAGCCTAGTCCTAAAAATCAATGTATAGCCATAATCACAGTTCAACAAAGAACTGAGGCAGGTTTATATGGCTTTCTGAATCACTTAAAGAAAAGAAAAAAAAAAAAAAAACAGAACTGTGAAAAAAGCTAAAAACTCCTAAATCTGTCAATAGACCAGATGGGGAGACTCAAGCAGCCTTTAAAGCATGTAATAAGTTTTCCAGAATGTCCATAATGGTACCAGCTATGAGAGGCTTCATTAAAAAGATGTGCTATATTTTGGACAAAACGGAGGGTCCAGCCAATTCATGTCAATTCATGATGGAAACCTAGAGGGGTTAACTAAGGTCAGCTGAATCCTGATTTTTTTTTTTTTTTTTTTTTCCGAAGGACAGGTGCAGTTTATGAGCAACCCTAGAGGCCTAAAGTGACTTCACACCTTTCGAAAAAGGTAATTCCTGCAAACTCGTAGATAAGGTGTTAAGTTTCAATTAAGACAATGCACAATCAGGAGCTAATGATGTTTGATTAGGTGGACGGTGTCAAGTTTAGTAATTCCCCAGGAGAAACCAGAAATGGAAATAAATTGGGAAACGTGACAATCATTGGTCAGTCTGTGCCAGGTGATTCTTGAAGAATGAATGCTACTTGGTTTCCGCAGACCAGCCCAGGTTTTGCACTTCTCTTTCAGCTACTTACAATAAACTCAATTGCATCAGACTCTGGAGAATGTGCCCATTCCTTGAAGATAGATTTACAAGGGTGAGGGGAACACTTGGTCCACTGGCCCTGACTGCGGATATTTTTCTCCCACAATGCAAATGTGCTATAAACGTAAAAAGAAAAGGACAATCTAGACCAGTGGTTTTCAAACTCGTCCTGGGGGACCACTGCATATGCTGGTTTTCATTGCAAACACAACTGCAATCCCAGAATTATTCTAAGCTGTTGATTTGCCTTTATTAGTCAGATTTTTTTTACCCTCCAACTTCACATTATGAAAGAAATGCAATGCCTGTCATGTGTTTATAATGCTGCAATACAAGTAATTGCACAAGGCCTATATTTACTGATCCAAGTCCTGCAAAAGTTAATTATCCTATGGGTTGCTGCACACAAGCTTAAAGTTCTTAAAAAAAAATTCCACAAAATAAACAAAAGGAAGGTGTGAGTCATTGTCAAATGCTTTACCTTCTAACTCCTCATTATCAAATAAATGGTTCAATTTAGTGACATGCATCAATAGTTAAGCTAATTAAGAACCTACTCATACTTTGTAAGTTATTAGTGCATCTGTTTAAATTTCTCTCCTATTATTCAGGTGTTTCCCATATAGCATGATGTGGATATGAACCTTGAATTGTTCTTGGTATGCATGCATGTTTTTGACAATATTGCTTAAAAGGGTAACAAAGAAAAAGTAAAACCAAATTAAATTTCTAGGGTTACATTTGTTGAAATGAAAACCTGCATACATGGTGGACCCAAGGATCGAGTTTGAGAACCACTGATCTAGACCATGGAGGTAATATAATAGAACTGGAGAGAGCGAGGAAGTACCACCCCTATTACTTTCAATGGGAGATGCTAGGCTAGCTATTTCAGCCCAGGAAGTACGGAATTGACCGACGCCATCGATAAAAAAGGCGTTCCATGGGTGCTTATTTTCGGCACCATTTCATAAGATTGCCAATCTGATTACAGAGCACAAATGGCCAACAAAATGTGTCATCTGTGCGGATTGGCGAATGTGTTTGAGGGGAAATGACGAGCAACGCTGTTGATCTGGGGCGCGCACGCACTATACACTCATTGGCTGAACTGCTGCAGTCAGAGCAACAGCTGGACGACCAAACTCGTGCAGGAGCTGCCATCAAGCTCTAAGTAGCAGTTCTTATTTTACAGGCCCTCTTGAAAACATTGAACAGTTGCATCAGACAAAGAGCAAAATAATGAAGGATTACCGAATACATTTTCTTTTGTTTTCGCTTTATTTGGCAAGAAAAAAAGGCGCACTTCTCAACTGGTGTCTATGGAGCTTGAGCGTCTTTGGCCACAAAATTGCATCCTTGGGAAACGCGGAAGCAGGAAGCTAACATGCTAACTGGCTGAAGCAAAGGTACTTCCTCGTTCTCTCTGGTTCTATTATACATCTCTATGTTACCAGGAACAACTCCAAAAACTGTGTTCTGCCATGGTATGGGGTTGTGTCAGTGCCTTTGTTAAGGGTAACTTCCACTTCTATGAAGGCTCCATTAATTCTGCAAAGTACTCTCAGGTTTTGGGGAGAGGTATGCCACCTCCAAGATGATATCTTTTCCAGGAACGTCCAGCCATGTTTAAACAGGACAACTCTAAACTGTATTCTATGGGTATTACAAAGGCATGGCTGTGTACAGAGAAGGTATGGGTCATGGACTAGCTAGTCTGCAGTCCCAACCTGCATGGAGAACGTGTTAGATTTAGACATAGGACATCTGCCAATGAAAACCTTGTACTTTTGTACATCTTGAGACTTGCTTGTGGGAGGAATCTGATAAAATTACACCTGAGATGCTTAATGAACATTTACAGACTGACGACACCAATTAGGTGATGGTTGTGAAAAGAAATGGCATCATTACAGGGTGGAAAGTTAACTGTAGCCAACTGT
The DNA here is from genome assembly GCA_029692085.1 of Gymnothorax javanicus. Classification (NCBI taxonomy): domain Eukaryota; kingdom Metazoa; phylum Chordata; class Actinopteri; order Anguilliformes; family Muraenidae; genus Gymnothorax; species Gymnothorax javanicus. Next base: position 10,441,892 of record CM056197.1, read on the forward strand.
TTTTTTTAAATATGTCGCAAAAATCGAAATTAAATGTGTTTCTTTTTTTAAATCATGTTGTGAAACATTAAATAATGCTCTGTTATAGTTTTAAATGCAACCCAGATAAAAAATAATGTTAAAAATCGCAGCTGACAGTCTTTCCATTCGATGTACTGTCTCAAAATTTTCTGATCTGGGGTTGTAAATGGGCGCTGAATGATGAGATTCAATGGGGGAATGATTAAAGACATGGCCGTGCCTAGCAATGGTAAATAACTGCTCTAAACATGGAAAGCACCGAAAGAATGGGAATAGGCAGCTTGTTAAAAATGAGCTAAAACGTAAGTGCTATCTTAAACATTGTGATCGCATGATTCTGATACTGCTGCAGATACATGCCGTTGACTAGCGCCGGTCTTTCACATATTAGCCTCCCAGCTCAAATATAACCTGACGAAATACGCATAAATCTTGTCCTGCTCACAAACAGAAAAAGTAAGGGGGACAAAGATGAGTTTTCTTTGAATTATAGGCCTTGGTCGATCCCAAAATTATTCCCGTGTCGCTCCATTAGCCAAGTTCTCATCCTCCAATTAGCTGATAATTAACTGGGTATTAGTTACGACCGCCAGCTGTGTTTGCGAATGCTCACGGATTAAGTAATGAAGCAACAAGTTTCATTTTACTTGTCTCGTCAGCAAAACTTATCGATAGTTAAACATGATATTCTCAATTATGGGTTCCAAAACTATTACCTAACTGGTAGAGTGATCTTCACAATAAATTGTGCGTATTACGTCTATTTATTTTCATTGGAAGGTTAATAATAAGCAGAAGGCCACCGCTATGTTGACAAAATAAATCTGCAATGAAATCAATCTGCGATAAGTGTTTGAACACATTTTGCTCATTCTTCAACACCACCACGGAGAAATTTGGTGCATGTGATGTCAATTTGACGAAGATGTTTCAAAATGCTGCGCATGTGTGGTCAAACTGATGAGGATGTTTGATCTGCATATGTTTTGTCTATTTGCAAGTGTTCTGTTTATCTGCGTGTACTTTTCTTTAATTACAATACGTTGAGCTCTTAGGTCCTCCGTAGCAAGAAGCACAGGAAGCGCAACAATCATTGTTGTCGATATTACCAGTTAAATTTTAACTTCTCTTCAGCAGTTTTGTTTTGGCATGTTGGTTAAATGCTTCTGCGGAAATTGTACGCTTACTAAATGAATCAGAATCAGTGGGTGTAAGTGACGTCGCTCAACACAGCCTGTATATTCAGGGCAGCCCCGTACAAGTGTCAGAATGGTCAGAGCTGGGATGTCTTTTAAATGCATTTGGAAGCTATTCATTTGCCGCGATGCGTCTATCAGTGCTGTGTAGCTAGGTAGTGTGTAGACTACGGCACCGACCCAGGAACAAACAATGTATAGTTTGTACATTAAAAAAGTTTGAAGTTAATGATTGAAATGTGGTGTACAGCAAATATATTACCTTTCTAAGATAAACAGACACATATATCCCCCGCCCCCCTATTGGCCTTAGAAGAGCTTGATGATTAATTTAACTTATCCAGGTTGCAAGTTTGATACTGTTGAAGCTTAACTGAACCTTTGTCTCATGGTCACACCAATACATGCACCTTTTTCTCTTTTTTTTTTTTTTTGGACTGACGCTGATGAGTATTATGTGAGATTGTTACATTTTTTCCATTCCACATACAGCTGGTATTAATATGGGCGGATGTAGACCGATAGCTTGCATGAGCAGCGACCTGTAGCAGCCATCAAATTTGAAATGAGCTAATTTTGTGGATAAAATTTGTAAAATTTCTCAGTGTCAACATTTGCTAAGTTATCTCTCTTCTATTGTGAATAAAATACTGACTGGTTTGACTTGAAAGTCATTGCTTTTCGATTTTATTCAAATTTACACTTTGTCCCAAATATTTTGGAATTGGGGTTGTACATTTAAATGTTCAGCAGAGCATCTAATAAAAGTTTATTCAAGGTCTGTTGTGGTTCGTGTCATTTTTTTTTCTCCTTTCAGCTATTTTTTAGAGGTAAACATTCCTGTCAAAGTAAAGAATTATTTATCCTCCCATCATCACTCAACCCCTTTGCGCAGAAGCCAAATTTGGTTATTTATGGGTTACCCAAATTAATGCTTTATAATTCAAGATTTAAGCTTCATAAAGAGGAAAAATGTGGCTTTACTCAGAAAAGACACTTACAGCATTTAGAATTCCATCGTATTTCAGTTTATTTTCATGATTTTGGTAGAGAAAATGGGCTGCAAACATAAAAAATCTTCATGAGAATTCACCATTGAAATTGCAAAAAAAAAAAAAAATAATAATACTGAGAATTGAAACACTGCTGGGGCTTAAAACTGTACATTTCTGGGATCATAAACTCCTTGACCACAAGTACAATTCATCTTCATCATTACATTACCTACATGCTATCAGCCAAATTATACAGCTATCCAAGTGGCTCCCCAAAATCTGAGATCCCTAAAAATGGTGCACTGTCAAATCATAAAATAATCATGTATTTAACACAAAGTTTTGAGGCATGAAATTTAATATGAACTAATGATTTTCTGGTTGAGTTTAGCATGAATTTATCAATATCAGTGCAGCTGAACATCAGTGGTCACCCGTAACCTCTCCAAACACAAAACATGCCTTTTCTCCATCATAAAGTTTAGAGTTTTGTCCATTTTTCTTCGAAGTCCCCCAAGCCAGCACACATACTCATTAAATAAACTGTGCTGATTAAACGGTCAGAACATTCACCCTGCAATGAAACTAGCAGTTCCGGCTTCCGAGCTCACAGACTCATTTCAACACTTATAAGGAAAATGTACAACTCACTAACTCAGTAATATCTGAATTCTTAAATATACCTTATTTTAACAGAACAGACATTCCACTTTCAGGGAAGATCAAACAATATATGCCTCCCTAGATTCAACAGAACGGTGCAACAAACGTACCAGGGGGTCCACCCAAATGCATGGGCAGTTCACGTTTTAAACAGGAAAAAAACCTCGGCATTCGACTTTGTTGAATACAGAATACATTCCAAAACAAAGAGCAAAAGTAGCAGCCTAACCGTTGACAACAGTGTGAGTGACGGTATTCTAGCTGTGCTCAACTGACCAAAATTTCCGGCTAGAGAAAACGCAGCTACTTCTCTTCTCGAGATGAAGCTTTATTTTCAAACATCCACTTTTCCAAAGGTGAGGATTTCGATCTTGACAATAAGTTTGTGTGTTTATATGACTGTCGGAATGTGTGTGGTTAGTGATATCTGCAACAGAGTAAGAACAAATACTTTACATTGGCAACTAATAATTTAACATTATCAGTCATAGCAAATGGACGTTATGCTACAAATTGACCACAAGGGGGCAGGGAAGGAACATATTCTTATATGGCAGGCTTTACCAGTAGCAGGTCATCTGACCAGGAAAAACTGTAGTAGCGTCATTCGTTCAATACTAAATAATGACGCGATACATTCAGCAGGTGACTGATACAGGCGATATCGCAAATTATAAACAGTTATCAACTAAACAGGCATTGACGTAAATTAACAATGTTTTGCATATGAGCTAGCCGAACTTCTGCCCATTTACACCGTTGAGGACCTCGTGGCTGCAGCTAATATAATAGCCTGCGCATTACCACATAAGCTTTAAAAAAGAACAATATTTACAAACATAACATTATTGTATGATGAAACAAACCAAGCAGAAGTGAAAATATCTTACATTTTCACCGACGCACAATGTTCAACAAGGATAAACAAGATTGTCGAACGGATCTGCCAAGTTCGGGAGTTAACAATTCTACTGCTTAGTCAGCTAATGAAAAAAAAACAAACAAACTGCGCACATGCGCACAAGGTCCAAGTGACGTGCTACTACCTTAACTATGCTCAAGCAGGGAATTTTATACACAAACCTTTTTCATTGAATCCCTCCTCCAGAGACCGATGTGTCCAGTAGAAGGAACCCTCCGGTCCTGTTTCATTTGAAATAATTCCCATTGACCATGTCCTTATCTCATTTAAATCCTGTAAATGTAACTGAACACTTCAAGGCCAGTTTTGCGAGTCTTTTTTTTCTATAAATCGCGTCTATTTCAGCCGCACAATGTGCGCAACATAGACGGGATACAACAGAGAATGCTGATACAGTGGGTTGACCGGTTCCGCAATTTGACCGATTCCGCAATTTGCAGAAATCAAACTTTATTTGCGGGAAAACGACTTCGCCGTCAGCCTTGAGTTTGACACCACTGGAAGGGTAAATTATTGTGGATTTAACTCTTAACTATCGTTTCGAGATATTCGGCTTGATAGAGAAATAAATGCCCGGTAACTGTTACTTGCCGTTGCAGCAGTACCAAATCAACGCCTGTGATAAGGCGCACTGCGCAGTGTGTGGCCGTTAAATGCGTGTATACCTGGGATTCATCACGTTATTAGTGTCATTATGATCGGAAATTATCGTATATTTGACCATATAAATCCCAATTTCGTACTCATGATACTTTTTCATCAACACCCATTAGAGTGACTGCTTGTGGTTTGACTAATTCCGCAAACGCCATTTTGTAGGTTTTCAAACTTGTAATTTTTGAGATATGTTTATTCTTGTTTATTTTTCTGAAAGAATTTTATGACAGTTTAATGTAGTCAATGTGAAATAAAACATCTTTTCCCCCGCCATAACTGTTTTTCTGCGGCTCAATGGGTTGATCATTACTCATGTCCTGTGTTAATCTGAACTTGTAGTCTCATCCTGATAATTTTAATGTATACTGGTATGTACTACTTGAATTGGAAAGAGTAGAGAGAATCATCCATAGGCGCTGATAGCAGTTGAATATCGATGGATGTAGCTACAAATCGTCTTAAACTGAGGCCAGCGCACGTGGATTCCAGCCGACACAATGTCGAGACACGGAACAATTATCCATAAATTTGACCAATTATTATGATATACCCTGCAGAGTAATGCTGGCTGAAATTGGTGGAAAATACATGTGTCTGTTCCTTTGCGGCCAGGGGCATGCAATTATTCCAATAAACAAAGAATATCATAAGTTTGGCCTGACAAAGGGCGCTGTTTGCGAAACTGGAAATTATTTGAGGAACCGGTCAAAGGACGTGCCACTGAAAAATGACTGCGCAAGGCTTTATTCCTAATGACTGAAGAAAACTAATTGATCCACAAAGTGTGTGAGTAATTTCTGCAAATTCGTGAACAGGTAACTTTCCGCCACCGAATGCTGTATCGATACCAGACGCTTCGGACAAATTCCGTTTGCGGAACCGGTCAATGTACTGTACGCATAGGCTTGTATGCTCTTATGTTTGTCCAATCAATGTGTTTCACTTACTGTGGAACATTTAAACACTCAGGAATAGGATAAGAAACGAGCCAATCAATACATCGTTACCAGGGAAGTTTCACGAGGGCGTGAACTATAACTGTGCAGTTCTGCAGAAGAGCCTGAGTGTATAATTGAGTGATTGGCTATCAACACCAGTACTTGGGTGGATATAAGGAAGCGCTGAATTTGTCAATGAAGGAATCTACACGTAAATCCACGGTAGGGAACTACGCATTTTTTGTATGTGATGACTGTAATTGACAGTAGAATGTGAGAGAATCAATACCATGTCGAATTTTTTGCTTCAGAAAACTGATTTTTCTGAACCACTAAGTGGAATACCGTTGGCTCACTGTAGCTAAAGTGGTTGCTACAGAGGACAACGATTTTTTCGGTTGCAAGAGATCATTTTTTTTAACTGCTGGATCGATACTATGGGCAAAGATATTGACCAGTTTGCACATCAGGCTTAGCTGAGGAATTTAATTCATGCAACTCTTGAAAAACAGGGAGTTGGAGTGAACTTCCCCATATTCAAAACCGCGTTTGAACTCTGCTTGCTCGTGAATATTCAATAACCGATCCGGGGGTGTTATCTAGTGATCGAATACAGTAACTACGTGCTTAAATTTGCAGTTCCATAGACGCAAGCGTCTACATCTGCAGAAAGAGGTTAAACATTTTATGTCCATTTACAGGTCAAGGGAATTGTATTGGTATGAAACATGAGTAATCACAGTAAATACATGTCATGGGCAGGTGTAAATTTACTGTGAACTGCTCATGAACTCATGGCAAATGCGAATCACGGCCATGCGTAATTTTACACTGAAATGCAAAGAAAATCGAGGAAAATGCAAATCACAGCCATGCATAAATTTACAGTGGAATGCACATGAAAATACAGTCAATGCAAATCACGACCATGCGTAAATTTACAGCTAAATGCATGTAACATCACAGTAAATGCAAGTCACGGGCACATATAACTTTGTTGTTAATTGCATGTAAATTTGCGATAAATAAAGGTCACAGCCTAGCACAATTTCTCAGTGAAATGCACATAAAATTACGGTAAATGCAAGTCACGGAGGGGCGTATTTTGCTGTGAGTTACACGTAAACTTGTGGTAAATGCAAATCACGGCCTAGCTTAATTTCACAGTGAAATGCACATTAAATCACGGTAAATGCAAGTCACGGACAGAAGTAAATTTGTTGTTACTTGCACGTAAAATTTCTGTAAATGCAATTCCCAGACAGGCGTAATTTCACAGTGAAATGCGCATAAAATCATGATAAATGTAAGTCACGGACAGCCGTATTTTTGCTTTGAATTACACGTAAAAGTGTGGCAAATGCAAGGCAGGGATTAGCGTAATTTCACAGTGAAATGCGCATTAAATCATGGTAAACGCAAGTCACGGAGGGGCGTTTTTTGCTGTGACTTGCACAGATAATTGCAGTAAATGCAAATCACGGACTAGCGTTATTTCACAGTGAAATGCACATAAAATCACAGTAAATGCAAGTCATGGACAGAAGTACATTTGCTGTTATTTGCACGTAAAATTTCTGTAAATGCAAATCACGAACAGGCATAATTTCACAGTTAAATGCATGTAAGAATAGTGCACTATTCAAGGCCTGGCGTAACTTTACTGTTGAATTCAAGTAAAATCACAGCAGATGCACATCACAGCCATGTGAGATTGCTGTTAATTTCCTGTAAACTCACGGGAAAAGCAAATCACAGTCCGATTTGATTTTACTGTTAAATTCACTGGCACCTTTTTTGCCAGTTATTTTAACTGTAATTTTACGATCAGTTTATAACAGTGCAGTGCAGACACGTGGAACAATCAGCAATCAGCAGCACGTGGAGCAATCAGCAGAGAATCCTTTGAGCGAAGGCCATATTGGCTTTGCCATCTAAGGATATGTGTACACAAATAGAAGAGACCAGCCCAAGAAGAGTTTTATGAATAAAACCCAACGAATGCATACGTCTGCGTATATACAAAGAAGGCCAATCAGATTCTGCATACAAGATACAATGGCCAGTTAGACATTAAAATCCAGTGACAAATCTTAAAGCGCAATGATACACAGAGTCCAAAAACCTTTTGCCCTTCCGGGGTAAACACCTGACGCCAACAAAGAAATTCCTACCTATATGCACTAAAGCGCTCAATAATAAACACAGCGTCTTACTTGGCTCTGAAAGGGTAGTAAATTTGGAATTTCATGCTCCGATTGCAACGGTTTTGTCTGCCGGATGCCTCACGGCTGTCCGGCAGACTCGAAAACTGGCAGCTGGAGTTAGGACTCAAACGCCAGGCTGGGGAGTGATGATAAGATTTAATAATAAACAAAGAATGAAAACACAAAACAAAAGGGGAATGAGGTCCCAACAGAATATTCAACTAATACAAAGAAATACCAAACCGAAGTAAAACCAAAGAAAGGCACAGGGTGACAGCTAGGACCTACCGACCCGCAGTAGGGAGTAAAATGCAAGGCCTTACATGCCGTTGCCTGCGGCTCATTCCCAATGTTGGCAATCAGTGGTGAAGGGGAAGGTGCAGAGGAATGTGACTGGGGAGAGGGCTGGAGGCACAGCCTCACACAGATGAAGAATACTTGTGGTCAAGGAGTTTCTGATCCCAGAAATGTATAGTTTTAACCCCCGGCCATTTTTCAATTCTCAGTATTATTTTCTTTTACAACTTCAATGCTGAATTTTCATGAGGATGTTTTATGTTTGCAGCCCCTTTTCTCTACCAAAATCATGAAAATAAACTGAAATACGATGGAATTCGAAATGCTACAAGTGTCTTGACTCAGTTGAGCTATTTCCTTCCTCTCTGTGAAGCTGCAATCTTGAAATTTTGAATAATAAAGCCTTAAATATGGTAACACATTAATAGCCAGATTTGGCTTCTGCGCAAAGGGGATATGATGATTTGTAAAACACAGGATAGCGCTAAGTCAGCGACTGGCGGTCGATCTATGATAGTTTCGGCTAAGAGTAGACAAGGCTTGGTGCATTCCATTTCAATCCCCTGCCCATTTTTCCCTCTACACTCCAAGTGACCTCCATGTATACGCTGAGGGGGAGTGAATAAAGGCATGTTCAAAAACTATTGAAACGCAGCCCAAGTGTGGGAATTGAGATGAAAGCCATGTCATGACTACTGCACATTCTCACAACTGTGAACAAAGTATATCCGTTCGGCTGCTCATCAAACTGTATGTGCATCATACCTTCTTCTTTTATGATTACTGGCAGTCAACAAACCAGCTTCCACTCTTTGTATCATTTTATGGAAAAGTAATTGTAATTGTAATTACAATTTCAATCAATTGTAATTGAAAAAAGTAATTGAACCCAACCCTGGCCCATGCAGTGATGTGAGATGCTCTATAAGGTGTATTTTATTCTCATTACACTGTCACAACCCTTGTGTGGATGCCTTCTGTGTCTCCTCCCATTCAGCAACCTGCGTGTCTATTAGAAGTAATGTCTCCCTTGATAGGTTTGTATCTTGGGTGTTCCCTTAATCCCGGCTGTGTCTTGTTTTATAGCTTCCCTACCTCTTGTGTGTGATGTACTTAAATCCCAGAGGGAGTCTAATGAATAAGCGAACTAAGCGGCTGCTTAGGGCGCCTGTGGCCACTAGGGGGCCCACGAAAATGCTTTAAATGTCCTGGAAAATGGAAACGTTTTTTTTTCTGTAATATTATGTCAATGATATTGCTAATCATAAAAAAATTGTATGTGCTAGTTAGAAATATCATACTTTAGATTTAAATAAATTCCTGCTGCTGGAGCTGAGGTCAAGATGTCACCTTCACATTCATCTTGTTCATGTCACAAAAAAAGTCATATTTCCCTGGAGCGGAGAAGGAAAAAAATGAAAACACAAGATGAGAAAATGAATAACAAAATTTACTCAATGAGTCAAGATTGGGATAGTTTTATTTCCTGTCATGAATGTGAAATCTCTGTATGGAGGGTAGGGGATTAACATGTAATTATTTTTTTTTTTCTGTTTTATGCATGCAAGTAAAACACCAGTGGAACTCATCATCCATGGTGACAGATCTCATATGACCCCTTCCACTTCCATGCGCAACAGACTTTTATTTTGCAAAATTCAAATTAGCCGTTTTCACTGAAGCATGAAAAATGAACCACGACACATGTCAATCAAGGGAGAATTACATGGTCTGTCAACACGTATGACCAGATTTTCTAAACATCTTCGCATTTTAGTTTTATGGTGTTTTCTCTGAGAGTCTACTTTTTTTCTGATACACCCTGTATTTAGCGTAGTAGTAGTAGTAGACTAGCTATTTCTACGTATTTACCTTTACTGTAGAGATGTACATTTATAAAAGGTACTTGGTTTTAGTGGGTTGAAATGTGAATCTTAAGTGTAGAAAATTGGAATTTGTCATTGGGAACATCATTGGAGCAAGAGAAAAAGTTTGTAAAATTGTAGAGGAAAAAAATTGATAATTGACCAGAAAAATTCTATTTAATAAAGACAGAGAACAGCCTGCCTGAGGAACACAACTGACGTCTCCTGCCTCTTTTTGTCTTGTTTAAAACAGGAAATATTTCATTTTATTCAGCGTCTTCTCCCGGGGGCCAGTAACACATGACATTTAGTGCTGGACTGTGTAACTTTGAATATTAAAGTGCAAACATGATATTTTGTCTTTGTACTATTTTCAAGTAAATATAGAGTTTGAATGATTTGTAAATCATTGTTTTTTGTATCTATTTACAGTTTAAACAACAACAACTAGAGCTGCGCTCAGAGAGCGCAAGTACCTCCGCCAATGTACTCAATGTTATTTTTGCCAGTGTTAGCTAGCAACCCCTGTGTTCATGCAGTCCTGTAGTCTTCGCGCAAATATGTTTTTAATTTTTTTTGCCCTTTTGCATGCCCTTGACCTTTGACCTTGACCTCCCAAAATCGAATCACCTCTTCCTTGAACAATACTTAATCAGTCCACCAAATTTGAGGAAAATCCATCCATAACTTTTTGCGTAATCTTGCTTACAAACAAACCAACAAACCAACCAACAAGCAACAAGCAACAACAACAACAACAACAATCGTTACTGCAGCATGCAGCAATGGGATGGGTCTGGGCTGTAGAGAGGAAGTGCCGGAGGAAGTAGAAGATAAAGAGGAAAAATGAGAGGATGACAATGGCAGGGAGGAGGTGATTTGTAACACTAGAATTTTCAATGTTTATGAAGCCAATTTTGTTCAAAATGTCTTCGTACTTGGATCCTATGGAGCTTACCGAACAGCACATTCATTATTTTGCCTCATGATAATGACCATCACATGCATATGCAGTAATGTGCCGTCGGAGGTCAGATAAGGTAGGCAGAATCCTTGCCGTTAAACAAACGATAACTCTATTACTTTGCTTGATTAGCAATCTGAGGATTGATTAACTAATTTACAAGACTAAACAGCAGAATGGCGTGCCAGTTCCATCCACGACATTATTGCTCAGTGCATCGAACTTGAAATGCTCACGAGGCAGCAAGTTTGTTCATATTGGCTTAGAGGAAACTAACGTAATGCCATTAACAAATATTAAAACCTTTCTTATGCGGCGTTCAATGTGTGGTCTATATGTTTACGATAATATTTCCCCCCCTTAAACACGTACTTTTTAATGCCATTAAAAAAAAAAAGGGGGGTTATTTTCAGTAATCTTTCATAATCCGATAAACAAAAGATCAAAACAATATAAGGAATTACCGATAAAATTGAGATTTTTTTCCTAATGATTATTACTGTCTCGAATCAAAGCATAAAGGCAAATTAATCTTTTTGTCACTATCACCTCTTAATCATTACAGGCTTAATTACTCGGGCTGGTAGGCCAGGAGTCTAAGTTTCGGCTCCGTTCTTTTTTTTTTTTTTTTTTTCGGGGTCGCGATTGTCCTGCTCATGCGCACGCTCGGTTTCGCGATTGGCCCAGGCCTAGACCCGGCCCGAGTACAGGCTCTGAGGAGCCTCTTGTTCATCAGAAAAAAAGGTCAAATTGATTGATTGACAGTCAGGCATAGTAAATGGAAACAGGTTGACAAAATCTAGCGATAAAAAAGGAGAGGTCACTGCTGACCGCACGTCCCTGCGCATATGTACAATAGCACTCAGGGCTCGAGCCAGCAAGCTTTTTCACTGTAAGCATGCAGGCTCCGAACAGGATGTGCTACCTGGGCTGATAAGAAAACTGAAAGTCTTGAAAAAATAAAAATCCAGTTTTGTGGAAAGAAAAAAAATAACTTGGCGGAAATACTCAAGATATAGTCGATGTTTTTGTGTATTTATATGGAAATTAATTATTTTGGTTTTGAAAACTAATCCCCCCCCAAAAAAAAAAAAAAAAAAAAAAACTCAAGCTACCAATTACTTTAAACATTAAATTTGCATTTAAAAACTCCAATATGGAACCAAAGAAAATTGTACTGAACTGAATTTACAGTAAATACCAAAGCAGACAATATAAAATTAATTCGTTTTATTATATAACGGGAGGATTTGCTCTCTCCTGATTGGTCGAGGCGAGCTCACGTCACTGTAAACAGAAATATCTACCGCACGGAAGTGCGCGAGAGGTGAATATAAGATTCTGACAACCAAGAGCTAAAAATAGGTTATGCTTCCCCGCTGGAGCTCCTGATACTGTCCGTATTTCGAGTCCCTTCGTCTGTGTGAGGAGCTTTACGTTAGAGTTGTTGCCCTTCTCTTATTTTATGGTTTCAAGTAGAGTCATATAATAAAGCAGTTATTGGCTTCAGTTGAGTTGAATCCAATGATTTGTCCACCTTAGGCAAGTGATATTTACCGAGGCGCAGCTCAACTGGTGTCAATAATTGTATATTGCTCGACAAAATTGATCCCATATAGACGGAGGATTTGGAACCGAATATTCAGCACTCCTACACAGCAAACCGCCTTCAAAATGTATTAAAATGTCTTCTCCCTGGTCAACAACGAAACCCATGGCTAGAAATAGAACAAGCAGAACGCAAAGAAATTTCAATAACTAATTTACCTTTCTTCATTCAGTCATTTAAAAAATAACTGCTTTAACAATTTCAATGGCCTTGACTGCTTGGTTGAAAGTCCATATGATCACAAGAATCACTCCTTCCCCAAAAAAATTCTGCCCAGTATGGCACAGTACAAACTTCAAAATTCATCCATTATCGATATCACCTCTTCCTTGCTAGGACTGCAGATGAAATGGAGCCTATCCTGGCTGACTATGGGCAAGAGGCAGGGACTCATCCTGAACAGATTGCCAATCCATCTCTGGGTGCACACACCATTCACACACAATCATACCAATAGGCAATGTTAAAGTCTCCAATTAGCCTAACATAGATGTCTTCTTTGGGCTGTGGGAGGAAACTGGAGTGCCCAGAGGGAACCCACATGAGGAACTCCAAACTCCACACTGAAAGGCCCCAGGCCAGATTCAAACTCACAACCTTCTCGCAGTGAGGCAGAAGTGCTATCCTCTCCAATCAAAATTTGATTCATTTTCCGTGAATGGAAACAAATATCAACTCACTACTATCTTTCACAACTCTAACCCATATATATTACATTACTGGAAAGCATGACCTAAACTTCTTTCCAATGAAGAAAATTCACAAAACTGAACAATCCATTTATCAACCTACAGCCTTTAATCTCCACCGCTAACAGAAAAACTTAGGAACATCACCAAATCAAAGAACCTGATCGAAATTTTATCAAATAATGTCTAGTATTGATACATCACTTTCTCTACCAGTTTCAGGATGGGGAAAAAGACTTACCTCTGACTATTGGTATTGCAAATATACAAGTCTTTCACACTGACAAATCATTACCCCTAAAACCCATCTCATCCAATATAAAATAACTCACCAAGCACCCAGCACAAAATGCGCAGACTGGGATTTACTGACCCAGCCACACGTGCTCATGCCAGTCTGAACACCCCAGGTAACTAGACTCATTCCAGTTCATGCCACCTGGTTCTGTCCTCCAATCCAGCTACTCAAAAAAGAAGTCTCCAGGGTCACTGGAATCCACTTTCCCTAACCCTGCGCCACCTGAGAGATTTCTCGTCTGTTAGTCTGCCACCTTAGCAAACAGAGCCAGTTCTAATTGCCTTAATGATTGCCAAGCAAACAATAGTCCTCTACTGGAAGGCCAGCAAAAGCGTGAATACACGTATCTCAATGGTTCAACTAGTTAACAGAGCAGATCATAATTTAAGATGCAACAACTCTATCAAAAAATTAAATAGAATCATTCAAGGACATCTGGACAACATTCATTGTGTCTTTACATGTGCTAATAACATGATTCCACTACCTTTGGACTTTAGTATTTCAAATATTCCTCAAAACATCCAGCCATGTCAAACCATGAAGAAACAAGCCATGCCTGTTCTGTTTTCAGCCTAAACCATGTTCCTCTCCTGTGTCTGGGCCCTATGTTTTGTGGCTCTTGTACGGGCTACGAATGTAATTCCCCTAAAGTTGATTTTGTTATTTACCCATTTATTTTTATAGTTTTTTTTCTTTGTTGTGAAATGTATAGATGTAAATGGGTATTTATACAAATATAATGTGCAAAACATTCGTATTTTCTCACCAGTCTTCTGCCATTGAATCCTATCAGTCTGTCAGTCTGCTGTGTTTATTTGGTCTGTGTCTGTAATTTCATCAGACTGTTTCCTGCCTGTCTGTCCATCATGTTTGTTTGGTCTGTGTCTATAGTTCTTTCAGTATGTGTCTTGTCTGTCTGTCCACTGTGTTTGTTTGGTCTCTGTCTGTAGTTCTATCAGTCTGTGTCCTGTCTTTCTGTCCGCTTTTTTTTTTTTTTTGGTTTGGTTCTTATCAATTTTGCAATATCTTCATCAACTGGTCTTGATTTAATCGCATTCAACTGGAAAGATTCAATGACACCCTGTCTCATTGATTAATCCAGTTGTCCAGGTGAGCTACAGTGCCGTGGACTATTTTTTTTAATTATTCGTGGCATGCAAGGATATTTCTGTCATGTGGCTTGAGAGAGTTAATCACAGCTCGAAACATTTAATGCTCCCACTTAAGACAAATTAACATCTGGTCAAAATCCTACAGTTGCAGTTGCAGTTGAAACAAAAACCAGCAAACACAATGGGTGCTCAGGACCGACGTCGAGAAGCACTGATCAATATCGTCACAGCCAAATTGCACTGAACATCGCTACCGATAGTATTAAGTCTGGTGAAGTTTGCAGAATGTCCGCTGGAGGGCCGCAGTGGACTTCAAGAATTTTGGGTTTTACAGCCTTCGGCACTCGCGTATATCCCAGGAACGAGCCGCATCTCCGCGAGTTTGCTAGAGCGGTGAACTCCTAGCACTGGGATTCATCTTAAGTAAATCTTTAAATTGCGTTGGGAGTCACTTGAGGTGTAAATTGGAGTTGTATTCTCAAATTACATCACCTCCCTGGCCGATGCGGCCATGTTTGCGGACGAGTCGCGCAAGTTAAGCAGGGAAAAGAGATTACTCACTCTGTGAGCTCACGACACTGCCTACAGGTGAGCGTCCCCCGCCTCCGGTGTGCATTCCCAACGTCATGAAGCGTAATGCAGGACAGCAGCGCTTTTATTATTTTGTCTTTGGTCTCCCAGTGGGGTAATCATGACTCGTCTCACGACCTGTAGCTTTACTAATGGGTGAATTGTTTTTTGTCTCCTCGCTGAAGTGTGTTGGGGAAAATTTAAATCTTCGCTTTGCAAACGGAAGACCAGATGGAGACTGCCTTAAAATAAATAGAAACAATTTTGGGATCGTACTTTTCGTGATTATTATCCTGGACACACAAAAGACTGTAAAATAAGTAATTCTGAAAAGGAGACGGGATTAAGGAGGTAAGGTGAGAAAATACAAATTCAGGTGTACTCGGCGTTAGGCCTCCGCCCTGCCTTGTTTTTCTTGTAGACTGCTGAAGCATTAAAGCGCTTGAGTAGTTGGGGAACTTATTGGCGTTACTTCGTTGTGAGAGTCATTCAGATTGCCAGCCTCCTATTTGTATTGTAATGAACAAGCCCTTTTAATGAAAAGCGTGGAATGTTTCATTTTCTGTCATTCATTTTTCTGTAAGTCCGATTGAATACCTAAGTGGCCGAGTGTTGATAATATTTGCCAATATAGCTTGGTGATATGGTGCCCCGAATGTACTTCCTGACCGCAGTAAATGCGGTGGTGAGCTTGTATTTTTTTTTATTTTAGGGCGAATATCAACCGATTAAAATGTTTTCTTGAGGACAAAAATTTGCTTGAAGCGAGGAGGAAAAAAAACCCAGCAGTTACAGGTCCCACCCATCTAAACTTTTAAGCTTGTTTTACCTTACTTAAAATACTAACCTGTTGAACAGCGTACTATAGCGACGTGCACTGTAAGCCCTCGTGAATTGGCCTAAGTTTTACAGAAAAACGTGCGGTGCGCAAATTTTGACTGAGATTTCGCTGTAGAGTAAGTTGTTTGCAGACTTCGGAGTTCGGTGCTTTCAACGGTACAATTCAAGATTGAGGACAATCCCATGAAGAGCCATCAATTTGATGGGGACTTTTCTTGACGATTTTGTCTCCAGTGCGTCGTGAGAGGCTTCACTTTTTGTAATCAATATATAGGAGGCTTCCTCTTGACTTGTACTATCCAACAGACCATCAGAAGTTTTAAAGCTTTGACTAGTACTTCAGATGGTGGTCAACAGTTTGGGAAACTTTCCTCACTTGTAGTTTTGAGCAGTCGTCCGAACAAAGGCTTCATTTTTAGGCGTCGTCACTTAATTCCATCCGCCAAACGGACATGATGTCATTTCGTCTTCGTTAAACAGCTGTTTTGGTTTCATTTATGTCAGTATACTGTACTGTATGTGGGGCTCACAGTAATCAGAAAATTTTTGTGGGCTGTCGAGGGCGCGTCCTACAAGGGGCGCTGCAAGATGCTACTTTTGGCAGTTTGAGTAGTAATATTAGGGGCATTCCCAGACTGTGCTCTCAACTGCGGTGGTTTATTCATAATCTGATACCATGGGAAGTCCTGTACATAGGCAACACAAATTAAGCGTGGGATGTTGATGGCGCAGGAGTATCGGGGACGCTTCAGTTAGGGAAAAAGTGAAATTTGGCATTTTGGGATGTCGAAGTTCTCCATGCGCCCTCATCCGATTTTCATGAAACCCTTTCCGTTGGGTTGCCCTATATGTCTACAGACTGTTATGTGAAGATTACTCTGGGTTTCTGCTGCATTAATCCTGTACAGTCGGAGTAAGAGGGGAGATGACTCTATTCCCCATATATTTAGCATCTTTTTAGTTGCTAAAAACTTATATATTAACTTACATTGAAAATATCTGATCTTTGGATCAAGGGATGTATTGTAAAGGATTTTAAAAACTTTGTTCCAAGGGACTGGTGTATCTAACATATTTTCCCAACTGTCTAGAATCCTGTATGGTACAACGACTAAATTCTTTATTCTTAAATAAAATGTGTGTATATGTTTGTTGATCTTTATTCTCTTTAACCAATTTACCAATTTCATATGAGGCCTACAGACTAAATGTCCTCCTGTTCCTTTTATAATTTTTGATTTCCAAGCACTTGGTAAAGCTCCAATAAGTTGAGTATACTGTTGCAATGTACAGACTGTTCCATAAAAACTAGTTAATTGTTTGTGAGACATGAGTTTATTATCCTCATTCACGATATCCCTTATAAAAATGTGGTCTGTTGTTGGTGCAATAATATAATTGCATTTCAAAACTGAATTTTTTTCAGTGCTCATTTCTCATCTCGGAATCTTTGGCCCTTCTGGTACCCCCCTAAAAAAAAAAAAAACCCGAAGGGTATTGGCACCTAAAAATTTTTCACTTTTTCTATTGAACCAACCATCTTTCACCAACAAAAATTTCAGGCAAATCTGAGACCATCATCTATCACCCTCTGCCTGATTCTTAGAAAAACTGGCTCTTAACATTTCATGATGCTCAATACCCCTTGCTCAGAACCGAAGCCATGTGACAAGTAGAGTGTGGATCATGTATTTCTGTCGTAGCTCACCTGTATAGGTCTCCACAGCGGCGGTCCTGTTCCAGGTTCCTGTCGGACTGGAGTGGAACAATGGGAGCCCTGGGGAGTAAAGACGTCTCGTTTACTCGCGAGCAGAACCGGACAGTACCTGCAGGGGCTCCCGCAGGCCCGCGGCCGATGCGCAGTGCGACCGGCCCGCCTCGGCAGCGCCCTAAGGCCTACTCCCCCAAAACCGCGGCCAGCACCATAGGCAAGCGCTCCGCTAAACCGGCCCGCGGGACCTCGGTCCCGGCCTCCACATCCATCTCCGCCTCCACCCCCGGCCCTGGCCCCCAGACCACTATGCAGGACCCTGCCCCCAAATCCGGTGAGCCCCGCCTTACGGTGTATCTCTGTGTCAGGGTTCCCCAAATCTCTGTCCTCGAGAGCCGCGATCTGCTGGTTTTCTGCCTTCCCTTTACCTGGGAGTCGGGTGTGATGACAGTCTGGCCAATCAGCAGTAAATGGCCTGTCAGGAAAGAAAATTAGGAGTGGATGAGGATTTTGATTGGAGGGCCTGATTTGGGCAGCCCTGCTCTATGTGCTTAACATGGGCAACATTTTAGAGAAGGGAAGCTTGCGGAAGTAATTTGTTTCCCCATCGTCCTGCCTGTGCAGCGAGAATCCTGGCAGAAGACTTATCCCATTTTCCTCAGCCTAGAGCAGGGGAGGGGAACCTTTTCCAGAAAGGGCCGGTGTGGGTGCAGGCTTTCATTCCAACTAGGTAATTACATACCTGATTCTACTAATCAAGGTCCTTAGCAAGGATTCCAGAGGTTGATGAGTAGAATCAGGTGTGTAGCTGCTTGGTTGGAATAAAAGCCTGCACCCTCACCGGCCCTTTCTGGATAAGGCTCCCCACCTCTGGCCTAGAGGGAGACGTTCTTGCATCGGTACTGTGATGTGTAGCGCTCTTATTGATGTGGGAGCTGAAATGTTTTTGTGAAAATTATTGTGCATTGCCCTGTTAAGCTGTAAAGCAAACACATGATTAAAAGAATTAAACAAAAAAAATATATATATAGCCTAAACTAGCACATAATGGACCAAAGGCAGGAACACATTCTGCACAGGCCATCCACTGGCCTCAGGGATCACACAGTATTCACTCACACACTCGCATCAATGAACAATTTAGAGTCTCCAATTTGTCTGGCAGGTATGTTTTTGGACTACAGGAGAAAATGCATTCAACTGGGAGAAAATATAAACTCCACGCACAAAAGCCACAGGCCAGATTCATTCCCACAGCTCTCTAGCTGTGAGGTGTCATTGCTACCCACTGCATTACGATGCAGCCCGTCCGGAGAAATAACCTCCTGTATAAGGATTAGGCCTTGTATTCAATAGCATATAGCATGTACACCCTACTCCTTGCATTGGGCAGTGAGTGACTGCATTTTTCTGTCTTGCCTGCAGATGGCGTCAAGTACTTTGTGGCCTTGTACGACTACAACACCAGAGCGGCCGATGATCTTTCGTTTAAAAAGGGGGACCGTTTTGAAATCCTCAGCAAGTGAGTCCTGTTTTCATGCGTTCTATGACTCTGCTTACAGGTTTGTGACTCCGCGTACGTGTTTGTGGCTGTGACTCTTAAAATATGTTTGTGATACTGGGAGTGCATTTGTTACCCCTGGAATGCATTTAGCCTCTCAATCAGTTTGCAATTCTGGTAGTGCGTTAGAAATGCATTACTTGCTATGTGCTCAGTCTTTCACACTTCATCCTCTTGCAGTCTGGTTTGATCCTACCTCAGTAGCCTCTTGGCGGGCGTTGGAGGAATCTTTGGTTGCCCCTTGCAGACACCAAGACATCGTTTTTTCAGGAGTCTCAATGAGACGATCCAGATTACGTTACGGCCCCATAATCTCATACCTCATAGCCACGTGGAGATTAGTAGAGAAACAAACAGGGTCTGCTATGACTTGGCATCAGTACTCCCCATTATTCCACAATTTTAATCTTCTTTCTGGGAACTCTCCCTTTTTCTGCCCTCAATGGTCTAGATCTGGCAGTAACGTATTAGCAGATATTTTCAACGATCAAGGTTTAAGGAGCTTTCAAGATATCAAAGAACAGTATGATATTCCAGGCACTTAATTTTTTCTGTATTTACGTCTGCGCTCTGCAATGCGTGCCTATGGAGTTCCCTGGCAGACGCATGTACCGTTACATCCACTGTGTAAGATAATATGCCCAAGATCCCATAAGGATCGCTCTGCTTCTAGTATTTATACTTTTTTGCTGCGCTCATCCTGTAAGAAATTGGGGATAGTATCAGTTTGGAATAAGGACTTGCAGTTAGATATTGATGAATTATTTGGAAAAGAAGTTTGGGATATAATTTCACTATCCTCGAAAAACCCCAACCATCAGATGATAAACTGGAAATTTATACATAGGGCATATCTGACTCAACTAAAATGCTTTCATATGGGCTTAGCACACTCTCCGATCTGTGCACTGTGTCAACAAGGAGCAGTGGGCACTTTTATGCATATCTTCTGGGACTGCCCAGATGTCTTAAAATTCTGGACTCAAGTTTCCACTGATCTCTCCTCTATTACCCAGACAGTTATTCCTTGCACTCCTTCATTGTTTTTATTAAACAATTTCTCTCTGCTCAACATATCTCTCCAGAATAAACGATTGTTACTCGCAGGTATCACTGCTTCCAAAAAGTTGCTTGTAAACCACTGGAATCCACCCCATTCATTATCTCGAAATCACTGGGCTCTAACTCTACTAGATATTATTGCAATGGAACTGTCTACAGCCCGTATTCATAAGGCTAAGGGCAGCACAATTCAAGCTTGGAAGGAAGTCTTCTTAATGGTAAAGTCGGTCATAGAACCAGCCAAGGTAACTGAACCCCCTTTTTAGCGATGTCCACCCCTTTTTTTTTCTTTTATTTCTTTTGATCTATCTTTCCGCTGTCACCATCAAGGGAAAGGGGGGGGGGTTGAGGGATGAGGGCATGTGTTTCTTACGTGATGTACTGATCTCTCCTTATATTCACCCATTATGCTCATGACGCCATGTATTTTATATTTTCTTTGTGCCCTCTGCTTACGTGAAATAAAAACAATTGTAAAAAAAGAAATGCATTACTTGAGTCACAAACTCTGGGTCTGTTTGGAAATCTGGGCTTGTATTTTGTTGGGTAGATGGTGTTCAGAGCCCTGGGGTGTGTACTGTGTGTGTGTTTGAAACTCTGGGATTTTTCCAGAACTTTGGTGTTGTTAGTGTTCACCTGTCACCCTTCCTTGATTGAATTGCATTCTGTGGTGCTTCCCTCACTCTGAATCTGCTGACTAGACCTCTTTAGGTTGGTACATTTATCTTCTTTCAGCTCTGGGCTTCTCTTAACTGAAATGTCAAGCGACCTGGAAAGATGTGATACTCTTAAGGGCAGGTTTACAGTTGACTCAATTATCCTGATACCTGGATCTTGAGGATATGTTTGCACAATGCATTGGGCTGTCATTAGTGAAAGGGAGAGTGTTAAACCCTTTTTAGCAAAGATTCAACATTTTACTTCACTGCTTGAGGGTTTGTATTTAGAAAATATGAAACCAATGCTAAACCTTTCCTGAAGGAATACTTCAGTGGATCAAAAATTTACATTTGAGTGTCTCTGTAGATCTGACTTATCCTCAAGTCAGTTTGTAGCTGATTTTTTTTTTTTTTTTTTTCACAGTGTAACTTTGACTGTGACTCTTAGTTCCTTGGTAACTGTGATTTTGAATGTCAGGGTAACTCCAGCTGTAATACTTCATTTTAGGGTAACTCCAGCTGTAATACTTCATTTGAGGGTCACTCTAACTGTGACCTAGTTTCGGGATAACTCTTGGACTCATCTCCAGGTAACTCTAGCTGTGATTGGCTGTTCCAGACTATCTTTGGCTTGATTCTTCGGCCTGGGGTTACTGGCTCTGAGTCTTGGTTCCAGGATAACTCCATTTCATTCTTTGTTCCAACTCTGACCGTGTCTCTCAGAGCTCTGATTGTGACTCTTGGTTCCAGCTTAACTCTAATTATTACTCAGGGCAACAATGACCATGTTACCAGTAATGTATGCTCATATGCATTTGGAAGTATCGCAATAGAAAAGGTCAATGGAAAGGGCTAAATAGAAAAAAAAAAAAAAAACCCTCAATTTTGCAGAAAAGTTTGTACGCCTTACTTGAGGTGGTTTTTGCCATTCTGAAAAAAGGAATAAAGTGCTTAATGGGGGATTTAAACACTTTTGCTGAATAGGTTCTGATGGAGCAAACATCAGCTGTTTGGTTTGACTCTGAAGAAGACGCTCTGTCAAAACGTTATTCACCTGCACCATAAGAAATTGCCTAAGTAATCGTGTGCTCCAGAATTTCTTTCTTTGACTTTGATTATTTATCCCCTTTTCTGAGAGGCACTGGTTAGGCTTCTGTTCGTCAGCTGAGGCACGTGTTTCTCCTTGGTTATCAGCTGTTTCCAGTTTGGTACCTCCTCTTCTACTCTGTATTACAGCCATGTGTAATGTTGTCTCTCCTGCCGACTTCTGAAGGTACTACGCTTTTGGAGCCGAGTTTATTCGCTCTAAACCAGTTGATGTAAAAGTGTCTAATAGGCATTTCCTTTATTGCGATATTTCAAAATTTTGCTTATAATTTGCTTAACAGTAGATGGAAACATGGCTTTTGACTCTGACTTAGCTCCTGAGTAACTCGGTCTTTTCTCTGGGATAACTCTCACTTTGACTCTTATTTCCAGGTTATACTGACAGTGACTCTCATCTCAAGGCTGACTCTGATGCTGACTCTTATCGCATGGGTTGCTCTGACAGTGACTCTTACCATAAGGGTCACATGATTTATATCTCAGGGGTAAATCTGACTGAGTCTCATCTCGAGGGATACACTGACTGTGACTCTCATCTCAAGGGCAACTCTGACTATGACTATTATCTCAAGGGCAACTCTAACTGTGACTCGTATCACGAGGGATACACTGACTGACTATTATCTCAAGGGCAACTCTGACTATGACTCATCTCAAGGGCAACTCTGACTGTGACTCTTATCACAAGGGATATTCTGACTGTGTCTCTAGGGTAACTGACTGTGACTCAGCTCAGGGGATACTCCCTCTGTGACTCATCTCAAGGTTAATTCTGATCGTGACTCTTATTTCTGTGGTTAATCTAGTGTCTGTTATCTTATGGGTTACGTTTACGGAGACTCTCATCTCCAGGATAGCTGTGAGTGACTCATTTCCTGGGGCACTCTGACTCAAGCTGATTGCCGGTCATGTTTTGCAGAGAGGGGGATTGGTGGCATGCTCGCCATGTTGCCACGGGGACGACTGGTTACATTCCCAGCAATTATGTGGCCGCTGCAGATTCTATCCAATCAGAAGAGTAAGGAACACTATCCTCCTTTCTGTCATGCCTCTTTGCCATGTGACAAACATACAGTCTCTTGCTCAATCACACATACCCACACAGTGACCACATTCAGTCACACACACCCAAATAGTGACCACACTCACACACATCTACAGAGTGACCAGACTCGAGTGTACTTACCCACTCTCTGATCATAAACACTCCCACAATGATTATGCTCAAAACCCAAAGACTGTTCACTGTCAGTGGGTGAGAAACCACTTTGTCAGATCCTGCTGTTGTAGCAGGTGCTTTTTTAGTGGATCTGCGATACATTAACACACTTTTTTTGTTCTTGCAGTTGGTACTTTGGCAAAATGGGCCGGAGGGATGCAGAGCGCCTCCTGCTGGTTGAAGGAAACAAGCGCGGGACATTTCTTATCCGAGAAAGCGAGACCACTGCAGGTTTGAGCTCATCTTTAACTCCTCTTCACCTGTCTGTGTGTGATAGCCTGCCGTTTGGAAAATCAATACCATTGATCTATTAAATTTGAGCGTCTGTTAGCGGTCTCAGTTCCCAAAATGTATGGTCATTTATGGTGAACTTAAATGCATGTGGGGTTATGTGCACATTCATTATGTGTGTGTGAATGTTCAGAGGGGACGATGGGCTCCATTTAACACGTGGGGTCATGTGCACATTCATTATGTGTGTGTTTGTGTGTGTGTGAATGTTCAGAGGACGATGGGCTCCATTTAACATGTAGGGTTATGTGCACATTTATTATGTGTGTCTGAATGTTCAGAGAGGAAGGTGGGCTCCATTTAACGCTATTAGTGTTAGGCCTTTTGTCTTTCTCATGAAACACTCTCGTCAATGTCTGCTGTAGTAGATTGATAGATGGCATCATAGTTGATTACAGTTGATTCAACTACTTATTCTCAGTTGATTAATCATTTATAATTTGTATGTCGCTTCTGACCAGAGATGCCTCAAACATGCATATGTTTTCAAAATGGCAAATTGATCAAGACCGAACAAAAGCCAATGGTGTATATCGACTGCGGTTAATTTGAAACTTTCAAAGCCTCCACATTTCCGCTGGATGAGGTTGTGTCACCGTGGAGAGAAATGCGCTTTGTGTGATACCGGAAGTGACGGAACAGGAGAGTGGGAGGTTCTTCATTCGGGGGAACCCTGTACTGTGAAATACCTGCTCAACGGGAATAGCAGATTTTTTTTTTTTTTTTTTTTTTTTTTGATTTAGGTTTGCCAATGTTTCATCGTCCTTTGGCGAGTTTGAAAATTACTTGGCAGAACTCAAATTCATGAAAATTTGTGAGGATGTGTTTTTCTCCTGACCCTGAAAGACTTGAGTCTTTGCAGCTCGTCTGCTGCACATGCTGGTAAAATCAGCTGTGGCTGTAGCAGCCTACAAGACAAAGTTTGTGCTGGCAGTCATGCAGTCCATGGCTGTTTTGGTCGTGCACGTTCCAGATATATGCACGGAAAGATGCCTTGCTGCAAAAAAAAAAAAACCTATCATGACAAGCGTTTACATCTTCTAATCAGACTTTTATCTTTTTTTTCTCTCAAGTAGAAAATATTAGCTTTTGTAAGGTGGTGTTTGTTCGACAAATATAACTTCCAAAATCCATTGTTAAATCTTGAAAGGATTTCTTTTTTTTTTTAACCTCGTTGGTAACATTCTTGCATAAACAGTATTGTAACTGAGATTCACGGTCAAAATGGAATGCTAGTAGACCTGTTAAGGCTGACTTATTCTTTGCTTTTTCGGTGCAACGTATCCACCTTTTTCATGACTTCGTGACGTTACCCATAAATCTTAGTGGCTGTCGGTTCTTCTCTTCCGGTTGATGTGTTTGTTTACGGTTGCATAGCTGTAAAAGCCAGATTTTAGTTAATACAAATTGAAACAAAACAGAGATGGAGATGCAGTACGGATGTTTTAAAAAGTCATGAGGACAATTTCGTTACAGTGCCTCACCCATCGCTTCTCATGGAGCGGGTAGATGACATGAAACAATGACCTGATGTTAGCTACATCCACATGGTTAATTATGAACGTCCGCCAAAGTTTGTTTGTGAACAAGACAACTCAAACAGTAATGAATGGATATGTATGAAATTTTGGGGGTGGGTTGCTATTACATCAGGGATTGACTGTATTGATTTCGACGGCGATTGGTCAAACAATATGCCCACCACAGCAACCATCGCAAAATCCTATGTAGCAGATATGCAGGATCTTACAAGAGTGGGCGTGTCATATGAAAGTTATTAAACAAGTTTAGTGAGGAATAAACTTAAAAGTAACTCAACGACTTTCAAAACTTTCTCATACTGTTTATCACATAACTGAACTGCGTAATTTCATGGAAAGCAAATGTAATTTCCCTTAGCACCCAATGTATGTTAGCACTGCGCTAACTACATCGCTCTGCTAGCTCAGTCTCTGAGTTACAGACATTCGTGGCTGAACGAGCAACGCTTTGTAAATTCAGTCAACTGAGTAGCTAGCTAATGTTAGCTCGCTGGATGACATACTAATATTGGTTTTGAAAAAGTATTACAAGCACGCTGCCTAGCTAAGTAACGTGAACTTAGTTATGTCAGTGGCGCTTAACTAGCCTCCTGCAGCGCCGAGCCATAGCAATTCAACCAACGTTACTCTCGGTATTCAGTTTGGCTTAGTAGAAACAGCGAGACGTAACACTAAGCGATTTCTTTCCCCCCACGCTCTCAGCCAATGCAATTTTCGCAAAAGTGAAATATAGGGTCATGGTAAAAGTATGTCATGACCTGGGCTATGAGAAAAGTACTTCAGTTATGTGGTGAACCTTAAATTTCTTTAGAGCCATGTTCACTCAGCAAGATTACGACTGAGCTGCCTTGTGGGAGGTTTGCACTCAAGGAGTGCCTCTAGTTACCTTGTGTTTTCCAAAGGTGTTGATGGCGAAGAATTGCCAAATTATAAAAGCAGGGAGGCATATAATTACATGCTTAGTAACAAAATAGGTAAAGCACTGCTCAAGAAACACAGCAACTTCATATTTCTGAAGGCAGCTGTTGAGCCCAGCCAGAGCATCAGTCAAGCTAAACATACAGCGTGGGTAATGCTGAGGGAAAGTGGAGTCATGGAGACAGTCGACTGCTCGTGTATTGCCGGATTAGGGAAATCATGTAGTCATGCAGCAGCTATTATGTGGAAGGCAGCATTATTCATTAAACCAAAGCTCCGTTCAGTTATCCAAACATCAGAGCAATTAAATATATTTACAAAGACGTTATTGTGCTTTTATTGCCGAAGATATATAAGCGCATGTTCAGCGGTGAGTGGTTAAATGATGAACATCCTATTGATGTCATTATTTCTGTTGTTTGGGCTAGCTGGCTCTGTTTGTTGCTGTCATTGGCATCAAGGCTACCGGAAAAACAAAACTGAACAGCGGAAGTAGGTATTCTGTCATGGCAGCGCCCATGAGCTTCTGGTGAAACTTGTGGATACTTGTGCCCCTTGCACTAAGATGGCAATAGTGGCATTTTAGGCTGCCACTATTTCATTGAAAACTTGTCGTAACCTGCATTTAATTCTTTTTGAGCATATGCCCGGCTCAAAAGGTCTGTGCTAGACACTAGTTTTTAGGTTTGAGTTGATTAGTAACCCCTCCCCTTATCTCATTGTGGCTGGCTCCGCCCACAC
Source organism: Gymnothorax javanicus (assembly GCA_029692085.1). NCBI lineage: Eukaryota > Metazoa > Chordata > Actinopteri > Anguilliformes > Muraenidae > Gymnothorax > Gymnothorax javanicus. The sequence continues at coordinate 10,468,548 of CM056197.1, forward strand.
AGGTGCATTTTCACTCTCTATTCGTGACTGGGAGCAGGCCAGAGGGGATTTCGTACGGCACTATAAAATCCACCAACTGGACAACGGTAGCCTCTGCGTGAACGCGCAGGTGAAGTTCGAGAGCCTGAAGAAGCTGGTGAAGCATTACTCAGGTGAGCAGGTGTTGTGTCTTCCTGAATGAAAAGCTTTCATACTTTTGAGGTCCCCTTGTCCGTGAATAATTGGAGAGACGAAATCTTCAGAAGTTATCTGTATTCCAGCCTTGAGTCCAATAATAACAAGCAATAATCCAAACCTGGTGAGCAGTCCTTGGCCAAGAAGTACTAACTCAGCGTTCTGTACAGAGCAATACTTATGGGAAAAACTCAACCAACTTTGCTCCAATCACAATGCATGGGCAGTACACACATTATCTCTTAAGTTTTTTTCTTTCCATTATCGGTTGGTCAAGCTCTGAAAAATAATGGTGGTGCGCAGAAGTATTGGTCTCATAAAAAATGAAAGAATATATACTAAAAAGGAGTGGAAAATTAGTGTGAAGAGTGGAAAAATACAGTCAAGGGAATAGGATACAAGTAGATACATAAATGATTCAATTGATTATATTTTCAGTTACAATTAATGATTTTACTGAACAAATATTGATGAAAGCTACAGAAATCAAATACATTTAAATGTCTCACCTGATTATGTTTTCAAATCAAATGAACAGAAGCCCGCTTACTAATCAAAGCTACAGAAGCCCACTGCTAATGTGTGTGTGAGCTGCTCATGCATGTGTGAATTGAATGTGTGTGTGTGTGTGTGTGTGTGTGTGTGTGTGTGTGTGCGTGCATGTGTACGTGTGCTGCTTGTGCCTGTGCGTGTGTGTTTGTTACTGCTACATACATAATCTGGTTATTGATTTACTGATGAATATTATGAGAAACATTGAAATATATTCCACAGCACAGGCTCTGTAGTGAAGCACTACTTTATTGAGCCGTGCCCTGTGATGACGCACTGCTCGAGTGGGCCGGGCTCTGGTGAAGCACTGCTCGAGTGGGCCGGGCTCTGGTGAAGCACTGCTCGAGTGGGCCGGGCTCTGGTGAAGCACTGCTTGGGTGGGCCGGGCACTGGTGAAGCACTGCTCGAGTGGGCCGGGCTCTGGTGAAGCACTGCTCGAGTGGGCCGGGCTCTGGTGAAGCACTGCTTGGGTGGGTCGGGCTCTCTGGTGAAGCATTACTCAGGTGATCCGGGCTCTGTAGTGATGCACTACTATATGAGCCAGGCTCTGTGGTGAAGCACTGTTTGGTTGAGCAGGACTCTGGTGAAGCACTGCTTTATTGAGCCGGGTTCTGTGGCGAAGCACTGCTTTATTGAGTCGGGCTCTGTGGCGAAGCATTAGATAACCATCTCTCTCTCTTACATGCTTTGAATAAGTAATTTGTCTTGTAGTCACCTGTACGGTGGATGAAACCTTATTCACAGCTAGTTGTTTTTGAACTGTTCAATTTCTCAATTTTTTTTCTCTGTTTCTAAGTCTGAATTTGAAAAATTCATACCTTTTCAAAACTCAAATAGAAAAATTTGCTTTGTTTGCAGGAGAGATCTTGCAATGATATGTTATTGTAAAAGGCATTGACATAATCTGTTGCAGCAAAGAAGACAAGTACTTCAGAGAAGGGGTGACCAACAGTAATTTTTTGAATAAGTGGGGCATTAGTGTATAATATAACCCTCCCTCCCTCTGCAGTGCACGTGGATGGGTTGTGTTAATATAACCCTTTCTCCCTCCCTCCTTCCCTCCCTCTGCAGTGCACGTGGACGGGCTGTGTTCCAGGCTGACTGAGGTTTGTCCCACAGTGAAGCCGAAGACACAGGGCCTGACACGGGACGCCTGGGAGATCCCGCGAGACTCGCTGCGGCTGGAGGTTCGGCTGGGACAGGGCTGCTTCGGGGAGGTGTGGCTGGGTGAGTGCTCCCCTGAACCCGCTGCAAATCCTGCCACTTCCCTTCGCCGCTCCGCTGGATGAATGTTCTGTGTGTGCTCGGCCCGGCAAATGCAGCCGTAAGATGAATCTGGAAACAAGCACAAACTGGGCGTTATTTCCCAAAGCAGGATTGTGGGTTTAGCTGGATAGCTGCACCGGGAGAGACAAGGCGGAGAAGAGTAAAGAGGACTCCTGTATTCCAAGCTTGACCGGTTCCTCAATTTAATCCTTTCAATAGTAAATGCTGTAATACATACCATAGTTACCCATTGGGTATACAAGTCATTTTTGTGACTGTAATACGGAATTGGCCCAAATGCAAGGGTTTCTGGGTTTTAAATGTCCCAACAGGATACTTGGAAATATTGTTGGACATGTGTCCTGTTAGTTGTGAAAGGGCTAAATAATGGAGTCTCCATGGCAACTCCAGGCACGTCCCAATACTTGATAAATATATCCTTCCGTTCATTTGTCTCCTCCTTCTGTACTTTCAGATAGCAGGGGATGGGCTGAGGAAGGGAGGATATATTCTCTTGAGTTTGGTGGCACGTCCTCAGTAATGCTCACTCTTTATGCTCGATGGCGCCCTCTGTCTGCAGGCAGCTGGAATGACACCATCAAGGTGGCAATTAAAACGCTGCAGGCGGGCACCATGTCGCCCGAGGCCTTCCTGGAGGAAGCGCAGGTGATGAAGAAGCTTCGGCACAGCAAGCTGGTGCACCTGTACGCTGTGGTGTCCGAGGAGCCCATCTACATCATCACAGAGTACATGAGCAAAGGTGAGTATCGCCTGTTAAACCTCCACTCCTGCAGGGGGAGCGCTAGAGATGGGTGTATACAGCAAAAACTATACTGATAGACTTTAAAAACTTATTACCGGAATTGTAGCCTAACTCGGATTCAAATTTGTGACCATTTATTGACTTTACCCATAACAACAACTTCAACAAAATGTCAGATTACATCAACAAAAAAGAACAACAAAAGAATCAACAATGACGAGGTTAACAACAAAATCAACAACAAAGATCAACTCCAATCTCAGTACCGAGTGTGACCGCCACGTGCCTGCAACAAAGCCATCACTTGTCTTGGCAAGGACAGCACCATTCTGTTGAGCGGTTGCTGGGGAATGGCCTGTCACTCCTGGAGAAGGGCTTCTTGGAGCTCCGCCCTCGTCCTGGGAGCTGGAGCGCTTTGCCGAACCCGCCGATCCAACAGGTCCCACACATGCTCGATGCACTTCGTGTCGGGGCTGAAAGGTGGCCATTCCATGACTCGCACACCATTCTGGGCCAGGAGCTGCTGGGTCACATGTGCTGAGTGAGGTCGTGCGTTGTCTTGCATGAACCTGACCTCAGGGTGGTCTATGATGTAAGGCACGACATGCGGCCTGATGACAAGGTCACAGTAGTGGGCTGCATTAAGATTTCCATTGACTATGACCAGGTCGGACCTCTCGCCACACCGAATGGCACCCCAGACCATCACCGAGCCTCCTCCAATGCGATCTGTCTCAGCAATGCAGGGGGCCACGTGTCTCTCACCACGTCGTCTGTAGACCCATTGTCTTCGGTCATGTCGGTACAGACAAAATCTGGACTCATCACTAAAGACAACATTCCTCCAGAATCGGTTGGGGACTCGTCTCTGACCATATTCTTCAGCCCAGCGAAGCCTGGTAGCCCTGCGCCGTGCATCAAGCTGCATTCCAACACATGCCCTGTGGGCTCCGATCCCTCGCTCTGCAAGTCGGTGACTCACTGTTCTTCTGCTGATCCTTGGTCTGTGGATTCCTAGGGTCTCCTGAGCCGTCCTGGTGCAGGTTTGAAACCAATCTCAGGTGGACGAGGCGGATCTGATTGTCCTGGGCTGGGGTCGTGACCCTAGGCTGACCAGGTCGGAGTCGATCACTGGTGCTTCCAGTCTCCTGGTAACGAGCCACAAGGTTAGAGATTGTGGGTTGGCTTACCCCTAAATGCTGGGCAATGCGATTTTGGGATGTTCCAGCCATCCACAGCCAAATGGCTTGATCACGTTGGGGTCTGGAAAGGTGAGGCATGGCGCACGTAGTGTCTTTGAACAAATGCTCTCGGGTTCTGGCCTTAATGACCTCAAGGATTTTTTTAAGGTATGACAGCATTGCAATTGCGATCAGTGAAGCCGGACGAGGTTACATCACTAATTCCTCAAATCCTGCTCCACAGACACAAACAAGGTCATGACCTCACGCATTGTTGTGTCTCCTTACTCAAAGACAAATGCATATCAATTATGTAATCATCTAATTAAAGTTCCCCGAACCCAACTATACTATTTCTGTCTAGTCAGACTTATAAGTTTTTAAAGTCCATCAGTATATATTGACACTGAGTTGCATGTGTGCTATAGTGGGCATCGCGTGTTTGACCACCTTTCCCCGCAGCGGGAGCTTTAGCAGTAGCCATATGTACAGTGGGGTGCAAAAATTTGGGCACCCCTGGTTTAAATGTCTGTTACAATTAATCTCCAAGTGATTGAAAGCAAACCTGAAAACTAAATGCTACAAAGTTAAACATGACACCTTTCTGCAAATTTAAGAGCAAGATTTCTTTTTATTTGAATTTTTCTGAGTTTTTAAATGATAAGAAAGGAAAATGGGGCCCTGTGCAAAAGTTTGGATTATTACCCTTCTGGATTATTCTTTGTTACCTTTTAAGAAGATGATTACTAAGGCCGAGACCAGGTGATTTACTCGTGAGGGCTTAAGTGAGTTGGGTGAATATAATTCCAGGGTTGAACTCTATATTCTGAAGTCACTCCATGCCTTCTAAAGTATCCAACTGTGGTGGCTGTTGTGTCTGGTGTTAAAAACCGTGTGTTCCTCTAAACAGTTGTCCAAGAATGTCAAAATCAAGATAATTCACTTCCACCAACAAGGAGAGGGCTACAAAAAACTCATAACATTTCAAACTACCCATTTCTACTGTCAAACATCATAAGAAAATAGAAAATAAATGGAACAATATGAAGTCGAGGCAAGATCTGGAAGACCAAGAAAAATTTCAGATAGCATTGCCCGAGATCTGGTGAGAAATGCTCAGAAGAACCCAAACATCACTGCAAAAGAGCTGCAAAAAAGAGTAGCAGGCACAGGTCTAGTTGTTCACTGGACTACAATACAGCGTACCTTAAACAACAAAGACTCAGATGGCAGAGTTGCAAGAAAGAAGCCTTTCCTACGACCTCAACAAAAAATTAAGCGTCTGAAGTATGCAAAAGAAAACCTTGAGAAACCTCAAGCCTATTGGAACAATGTGCTTTGGACTGACAAAACCAAAATTGAACTTTTTGGCCACAACCAAAGATGGTATGTTTGGAGAAAAAACGGTGAAGCATTTGTAGAGAAGAACACGTTGCCGACTGTTAAGCATGGAGGTGGATCCATTATGCTTTGGGGTTGTGTAGCAGCTGGGGGCACAGGCAATATTGTGCGGATGGAAGGAAGAATGGATTCCACCAAATATCAAGACATTCTAGAGCAGGCGTCTCCGACCCTGTTCCTGGAGGGTTACCAACCTGAAGGTATTCACTCCAACCAAAGCAAACCACACCTCTTTTCCCAGTTGGAGATCTTGACGAGCTGCTAATGAGCTGAATCAGGTGTGTTGAATTAGGGTTGGAGCAGAAACCTACAGGATGATGGCTCACCAGGAACAGGGTTGGAGATCCCTGCACTCAAAAAAATGATACCCTATGAAATGTTAGATTTACTTAATAATGTTATGTCAACTTTTTCCACAAAATTGAGTTAAGTAAATTCCACTCAATGCAATTAATCAAACTGGCCAAAAATGTTAGAAGTCAAATAAAGGTTACGCAAAGCTATTGCGTGGAACCAGTTGACATAACATTATTAAGTAAATCTAACATTTCATATGGTTTCATTTTTTTGAGTGTGGTATAGAGGCTAATGTTCAAAGCTCAGTCCAGAAATTGAAGTTGAAGAGACGTTGGGTATTCCAGCAAGACAATGACCTGAAGCATACCTCAAAATCCACCTTGAAGTACCTCCAGGAAAGACGGATGAAGGTTTTGGAATGGCCATCACCGTCCCAGACTATTCAACTATTATTGAAAATCTGAGGAGAGACCTCAAACATGCTGTGCATGCAAGAAGGTCGAAGAATATTTCTGAGCTGGAAGTGTTCTGTCAGGAAGAATGGGGAAAAATTCCAAAGAGAAGAACTGAAAGACTCTTATCTGGCTACAGGAAGCGTTTGCTGGCTGTTATAGCTGCCTGAGGAGGAGTTACAAAGTACTAGCTGACAGGGTTGCCAAACTTTTGCACAAGGCCTTTTTCCTTTTTCTATTATTGTGAAACTGTACAAAGTTAAAAATAAAAATTATTCTTGCTTTAAAATGTGATATGTCATGTCATCGACCAAGTGAATATACACGGCTTTGAAAGGTAAGAATTTAAGCCTTATCGTTTTCTTCTTGGAGGTTGTAATGTTGTTGACAGGTGTACTCCACACTTCGTCTGATCTCACAACAACACTGGGCTGCCCACAGATGTGCCTGCGTGTTAATCGACTTAACATTAGGCGCCGGCCAATGCCGATTATTTAAAAATGGCAAAAATTGGCCCTGATTAATTGGTTGACCTCTATTTATAACATTATTAATTTTATACGGCATTAATTAGACGGTTAGCAATACAGGGCGTACTGCCTGTTTACACTCATGGTGTGATTTAAATAACTTTGATGTGAAGCAATTGTTAATTTACTTAATCATGTTAGATACCAATAAATGGTGCTCTGTCCATTTTTAAAACTGTTAAATTGATTTTAATTATGTACCTTTAAAGTATGAATTGGAGGGAATATTAAAATGAATAATCATTTCTCACTGTAAAAGAGATGACATGGCTAACTTTTTTTATTTTCTTGAAATAATGCAGTTTGCTTACTCAAATAGCTGTATAAGCAGCTGTAGAAGAAACTGTTGACCTCTTGACCTTCTATCTGTGATGTAGAAGTCACATCAAAATGTAGTTCCAGAGGACTTTGCATCTCTATGGTCTCTGTTGAATCAGTAGCCAATTACATCCTTCAGAAAAGGATATGTGGATTCTTTAGCCAATCAGGGATCTTCATTACTCGGAGTCTAAATTTCACTAAAAGCTAGCAGATACTACAGTCCTCCAGGATGATTTTCTGATGCTCTTGTAGCACTGTGAATTATATTTCAGGACAGTACCTTGCAGTTCTCACTCCAGTGTCTGAATCCTGCCCTGATATGATCTTTTCTTATCAGGAAGTCTGCTGACCTACCTGCGAGAGGGGGAGGGAAAAGCCCTCGAACTTCCTCAGCTCATCGACATGGCTGCACAGGTAGGGAGCGTCTCAAAAGTGCTCCCTCAAAAGTGGTCTGTGAAATGATTGGTCAGTAAAATGATAGCCATTGGCACTCTTTTCTCGCCTCTGGATTTGGTGAGATTCATTTTGTGTCTGAGGACTGTCTGACTTGAGACTGCCCATCCTCTGGGTTTTCATAATCCTCATACAATCCAAAATTGTGTTTTTTTTTTTTTTTTTTTTTCTATTGCTGACTGAAGTCAATGGCCACTGTCTTTCAGAAAATTCTTAGTGTGGCTCAAACTCTTGGCTAAACGTTTTACATTGTTTGAGCTCTTGGGACTTGTTTCTCAGACTAAGGATTAAGCTTCGTCTAGGATGAAATCTGTGAATCTGGACCGGTACAGCTCAAAGTAGTGGACTGAGTGTGTCACCATCTGTCTCTCAGATCGCAGAGGGAATGGCCTACATTGAGAAGATGAACTACGCCCACCGAGACCTTAGGGCCGCTAATATCCTGGTCGGGGAGAACATGGTGTGTAAGATTGCGGATTTCGGCCTGGCCAGGCTGATCGAGGATAACGAGTACACGGCCAGGCAGGGTGAGTTTTTCTGACCTTGTGCTTGTGAAGTGTTAGGGCATGTGATCTCATCCAGTAAGGGCCGGTGCGGGTGCTGGGTTTGTTGAAGTTGAATAAAGTGTCCTGGCACTGAGTTAAAATGAAAACTTGCCCCCATATTGGACTTCTCTTGGTAAGATTTGATGCCCCTATTTCTGTGTTTCCAGTTTGGACCATTTTATTTTCTTTTGGACATTTCTTTCATTCTTGGTTCCCTTAATTTGAATGATTATTTTGAGAAAATATTCAATGATTTTATATATATATATATATATATATATATATATATATATATATATAAAAATATAAATAATTATTTTTTTTTTTTTTTTTTTTTTTTTTTTTAAGGCCTGGTTCCTAATTGCAAAGTCTGACATTGTTGTTGTTTCTGAAACTTGGCTGAAACCATGTACCCCTGACAAAGTTATTAATATTGCTGGCTAAAATGTTTTTAGAACTGATCACAAGGGCAGGGCTGGTGGTGTTGCAATGTACATTTCTGAGAAATTTCAAGGTTCTGTTCTTCACTTCACTATAACTCCAAAGCAATATGAACTCTTAGCTGTACAGATACTGATAGCAAAGGCTCCCCTTACCATTGTGGGTTGTTACAGGCCTACATCAGCTGTCCTTGAATCCCTGACCAATTTGACCGAAGCATTGTCCAGTTTAGTCACATCTGAATTAATTTTGATGGGTGATTTAAATTATGATTGGTTGAGTGACAAATCTGATCATTTCAAGCAGGTTTGTGACTCCCTGAATCTTTCTCAGCTTGTTTACAGCCCCACCAGAGTCAACTCTGCCAAATCTGACAAAGATACCTTAATAAACATAATTTTAACCAATGCAGTTCATAAATATGTGGCAGTTGGAGTCTTCCCTAATGATATGAGTGATCACTGCACACTTGCATGTGTTAGGAGCACCAAAATGCCCAAAACCAAGAGCTTAATTGTACTTAGACACTGCTTTAAATACTTCTCAGGGCAGGCTTTTCTTCATGACTTGTTTGGGGTGAATTGGCTTCAAGTAACCTCGATTCCTACTGTCGAAGAGGCAGTTGCCTTTTTCCAGCACCACTTTGTAAAGATTGTAAACAAGCATGCTCCTCTTCGAAAATTTTGGATCAAAAATAGGGACAATCCTTGGTTCACCAAAGAAATTGCTGGTATGATTCATGCTCGTAATAAGCAATGGTCTTTAGCCAGACAGTCACATGTCTTAGATGATTGGGCGCTTTTTCGCTCCCTTAGGAACCAATGCACATCACTCATTAAAAAATCTAAGGCTGAATATTATTTGTCATTAACCTCTGATTGCCTCAACGATCACTCTATGTTCTGGAAATCAATTAGAGCCCTACAGAATAAGAAAGTCTCCAGTTTTCCTAGTAAAGTCAATGTCAATAACACATCTATTTATGATAAAAAGGAAATGTCCAATACTTTCAATCTTCAGTTTAAAAATGTAGCTAATTTGTTTGATGAACAAAGTCACGTCCTGCATAAAAATGAGAGCACACTTTGCAACCAAATGACAGCAGATACTTTCCAGCCAGCCTCTGTTTTCAATTTGACCCCCTTTTCAACCTCTGAAGTCTTGCATGCCCTCCAAACATTAGATCCAAAGAAAGCTGCTGGGCCTGATGGGCTTGATCCTTTCTTTTTAAAAATTGCAGCTCCAATCATAGCTAAGCCAGTCACTGACATTTTTAATCTCTCAATTCTTACTTGTAAATGGCCTGTATTATGGAAACGAGCCTTTGTTACACCGCTGTTAAAGGCTGGTGACCCTGCTGAACTGAATAATTATAGGCCTATTTCAAATCTCTCAGCTTTGGCTAAGATATTGGAATCCTTAGTTTCTGCTCAGCTGAAACCATTTTTAGACTCACTCAATGTCCTTAGCCCCATGCAATCCGGATTCAGGGCTAGGCATAGTACCGTGACGGCTGGACTGAAGGTCCTCGATGACATCAAGAGTGCCATCGATAAAAAAACGGTACGTTGTCGCTATTTTTTCAGATTTAGCCAAGGCATTTGATACCGTTGATCATTTTTTATTAATTGGAGCCCTTGCAAAAGCTGGTATTGGTCATAAAGTGATCAGTTGGTTCCGGAGCTATTTAACTGACCGCACTCAGTTTGTCAGATTGGGTAACATTATTTCTGATCCTATTGTTTTGGATAGAGGAGTCTCTCAAGGATCCATTCTGGCTCCACTGCTGTTTTTATTGTACATCAGTAACATTTGTGATCACTTGAAAAATTCAATGTACCACATGTATGCCGGTGATACTGTTTAATATGCTTCTGCTCCCTCTCCTATGACTGCGGTTGACAAGTTGCCGTCTGATTTTGACTCATTGCAGCAGGCTCTCATTCACTTAAAGCTGTTTCTAAACGCAAACAAAACTAAGGCAATTTTATTTGCCCCCAGCAATACTATAGTCCCCTCTCTCTCTATCAACACCTTGGAAGGTGTTGGTATTCAGTTTGTTGACACCTATAAATATTTGGGGATATGGTTGGACAAAAACCTGAACTTAAAACACCACATTTGCATGCTATGTAAGAAACTCAAGCTTACACTGGGTTTCCTCTATAGGCTAAAGTCATGTTTCTCACCAGCTGCACGTAAAAGACTGGTTTCTGCCCTGTTTATGTCTCAGCTGGACTATGGTGATACCATTTACAGATTTGCAAGCCCCACTACCCTAGCAAAACTTGATTCATTATACCATGCTGCTTTAAGATGCATTTCCAACTCTGTCTACCGGACTCACCACTGTATACTGTATGACCTGGTAGGCTGGCCTTCTCTTGCTGTACGCAGGCTGCAGCACTGGCACATTTTAATGTATAAGGCCATTTTGGGAAGGTTACCCAGCAACATAAGTTCAAAGTTTGACTTTGTTCAAAACGTCTACAATCTTAGGTCCAATAATCAAATACGCCTAAAGGTGCCACCCGTGCAGACTGAGGCTGGGAAAAGGAGTCTGTTTTATTTCGGCCCTTGGTCTTGGAACAACTTGCAGGCCACACTCAACCTAAGCTCCCTGATCCCTCTTAGGAGTTTCAAACAAAAGCTAACCCGAATCTGCACCACAAACTGTTCTTGTTTTAGTGCAAAATAACCTGTTTTATCTTGATGCATTTTGTTTATATGTGCCTCTATATACTCGCAACCCTGTTCTGCCCTAAAATATTATTCTGTATTTCATTGTATGTATTCAGCTTGTTCTGATGTGCAATTTTTTGCTGCCTTCTTGGCCAGGTCACCATTGTAAGAGATTTTCTTTTTTTATCTCAACTGGTGTTTTACCTGGTTAAATAAAGGTTAATAATAATAATAATAATAATAATAATAATAATATGGTATTATGCACTGTTGAGATTGATCATTTCATTTTGCCGGTTCCTTCCAACTCAGTGAAATTATTGAGCCCAGCCACTGCCCTCTGTCTGTTGACTCAGTCTTTCACAAAGGTGTTGTGATAGACATTCGTGAGGCTTTAATCTTGTCTGGCTGCATATATTTGGCTGTAATTTGCGTGTTTATGTCTGTGGCAGGCCAGAACATGTAAATCCCAGCTGCTTTACATGGTATTGTTATCCAGTTACGTGTCCGGTGCTGTCTACTGCCACCTAGTGGCAGATATAGTTAGTGAAAGTCTCTCCGTGTCTCTCTCCCTGCTGTGACATTACAGGATCCAAGTTTCCCATCAAATGGACAGCCCCTGAAGCCGCCCTCTTTGGCCGATTCTCCATCAAATCCGACGTGTGGTCGTTCGGCATCCTCCTTACTGAGCTGGTTACCAAGGGCATGACTCCATATCCAGGTGAGATGGGTTATGGGAAATGTGGGTGGAGCTGTGTTAAACTTTCAAGGGCTCCTCCTAATGTAGTCGCAATGCAGACTTGGTCAACAAGCACAAAGAATAAGTTCATTGAGCTTTAGTGACCTGTACAATGGAGGAAACCACAGCAAGGTATTTCTGAATGTGGCTTATTTGGGTGTTGTGCATGGATGCATATCATAAGCGGACAACTGTATGGAAAGACTGTGTGTGGCCTGAATTCATTATTTCATGTCATGTGCACAATTAGACTGCATCTTATCGATTTATCGCTTGGTGCAATATTCAAACAAAAAATAAAAACCTTATCACAACAATCGCTCACATCTTGGGGAAAAAAGTTCAACGTGATCACCAAAGGTCAAACTTTCTCACCATATGTAAAAGCAATATGGCTTTCTTGAGAACAGAGGAGTCTCGTTTGTTAGGATAACTTATGCTAGTGTGACCTTGAGGACCAGCCAATCGGGGACAACTGAACATAATGCAGGATGCCAGAACAGTGATTGTGCCATGATTTTATGGACAGATTTAACCTCCGTGTATTCTAGATGTATCCAGGCTCGCTCAAATTAAAATTATTAAAAAAATTGTTGTAAGCATTGATCAATAAGTAAGAAAAGAATGCAAAAAAAAATCAGGAAATTGCAGAAGTCTCAGGGTTCATCTGAAATCTCTTAGGCAGACAGCCTTTCTCCCCTCCACTTCTCCCTGACCTCAGCAGAAAGTGTCACCCAGGTGAAGGGGTAGTTCCAGGGAGATTCTAATGGTACCTGCAATCATGTTTCAGAAATACCAGATTTCCTTGCTTTTAATACATTATGAGTTTGATTACGATTGATAATGACGCGGCTAATCCAACAGGAAGAATATGACAAATGAAGTATCTACTGGCTACAGCTGCAAAGGACCGTGGGCCACAAACTTTTACTCCTCTTTTCCAAGGTTGGACCTGTGTGTCCTTGCTGTAAAGAAGCAATGAAGGGTTAACCGCCTCTTTTCCTTCATGAATGAACAATTCAGCGCCCGTTGTCATGGCTACCAGCCAAACTATGTCTGGTTCATGTCCTTCAGCGAGGAAGGTTCATTGCTCTTCAGAGAATTTGGATTCACCTTCACTATCCTAACCCTCTTACCCCCCCCCCCCGTTTAGGTCTGGTGAACCGCGAGGTGCTGCAGCAGGTGCATCGTGGGTATCGTATGCCCTGCCCTGAGGGCTGCCCAGACTCTCTGCACCAGCTGATGCTGCGCTGCTGGAACAAGCAGCCGGAGGAGAGGCCGACGTTCGCCTACATCCGGACCTTCCTGGAGGACAACGTCACGGCCACAGAGCCCGTCTATCAGGCCGAGAACAACCGGTAGGGACGTGAAACCTTGTGGAGACTGGAGTCTGAATGGACTTCTGGAGTAACTGCAGACCCACAAAGCACAATGGAAAATGTGCAGTCTTGTACGGTCTCAAACAAACCCATGAAGACGCTCCAGGCTCAGATCTCCTCGTGGACAAACTGTGGTGAACGTATGGAATCAGAAGGTGGTGCTGAAAACCTACTCTAGTCACCTGCAGTGAAGCAATGGTCTCCAATGACCGTTCCCTCCCACAAACTCATGTGGACAACCTGTGCGCTCTGGTGGCTCCGTGGTCGACTGATGGACCGTCAGTGCTCTGGATCATCTATGGAGTCCACCTGCTACATGGATTCTTGAGGGATCTCATCAGCCTTGTGGGCTGCCCATTGATTTGCGTTGTCCAGAAAACAAGAGTGGCGTTCTTCAGTAACTTCTTTCTGGGTGGCCAGGTGTCTTTTTGAAAATGGTGCTCATCAGTTCGAAGCTTGCCAAAAGTATTTATGAAAGTGTACTAATTTGCGTAAGATGCCTTCTTAATGCATAGCTGTTGCCTACAAAGCTGTCTATGGAGGGATTTAAATTGGCTCTGATCTGATTTACTGTAAACGACTGTCACAACACGTGGTACCTCTGAATGGTATGTTTTTGTTTATCACGGGTCTAACACCTGAGAGTATGTCTTTGGTGGGAAACGTTTGAGCTCAGAGATAGATCTATGAATTAGCTGTTCCATTTTCAATTCCTATAGAAACTGCGAAATTAAGAGGTGGTGGTGATAAATGAAATTATTGGCTGGTGGACCTCTGGTTTGTTTGCAGTAAGTGCATGTCTCGCCATCTGTCCTAATGCTGAGATCATGACTTTAACTGAACTCTGGGAAATTGAGTCTTTAACAACTCCAGACTCATTGAAATGGGAGATTGAGTTTTAGCCTATTTCCCTTGCGCTAGGTAAAAGCTGTTGGATGTTCTGCTGGAGATTTGCTGTGACTGACAGGGTAGGATAAATGTGCATTCACTGTGGCCTTTGTATAGTTACTTGCATGCATTTGAATCTAATATATTTGCCAAACTAGATTTTTATATCTCATGCGTGAGTATCTGTGTGTTCGGGTGTGAGTTTTGGTTAGCGGTATTTGTTCTATGCATTTGGGATGTGATGACATTTCACCTTGTCTCACAAAGTGTTCCAGCCAATCGCATAAAGTGGCCTACAGCAGGACCTCTCCTGTCTACTGCACGCTTATTACGGGATGTCAGCCGTTTGTGGCACACTGGAGCAACGCAGTTCTGATCCAACACAGGTGTAGTCCCGCACTGGCCCAGACTTCCTACGGATATGATTCCGTTTGATTTTTAGAAATGAATGCTCATGTCTGATTTAGTGGAATTCGTGTTCATGGAATCAAGCACATTTGGAGCAAATTCCTAATGGCTGCTATATTTAATGTCATTTTAAACTGGAGTGTGTGGAAATAAAAACAGAAACTTTTGTCTTTCCTGCTGAATTGCTAAATGAGAGCAAATCCACATCCAAGGCTGCACTTTAGCTCCATTTGGGTTCCCATGACAACATGACCGATTTGGCACAGGATACCGTAAAACATTAGTATAGAAACAAAAAAAATTGCACAGTTCAGGAGACTAATAACCCCCCAAAGTTTACAAAAGGTTTTGGCTGCAGATCTACATAAGCAGTCATTCATGGGTCTTTTGTCAGTTAATTAAGTTCAGGATTCAGAAGTTGTTTTTTTTTGTTTGTTTTGTTGTTTTTTTGCTGATGCGGTAGATGAGGCCTTTCTCTGTTGTTACACAAGTAACCTTTTCACAGCCTGTCAACAGAATCATTTCCCTAAACACAGGGAGGGGGAATTTTTCATATGTCTCTAAAAGCTTATATCTTTTTAATTTAACAATTGAATTTTACTTTGTGCTTTTTTTTTTTTTTTGTTTGTTTGTTTGGTTTTCATTTTTAAAATGCTGGAATAAAAACGCATCCTCCGTGATCAATACCCCAGTGTGTGTTTTATGGCATGTCTTTGTTAATATGCGGTGGGGTTCCTGCTGACCTGTGGCTCTGACCAGTAGCTCATTTTTGTGTGTGTGTGTGTGTGTGTGTGTGTGTGTGTGTGGGGACAGAGTTGCATTTGAAGCGCAAACTCGCACACATGCAATCATCCTTGTACTTGTGTCTTTGTGAATTGACTTCCAGTCATTCTTTCCGCATCTGGACAGCCTTTCCCTAATCTTAAGAATAAGCAGTGTATGCCTAACCCAAACCCCCTTAACCTAAACTTAACTACAGTCACATTTTGCCTCTTTCACTCTTTTGGGGTGGGGAAAAAAAAAAAAAAAAAAGTTTTTGGTTCACGCTTCATAGCATGTACAAGAATACACACACACACACACACACACACACACACACACACACACACACACACACACACACACACACATCCAGTGCATTGTCTGAGAGCTCACTTTCTCAGTGAATCCATATTTCTTTTATAAGTCTGTACTCCATTTTCTGTCGTTTACACCAGACATTTGCACCATCTATTTTATGAGTATTACAACATCAAGATTTATTTTGTTCACAAATTAGAGGCGTTTGCAGTAGGTTTTTTGTCTTCACGCGGGTATTTTTTTGTTTTTTTTTTTCCGGCAGATATTACTGTTGAAACTGGAGGTGAATGGAATGAAGACCAGCCTGTTTGAACAGAACCGGTTTCCTGTTCGCTTTTGCTCTCGCGCCTGACGGTGAACTAAATGCTACATGTTATCTTCTAGGGAAAGGAATGTTTTGGCAAAATATGCTTTGTCATTTGAAAGAGTGATTGGACATGGGAAAATAGGCTGTATAAGAAGATGGACGAAGAAACCGTGACGTCACGTGACGTGGTTTTTGCGTATCATTTAGGAAGCCACGATTTTGGCAATTTGAACTGTGCCATTTTGTCATTTTGAAACCAGATGTGATTCTATTGGACGAGAGCGTGAATTGAATATCCAGGGAGGAGCGAGGGGTGGATCCACGTGTGGATCTGACCGTATCAGACAAGGACCAGAGGATAGCCACGCCCCATAAAGAATATCTGGCTTTATCCTTTATTCTAGTCTATTTGGGACCATAATTTACGAGAATGAACATCATGATTTATAGAAGGAGACTTGAAACTTGTGATAGATACAATAAAATAATGTGGAAAATCATGATTGAAATAATAAATCAGGTAGTAAAGTAGGGTCATTTTCTCATAGACTTCTATAGCATTTAACTTTTTTCTGCAACCACCGACGTTGCCATCTGCTGGCGATTAAATAGAATGCAATTTTTAGAGATTTCCGCATGGGCCTCAATTTTCAGACCCGGGTGCTGCGTCCATCTTTTTATACAGTCTATATGCATGGGAAGAGTTCGCACACGCACCCTTCTCAATCACAACAACGTGCGTGCAGAAATAGCAGATGTAGCGGCCTCCTCTTGTGGTGTGCTATTTCTTTGTAATTTTATTTTGGACTTTTTTTTTTTCTTTTTTTACCTTTTTTCTTGTTATCTTAATTAAATTACTTACGCCTGTTGATGGCCGAGGTGGGTCAGGAAAGATTATAGCAGGCTGGAGCCGGACAGGGTCAGCAAATGTGCCACAATTAATTGTGGTTTTGCTTTATTCTGTTCTCAGTTCATTACATTCCTCAATGGAAAATTTTGCATTGTGTCAAGGGTTCAAATTTTTAATGATATGAAGATACTGAAGGGGCAGACATGTTCATTTCATCACATTACACTTATTTGGCAGACAACTTTATCTAATATGTCTTGGATCATGTTCATAACTATCAGACAAGGTGCAGTGTTCAAAACCTATCAGTTATCTGGTCCAAGCAGTTACTATAGTCTAGTTAATAATAAATAATAATAATAATAATAATAATAATAATAAAAGCACATCATTGACAAGACAGGTCTTAACGAGAAGTAAGTCGTAATTACAGGAAAAGAAAAGTCAAAGAACATTAAGTTGCACATGCAAAAGAAGTTTTGGGTGGCAATAAAAGTGCAACATTAGCGCTAAAATATCAAAATAAATTTGATATGTATTCGAGCCAAGTCAGTTCCCGCTAGACAATCATTAATAATTTAATCGCACTAAACTTGATCCAGAGCTCAGTTGCTTAGCATACAATAAATTGGGTCGACGAATACTTAACAAATTGACGAAAAAAAATACTGTTAGCTGGTGTTTGTTGGATAATGTTTACTTTTTTTTTTACATTGCAGCCAAGTGATTGTGTTTACACGGAACATCATGCATGCAGAGAGAGTACGTGCAGTAATGTTGACGTTTCGGCCTGGGACGGTTCAGTTGGAGAGTCCTGGAGCGGATCTGCTCTTTAACGTGTCGGTGCAGGCAGGGCTGAGTCATCATCGTCCTCATCGTGTCTGCGGGGTAGAGAAGGAGCATGCGCAGTATATAATCACGCCTTCCGAGACGTTCCTTATGTTGCTGGCGCACTCTAGGGGTTACCGGTGGTATTACAGCTTATTAGATCTCTGGTGGCGGAAAAAAGTTTCCTAAGTGCATTCAAAACCGTAAATTTACAGTCGCAAAATGTCCACAGTCAACAACACTTTTTATTATATATATAATACACACACTTATTTTTGTTCTGAGCTAATTAAACTTTTGGGACTTCTGATTTAATTACTGCTTTCTTTGAGTGGCACAGAGGATGACTGACTCAATCTTTATTCCTATTAATCTCCTCCAGGGGTATGTTTCCCAAAGGCTAGGTTGCGAACTTGTGTAGTTATAACTATTGGCTATATATTTTACAATGTTTAAGTTGTTAACTTGATTGTAAACTTTACATTCATCTCTCAGAAGTGCATAGCTCATCCATGTGCGCTAAAAGCCCATTTATCAAGTTGGGTCAGGACCCATAGTGTGAGGGCGCTTTCACACCAGAATAGTCTGGGGGACTCGGTTTGATTGGACAGGGAATGCTGAAAAATTTCACACCTTCATTTGGTTTGGTTCACTTTCACACTGCACTTTTGAAAGCGGACCAAACTACCTGCATCATGCAGTTACATCAGCTGCTCGTTTGGGGAGGTATTGCCCGAAATGAGCACTCACCAGGAGGAAAAAAAGCATGAGGAAGAAGAAAACCTGGCTCATTGATTGGCCAGGACCAAAAACTGAAGTCCATCCCCTTCAGCCAGCTTGTTCACAACAAAAACGAACAATGGAGCAACACCTTTATGCAGTTTTGGGGTTTCTGTTTTTACTTTGGTGTTCAAACCTAATTGGTTTTTCACTGGAAGCTGCCCAGTGTGAGCAGCAGGCAAGGCAGCGAGCTATCTAGCATGTTGGTTCGCTGGATAGTCCATTTGCATTTCCCACTGTAAGCGAACTGCACCAGGGTTCACTTGCAAGCGAAGCGAGACCCACGTTTGCAGGCGGACCAGAGTTCGGATTGGCTTAGCGGACTATCCAAGGAAATGACCTCTGGTCCATTTAAAGTGGACCGAACAGCTCTGGTGTGAAAGTGCCCGAGAGACACTGCCACAGTCCATATGAAGAGAGCCAAGACTGGCTTGGTGAGAACTGGGGTGTGTGTGGACCTGTCCTTACCTGAGCAGCTGCTTGTACCGGCCCAGTGCCTCCTGGGCTGTGTACTGGACGAAGGCCGGGTCATCTACAAGCAGCTCGGGGGGCACACTGAGGGTGAGGAGGGGAGAGCCCAGGACGCTCACCTCCACCTGCGTGCCCTCAGCGCTGAGGGGGTCCGAGCCATCTGCCGGTACGGGGACCACCTGAGACACCAACGTGGGCATCATTATCACAAGTCAACTATCCTTATGGCATTACCACTGTCCATTATCTTCATGCCATCATCACAAGTCCAATATCTTCATGTTATTATTCCTGTCTATTATCTGAATGTGGTCTTTATCACTGTCCACTATTGTAATGCCACTAGCACAAGTCCATCACGTTATTGCCATTTTCACATATACATTTTCTTAATACTTTTATCATGAGTCCGTTATGTAAATAACATTAACCCCATCCACCGTCTTAATGTCATTATTACAAGTCCATTATCTTAATGCGAGTATAATTATCATGTCTATCTTAATGCCATTATCACAAGTCCATTACATTAGTGCCATTATCAAAATGCATTAGCTTAATACCATTATCACAAGTCCACTATCTAAATACCATTATCACTGTCCACTGTCTTAATGCCATTATCACAAGTCCATTATCACAATACCATTATCCCAAGTCCATTACATCAATGCCATAATCACAAATACATTATCTTAGCAGTATCATCGCAAGTCCAAAATCAAAATAACTTTATCACTGTTCACAGTCTTAATGCCACTATCACAAGTCCATTAACTTACTGCTATAATAATTATAACGAGTCCATTATCTTATTGCCATTATCACAAGTCCATTATGTTAATACCATAATCACAGGTCCATTATCTTAATACTATTATCTCTATAATCTGTCTTCATGCCACTTTTACAGGTACATTACTGATGTGCCATTGAAACTGTACATTGTCCTAATGTCATTATCGCTCTCATCATCATTGATACCGAACAAATAACTGTCATCTGTATTTCTGTAATTTCATCATTATCAAAAGATTATCTCCACCTGCTATATTAAGGCCATTATCACCATTTTTCCCTCCAAATCATTATCACTGTTCACTATCCACACCATTATCATCCCAACATATCTCTAATAGCCTCTTCAACCAGAGAATTTACCACTGTTATCACTATCTATCAACTTAACACAATCAGCATCCATTACTGTGGCAGCATATTGAGATCTAGAGACCAATCTTAACTCTACACCATTACTGGCATCCATCATCTCAAACTATTATTGCTGTTTACCATCTCAAAGGCATCAATGCCAAAATTGCCATCACTGCGTCATCTAAAATTTACTTCTTTTATGTTAGTGCAATTATCGCTGTCTCTTATCTCAATGCTATTATAATTGGGCCGTATCTCAATCTTATCTCAATGACATCACTGCTGCACATTTTCTCAGCGCTATTATCAGAGTCCTTAATCTTAATGCCATTATCACTAACCCTTATCTCAATGATATTACCTCTGTTGTTTATCGCAATGCTATTATCACTGTCCATTATCTAACACTATCGCCTCCTTTGCTTTAAGGAATCTGAAATTCAGTCTGTAAACTCTTGGAGTGAGAAACATGAACTCAAAGCTTTGGTTCTCTAGATGAAAGCAACATGATCTCACTGTGTAGATTCTGAATCAGGAACAGGATCTCACTGTGTAGATTCTGAATCAGGAACAGGATCTCACTGTGAAGATTCCAAATTAGAAACAGTATCTCACTGTGAAGATTCTGAATCAGGAACAGGATCTCACTGTGAAGATTCTAAATCAGGAAAAGGATCTCACTGTGAAGATTCTAAATCAGGAACAGGATCTCACTGTGAAGATTCTGAGTCAGGAACAGGATCTCACTGTGGAGATTCTGAATCAGGAACAGGATCTCACCGTGAAGATTCTGAATCAGGAACAGGATCTCACTGTGAAGATTCCAAATTAGAAACAGTATCTCACTGTGAAGATTCTGAATCAGGAACAGGATCTCACTGTGAAGATTCTAAATCAGGAACAGGATCTCACTGTGAAGATTCTAAATCAGGAACAGGATCTCACTGTGAAGATTCTGAGTCAGGAACAGGATCTCACTGTGGAGATTCTGAATCAGGAACAGGATCTCACCGTGAAGATTCTGAATCAGGAACAGGATCTCACTGTGAAGATTCCAAATTAGAAACAGTATCTCACTGTGAAGATTCTGAATCAGGAACAGGATCTCACTGTGAAGATTCTAAATCAGGAACAGGATCTCACTGTGAAGATTCTAAATCAGGAACAGGATCTCACTGTGAAGATTCTGAGTCAGGAACAGGATCTCACTGTGGAGATTCTGAATCAGGAACAGGATCTGACCGTGAAGATTCTGAATCAGGAACAGGATCTCACACTTTTGTTTTGCTGAGTTAAAGGGACAGGAATTCATTGTGTAGACTCAAAACCAGAAGCATAAACACAAATGTTTGTTTCCCAGGATAGAAGTGGCAGGAACTCACAGTAGAGATGTTAAAGATGGCCTTTGGGTGCGCAGTGCTGTTGAGCGGCGCGAGCTCTGCCACCCAGCTGAAGCGGGCGGCCATATTGTTCAGCCAGCTGATGGTGTCCTGGGCGTGGCGTTTCACGATCTGCAGAACCTCCTCATATTGCTCGCCAGCAGCCTCCAGGAGCTGGGACATCTCGCTTCGCTCCAGCTGCAGCTCTCGCACGCTGGGGCACTCTGGGAAAAGGGCGATAGGACACACAGATCACGACATAAGTATCTAGATGGACTTCAGTGAGTGCATACTGAGACCACACCTGTGTGTTCAGTGAGTGCATACTGAGACCACACCTGTGTGTTCAGTGAGTGCATACTGAGACCACACCTGTGTGTTCAGTGAGTGCATACTGAGACCACACCTGTGTGTTCAGTGAGTGCATACTGAGACCACACCTGTGTGTTCAGTGAGTGCATACTGAGACTACACCTGTGTGTTCAGTGTGTGCATACTGAGACCACACCTGTGTGTTCAGTGAGTGCATACTGAGACTACACCTGTGTGTTCAGTGAGTGCATACTGAGACTACACCTGTGTGTTCAGTGTGTGCATACTGAGACTACACCTGTGTGTTCAGTGAGTGCATACTGAGACTACACCTGTGTGTTCAGTGAGTGCATACTGAGACTACACCTGTGTGTTCAGTGAGTGCATACTGAGACCACACCTGTGTGTTCAGTGAGTGCATACTGAGACCACACCTGTGTGTTCAGTGAGTGCATACTGAGACTACACCTGTGTGTTCAGTGAGTGCATACTGAGACTACACCTGTGTGTTCAGTGAGTGCATACTGAGACCACACCTGTGTGTTCAGTGAGTGCATACTGAGACTACACCTGTGTGTTCAGTGAGTGCATACTGAGACCACACCTGTGTGTTCAGTGAGTGCATACTGAGACCACACCTGTGTGTTCAGTGAGTGCATACTGAGACTACACCTGTGTGTTCAGTGAGTGCATACTGAGACCACACCTGTGTGTTCAGTGAGTGCATACTGAGACCACACCTGTGTGTTCAGTGAGTGCATACTGAGACTACACCTGTGTGTTCAGTGAGTGCATACTGAGACCACACCTGTGTGTTCAGTGAGTGCATACTGAGACCACACCTGTGTGTTCAGTGAGTGCATACTGAGACTACACCTGTGTGTTCAGTGAGTGCATACTGAGACCACACCTGTGTGTTCAGTGAGTGCATACTGAGACTACACCTGTGTGTTCAGTGAGTGCATACTGAGACCACACCTGTGTGTTCAGTGAGTGCATACTGAGACTACACCTGTGTGTTCAGTGAGTGCATACTGAGACTACACCTGTGTGTTCAGTGAGTGCATACTGAGACCACACCTGTGTGTTCAGTGAGTGCATACTGAGACCACACCTGTGTGTTCAGTGAGTGCATACTGAGACCACACCTGTGTGTTCAGTGAGTGCATACTGAGACCACACCTGTGTGTTCAGTGAGTGCAAACTGAGACCACACCTGTGTGTTCAGTGAGTGCATACTGAGACCACACCTGTGTGTTCAGTGAGTGCATACTGAGACTACACCTGTGTGTTCAGTGAGTGCATACTGAGACTACACCTGTGTGTTCAGTGAGTGCATACTGAGACTACACCTGTGTGTTCAGTGAGTGCATACTGAGACTACACCTGTGTGTTCAGTGAGTGCATACTGAGACTACACCTGTGTGTTCAGTGAGTGCATACTGAGACCACACCTGTGTGTTCAGTGAGTGCATACTGAGACTACACCTGTGTGTTCAGTGAGTGCATACTGAGACCACACCTGTGTGTTCAGTGAGTGCATACTGAGACCACACCTGTGTGTTCAGTGAGTGCAAACTGAGACTACACCTGTGTGTTCAGTGAGTGCATACTGAGACTACACCTGTGTGTTCGACGTGTTGAGACTACACCTGTGTGTTCAGTGAGTGCATACTGAGACTACACCTGTGTGTTCAGTGAGTGCATACTGAGACTACACCTGTGTGTTCAGTGAGTGCATACTGAGACTACACCTGTGTGTTCAGTGAGTGCATACTGAGACTACACCTGTGTGTTCAGTGAGTGCATACTGAGACTACACCTGTGTGTTCAGTGAGTGCATACTGAGACTACACCTGTGTGTTCAGTGAGTGCATACTGAGACTACACCTGTGTGTTCAGTGAGTGCATACTGAGACTACACCTGTGTGTTCAGTGAGTGCATACTGAGACTACACCTGTGTGTTCAGTGAGTGCATACTGAGACTACACCTGTGTGTTCAGTGAGTGCATACTGAGACTACACCTGTGTGTTCAGTGAGTGCATACTGAGACTACACCTGTGTGTTCAGTGAGTGCATACTGAGACTACACCTGTGTGTTCAGTGAGTGCATACTGAGACTACACCTGTGTGTTCAGTGAGTGCATACTGAGACCACACCTGTGTGTTCAGTGAGTGCATACTGAGACTACACCTGTGTGTTCAGTGAGTGCATACTGAGACTACACCTGTGTGTTCAGTGAGTGCATACTGAGACTACACCTGTGTGTTCAGTGAGTGCATACTGAGACTACACCTGTGTGTTCAGTGAGTGCATACTGAGACTACACCTGTGTGTTCAGTGAGTGCATACTGAGACTACACCTGTGTGTTCAGTGAGTGCATACTGAGACTACACCTGTGTGTTCAGTGAGTGCATACTGAGACCACACCTGTGTGTTCAGTGAGTGCATACTGAGACTACACCTGTGTGTTCAGTGAGTGCATACTGAGACTACACCTGTGTGTTCAGTGAGTGCATACTGAGACTACACCTGTGTGTTCAGTGAGTGCATACTGAGACTACACCTGTGTGTTCAGTGAGTGCATACTGAGACTACACCTGTGTGTTCAGTGAGTGCATACTGAGACTACACCTGTGTGTTCAGTTCAGTCAGTGCATACTGAGACTACACCTGTGTGTTCAGTGAGTGCATACTGAGACTACACCTGTGTGTTCAGTGAGTGCATACTGAGACTACACCTGTGTGTTCAGTGAGTGCATACTGAGACTACACCTGTGTGTTCAGTGAGTGCATACTGAGACTACACCTGTGTGTTCAGTGAGTGCATACTGAGACTACACCTGTGTGTTCAGTGAGTGCATACTGAGACCACACCTGTGTGTTCAGTGAGTGCATACTGAGACTACACCTGTGTGTTCAGTGAGTGCATACTGAGACTACACCTGTGTGTTCAGTGAGTGCATACTGAGACTACACCTGTGTGTTCAGTGAGTGCATACTGAGACTACACCTGTGTGTTCAGTGAGTGCATACTGAGACCACACCTGTGTGTTCAGTGAGTGCATACTGAGACTACACCTGTGTGTTCAGTGAGTGCATACTGAGACTACACCTGTGTGTTCAGTGAGTGCATACTGAGACTACACCTGTGTGTTCAGTGAGTGCATACTGAGACTACACCTGTGTGTTCAGTGAGTGCATACTGAGATTACACCTGTGTGTTCAGTGAGTGCATACTGAGACTACACCTGTGTGTTCATGAGTGCATACTGAGACTACACCTGTGTG
The DNA here is from genome assembly GCA_029692085.1 of Gymnothorax javanicus. Classification (NCBI taxonomy): domain Eukaryota; kingdom Metazoa; phylum Chordata; class Actinopteri; order Anguilliformes; family Muraenidae; genus Gymnothorax; species Gymnothorax javanicus. The sequence continues at coordinate 10,493,477 of CM056197.1, forward strand.
TTCAGTGAGTGCATACTGAGACTACACCTGTGTGTTGTGTTCACACCTGTGTGTTCATACTGAGACTGAGACTACACCTGTGTGTTCAGTGAGTGCATACTGAGACTACACCTGTGTGTTGTGAGTGCATACTGAGACTACACCTGTGTGTTGCACACCTGTGTGTTCAGTGAGTGCATACTGAGACTACACCTGTGTGTTCAGTGACACCTGCATACTGAGACTGACACCTGTGTGTTCAGTGAGTGTTCAGTGAGTGCATACTGAGACCTGTGTGTTCAGTGAGTGCACCTGTGTGTTCAGTGAGTGTGCTACACCTGTGTGTTGAGTGCATACTGAGACTACACCTGTGTGTTCACACCTGTGTGAGTGCATACTGAGATACACCTGTGAGACTGAGTGCACCTGAGACTACACCTGTGAGTGCATACTGAGACTACACCTGTGTGTTCAGTGAGTGCATACTGAGACCTGTGTGTTCAGTGAGTGCATACTGACCTGTGTGTTCAGTGAGTGCATACCTGAGAGTGCATACACTACACCTGTGTGTTCAGTGAGTGCATACTGAGACTACACCTGTGTGTTCAGTGAGTGAGTGTGTTGTGAGTGCATACCTGTGTGTTCAGTGAGTGACTGAGACTACACCTGTGTGTGTTCAGAGACTACACCTGTGTGTTCAGTGCATACTGAGAGTACACCTGTGTGTGTGTTCAGTGTGCATACTGAGACACACCTGTGTGTTCAGTGAGTGCATGAGATTACACCTGTGTGTTCAGTGAGTGCATACTGAGACTACACCTGTGTGTTCAGTGAGTGCATACTGAGACTACACCTGTGTGTTCAGTGAGTGCATACTGAGACTACACCTGTGTGTTCAGTGAGTGCATACTGAGACTACACCTGTGTGTTCAGTGAGTGCATACTGAGACTACACCTGTGTGTTCACCTGTGTGTTCAGTGCATACTGAGACTGACACTACACCTGTGTGTTCAGTGAGTGCATACTGAGACTACACCTGTGTGTTCAGTGAGTGCATACTGAGACTACACCTGTGTGTTCAGTGAGTGCATACTGAGACTACACCTGTGTGTTCAGTGAGTGCATACTGAGACTACACCTGTGTGTTGTGTTCACCTGTGTGTTCAGTGCTGAGATACACCTGTGTGTTGAGACTACACCTGTGTGTTCAGTGAGTGCATACTGAGACTACACCTGTGTGTTCAGTGAGTGCATACTGAGACTACACCTGTGTGTTCAGTGAGTGCATACTGAGACTACACCTGTGTGTTCAGTGAGTGCATACTGAGACTACACCTGTGTGTTCAGTGCATACTGAGAGTGCATACACACCTGTGTGTTCAGTGAGTGCATACTGAGTCCACACCTGTGTGTTCATTGTGTGCATACTGAAATTACACCCGTGTGTTCAGTGAGTGCATACTGAGACTACACCTGTGTGTTGTGAGTGCATACTGAGACTACACCTGTGTGTTCAGACTGAGACTACACCTGTGTGTTCAGTGCAGTGCATACTGAGACTACACCTGTGTGTTCAGTGAGTGCATACTGAGACTACACCTGTGTGTTGTGTTCAGTACACCTGTGTGTTCAGTGAGTGCATACTGAGAGACACCTACACCTGTGTGTTCAGTGTGTGCATACTGAGACTACACTGTGTGTGTGTTCAGTGAGTGCATACTGAGACCACACCTGTGTGTTCAGTGAGTGCATACTGAGACTACACCTGTGTGTTCAGTGTGTACATAAGACCACACCTGTGTGTTCAGTGAGTGCATACTGAGACCTACACCTGTGTGTTCAGTGAGTGCATACTGAGATTACACCTGTGTGTTCAGTGAGTGCATACTGACACCTCACCTGTGTGTTCAGTGTGTGCATACTGAGACTACACCTGTGTGTTCAGTGAGTGCATACTGAGACTACACCTGTGTGTTCAGTGAGTGCATACTGAGACTACACCTGTGTGTTGTGCATACTGAGACTACACCTGTGTGTTCAGTGAGTGCATACTGAGACTACACCTGTGTGTTCTGTGTGAGTGCATACTGAGACTACACCTGTGTGTTGTGAGTGCATACTGAGACTACACCTGTGTGTTCAGTGAGTGCATACTGAGACTACACCTGTGTGTTCAGTGAGTGCATACTGAGACTACACCTGTGTGTTCAGTGAGTGCATACTGAGACTACACCTGTGTGTTCAGTGAGTGCATACTGAGACTACACCTGTGTGTTCAGTGAGTGCATACTGAGACTACACCTGTGTGTTCAGTGAGTGCATACTGAGACTACACCTGTGTGTTCAGTGAGTGCATACTGAGACCACACCTGTGTGTTCAGTGAGTGCATACTGAGACTACACCTGTGTGTTCAGTGAGTGCATACTGAGACTACACCTGTGTGTTCAGTGAGTGCATACTGAGACTACACCTGTGTGTTCAGTGAGTGCATACTGAGACTACACCTGTGTGTTCAGTGAGTGCATACTGAGACCACACCTGTGTGTTCAGTACTGAGACTACACCTGTGTGTTCAGTGAGTGCATACTGAGACTACACCTGTGTGTTCAGTGAGTGCATACTGAGACTACACCTGTGTGTTCAGTGACTACACCTGTGTGTGCATACTGAGACTACACCTGTGTGTTCAGTGAGTGCATACTGAGACTACACCTGTGTGTTCAGTGAGTGCATACTGAGACTACACCTGTGTGTTCAGTGTGCATACTGCATGTGTTGAGACCTGTGTGTTCAGTGAGTGCATACTGAGACTACACCTGTGTGTTCAGTGAGTGCATACTGAGACTACACCTGTGTGTGTTCACTGAGTACACCTGTGTGTTCAGTGAGTGCATACTGAGACTACACCTGTGTGTTCAGTGCATACTGACTGAGACTACACCTGTGTGTTCAGTGAGTGCATACTGAGACTACACCTGTGTGAGACTGAGACTACACCTGTGTGTTCAGTGAGTGCATACTGAGACTACACACCTGTGTGTTCAGTGAGTGCATACTGAGACTACACCTGTGTGTTCAGTGAGTGCATACTGAGACTACACCTGTGTGTTGTGAGTGCATACTGAGACTACACCTGTGTGTTCAGTGAGTGCATACTGAGACTACACCTGTGTGTTCAGTGAGTGCATACTGAGACTACACCTGTGTGTTCAGTGAGTGCATACTGAGACTACACCTGTGTGTTCAGTGAGTGCATACTGAGACTACACCTGTGTGTTCAGTGAGTGCATACTGAGACTACACCTGTGTGTTCAGTGAGTGTGTGTTCAGTAGTGTGCATACTGAGACCTGTGTCACTGAGACTACACCTGTGTGTTCATGAGTGAGACTACACCTGTGTGTTCAGTGAGTGCATACTGAGACTACACCTGTGTGTTCAGTGTGCATACAGTGAGTGCACCTGTGTGTTCAGTGAGTGCATACTGAGACTACACCTGTGTGTTCAGTGAGTGCATACTGAGACTACACCTGTGTGTTCAGTGAGTGCATACTGAGACTACACCTGTGTGTTCAGTGAGTGCATACTGAGATTACACCTGTGTGTTCAGTGAGTGCATACTGAGACTACACCTGTGTGTTCAGTGAGTGCATACTGAGACTACACCTGTGTGTTCAGTGAGTGCATACTGAGACTACACCTGTGTGTTCAGTGAGTGCATACTGAGACTACACCTGTGTGTTCAGTGAGTGCATACTGAGACTACACCTGTGTGTTCAGTGAGTGCATACTGAGACTACACCTGTGTGTTCAGTGAGTGCATACTGAGACTACACCTGTGTGTTGTTCTGAGACTACACCTGTGTGTTCAGTGAGTGCATACTGAGACTACACCTGTGTGTTCAGTGAGTGCATACTGAGACTACACCTGTGTGTTCAGTGAGTGCATACTGAGACTACACCTGTGTGTTCAGTGAGTGCATACTGAGACTACACCTGTGTGTTCAGTGAGTGCATACTGAGACTACACCTGTGTGTTCAGTGAGTGCATACTGAGACTACACCTGTGTGTTCAGTGAGTGCATACTGAGACTACATCTGTGTGTTCAGTGAGTGCATACTGAGACTACACCTGTGTGTTCAGTGAGTGCATACTGAGACTACACCTGTGTGTTCAGTGAGTGCATACTGAGACTACACCTGTGTGTTCAGTGAGTGCATACTGAGACTACACCTGTGTGTTCAGTGAGTGCATACTGATACACCTGTGTGAGACTGAGACTACACCTGTGTGTTCAGTGAGTGCATACTGAGACTACACCTGTGTGTTCAGTGAGTGTGAGTGCACACCTGTGTGTTCATTGTGTGCATACTGAGACTACACCTGTGTGTTCAGTGAGTGCATACTGAGACTACACCTGTGTGTTCAGTGAGTGCATACTGAGACTACACCTGTGTGTTCAGTGAGTGCATACTGAGACTACACCTGTGTGTTCAGTGTGTTCTGAGACTACACCTGTGTGTTCAGTAGTGCATACTGAGACTACACCTGTGTGTTCAGTGAGTGCATACTGAGACTGTACACCTGTGTGTTCAGTGAGTGCATACTGAGACTACACCTGTGTGTTCAGTGAGTGCATACTGAGACTACACCTGTGTGTTCAGTGAGTGCATACTGAGACTACACCTGTGTGTTCAGTGAGTGCATACTGAGACCTACACCTGTGTGTGTGTTGTGAGTGCATTGAGACTACACCTGTGTGTTCAGTGAGTGCATACTGAGACTACACCTGTGTGAGTGCATACTGAGACTACACCTGTGTGTTCAGTGAGTGCATACTACACCTGTGTGTTCAGAGTGCATACTGAGACTACACCTGTGTGTTCAGTGAGTGCATACTGAGACTACACCTGTGTGTTCAGTGAGTGCATACTGAGACTACACCTGTGTGTTCAGTGAGTGCATACTGAGACTACACCTGTGTGTTCTGAGACTACACCTGTGTGTTGTGTGCATACTGAGACCACACCTGTGTGTTCTGTGTGTTCACCTGTGAGTGCATACTGAGACTACACCTGTGTGTTCAGTGAGTGCATACTGAGACTACACCTGTGTGTTCAGTGAGTGCATACTGAGACTACACCTGTGTGTTCAGTGAGTGCATACTGAGACTACACCTGTGTGTTCAGTGAGTGCATACTGAGACTACACCTGTGTGTTCAGTGAGTGAGTGCACTACACCTGTGTGTTCAGTGAGTGCACCTGTGTGTTCACCTGTGTGTTGAGTGCATACTGAGACTACACCTGTGTGTTCAGTGAGTGCATACTGAGACCACACCTGTGTTCAGTGTTTACACCTGTGTGTTCAGTGAGTGCATACTGAGACCACACCTGCATGCATACTGAGACTACACCTGTGTGTTCAGTGAGTGCATGTTCAGTGAGTGCATACTGAGACCACACCTGTGTGTTCAGTGAGTGCATACTGTGACTACACCTGTGTGTTCAGTGAGTGCATACTGAGACTACACCTGTGTGTTCAGTGAGTGCATACTGAGACTACACCTGTGTGTTCAACGAGTGCATACTGAGACTACACCTGTGTGTTCAACGTGTGCATACTGAGACTACACCTGTGTGTTCAGTGAGTGCATACTGAGACTACACCTGTGTGTTCAGTGAGTGCATACTGAGACTACACCTGTGTGTTCAGTGAGTGCATACTGAGACTACACCTGTGTGTTCAGTGAGTGCATACTGAGACTACATCTGTGTGTTCAGTAAGTGCATACTGAGACTACACCTGTGTGTTCAGTGTGTGCATACTGAGACTACACCTGTGTTGTACTGAGACTACACCTGTGTGTTCAGTGAGTGCAAACTGAGACTACACCTGTGTGTTCAGTGAGTGCATACTGAGACTACACCTGTGTGTTCAGTGAGTGCATACTGAGACTACACCTGTGTGTTCAGTGAGTGCATACTGAGACTACACCTGTGTGTTCAGTGAGTGCATACTGAGACTACACCTGTGTGTTCAGTGAGTGCATACTGAGACTACACCTGTGTGTTCAGTGAGTGCATACTGAGACTACACCTGTGTGTTCAGTGAGTGCATACTGAGACTACACCTGTGTGTTCAGCGTGTGCATACTGAGACTACACCTGTGTGTTCAGTGAGTGCATACTGAGACTACACCTGTGTGTTCAGTGAGTGCATACTGAGACTACACCTGTGTGTTCAGTGAGTGCATACTGAGACTACACCTGTGTGTTCAGTGAGTGCATACTGAGACTACACCTGTGTGTTCAGTGAGTGCATACTGAGACTACACCTGTGTGTTCAGTGAGTGCATACTGAGACTACACCTGTGTGTTCAGTGAGTGCATACTGAGACTACACCTGTGTGTTCAGTGAGTGCATACTGAGACTACACCTGTGTGTTCAGTGAGTGCATACTGAGACTACACCTGTGTGTTCAGTGAGTGCATACTGAGAGACCTGTGTGTTCACACCTGTGTGTTCAGTGAGTGCATACTGAGACTACACCTGTGTGTTCAGTGAGTGCATACTGAGACTACACCTGTGTGTTCAGTAAGTGCATACTGAGACTACACCTGTGTGTTCATTGAGTGCATACTGAGATTACACCTGTGTGTTCAGTGAGTGCATACTGAGACTACATCTGTGTGTTCAGTGAGTGCATACTGAGACTACACCTGTGTGTTCAGTGAGTGCATACTGAGACTACACCTGTGTGTTCAGTGAGTGCATACTGAGACTACACCTGTGTGTTCAGTGAGTGCATACTGAGACTACACCTGTGTGTTCAGTGAGTGCATACTGAGACTACACCTGTGTGTTCAGTGAGTGCATACTGAGACTACACCTGTGTGTTCAGTGAGTGCATACTGAGACTACACCTGTGTGTTCAGTGAGTGCATACTGAGACTACACCTGTGTGTTCAGTGAGTGCATACTGAGACTACACCTGTGTGTTCAGTGAGTGCATACTGAGACTACACCTGTGTGTTCAGTGAGTGCATACTGAGACTACACCTGTGTGTTCAATGTGTGCATACTGAGACCCCACCTGTGTGTTCAGTGAGTGCATACTGAGACTACACCTGTGTGTTCAGTGAGTGCATACTGAGACTACACCTGTGTGTTCAGTGAGTGCATACTGAGACTACACCTGTGTGTTCAGTGAGTGCATACTGAGACTACACCTGTGTGTTGTGTGTTCAGTGTGTTCAGTGCATACTGAGACTACACCTGTGTGTTCAGTGAGTGAGTGCATACTGAGAGACTGAGACTACACCTGTGTGTTCAGTGAGTGCATACTGAGACTACACCTGTGTGTTCAGTGAGTGCATACTGAGACTACACCTGTGTGTTCAGTGAGTGCATACTGAGACATACACCTGTGTGTTCAGTGAGTGCATACTGTGCATACTGACTACACCTGTGTGTTCAGTGAGTGCATACTGAGACTACACCTGTGTGTTCAGTGAGTGCATACTGAGACTACACCTGTGTGTTCAGTGAGTGCATACTGAGACTACACCTGTGTGTTCAGTGAGTGCATACTGAGACTACACCTGTGTGTTCAGTGCATACTGAGACTACACCTGTGTGTGCATAGTGCATACTGAGACTACACCTGTGTGTTCAGTGAGTGCATGAGACTACACTGAGACTACACCTGTGTGTTCAGTGAGTGCATACTGAGACTACACCTGTGTGTTCAGTGAGTGCATACTGAGACTACACCTGTGTGTTCAGTGTGTGCATACTGAGACTACACCTGTGTGTTCAGTGTGTGCATACTGAGACTACACCTGTGTGTTCAGTGAGTGCATACTGAGTGCATACTGAGACTACACCTGTGTGTTCAGTGAGTGCATACTGAGACTACACCTGTGTGTTCAGTGAGTGCATACTGAGACTACACCTGTGTGTTCAGTGAGTGCAAGCTGAGACTACACCTGTGTGTTCAGTGAGTGCATACTGAGACTACACCTGTGTGTTCAGTGAGTGCATACTGAGACTACACCTGTGTGTTCAGTGAGTGCATACTGAGACTACACCTGTGTGTGTGTTCATACTGTGACTACACCTGTGTGAGCATACTGAGACTACACCTGTGTGTTCAGTGAGTGCACCTGTGTGTTCACTGAGACTACACACCTGTGTGTTCAGTGAGTGCATACTGAGACTACACACCTGTGTGTTCAGTGAGTGCATACTGAGACTACACCTGTGTGTTCAGTGAGTGCATACTGAGACTACACCTGTGTGTTCAGTGAGTGCATACTGAGACTACACCTGTGTGTTCAGTGAGTACCATACTGAGACATGACACCACCTGTGTGTTCAGTGCATACATACTGAGACTACACCTGTGTGTTCAGTGAGTGCATACTGAGACTACACCTGTGTGTTCAGTGTGTGCATACTGAGACTACATACTGAGACTACACCTGTGTGTTCAGTGAGTGCATACTGAGACTACACCTGTGTGTGTTCACCTGTGTGAGTGAGTGCATACTGAGACTACACCTGTGTGTTCATACTGAGTGCACCTGTGTACTGAGAGACTACACCTGTGTGCAGTGAGTGCACCTGTGTGTACTGAGATACTGAGACACCTGTGTGTTCAGTGAGTGCATACTGAGACTACACCTGTGTGTTCAGTGAGTGCATACTGAGACTGCATACACCTGTGTGTTCAGTGAGTGCATACTGTGTTCACATACTGACACTACACCTGTGTGTTGTGAGTGAGACACCTGTGTGTTCAGTGAGTGCATACTGAGACTACACCTGTGTGTTCAGTGAGTGCATACTGAGACTACACCTGTGTGTTCAGTGAGTGCATACTGAGACTACACCTGTGTGTGTTCAGTGAGTGCATACTGAGACTACACCTGTGTGTTCAGTGAGTGCTGTGTGTTCAGTGAGTGCATACTGAGATACTGCATACACACCTGTGTGTTCAGTGAGTGCATACTGAGACTACACCTGTGTGTTCAGTGAGTGCATACTGAGATTACACCTGTGTGTTCAGTGAGTGCATAGTGAGACTACACCTGTGTGTTCAGCGTGTGCATACTGAGACTACACCTGTTTGTTCAGTTAGTGCATACTGACACTACACCTGTGTTTTCAGTGAGTGCATACTGAGACTACACCTGTGTGTTCAGTGAGTGCATACTGAGACCACACCTGTGTGTTCAGTGAGTGCATACTGAGATTACACCTGTGTGTTCAGTGAGTGCATACCTGTGAGACTACACCTGTGTGTTCAGTGAGTGCATACTGAGAGACACACCTGTGTGTTCAGTGAGTGCATACTGAGATTACACCTGTGTGTTCAGTGAGTGCATACAAAGACCACACCTGTGTGTTCAGTGAGTGCATACTGAGACCACACCTGTGTGTTCAGTGAGTGCATACTGAGACTACACCTGTGTGTTCAGTGAGTGCATACTGAGACTACACCTGTGTGTTCAGTGAGTGCATACTGAGACTACACCTGTGTGTTCAGTGAGTGCATACTGAGACCACACCTGTGTGTTCAGTGAGTGCATACTGAGACTACACCTGTGTGTTCAGTGAGTGCATACTGAGACTACACCTGTGTGTTCACCTGTGTGAGTGAGTGCATACTGAGACTACACCTGTGTGTTCAGTGAGTGCATACTGAGACTACACCTGTGTGTTCAGTGAGTGCATACTGAGACTACACCTGTGTGTTCAGTGAGTGCATACTGAGACTACACCTGTGTGTTCAGTGAGTGCATACTACACCTGTGTGTTCAGTGAGTGCATACTGAGACTACACCTGTGTGTTCAGTGAGTGCATACTGAGACTACACCACCTGTGCATACTGAGACTACACCTGTGTGTTCAGTGAGTGCATACTGAGACTACACCTGTGTGTTCAGTGAGTGCATACTGAGACTACACCTGTGTGTGTGTTCAGTGAGTGCATACTGAGACTGACACCTGTGTGTTCAGTGAGTGCATACTGAGACTACACCTGTGTGTTCAGTGGTGTGCATACTGAGACTACACCTGTGTACAGTGCATACTGAGACTACACCTGTGTGTTCAGTGAGTGCATACTGAGACTACACCTGTGTGTTCACCTGTGTGTTCTGTGTTCAGTGTGCATACTGAGACCTACACCTGTGTGTTCAGAGTGCATACTGAGACTACACCTGTGTGTTCAGTGAGTGCATACTGAGACTATACCTGTGTGTTCAGTGAGTGCATACTGAGACTACACCTGTGTGTTCAGTGAGTGCATACTGAGACTACACCTGTGTGTTCAGTGAGTGCATACTGAGACTACACCTGTGTGTTCAGTGAGTGCATACTGAGACTACACCTGTGTGTTCAGTGAGTGCATACTGAGACTACACCTGTGTGTTCAGTGAGTGCATACTGAGACCACACCTGTGTGTTCAGTGAGTGCATACTGAGACTACACCTGTGTGTTCAGTGAGTGCATACTGAGACTACACCTGTGTGTTCAGTGAGTGCATACTGAGACTACACCTGTGTGTTCAGTGAGTGCATACTGAGACTACACCTGTGTGTTCAGTGAGTGCATACTGAGACTACACCTGTGTGTTCAGTGAGTGCATACTGAGACTACACCTGTGTGTTCAGTGAGTGCATACTGAGACTACACCTGTGTGTTCAGTGAGTGCATACTGAGACTACACCTGTGTGTTCAGTGAGTGCATACTGAGACTACACCTGTGTGTTCAGTGAGTGCATACTGAGACTACACCTGTGTGTTCAGTGAGTGCATACTGAGACTACACCTGTGTGTTCAGTGAGTGCATACTGAGACTACACCTGTGTGTTCAGTGAGTGCATACTGAGACTACACCTGTGTGTTGTGTGTTCACCTGTGTGTTCAGTGAGTGCATACTGAGACTACACCTGTGTGTTCAGTGAGTGCATACTGAGACACACCTGTGTGTTCAGTGAGTGCATACTGAGACTACACCTGTGTGTTCAGTGAGTGCATACTGAGACTACACCTGTGTGTTCAGTGAGTGCATACTGAGACTACACCTGTGTGTTCAGTGAGTGCATACTGAGACTACACCTGTGTGTTCAGTGAGTGCATACTGAGACTACACCTGTGTGTTCAGTGAGTGCATACTGAGACTACACCTGTGTGTTCAGTGAGTGCATACTGAGACTACACCTGTGTGTTCAGTGAGTGCATACTGAGACTACACCTGTGTGTTCAGTGAGTGCATACTGAGACTACACCTGTGTGTTCAGTGTACTGAGACTACACCTGTGTGTTCAGTGAGTGCATACTGAGACTACACCTGTGTGTTCAGTGAGTGCATACTGAGACTACACCTGTGTGTGTTCACCTGTGTACACCTGTGTGTTCAGTGAGTGCATACTGAGACTACACCTGTGTGAGAGTGCATACTGAGACTACCTGTGTGTTCAGTGTGCATCTGAGACTACACCCTGTGTTCAGTGTGCATACTGAGAGTGCATACTGAGACTACACCTGTGTGTTCAGTGAGTGCATACTGAGCACACCTGTGTGTTCAGTGAGTGCATACTGAGACTACACCTGTGTGTTCAGTGAGTGCATACTGAGACTACACCTGTGTGTTCAGTGAGTGCATACTGAGATTACACCTGTGTGTTCAGTGAGTGCATACTGAGACTACACCTGTGTGTTCAGTGAGTGCATACTGTGTGAGACTACACCTGTGTGTTCACCTGTGTGTGTTCAGTGAGTGCATACTGAGACTACACCTGTGTGTTCAGTGTGTGCATACTGAGACTACACCTGTGTGTTCAGTGAGTGCATACTGAGACTACACCTGTGTGTTCAGTTGCAGTGCATACTGAGACTACACCATACTGAGACTACACCTGTGTGTTCAGTGTGTGTGAGACTACACCTGTGTGTTCAGTGAGTGCAGATTACACCTGTGTGTTCAGTGAGTGCATAATGAGACTACACCTGTGTGTTCAGTGTGCATACTGAGATTACACCTGTGTGTTCAGTGAGTGCATACTGAGACCACACCTGTGTGTTCAGTGAGTGCATACTGAGACCCCACCTGTGTGTTCAGTGTGTGCATACTGAGACTACACCTGTGTGTTCAGTGAGTGCATACTGAGACTACACCTGTGTGTTCAGTGAGTGCATACTGAGACTACACCTGTGTGTTCAGTGAGTGCATACTGAGACTACACCTGTGTGTTCAGTGTGTGCATACTGAGACTACACCTGTGTTCAATGTGTGCATACTGAGACCCCACCTGTGTGTTCAGTGAGTGCATACTGAGACTACACCTGTGTGTTCAGTGACACTGAGACTACACCTGTGTGTTGTTCAGTGAGTGCATACTGAGACACCTGTACACCTGTGTGTTCAGTACAGTGCATACTGAGACTACACCTGTGTGTTCAGTGAGTGCATACTGAGACTACACCTGTGTGTGTTGCATACTGAGACTACACCTGTGTTCAATGTGTGCATACTGAGACCCCACCTGTGTGTTCAGTGAGTGCATACTGAGACTACACCTGTGTGTTCAGTGAGTGCATACTGAGACTACACCTGTGTGTTCAGTGAGTGCATACTGAGACTACACCTGTGTGTTCAGTGAGTGCATACTGAGACTACACCTGTGTGTTCAGTGAGTGCATACTGAGACTACACCTGTGTGTTCAGTGTGTGTGCATACTGAGACTACACCTGTGTGTTCACCTGTGCATACTGAGACTACACCTGTGTGTTCAGTGAGTGCATACTGAGACTACACCTGTGTGTTCAGTGACCTGTGTGCATACTGAGACTACACCTGTGTGTGTGTTGAGACTACACCTGTGTGTTCAGTGAGTGCATACTGAGACTACACCTGTGTGTTCAGTGAGTGCATACTGAGACTACACCTGTGTGTTCAGTGAGTGCATACTGAGACTACACCTGTGTGTTCAGTGAGTGCATACTGAGACTACACCTGTGTGTTCAGTGAGTGCATACTGAGACTACACCTGTGTGTTCAGTGAGTGCATACTGAGACTACACCTGTGTGTTCAGTGAGTGCATACTGAGACTACACCTGTGTGTTGTGCATACTGAGACTACACCTGTGTGTTCAGTGAGTGCATACTGAGACTACACCTGTGTGTTCACCACACCTGTGTGCAGTGAGTGCATACTGAGACCTACACCTGTGTGTTCAGTGAGTGCATACTGAGACTACACCATCAGTGAGTGCATACTGAGACTACACCTGTGTGTTCAGTGAGTGCATACTGAGATTACACCTGTGTGTTCAGTGAGTGCATACTGAGACTACACCTGTGTGTTCAGTGAGTGCATACTGATACACCTGTGTGTTCAGTGAGTGCATACTGAGACTACACCTGTGTGTTCAGTGAGTGCATACTGAGATTACATCTGTGTGTTCAGTAAGTGCATACTGAGACTACACCTGTGTGTTCAGTGTGTGCATACTGAGACTACACCTGTGTTCAATGTGTGCATACTGAGACCCCACCTGTGTGTTCAGTGAGTGCAAACTGAGACTACACCTGTGTGTTCAGTGAGTGCAAACTGAGACTACACCTGTGTGCATACTGAGAGACCTACACCTGTGTGTTCAGTGAGTGCATACTGAGACTACACCTGTGTGTTCAGTGTGCATACTGAGCATACTGAGACTGAGACACACCTGTGTGTTCAGTGAGTGCATACTGAGACTACACCTGTGTGTTCAGTGAGTGCATACTGAGACTACACCTGTGTGTTCAGTGAGTGCATACTGAGACTACACCTGTGTGTTCAGTGAGTGCATACTGAGACTACACCTGTGTGTTCAGTGTGTGCATACTGAGACTACACCTGTGTGTTCAGTGAGTGCATACTGAGACTACACCTGTGTGTTCAGTGAGTGCATACTGAGATTACACCTGTGTGTTCAGTGAGTGCATACTGAGACTACACCTGTGTGTTCAGTGAGTGCATACTACACCTGTGTGTTCAGTGAGTGCATACTGACTACACCTGTGTGTTCCTGAGTGTACACCTGTGTGTTCAGTGAGTGCATACTGAGACTACACCTGTGTGTTCAGTGAGTGCATACTGAGACTACACCTGTGTGTTCAGAGTGCATACTGAGAGACACCTGTGTGTTCAGTGAGTGCATACTGAGACTACACCTGTGTGTTCAGTGTTCAGTGAGTGCATACTGAGACTACACCTGTGTGTTCAGTGAGTGCATACTGAGACTACACCTGTGTGTGTGTTCACCTGTGTGTTCAGTGAGTGCATACTGAGACTACACCTGTGTGTTCAGTGAGTGCATACTGAGACTACACCTGTGTGTTCAGTGAGTGCATACTGTTACACCTGTGTGTTCAGTGTGTGCATACTGAGACTACACCTGTGTGTTCAGTGAGTGCATACTGAGACTACACCTGTGTGTTCAGTGAGTGCATACTGAGACTACACCTGTGTGTTCAGTGAGTGCATACTGAGACTACACCTGTGTGTTCAGTGAGTGCATACTGAGACTACACCTGTGTGTTCAGTGAGTGCATACTGAGACTACACCTGTGTGTTCAGTGAGTGCATACTGAGACTACACCTGTGTGTTCAGTGAGTGCATACTGAGACTACACCTGTGTGTTCAGTGAGTGCATACTGAGACTACACCTGTGTGTTCAGTGAGTGCATACTGAGACTACACCTGTGTGTTCAGTGAGTGCATACTGAGACTACACCTGTGTGTTCAGTGAGTGCATACTGAGACTACACCTGTGTGTTCAGTGAGTGCATACTGAGACTACACCTGTGTGTTCAGTGAGTGCATACTGAGCACACCTGTGTGTTCAGTGAGTGCATACTGAGACTACACCTGTGTGTTCAGTGAGTGCATACTGAGACTACACCTGTGTGTTCAGTGAGTGCATACTGAGACCTCACCTGTGTGTTCAGTGAGTGCATACTGAGACTACACCTGTGTGTTCAGTGAGTGCATACTGAGACTACACCTGTGTGTTCAGTGAGTGCATACTGAGATTACACCTGTGTGTTCAGTGAGTGCATACTGAGACTACACCTGTGTGTTCAGTGAGTGCATACTGAGATTACACCTGTGTGTTCATTGTGTGCATACTGAGATTACACCTGTGTGTTCAGTGAGTGCATACTGAGACTACACCTGTGTGTTCAGTGAGTGCATACTGAGACTACACCTGTGTGTTCAGTGAGTGCATACTGAGACTACACCTGTGTGTTCAGTGAGTGCATACTGAGACTACACCTGTGTGTTCAGTGAGTGCATACTGAGACTACACCTGTGTGTTCAGTGAGTGCATAGTGAGATACCTGTGTGTTCAGTGCATGTGTTCACCTGTGTGTTCAGTGTGCATACTGAGACTACACCTGTGTGTTCAGTGAGTGCATACTGAGACTACACCTGTGTTCAATGTGTGCATACTGAGACTACACCTGTGTGTTCAGTGAGTGCATACTGAGACTACACCTGTGTGTTCAGTGAGTGCATACTGAGACTACACCTGTGTGTTCAGTGAGTGCATACTGAGACTACACCTGTGTGTTCAGTGAGTGCCTGTGTGTTCAGTGAGTGCATACTGAGATACACCACCTGTGTGTTCACTACACCTGTGTGTTAAGTGAGTGCATACTCAGACCCCACCTGTGTGTTCAGTGAGTGCAAACTGAGACTACACCTGTGTGTTCAGTGAGTGCATACTGAGACTACACCTGTGTGTTCAGCGTGTGCATACTGAGCTACACCTGTGTGTTCAGTGAGACTACACCTGTGTGTTCAGTGAGTGCATACTGAGACTACACCTGTGTGTTCAGTGACCTGTGTGCATACTGAGACTACACCTGTGTGTTCAGTGAGACTACAGTGCATACTGAGTGTTTACACCTGTGTGTTCAGTGAGTGCATACTGAGAGGCCTGTGTGTTGAGTGCATACTGAGACTACACCTGTGTGTTCAGTGCATACTGAGTGTGCACCTGTGTGTTGAGACTACACCTGTGTGTTGTTCAGTGACCTGTGTGTTCAGTGCATACTGAGACTACACCTGTGTGTGTTCACTGAGACTACACCTGTGTGAGTGCATACACTGAGACTACACCTGTGTGTTCAGTGAGTGCATACTGAGACTACACCTGTGTGTTCAGTGAGTGCATACTGAGACTACACCTGTGTGTTCAGTGAGTGTGCATCACTGAGACTACACCACCTGTGTGTTCAGTGAGTGCATACTGAGACTACACCTGTGTGTTCAGTGAGACCACACCTGTGTGTTCAACTGAGTGCATACTGAGACTACCCTGTGTGTTCAGTGAGTGCATACTGAGACTACACCTGTGTGTTCAGTGAGTGCATACTGAGACTACACCTGTGTGTTCAGTGAGTGCATACTGAGACTACACCTGTGTGTTCAGTGAGTGCATACTGAGACTACACCTGTGTGTTCAGTGAGTGCATACTGAGACTACACCTGTGTGTTCTCTGTGTGCATACTGAGACACCTGTGTGTTCAGTGAGTGCATACTGAGACTACACCTGTGTGTTCAGTGAGTGCATACTGAGACTACACCTGTGTGTTCAGTGAGTGCATACTGAGACTACACCTGTGTGTTCAGTGAGTGCATACTGAGACTACACCTGTGTGTTCAGTGAGTGCATACTGAGACTACACCTGTGTGTTCAGTGAGTGCATACTGAGACTACACCTGTGTGTTCAGTGAGTGCATACTGAGACACCTGTGTGTTCAGTGAGTGCAAACTGAGACTACACCTGTGTGTTCAGTGAGTGCATACTGAGACCCCACCTGTGTGTTCAGTGAGTGCATACTGAGACTACACCTGTGTGTTCAGTGAGTGCATACTGAGACTACACCTGTGTGTTCAGTGAGTGCATACTGAGACTACACCTGTGTGTTCAGTGAGTGCATACTGGGACTACACCTGTGTGTTCAGTGAGTGCATACTGAGACTACACCTGTGTGTTCAGTGAGTTACTGAGACTACACCTGTGTGTTCAGTGAGTGCATACTGAGACTACACCTGTGTGTTCAGTGAGTGCATACTGAGACTACACCTGTGTGTTCAGTGAGTGCATACTGAGACTACACCTGTGTGTTCAGTGAGTGCATACTGAGACTACACCTGTGTGTTCAGTGAGTGCATACTGAGATTACACCTGTGTGTTCAGTGAGTGCATACTGAGACTACACCTGTGTGTTCAGTGTGTGCATACTGAGACTACACCTGTGTGTTCAGTGAGTGCATACTGAGACTACACCTGTGTGTTCAGTGAGTGCATACTGAGACCACACCTGTGTGTTCAGTGAGTGCATACTGAGACCACACTTGTGTGTTCAGTGAGTGCATACTGAGCCCACAGTAAGTGCATACTGAGACCAACTTGCCTTCCAGCAGGGTCTCCTGACAGGCTGCACACTGACTGCTCAGCTGCCAGCACTCGGACGTCTGTCTGCGCAGATTTGCGCAGAGCCATCTCCGGCGAGCCCGGGGCCAGTGAGGTGTCGGATTTTCCTCTAGTGCAGGGAGGGGAGAGGAGAAACCAGCGGGGTTTGGACATGCAGAAGCACAAGGGTTCCCTGAGCTTAGGTGGGATTATTTTGCCTCCTCCTGTGGAATCAGTGTCGGGACGAGGAAGCAGACTGATAACTGAAGTTTTGGCAAAAGTTCAGTCAGGAAGACTCCTTTTGCAGGCTTGGCCCAGTTTACTTCTCATTCCATCTGCCTTCACTCCTCGCCCGCGTGCTCACGCAACCTGCGGTCATAGCCTGGGGGCTAACACCTCATACATCAGGTGCTACACCTATCCTACAGCACATCGACACACCCGTATCCCTAACCTATCATTTCATTGCTGTCTTCTTGAGTATGCTCTTTCTGTGCTTTAGTATGTGATCACTGCATGTGATCACTGGGGGGGGCGGTGATTAATATCCAGTCAGCTCTGTTGATTCTGTGGATTCTAACATCACTAATTCCCAGCATACGTTATAATGTTCATACCTTTTTGGGACTCGGACTCCGGAAAACTCTGGTGGAGGTCCTCCAGCCTTTGTGTGACCACTGAGCTAAACTCTTGCAGCACGCTGCGGCTGAAATCAAGGAGAGACTCCAGGACGTCGTCCAGTCCGATCCCCTGGAAGAATCTGCCAGAGTCTTCCGCCTCTTTCTGTGTCTCGGAGAGGGACTGCTCCTCGCTTTCCCCTCGGTTCTCCGGAGAGAGGACCGAACGGAAGACCTAATGATGAAATACACTCGCGTCAGTTTTTTTTAACAGCACTTTACGGGAGTGTTATTGTGCACGTTCTTTGAAATTAACGCTATGCATGCGCAAGATGCAATACACACATGAACGGTGGGGGCAGTGTTGGGGCGGTATGGGGTTTATTGTTTTCATCGTGTAAATCTGTAAGTTCTCTTCATCTGGGCTGTGATTTCTCTGGGGTGCCCTCCAGTGGAATTCTCTGGTAACACATCAAAGTAATAGGCAGGTAGGTAAACAAAGCCGCTCATGGTGTAGTCAGCGTCTGTGTGAATGTGTGGTTAAAAAGCAGGTGTATCTCCTGCACCTTTCTATCTCCGATTAGAAATAAATATTTGCAGACCCTCGACTGTACCAAGAGGAGCCATTCTTGACTGTTAAGGTGTAATGGTTGGTCAAAGGGAAAGTAGCATAGAAATTTGCACAGGAAGAGCACCTCAGCAATCTGTGCCCTCACGGTAAAACTGAAACAGTTTAATAGAGCTGAATTAATGGACACATTACAGCATCTATTGATAAAATGCCTTCTTGGATCTCATGAACACATGGCTTTTTATGAGAGCATAACAGTGCAGCTGAGGTGTAAAGTCCTGATTTAAGGAAGTCCTGCCCTGTGTTTCTCCCTCCCATGATCTGTGCCAGCCGGTTTAAACAATTAGGTCTGTATACCCCCTGGCTGAAGAAACGGGTGAATTAGCAAATCAGGCAGAAGATAGGTGGGGATTTTTAACCGCTTGAAACCTATGGACCCATATATGGGACCGTAAAATGCAGCTGTTGTATTCAAACCTGTAGAACTTCAGGCCCATTTTAAAATGTAGTGGAGATACCAAGGTGTCCAATGATCCCAAATAAGTCCTGCTGTATTACAGGGAAAGGTGTGTAAAATGATGTACAAGATCTAGACATTTTTCCATTTGATGTAATGCTGTGCCTATAAAAACATTGCATCCTGGGTTTGAATATTTCTCTCAGTATAAGAGTGATGTAGCTTCAGTGAAACGTTGCAGCCAGCAGATACAGAATATATATGTGACATTGTCCTACAGTATGGGGAAAAAAAGATTTTTCTCACTGTCTAACTTCAGGGAAAACTGAAGTGAAAGGTTAGAGGTTAAAGGGTTAAACTTTATGACCTGGATTGAAAGGCATGTTTGAAAAGTGCGATGGAGGGAGATACCTGCCGCGCATCCTGGTGAATGCTGGTCACTACCCTCATGCTCCTGTTGTACAGAGCGCCCACCCTCCGTAGGAGCCGGCCGAACGATTCCTCCACCCCCAACACCTCCATATCCACCTCCTCAGCGCTGCCATTCACCAATGCGTCCTGATTGGTCAGGGAGCTGATCCTCTGGAAGAACTGCTGCACCTGATTGGAGGGCAGGAGGTGTTGAGGTTCACAGCTTAAACTAACAACACTGGCTGCCAGGCTTTTTCCAGTGGATTGAGAGTTTTATTACCTCTGCCAAGGAGGTTACGTTTTATTGTTGGTGGGCGAATTTGTACACTGCTTAACAAATTTATTAGACCACCTGTCATAAAAAAAATGAGAAAACATGAATATTTAAGAAATTTGTCAAAAACTTGTTAAAACTAAATTATATTGTTATCTCTTCGGCAAATAACGAACTGAAACTACTGAATAGTCCAGGGGTCGGGAACCTTCTCCAGAAAGAGCCACTGTGGGTGCAGGCTTTCATAGCAACCAAGCTGCTACACACCTGATACTACTAATCAACCTCTGGAATGTTAGTTAAAGGCCCTGATTAGATTTTTATGAAATTTTAAACAGAGGTGTGTCCTGGCCAATTCAAGAGTTAATTTCATTTTGGGAGTGATCTGGATCAAATTCCACATTAAAGAATTTTTTAAAGGATTATTCACCGTTGCAGGATCGGAAGACTGGAATAATAAATGCCATTCATCATAAAATCCACTAGATGGTAGTAAAGTTTCACATGCTTGGGCAGAGGTATGTGCTCTCGGAGTGCTTGTTTTATTTTAATTGAGTTCTGTTTGAACCAACATTTTTGGGACTATGCAGTAAACTTATTTCCTACCATGTTGTATCACATAATGTGCTTTTCATGAATGTTATTATATTACCCTTGAAGCACATGGGCCTAAAGAACAATCTGAATGAATGCTGCGATCAGGGACACTTCATGGCTCCAAAGTTAAATGTGTTTAAATTTTTTTTCTCCAATCAATGACTTCCAACTTCTGTTTAATGTGAATTTTATGGATGCTGATTCTTGTTACTATATTCAAAAACTACAATGAACAATCCTAAGTAAATTTTCAGGGGTTAGTAGGTTATGTCTGTACTGTCGGCATGGTGACAGTGAGATTGCAGTTAGAGGCCCCTCACACCTTGCTGGAGAAAGAGGAGAACCCTCGCCGGCAGGTGGAGGTGTAGTACGCCTTGCAGACCTCCTCCAGACAGGGCCGACACTCCTCCCACGAGCTCTTCAGCGACTCCTCACAGTGCTGCTCTGCCTCTCCCAGCTTCAGCTCCAATTCTTTGGCCAGCTGTGCTGCCCCCTAGAAGATTGGAGAAACTTCTGGATGAGTCCAATATAGGATTCTATAAAACTCCACTCAGGGCTGCCCAACCCTGTTCCTGGAGATCTACCATCCTGTAGGTTTTCACTCCAACCCTAACAAAGCTCACCTCATTCAACAGCTAGAGCAGGGCTGCCCAACCCTGTTCCTGGAGATCTACCATCCTGTAGGTTTTCAGTCCAACCCTAACAAAGCTCACATCATTCAAGAGCTACAGCAGGGCTGCCCAACCCTGTTCCTGGAGATGTACCATCCTGTATGTGAC
This sequence comes from Gymnothorax javanicus, assembly GCA_029692085.1. Classification (NCBI taxonomy): domain Eukaryota; kingdom Metazoa; phylum Chordata; class Actinopteri; order Anguilliformes; family Muraenidae; genus Gymnothorax; species Gymnothorax javanicus. The sequence continues at coordinate 10,514,652 of CM056197.1, forward strand.
GGTGCATTCAGGAACCACATGCGACAACCGATATTCCAAAAATCATAAGCCTTTATTGCAAAAGTGGGTCGAGACCAGAAGACACAGGAATTGCCAAGCCAAAATCAGAATCCAAAACGCGAAGTCAAAATAACAGGCAGGGGTCAGAACCAGAGAGGCAGATGTGCAATGGTACATAAACGGTAATCCAAAATCGTAGTCAGAATCCAGAAGGGTAGGTCATACACAGGGCGTCAAAAACAGGAATCGTGGTCGTACAGAAAATGGGTCTAAATCCAAACAGGAACAAACTAGAACAGCAAGGGCAAGGCAATCTCAAGGTCCTACAAAAAATGTCATTGGAGAAGCAATAATCAAAAGGCATACATGGAGCTCTGCACAAGTGAAAATTGATCAACGTTCCGACAGAGAATGAACTGCAGTGAAGACTTTAAATAGACAGAGGGAAGTCACATGCTATGCAGGGAGCAGGTGAATTGGATAAGAACTAATTACAAAGGGAAGCACACATGGGGAGGTCCTTAACCACAAATAATTGGCAAAAGCCAAGACACGGACGGGATCCACGCAGACATCCTATGACAGATAAACAGCTCCAGTCAAGGAGTTCTAAGTGCACAGACAATGAGTGCAGAATAGCATTTAAGCACGTGCGAGAGATCTCGCAGAAATGCAGGACGAGACAGGGAAAGCAAAGCAAGAGGCAGCAACTAGAACAGGGCGATTGCTGAGATTGAATTAGTGGTAATTAGTAGCGGTGCAACTTTACAAATTAATTCAAGTGCTCGTTAGTTAGTAATATTTACATGGATTGGTAAGGTTAGTAAACTATGATACAAAATATAAATATTAGTATTATTAGTAATCTAGGAAAGCAAGGCGAAGGAAGTAAACGAGAATTGAAGTAATAATATGAAACACCAGAAATCACCCGAAGCAGGTAAGCACGCAGACTGGGAGAACGAACTGAACCAAACTGATCACAAGACAGGGGTAACAAGTGCAATGAATACAGAAATGGCATGAACAGAGAAACCGGGATGTATAATAAGCAAAATGAATAAAGAAAAGACATGGCAAAGACAGAATCATGGCAGCAAAAACACAGAACCATAACACTGTAGGTTTTCACTCCAACCCTAACAAAGCTCACCTCATTCAACAGCTAGAGCAGGGCTGCCCAACCCTGTTCCTGGAGATATACCATCCTGTAGGTTTCCACTCCAACCCTAACAAAGCTCACCTCATTCAACAGCTAGAGCAGGGCTGCCCAACCCTGTTCCTGGAGATCTACCATCCTGTAGGTTTACACTCCAACCCTAACAAAGCTCACCTCATTCAACAGCTAGAGCAGGGCTGCCCAACCCTGTTCCTGGAGATCTACCATCCTGTAGGTTTCCACTCCAACCCTAACAAAGCTCACCTCATTCAACAGCTAGAGCAGGGCTGCCCAACCCTGTTCCTGGAGATCTACCATCCTGTAGGTTTACACTCCAACCCTAACAAAGCTCACCTCATTCAACAGCTAGAGCAGGGCTGCCCAACCCCTGTTCCTGGAGATCTACCATCCTGTAGGTTTACACTCCAACCCCTAACAAAGCTCACCTCATTCAACAGCTAGAGCAGGGCTGCCCAACCCAGTTCCTGGAGATCTACCATCCTGTAAATTTACACTCCAATCCTAACAAAGCTCACCTCATTCAACAGCTAGAGCAGGGCTGCCCAACCCTGTTCCTGGAGATCTACCATCCTGTAGGTTTTACACTCCAACCCTAACAAAGCTCACCTCATTCAACAGCTAGAGCAGGGCTGCCCAACCCTGTTCCTGGAGATCTACTATCCTGTAGGTTTTCACTCCAACCCTAACAAAGCTCACCTCATTCAACAGCTAGAGCAGGGCTGCCCAACCCTGTTCCTGGAGATCTACCATCCTGTAGGTTTACACTCCAACCCTAACAAAGCTCACCTCATTCAACAGCTAGAGCAGGGCTGCCCAACCCTGTTCCTGGAGATCTACCATCCTGTAAATTTACACTCCAATCCTAACAAAGCTCACCTCATTCAACAGCTAGAGCAGGGCTGCCCAACCCTGTTCCTGGAGATCTACCATCCTGTAGGTTTACACTCCAACCCTAACAAAGCTCAGCTCATTCAACAGCTAGAGCAGGGCTGCCCAACCCTGTTCCTGGAGATATACCATCCTGTAGGTTTTCACTCCAACCCTAAAAAAGCACACCTCGTTCAACAGCTAGAGCAGGGCTGCCCAACCCTGTTCCTGGAGATCTACCATCCTGTAGGTTTTCACTCCAACCCTAACAAAGCACACCTCATTCAACAGCTAGAGCAGGGCTGCCCAACCCTGTTCCTGGAAATCTACCATCCTGTAGGTTTTCACTCCAACCCTAACAAAGCTCACCTCATTCAACAGCTAGAGCAGGGCTGCCCAACCCTGTTCCTGGAGATCTACCATCCTGTAGGTTTACACTTTAACCCTAACAAAGCACACCTCATTCAACAGCTAGAGCAGGGCTGCCCAACCCTGTTCCTGGAGATCTACCATCCTGTAGGTTTACACTCCAACCCTAACAAAGCTCACCTCATTCAACAGCTAGAGCAGGGCTGCCCAACCCAGTTCCTGGAGATCTACCATCCTGTAGGTTTACACTCCAACCCTAACAAAGCTCACCTCATTCAACAGCTAGAGCAGGGCTGCCCAACCCTGTTCCAAGAGATCCTCTGTCTGCTAGGGTATCTTTTCCAGTGTGAACATAGTATTTCATTTCACAGCAAGGAATATAATTTTGTTGTGAATTAGAAGTCAGCTTTGCCGCATCAGGCCTGAAATTAAAAGCTACAGGACAGAATGTCTTCAGGAACATGAAGCAGCCCAGTACTACAGAATAATAAGGGCTTTTCATGCCCAGAGCTCATTCTCCAACAGCATAAGAACAGCATCGGCGCCCAGAAGGAAAGTTACTGATTAAATTTCATCTGGTTTCCCCCCCTAATGCATACCCTCTGCAGGATAACCTCTGACCTTTTTCTTTTCACTGCTGTGTTTGAGGGTCTTCATCAGGTGGCCATGCTTCTCCTGGTTTCTCTCCATCACCTCCTTCATCTGCTTCATCCCCATCAGAGCCCTCCGCACCTCCTCCTCCACATACCTGCCTCCTTCCACCGACAGCTCTGAGGGGGAAGAGGTCAGGGGTCATGATACTATCCATCCATCCAACCATTATCCATCCATTGTCTCCTCATTCCCTCCTCTACATACCTCCTTCCACAGACAGCTCTGAGGGGGAGGAGGTCAGGGGTCATGTTATTGACCGGGGGGGCTGGAGTCTATCCCAGCATGCCTTGGGCCAGTTGCCAGAATACACACTGGATGGGTTACCGATTCATTGCAGGGTGAGTGCTCACACACATGCACATAAATACAAACACACAAATAGCCACAAACACTCATACACACGCGCACACTATTGACTCACTCAATCTTACTTAAGGACAATTTAAACTCCCCAGTTATCCCAGCATGTACGTATGTCTTTGGACTGTGTGAGAAACCCGGAGGAACCAAAACAAACACACAGAACATGCAAACTCCATGTATGGACCCGAACTCATGATTTCTTGCTGTGCCACCGCGTAGCTCCACAGCATTATCATTATCATTACATTATTTTTGTGGTTATTTAACTAACACTTACCCAAGGGGATGTGTCATTGATTTACTGAAGAGCCCAGCAGCTGTTTTGATACACTGGGAGGTGCTCCATTAACTTTAGCAGCTCCAGCCAAGCCCCCTGGTGTCACACTCAAAACCTCCCCCGGAAACATCATGCACTGACTGCAGGGACGCGACTCTACAGCCTCAGTGCATGTCTGCTGCTTTTCAATGCGTTTCATCATGGGCGGTGTGCTCATGTCACTGATTGGCCCATTTTCAAGGCTCTGATTGGTTGTTGCACATTATTTCCTGCTGTTTCATGTACAACCCCAATTCAAAATAGTTGGGACAAAGTGTAAATTGTGAATAAAATCAAAATGCAATGACTTTCAGATCACACGAGCCAATATGTTATTTACAGTAGAACATAGATAACATTTCAAATGTTGAAACGGAGACATTTTACATTTTTATCCACAAAATGAGCTCATTTCAAATTTTTTGGCTGCAACAGGTCTCAAAAATGTTGGGACACAGGCAAAAAAAAAAGGGCTGAAAAAGCAATTAATATATAACAGAATCAGCTGAAAGAACATTTAGTAAGTAATTAAGTTAACTGGCATCAGGTGTGTAACATGATTGGCTATAAAAGGGATGTCTTAGAGAGGCTGAGTCTCTCAGAAGTAAAGATGGCCAGAGGCTCTCCAACCTGTGAAGGCTTGCGTAAAAAAAAAAAAAGTGGAATACTTTAAAAACAATGTTCCTCAACGTCAAATTGCAAAGGCTTTGAAGGCCTCATCATCAACAGTGCAGAACATCATCAAAAGATTCAGCGAAACTGGAAAAATCTCTGTGCGTAAGGGACAAGGCCAAAGACGTTTACTGGATGCCCATGATCTTCGGGCCCTCAGACGCCACTGCATCACTCACCGGCATGATTCTATCATTGACATTATTAAATGGGCCCAGGAATACTTCAGGAAACCACTGTCAGTAAACACAGTCCGCCGTGCCATCCACAGATGCCACCTAAAACTCTATCATGCAAAAAGGAAGCCATTGTTGAGCATGATCCAGAAGCACTGCTGTGTTCTGCGGGCCAAGGCTCATTTAAAATGGACTATAGCAAAGTGGCAAAGTGTCCTGCGGTCAGACGAGTCAAAATTTGACATTCTTGTTAGAAATCATGGGCGTTGTGTCCTCCAGGCTAAAGAGGAGAAAGACCACCCCTCCTGTTATCAGCATTCAGTTCAAAAGCCAGCATCTCTGATGGTATGGGGATGCATTAGTGCATATGGTGTGGGACACTTGCATGTTTTAAAAAGCACCATGAATGCTGAAAGGTATATAAAGGTTATAGAGCAACATATGCTCCCCTCCATACGACATCTATTCCAGGGAAGGCCTTGTGTATTTCAGCAGGACAATGCAAAACCACATACTGCAGCTATTACAACAGCATGGCTTCGTAGTAGAAGAGTCCGTGTGCTGCACTGGCCTGCCTGCAGTCCTGATCTTTAACCGATTGAGAACATTTGGTGCATAATTAAACAAAAAGTCTATCAAAGGAGACCCGAAACTCTCCAGCAGCTGGAAGCCTGTATTAAACAAGAGTGGGATCAAATTCAAATGGCTAAACTCAAGAAACTTGTCTCTTCAATGCCCAGACGCCTCCACTCTGCGTTAAAAAGAACAGGGGTTGCTACACCATGGTAAACAGGCCACTGTTCCAACCTTTTTGAGACCTGTAGCAGCCATCAAATTTGAAATGAGCTCATTTTGTGGATAAAATTGTAAAATATCTCAGTTTCAACATTTGCTATGTTATCTCTGTTCTATTGTGAATAAAATACTGGCTGGCGTGATTTGAAAGTCATTGCGTTTTGATTTTATTCACAATTTACACTTTGTCCCAACTTTCGGAATAGGGGTTGTAGTTGATAAATAATGCATAGGAGACTTTTGGCCCACATTCAGAGTAAAAAAAAAAAAAAATCAGGACTTCATTGCCTTCAGTTACCAGTAGGGGGTGCCATATCAAGCATCAGAGGGTTGAGTTAAAAGCATTTTAATCACGTATTTGTTATCGTTCACAATAAATTAAAAGTTTAGTGAAACACGGGCGCACCGTTCAGGGTATCCTGTGAGAGCAGCGGGCCCCTCTCTGTGTTAGAGGCCCCATGTAGGGACCCCAGAGCCGCCAGGAGCACCAGTCCCAGCAGAGCGCTCCTCATCTTCTGTCTCAGGAATCTTCAGGAACACAGAACCAGGGTTAAAGAGCCATGCAGAGTGAGGGTGTGTGTGTGTTTGTGTTTGTGCATGCATGAGTGTGTGTGTGTGTGTGTGTGTGCGCGCACATGTGTGTAAAAGAAATTAGCTTAAATATTGTGTAACTTGCTGAGATTATACGGTTACGAAAGCGAGAGGTCAGCTCTGAGAACAGACGCATAACAGCACAGTGGAGTCAGGACAGCGGATGTGGGATGGTGATGTCACGCACACATATATAATAACGCACTGCAGCAGCCTCTGCAACAGTGCAGTGGAGTCAGGACAGCGGATGTGGGATGGTGATGTCACGCACACATATATAATAACACACTGCAGCAGCCCCTGTAACAGTGCAGTGCTCTGAGTCCTGTCTCACACCAGCTGACTGTAGCCTGATCGCTGGATCTGCTAAACAAGCTTTCAATTACACTGATGCCCTGGATTTCCCAGAATTCAAGGTTCGGGGCACAGCATGCCACGATAATCTAAAAAATAAACATGGAGGAGTTAATTTATTCTTTATTTTTGGGAAACATCAGCACCTATCAGCATGAGTGAATGGGTGAGCACGCCAAAATCTTTGAGGTGATTCACACAGTGCCACTATCTTCAAGCGGCCTATCCTTTATATAAATCCTGTTTATTACTAATTATCACATGTTAATCCAGTAATAATATTTATTGTAATTACACTGTGTCTAATGGTTTAAACTCAGATAAAAGCCAAAAAAAAAAAAACCCCTCCTAATATGCCCCCAAAAATGCATTGATAAACCAAAATCAAGGAGATTCATGTATTGCCAGATGTCAATGAGTAAAACACTATAATATGCCGATCTACAAGTGCTGCATATGTACATGAGAAAAATATGTATTTAGGAAACCTGTATGCTTATTAAAAACCATATGTTATCTGTAACAATGGGGTGATTTGACGTGTCAATGATGCCGTATAATACAGCCCGTTTTAAATTTATACAGCACTATTTGGTACATAAAGACTGGCCTTGTACAGCAGAGTGTCACTTATGAAAATGATAGATATTTGGTTGAAGTAAAGATTGTGAGAATAATTTAAGAGTATTTCCATTATTTCACCCTGTTTGTATACAGTGTGACAGTGTATTGCATGATCATGTGACCTTTAAGTGGTACGCGTAGAGCTGGTATTCCTGGTATATGTATTTTCAGACCTTGAGGCCACAGTTAATGTGCTTTAGGTTTCAGAGCATTTGATTGGTTCAACTGTAGACCATCTGTGACCTGACCCACAAACAGGCTTTGGGCAAGTTCAAGTGAATGTACGCCTTGTTAGACAAAATCCCCTGTTGTCATCGCACAGCCTTCCGAGAAATGCATCGCAACAAAATAAAAAAACAAGTTAAAAGAATTATGTTCACAATCAAAAATTGAGTTTCCTCCTCAAAATTTTGCTAATGAGGTGAGAGAAGTTTGACACAATTCTACACTTGCTGATGGGGACGTAAAATTTCACGTCTGACCAGCAGTAACCTAAATCTCAACAATATTGTGCACTTAAGACACACAAATATATTTGTTAAGAGTTAAGCTGGACCTTTTTTTCAGGGCATTATGAAGTGTGACTTACATTGTGAGCAAATCCAGCGACAACTTTTCATTTTTTCAAGGCTTTCCAAAAAGGTAGGAGAAAAGTTCATAGCTCAAACATTTGCACAATTTCCTTTATATACTGTGAACTGTCATCTATGTCACAGCACAAAGGAAATTTCAAGAACAGCTTTACAGCAGTGCTCTCTTATTTATTATATTATATATTATTTATATATTCATGTGAATATATTTATTCACTTTACAACACTTACTCCACCGGCTGATAATCTGCACATCCACTGTGTATCTCACCAGCATTTTATTACAGAGTCTTAGTCAATGAGGTCAGTATGGACGCATTAATAAAACAAGATCTGAACCCTGCTTCATAAAACTATGTCAAACTCCATGAATGTTAGATGTTACACCGCATCCTGTATACCTTTGTATGACTGATAAGTTTGATCATCAAAATTAATCTTTCTCGAGACCAGCCTGACTAAATTGCCGTCATTCCCACTCAAGCAAGTTTAAAATCAATAAAAGTTGCACAGGTCCCTCAGATCTTTGAAGAAGACAGCCTTCATGACAGGTCACACTGAAAGGTAAGCAGTGCTCTCTAATTGCAAGAAAACCACCTTCAAACTCTTAGGAATAAAATAATTATCTACCAACCAGCTGAGGCAAAATACTGCATATATTTTCTTTATCAAACTATGTTTCCAGATCTCCCACAGCAGTTTTCTCTAAGATTAAAAGACAATGGCAGGCAGGTAAATCCTTGGTAGTTTGCTGAAGCACTCATTTGCTGTATGACAGGCAGGTAAATAGCTGGTAGTTCACTGAAGCACTCACCTGCTGTGCGCTGGCAGGAGAAACAGCTTGTGTAGATTTGAGTGTGCTGTTCTCCATCAGTACACACTCTATTTATAGTCACCTACTCAGCTCTGATCCCATTAGCGTATTTGTGTTATTGTGACCAGTAATCCAGCCTGTCAACAAAACATGATGTATTTTATCCCTGTGTTAATACTACACACACTGATTTATTTACCCAGCTTTGCATCTTTTACATAAAAGTATGACTTGTCAATGCACAGTAACACAAGCTAGTATTGTCTACCACTGTGGGGAAAAAATTGGATTATAATTATCATTAAAACAAAAAACTTGTTAAGTCGGGTATTGTCTGGGTTGTAAATATTTGTAGATGTCTGCACAGTAGAGAGGAGAAACATTCGTTCTTGCCAGCCCACTGCGGTCACTGTTTACAGAGCACACACTGCTCTAGACTTATTTCTGACAGCAGGAAATGCTACATTCACCCCTACACCCACAGACCAGCCACCTTTAACCTCGTCGAGTCTCCGATTACTGCCTGTCTCGCCAGCGCTGTCACTTGACTCTGAAGGGGCGGAGTCACCATTGCTAATGCTGAATCACAGGAACTTGAGTCAGTACCAGCAGGAGATTCATTAAAGACCAGAGTGTCGCAAGGATTTAACACTGAGAGCAAGTCATCTGCTAAAACCAGGAGCGTAGAGTCCAGGGGTCAGATAAGAAATGAACTGCCGCGTGTTTCCTTGACGTATGAGCTCAGCTGACTGATTCTACTTTTTTATTCTATTTTATTTTACCTTTATTTACCAGGCAAGTCATTCAGAAAAAAATTGTTTACAATGGCAGCCTGGCAAGTGACAAGTGCTGCTTGAGAGAAGGGGAGAAGGGATTTAAAAAAAAAAACATGTTAAAAGATCAAAATACTTCAATTTAACTAAACTTAATGTAAGCACAGTAAAAAAAAAGGCAATCAATAACAACAAAAATATCCATAAGAGTGAGATAGAGATATTACATGGCAGAGAAGCAGTCGCAGGAATTGGCGAGTATGAATGAGATTGCATCTTTCAAGGCAGAAATAGTAGCAAATTTATCCAGTTTTAGGTTTTTTTTTTTTTTTTTTTTGTAGAGCACTCTAGTCACAGGGAGCAGAGGGTTGACCTAATGAGGTGTCTGCTTTTGAGATTTCTAATTGGATATTGATTGAGGACCGGTTGCTGCGTGTGACAGACATTGGGTGCAGCAGGTGACACGAGCAAAGGGGTGATAGACCAGGAAGGGCCATAAATGAGAGTGAACCAGTGACAGTTTTGGAAGCTGCGAAGGGAGGGCCAGTTGACCAAAGAGGAAAGAGTGCTGGGATATGTTTCAAAGGGAGCATCTGTTGCAAACCGGATATCAGAATGGCAAAAAGCATCAAACTTGCAAAAAGTACCCTTGCATGCTGACCTGTAAATTATGTCATCATAACCAAACGTAAAAAGAATGGTCATTTGTATAAGGGCGATCGTGTTTGGCAGAGGAGGTAAAGGAGGAACGAGTTCCATAAAGGAAACTGAGTTTGGCCTTTATCTTGAACTGCAGTTTTGAAATATTGTGGGGAAAGGATATCATGCTGTTTAGTCAGATGCCCATGTAAACCCTATGACTTCATAAAGGATAGCTCCCTTACTGGTGGTGATGTTGAGGGCTGGACGGGGCACAGCACCCTTCTGTCAAAACTACACAACCTTAGACTAGGAGGTGTCAAGAGACACTCTGAGGTGGTAGAAAACCTGTTGCAAGTAGGGGAAGCTATTACTAAGTGTGGAATGTACAGCATCCGGGGAGGTACCAGCCGCACAAGGAATTGTATCATTAGCATATAAGTGAATGAGAGAGTTACCAACTGTCTGAGGGATGTTATTAATGTATGTAGTAAACAGTGTGGGACCAAGTATGGAACCTTGAGGGACACCCCTGGTGACTCTTCAGTTCTAATTACCCATGAGAAATGGAGCAGTTAACATCGCCAAGAGATTTCAGGGCACTGTTCAAACCCAGACGTCTTCATCTTTACTGCCACTCACACGCACAAACCCTCATCTGGCCCTGTCTGTATGGGACTATCATTTAAAGTATTCTTTAAGTCTCTAAACTACCCTGGATTGGTGAGCTGCCAAGGGTGTGTCCCTGGTTTTTGCCCATAGTCAGCTGGGTTAGACTCCAGCTCCCCTGAGGCTATAATGAGGAGGTGGTATAGATAATGGGAGGGTGTAGTCTCTAAAGATTTGGAAATTCATTGCTGTCCTTTCTTGTTCACAACAGTCAAACATCATTAAAAAAAACCATGAATTTTACTGCACTGAAACCAACACAGGTAAAGGTCATGCATTAATGTAATTTGATGCAGAGCAAATAAGGGACCACTTGCACAGGGGATTTTGACGGAGAATGAGATGAACTAATAATAGTTTTTAAAGATTTTCTGTGTTTCAGAGGGAAGTTTCAGGGTGAGACACTGGTAGCATGGCTGCCTGTCACTCACACAGAGACTTATGAGTGGGACAGAGCCATTGGCCATGGGCCATTTCTCAAAGAGCAGGCTGCCAATTACATAGGCTGCAAAATCATTGCAGGTTGTTCAATTGTGAATGCACTTTTGAATACAGTCAAGAAATGCAGCCTTGACCTTGCCTGATATCAGACAAAATTGTCAGCTCGTTTCCACTCTGTTTCCATGTTACATTTTGTCTGACATCAGGCAAGATGAAGGCTGCATTTCTCGGCTTTATTTGAAAGCTCGTTCACAATGGAACTGCTTGTAATGACAAAGCTGCCCAGAAATGCAGCTTACCAAGGCTGCAGCCTATGCTTTGAGAAACAGCTGTTAAATCTTGCGCAAAATCCTCCACGCTCCACCCACCTTTGCTGTTGTACCCAATCAGATCCAGGGCTCTACAGCAGAGAGGAGGTCATGACCTCTGGCTGTTCTCAAGTCTGCTGCTCTGTTTAACAACTCATTAGCCAATCAGGCCGCTGTGTGAATTAGATTAGGCTGCTCTGGCAAAGATAGAAAGAAAAGCACTCTTAAATTAGACAGTTGCTGTTATTTACAGACGTGGGACCTGACCTGGGTCATCCAGTGGGGAAGAGCGGCAGAGTGGGACTCTGTGTTGGGGAGATTTCACATGTGGGGTTAGTGGGGTTTGATTACTCAGTGGAACGATTTGAACGCTGCCATATTCTAGTCTGGAACAGTATGTTTTATTTCCATATTATTTTTGCAGGCTTTGATTTAAGATTTATGCTGATTTTAAATAGTTGTTTAGCCCTAATCTGTAATGGGCGGTGATAGGACGCCAGGTGCCGCGACCAGCGAGAGAAAGAGCAAAGAGCAGCCCAGATAAGAGACAAACACAAAAGAGGTAAAAACCTCCGGTAAAGGCTCGCGCTTCCAAGGACAAATAAAAGTCCGCAAAACGGAAGCAGTGCGAGAGAAAATAAACAACAAGAGAGAAGATTTCTGAAAGAAGCAATTCCTAACAATAAAGGAATATAACAAATCACTAGGAAGATTAAACTAGAGATTTTCTCCGGCCGAAGTGCTAGAAACAAACAGACACTCTAGCAATAGGCGTGGCGAACCCCCAGTCATATATATAGAGTCCGGAAAACTCCGCCCCAGCTCAATCTGCCAGCTGGGCCAGGAATTCGATGGACAAGAACTCCGATATCGTCCCGGACGATAGAACAAAGAAAGGTCCAACAAACAAACGCACGCCTAAACCATGACATAATCTGATTTACAATCAGTTCAAAGACTCTTCACCAAGGAAGCTGAACGTCCTAACTTATGTGAGTGATAGTCCATAGATTGGAGACTAAGCATTTTATCGGAAATTTCAATAAATGAACTTTATGTGGGGAGCAGTGCAATGCTGTATGTGTACGTGGTGGAAATTCCCAGAAACTGAAACTGGCGGCCGAAATGTGGTTTGGCCGCACTTCAGGCAACTTGACACTGGGAGGCGACAAATTACCGGATCATATCAGGAGAATTAGAATAAAATTAAAATAGATCTGTGGCCATAATTCATTTGCTCTGGCTGAAAACACCTATACATTCAGACTTTTATTTGAGAAAAAGTTTCAAAATCACGTGGGTTTTATTTCAAGATTAGATCAATTTCTAGCAATTACATAGCGATTAATAACGATAATTTATGGACAATAATCGAGGGAAAACAATCAGAAGTAGAGCAAAAATAAAGAGTTCTTCCCTGTCATCCTCTTTATTGTCAGGCCAACATAATAACTTACTGTTTTAAGGGATATTATTATTATTATTATTATTATTATTATTATCTTCATCATGTGCCCTTGAAGAAAGTAGTTATTTATTCCCGAGTGCTCTTGTCAGGCAGTACTGGTGTAGGATGTGATGTAAGTAGAGGTGAGGGCATTATATCACCTCTCATAATGTTGCTCGCCGCTCTGGTGGCTATTTAAGGTACTACATCTCCACAGGAAATGTGTCGCTGCAGCTGGTGCCCGGCCCAACCCAGTCCCTGGGGCTATACCGCCCTGTGGGATTTTACTCCAACCCAACAAAGCACAGCTCATTTAACAGCAACAGCAGGCCAGGAAGCCTTTACTTAGCTAATGTTGTATTTTATTCTGACGACGGTGATCTCACGGAGTAGATGTTTTGTTTTATCTTTGGGCTGTAAGATAGCGAGCACACATATCCCCTGAAGACTGAATTCTAAGACCCATTGGGTCTCATTTATGAATTTGCGCAGATTTCAAACCAAAATGATGCATATCCTCAAAAAAAAAACAGCAGAAAGTAAAAAAAAAAAAAAAATTCCTGATTTGTAAAACTGTAGGTGGGGTTCTCTGAAAGTAATTTTTATTTAATTAATCAGGATGAACATGAAATTTTTCACATGAGCATAATCTTATTAACTTAGCTAGCTTTTTTTAAACCCTCTGAGTGCTGAATACATTTTCAAGGATTAAAAATGTCATTATCCTGAGCTGTTGAAAACCTATCATGTGGCAACTTGCTTAAAAGAGCCCCCACAGGGGGCCACAAAAATGGTGAACATATAATTTCTGTTCCGCTTATAAATGAGATCCCAGGATAGTTTTTTTTTTTTTTTTACCTGTAGGTTCTCAAACTGTCCGCCAGGGCCCAAATGGGCTCACTGCTGTTAGGTCTCGCATACACTCACCATGAAGGACAAAAAAACTTACTATAAATTATCCGATTCCCCTCCAAATGTGCAGGCAAATTACAGACTTCACTGAATGACTTATGATTCCAACATACAGTACACTCTGACATACACTCACAAACATGCGTGCGCGCAACACACTCTCACACAGACACACACACACACACACACACACACTCTCACACACACACTCACATGCACACATACACACACATCAACACACACACACTCATATACACACACACACACACTTAAACACTCTCACACTCACCAAGGCACCGCCACACCTTTGCTTCCTTATTAGGACATACTTCAGGCTACATTTTTAGTATGGGATGGGCCGCAGAGCTGGGCGTTTTCACATCGAGTGGGCCGGCCGGTCCTGTTCAGGCTTGATAGAAAGAGGTTTTCCAAACCTGTAACCCGTCCAGAGAAAAATGTGGATTACACATGAGCACAACTTTCTAACACTGCCACCATTTTGGAAATACTGTGCGTGAACACTTCACATTCAGAGCAAGCAGTAAACATTTTCAGTGAACAGTCCTCCTGATTGCTAACTGATACAGTATGTACATTTATCACATTAATTCATAAAACGGTTCATCAAACAACACTCCCATTCTGAACCATTTCCTTGTTTGAGAACTCATCTTTGTAGTAGGCCTAGTTTTATTGAACATTGAATATCTAACAATTGAAATGAAATGAAATGTATTTATGAATCATTATAAACGTTTTCAGTAAGAAGGAAGTTTAAATACTCAACACCAAATTATCAAGATTAAAAAGTTTCGGTAGAATTGGCTGTTCAGAAGTCCACCTATTTTCTCATCAGTGTCGTCTCCTCCAAGGAACTCCAAAGTAGTCTCCACGGCATGACCAGCCATAAATATAATTACAATGGCACAACCCTCGCGTGAATTCCCTTTTGCGTCTCCTCCGGGAGTCCTCCCATCCACCAGCTTGCGTGCCTTTAACGTAGATACGTTGTCACTTTTGACGGGTTTGAAGTCCGCTATGCCTGCTCTGCCAGGTGTTATGCACTTGTGTTCCCCATTCCCTAACGTGTTTGTGGCGTATATAACACATTATTGCTATGAGTGTGCAAGCTGCTGGATTGTCACTTGCTATATGCCCTTAAACCAACCAGTCAGTATCTCTCTAGTTTAGAGTTTATCGTCTTTGAACTATTTGTAATCTTTAATGACGGTAAAATACAGAAATACTCTTCCCAGTCTTATTAACCCTTTAAGCGCTGAATAAATTTTCAAGGAATTAAAAATGTAGTTATCCTGAGCTGTTGAAAACCTATCATGTGGCAACTTGTTTAAAAGAGCTCCCCTGCGGGAGCTCTTTTAAACAAGTTGGCACATGATAGGTTTTCAACAGCGTCTGATTTTGATATCATACATTGTTGCCCATGGCGCTGAAAGGGTTAATATAGGAACAAGCTCCTGTTGGAGGAAAAACCCTTTTTCATACCAAGGCAGGCAGAGAATCATCCGATTCAAACACAGATCCGCTGAAAAACCTTGAAATAAAACAATCCTTCGTTTGCAAACCGAACAAGAGAATGGGGAACTGTAATCCAACATCAAACCATACAGGCTCGTCTTTTATTGACACATTCCAGTAATTTTATTACATCTGAGCAGGCTTCCCTCCCATCACGAGATGCCCGGTCCCATGGCCTTGCCATGTTATTGTTTTGGCTGAGCAATAAGATTTGACATGAGCACTTGCTACTGCCAGGGCAAAGACTTCTGGGCTTATCTTTGAACTAGAGACATAAACATTCATCTTACAGACTGTCTCACAGGTGCAAAGAGGACAGAGGCCTAATTTGGTCGAAAACGCGTGCGTCATACAGAGTATATTTCTAATCATCTAAATTGTATCGTGTATGGTTTAATAATAATCAGACTATCACGTGGTCAATCAAAAAATTACTTTAACACTCCAAAGCCTTTCTCTCAGTCTCCAGGATTGGGACCGCATTCTGGTTAAACAGTCTTTTGTTATGGTTCTGTGTTTTGATTTCATGCTCATGTGTTCATCGCCATGTCTTTTCTTTATTCTTTTTGCTTATTATACATTCCGGTTTTCTGTTTATGCCATTTCTGTATTCATTGCACTTGTCACCCCTGTCTTGTGATCTAGTTGGTTCAGTCCGTCTCCCCAGTCTGTGTGCTTACCTGCTTCGGGTGATTTCAATGGTTTCTGGTGTTTCATATTATTACTTCAATTCTCGTTTACTTCCTTCGCCTTACTTTCCTTGATTACTAATAATACTAACATTTATATTTTGTATCATAGTGTACTAACTTAACTAATCCATGTATATATTACTAACTTACTAACGAGCACTTGGGTTAATTTGTAGAACTGCACCCCTACTAATTACTACTAATTCAATCTCAGCAATCGCCCTGTTCTAGTCGCCACCTCTTGCTTTGCTTTCCCTGTCTCGTCCTGAGTTTCCGCGAGATCTCTCGCACGTGCTTAATTGCTATCCTGCACTCATTGTCTGTGCACTTAGAACTCCTTGACTGGAGCTGTTTATCTGTCATAGGATGTCTGCGTGGATCCTGTCCGTGTCTTGGCTTTTGCCAATTGTTTGAGGTTTAGGACTTCCCCATGCGTGCTTCCCTCTGTAATTAGTCTTATCCAATTCACCTGTTCCCTGCATAGCATGTGACTTCCCTCTTGTCTATTTAAAGTCTTCACTGCAGTTCATTCTCTGTCAGAACGTTGATCAATACTCATTTGTGCAGAGCTCCTCGTATGCCTTTTGTTTATTGCTTCTTCACAACTGTTTTGTCTGACCTCGAGATTGCCTTGCCCTCACCATTCTTGTTTTGCCTTTTTGGATTTTGACCTATTTTTGTACGACCACAATTTCTGTTTTGGATGCCCGGTGTATGACCTACTCTCCTGGATTCTGACTACGATTTTTGGCTTACTGTTTATGTCCCATTGCACATCTGCCTTACTGGTTCTGACCCCTGCCTGTCCTTTAGACTTCGCTTTTTGGATACTGTTTTTGGCTTGGCAATTCCTGTGTCTTCTGGTCCCAACCCATTTTGCAATAAAGGCTTACGATTTTTGGAATTCCTGTTCTCGCGAGTGGTTCCTGAACACACCGTCACATCTTTAGTCTGTTCCTCTGCCCCGTTTATTCGGAACACCTCCCAAGCCTTCTGCAATCATTGGGATCAGGACTACGTTCCTGCTAAACTCTCCAGACCTACCATCTGATAGTTCTCCTTCTGGCTACAGTCCCGGGACAGCACTGGCCAGGTGTGGACATACCCCAAACTCAAGCCCACTACCATCTGAACTGTGTCATTCTGCTCTGCACTCGATCCCTCTGTCTACTGTATTACTGTCGATAAACCCAACTACTGGATTATACTGTTTGTATCTGGTGCCTAATCTGGATCACAGCATACAATGTGCAAGTTATGAGGACTTTATGCATTGTTTCTGGTGACACTATGCATTCTGTTCCAGTGTCTTTGTAAAATCAACAGCACCTGATTTTTTTTTTTTTTTTTTTCACATGTATTTCACAGCCTCCTAAATTTACATGCTGTGTCACAGAAAAGTCATCGTTCATCGCAGCCATCACAGTTGTGCGCTGCTCTGCTATCTAGTTTCGTGTGGGTATCCTCGCTGGACTAATTAGCCATCGATTCCCTGATGTATGAAATTAATATCTACAGTTTGTTCAGAGTCAGCAGGTTTGTGCATTTCAGCTAGCCTTGACCATGGAGTTGGACCTCTATCAATTTCATTTCTTGCATTCAAGATGAATAGACTTGGCAATGGGACTGTGCTGTAATAATGCTTGCATAGCAGTTCTGTTCCAAGTCTGAA
The DNA here is from genome assembly GCA_029692085.1 of Gymnothorax javanicus. NCBI lineage: Eukaryota > Metazoa > Chordata > Actinopteri > Anguilliformes > Muraenidae > Gymnothorax > Gymnothorax javanicus. Next base: position 10,532,109 of record CM056197.1, read on the forward strand.
TTTGCACACTGTTAACACATTTCTGCTTTTATTTTTTTTTATACCTTATGTTATGCTGTAAATATGAAAAAATATCTTTCAGATAACTGGCTCTATGAACTGTGAAATACATTCCTCTTTTTTTCTGGCTGGGTTAAACAAAGTATAGTATTTTCATAAGAGCACTCTTTCATGAGAATGTACTTGTTTATAAAGCACTTGTTTGGATGTATAATGCACCACTTAAAAACTTTCAAAATGGTGTACAGGTCAATCTTTACATTTTCACTTTTTTCCTGGAATCCTAGAAGTAAACTCAAGTTCCATTTAGATTCTCATCAACATACAAATGCATGCTTCATGACAGCCTATTTTATCACAGCTGCCACTGCAGATAAACTGCCAGTCAAAAGTTTTATGGAAATATTTGTTCACATTTGTGGGGAAAAAAAAATAACGAGTAATTATGAAAATAACTTCTATGGCACATGGCAGATCTGAACAATGGGAAGACAAATATTATTTCAATGGATAGAGACCTAAATTTTGGGGTCAATAAAATAAGTCAATTTTTGGCTAAATGATTGGGAGATTTTTTTATTTTCCAATAAGGGAAGTAAAATCAAGCTATTTTGGTACAAATGGGACAGATTAATCAGAGATGTGACCCAGAAGTTCAGCATATTTAAAGTAACTTCCACAGTACTTTTGGGTGTGAGCCGTCAGAATCAAATGACTGTCCTTGAAGACAATGCCATGAATCCGCTTGCCAACTATCATAAAAGTTAACTATTTAGGAGATTTCTTGAGGGAAAACAAGGTCTTTACATTTTTTCTTCTCTGACTGCTTAGATGTTGTGAGTGTTCAAAAAGTTTTGACTGACAGCGTACATATGCTATCATTCTTTAAATCGCAGTTACAGTAACACCTGGCAAGACTGATCAAATCAAATCCCAGATTTCTCCTCCAACACATGACCCATCAGTGCTTGATGTCCCATCCAGCACTCAGCCACACTGAGTCTGAATCCCTCTCCCAACTCAGCGGGATTATTTGAAATATAAAGCCCACAAATTGCCCCATGGACATCTTACCCTTGGGTGTCTTCAAAGAGATACCGCCAATTATGAGAGACAGCATTACAGACATAATAAATAACAGGCTATTAAATAACCCTGTTCTATTTATTTTTGAATATGCAGAGTTTCAGCCCCTACTGAAAAAAAAACTACTCCTGGCACAATAGTCCTAAAGAACTGAATGCCCATTTTGAACAGGCCATTTCTGTCAAAAATACTGGAAAAGGTTACCCTCTACCAGCAGGTCTCCAGGCCTAAATAGGCACAATATCATTGAGAAGTTTCATTCTCATATTAGGTAACTACACAACACAGAATTGGCGCTTTTCAGAGTGTCTAACGACCTGTTGCTCCCAGTGGATCCCAGGTCCTAGGCGGTGTCGATTTTAATTAACGCTAGAGCGGCTTTTGATGCGGCTGACCAAAATATTTTCCTGGATTGTCTTAAATGTAGTGGTGGGATTTAGTGCATAGTCTAAAACTGGTTTGCTTCATGTCTGCAGGGTTTCAGTAAGGATAGAAAGACTGCCGTCATCATTTGCACCCATAATCTATGGTGTCCCGCAAGGGTCCATTTTATGCCTGCTAAGATGTTATTCCCCTGGGCAATATTTTTTAAAAATAGAATATGTCATATTAATGCTACACCACTGATACACAGCTGTGCCCTTCATTAAAAACTGATGATGCCTCCTGCTTGACAGCATTGATCACCTGTTTAAATAATGTCAAAAAATGGGATGGATAAAAACTTTCTCCAGCAAAATAAGAGTAAAATAGAACTCCTTAAATGAAAAGCTTGTTGTCCTTTTTGCCTCCTCTCTCAATTTTGAGAGACAAATAAGTGCAGTCATTAAGAGAAGCTTTTATCAACCCCAGTCAACTTCTAGACTCAAACCCTTTCTCTCTCCAAAAGACTTAGAGGCAGTTGTCCATACATTAATATCCTTTTTCTTGGATTAATGTAATCTTCATTGTGGTATTACATAAGCCTCCCTTTCCCAGCTTTAACAGGTTCACGAAGCCACAGCTGGGCTCCTGACTGGCTTAAAAAAGGGACTGAATCTCATTTATCCAGTGTCGCCAGTCCAACACTGGCTACTCATAAAAATTCTGCTTGATTTTGAAGTTTTCCTATTTGTTGTCAAAGCTGTGCATAGATTGGCACCATATACATATCTGACATCTCCCCCCTTATTCCGCTGCACAGTCTCTCACATCTTTTCCTAAGAAGCCCCTGTCATTCCCACCAATGCATTTTCTGTTGTTGTCCTTAACCTGTGGAATACTTCAGGACTTGAAATCAGGTCATCACCTTCCACTGCTTTGTTTAAATCATGTTTAAAAACCCCTGCTTTTGATGTTTGATGTTTTGCTCTGATTGTGTCAAAACTGTGGTGCTGTTTCTTGTTCTGCTCAAATTTATTATTTGTTTGTTCTTACAAGCATCTGTGTCGCTCTTATTTGCCTGCATCTTTTAGTCATATAAAATTTTTTTCCCTTTTTCATCCGTTTGTTTTAGAGCTGTATAGATTTTATGGAAGCATATACAGTGCCATGAAACAGTATTTGCCCCTTTATAGATTTCTTATTTTTTTGCATATTTGTCACACTTAAATGTTTCAGATCATCAAACAAATTTTAATATTACACAAAGATAACCCGAGTAAATACAAAATGCAGTTTTTGAATGATGATTTCATTTATTGAGGGCAAAAAAAGCTATCCAAACCTACCTGGCCCTATGTGAAAAAGTAATTGCCCCCCCCAGTTAAATCATGAATTAACTGTGATTAACCACATTTTTTTAGTTCAATTTCACTAACCACACCCAGGCCTGATTACTGCTAGACCTGTTGAATGAAGAAATCACCTAAATAGAACCTGTCTGACAAAGTGGAGTAGACTAAAAGATCTCAGAAAGCAACTCATCATGCCGTGATTCAAAGAAATTCAAGAACAGATGAGAAACAAATCATTGACATCTATCAGTCTGGAAAGGGTTACAAAGCCATTTCTAAGGCGAACTTTCTCCAGCGAACCACGGTGAAAGCCATTATCCATAAATGGAGAAAACTTTGAACAGTGGTGAACCTTCCCAGGAGTGGCCGGCCTACCAAAATTATTCCAAGAGCGCATCGATGGCTCATCCAGAAGGTCATAAAAGAACTCAGAACAACATCTAAAGAACTGCAGGCCTCACTTGCCTCAGTTAAAGTGAGTGTTCATGATTCAACAATAAGAAAGAAACTGGGCAAAATGGCATCCATGGGAGAGTTACTAGGCAAAAACCACTGCTGACCAAAAAGAACACAAAGGCTAGTCTCACATTTGCCAAAAAAAAAATCTTGATGATCCCCAAGACTTTTGGGAAAATATTCTGTGGACTGACAAGACAAAATCTGAACTTTTTGGAAGGTGTGCGCCCCATTACATCTGGCATAAAACTGACACAGCATTTCATAAAAAGAACATCATACCAACAGTCAAACATGGTGGTGGTGGTAGTGTGATGGTCTGGGCTGCTTTGCCACTTCAGGACCTGGATGACTTGCCATAATTGATGGAACCATGAATTCTGCTCTCTACCAGAAAATCCTGAAGGAGAATGTCTGACCTTCAGTTTGTGACCTCAAGCTCAAGTGCACTTGGGTTATGCAGCAGGACAATGATCCGAAACACACAAGCAAGTCCACCTCTGAATGGCTTAAAAAAAACAAAATGAAGGTTTGGAGTGAGATAGTCAAAGTCCGGACATAAATCTGCTTGAGATGCTGTAGCATGACCTTAAACAGGCCGTTCATGCTCGAAAACCCTCAAATGTGGCTGAATTAAAACTATTCTGCAAAGAAGAGTGGGCCAAAATTCCTCCACAGGGATGTGAAAGACTCATTGTCAGTTATCGCAAACGCTTGATTGCAGTTGTTGTCGCCATGGGTGACACAACCAGTTATTAGGTTAAGTGGGCAATTACTTTTTCACATAGGGCCAGGTAGGTTTGGATAGCTTTTTTCCCTCAATAAATGAAATCATCATTTAAAAACTGCATTTTCTATTTACTCGGGTTATCTTTACCTATACTGGACAAATAAAGTTAGGGATCACCCCAAATTCTGAATTTGAAACATTTGATAGTTTGTATTTTTTTCCATATCATATTTTAATTTTGAAAAGTTGGGTGATCCCTAACTTTCTTTGTCCAGTATAGTATTAAAATTTGTTAATACTAGTTAAGTGTGACAAATATGCAAAATATGCAAAAAAATACAAAATCAGGAAGGGGGCAAATACTTTTTCAGGGCACTGTATGTTCTCTCCCTTTTATTTTGTTCAGTTGACTTCCTTGGAACAGCTCTGAGGCTCAACACTCATTGTTTTTGAATGCGCTTTATAAGCACATTTGACTTGACCTTTTCCTCTGGCCTGGAGACAAAGCAGGAAAGAGATAATTATTTGCACTTCAAACGTGTTTGCAAGATCATGCTCCTGTTTGGCAAACCCCAAGTTTTATATGCAATACATTTTTCTTGTTTCTTGGTGTGACATGTAAAAAGACTTAATGATAAAAACCACTGTCACAGCTATTACAACTTGCCTGTCAACACTTTAGTGATTGCGAAGCTAAAAATGTTTCTTCCGATAATATGTATCGGAAAGGCAGTGATAAAAAAGTGTTTATTTTGCCTAAGTCCCCCACATGACAACATGCAAAGCAGACCATAAAAACTGATCATTTTTAAATGAGCTTGGTGCCAAGAAAAGTAATAATTGCTCAGGCTACCTGTAAGGTGGCTCATGTCTAGATCTATCTATCTATCTATCTATCTATCTATTATCTGTATATCTATTCATTGTCGAAGTTGAGAATTGGAAATTACTCAGAAGCATTTGGGTATTGTGCCATGAAAATGAGGCTATGCACAAGGTCACTATCAGTATTCATCTAGTAATGAGTAGCCCGAGCGAATGCCTACTTGGCGTTTAGTTATTATATTGAAACCGTCCTGAAGCCGTCGGCAACACTGGAACGTTGATCCCCCAAAGCAATACCTCCAGCCCGTCCTACGGTGGCAGCCAGACTTGCATATTGAAATCGTAAAGTAGTGCCTCTAGTTTGTATAGTTCGTTGACCCCACCTTCCTGGGACCGCAAGTTTACACACTCGCTGTACTCTTCAAAATCGTCCGATTTTAATAAACTTGGTGTCATTTGAAAACTCTTAACCAGAAGCTGCTAAATCTATAAAGTTTACATGCCTTTCATGATGTATGGCAAAACGGCAAAATTCATAGCTCCCAATCTGGCCACCAGGGTCTTGCCTTGCGAATAGCCAATTGGAAATTAGCCTCAAGGCTGCCTTGCGCATAGCGACGAACTTTTGGGAAGCCCATGGGAGAACATGCTAACTCCTCGCAGAGAGGTCCCAGGCCGGGTTCTAACACAATGGAAGGACCAAACAAAAAAGACCACAATGGAAATAAGCACTTATTTGAGAGCTTTATTGAGTTATCCTGGCAATTTTTTTTTTTTTTTTTTTTTTTAGTGTGTATGTTCAGTCGTTTCTATTTTATTGTCACACATTATATTATGTTTTAGCCTGCCAATAAATCTAATCTAATGTAATCTAATCTAACACACAATCTTATTTTTCAAATGATATTTTGACGCCTTGTGCACCACAATACAAATGCTATTTAATTCCATTATATTCCAAAGAAGGCAGACATCTCTACTGCCGATATCTCCAAAACTCGGCAACTCACACCAAAACAATCTCAATGTATTAATCTCACAACAGCTGAGATGGAAAAAAAAAGAAGTTTTTTTTTTATTTTGGGGTGGCCTGTAGCTTTAAGACAAATTAAAAGCTTGTTAAAAATCCCACTATGGCAAATGTGGTTGGAACGAAAAGCCTATTATCATATCCAGAGGGAACCAAAGACCAACGCTGAGAATCGCTCGCCGGTGGGTGGTTTTGGCTCTATGTGCATGCGGCATACACGACCATATAACCATTACACCCATAGACATATATGTCTATGATTACACCGCGGTTCACTCCAAAGATCACCGCCCCCTAGGAAGTGACGTCAAAATATCTGAGGAACTAACTCGAAACGTAAAGAATTTGCAGAGACACACACTGTCTGTTTGAAACGCGCAAGAAAGATTGTGATAATAGAAAACACAGCGGTTATTGGAGTACAAGCGTGTCAGACAAAGGAAAGACGAAATCGAGCTTATCATAGCTCAAGGGGAGGTAAGTACACAGACCAAATGAAGTGACGACTGACCTTTCGTTGTTTATGCTTAACTGGGTGAAGTTAGCCAGCTAATGTGTGTATTGTGGCCGATGCGGCTTGCTAACGCTGGTGGTAACATCCCCATAGAAGCCATTGATGTTACGATACATCGATTTTTTGCACTGTGGTGACGGGAGATGCAAAAAAATCGCAGGAATTAGTTTGCAAGCTCTTTGGTTTTGTGTTATTTCTGGTTATCGCCAAAATGGATTTGATGTCTCATCAAATAACTAGCTGTATGGCTAGCTGCTTATTTAACGTTAGCTATACCAGCTAACGCTGATAGCTAATCGTTTATTCCCAGGTAGCCAGTTTCTAGCTACATGTGTGGCGCCTCTTCAGCGTCGCATTATGTGGTACACATAAGGTTTGCGCGCATTATATGGTGCACATAAGGTTTGCGCGCATTATATGGTGCACATAAGGTTTGCGCGCATTATATGGTACACATAAGGTTTGCCCGCAATATATGGCACACATAAGGTTTGCATGCATTATATGGCACACATAAGGTTTGCGCGCATTATATGGTACACATATGGTTTGCCCGTATTATATGGTACACATAAGGTTTGCGCGCATTATATGGTACACATAAGGTTTGCGCGCGTTATATGGTACATGTAAGGTTTGAGCGCATTATATGGTACATGTAAGGTTTGCGCGCATTATATGGTACACATATGGTTTGCGCGCATTATATGGTACACATAGGTTTGCGCGCGTTATATGGTACATGTAAGGTTTGAGCGCATTATATGGTACATGTAAGGTTTGCGCGCATTATATGGTACACATATGGTTTGCCCGTATTATATGGTGCACATAAGGTTTGCCCGCATTAGATGGTACACATAAGGTTTGCGCGCATTATATGGTACATGTAAGGTTTGCGCGCATTATATGGTACACATAAGGTTTGCCCGCATTATCTGGTACACATAAGGTGTGCGCGCATTATATGGTACACATAAGGTTTGCGCGCGTTATCTGGTACACATAAGGTTTGCGCGCATTATATGGAACACATTAGGTTTGCCCGCATTATCTGGTACACATAAGGTTTGCGCGCATTATATGGTACACATAAGGTTTGCGCGCATTATATGGTACACATAAGGTTTGCGCGCATTATATGGTACACATATGGTTTGCCCGCATATGGTACACATAAGGTTTGCACGCATTATATGGTACACATAAGGTTTGCGATCACTGTGTTCGGTGTCCTGACATTGTCGAACTGGGGTTATGTGAATTAGCTTAAATGGCCCGATAATGTTTCTCGTAAGGATGCCAATTTAGCTTGCTACCGGACATGCACGATGTTATTACTCCACTGTAACTTACGTATTTGGTCTGTTATTGGATGATTTCGGTCACTTTAAGGAAGTAATATGTATATTATTTTGTGGTTATGTCATGTGTTTTCTCTTATTTCCGGCTTAGAATATTTCTAGTGATATGAAAGCGTTGCTAAAACCATCAACACTCCTAGGTTTCTAAAGAATAATTGGAGTTTACGCGTTATTTGACAGCACTGGAAACCTGGTGAACTAAGTAGACCTCTTACCCCTAACGTCAATAACCCTGTGAATTATAGGTTCAGAAATATGCACATAAAATGTTCTTAGCAGTGTTTTTTATCCCTGATGTAACAGTTAGAGATGCACCGAATTTTCTGCCACCGAAACAATACGGCCGAAACAGGATGTTGTGATGACGCAAGCAAAAACCGCAGCCAGCACGCGCCTGTCCGGACTTTTATTCCGTCGATTTAGTTAAATATTTATGTGTTTAAATCAGGGGACGCGCACTACCCTCACCACGTTATGGCACTAAAGTCCGCGAGTGATTAATTGTAATTTCTGTTTGACATTGTCCTGATGCATAGGATAGCAGCTGGTGTTGTGTCCGATTTGTAGCACCTTAAATAACGTACGCCTTAAAACGCAAAGCAATGATATCCGTAAAAGGCATAGAGTATTCATAGAAAAAGGCAATATGTATCATCAGTATTCCATAATGTAACTACAACCCCTGGAAAAAAAAAATATGGAATCACCCCAAACCGAGGACGTTAATTTACCTTTTTTCCTTCAAAACAAAGAAGCAAATAACACATGACAAAACAATTATTGTTTATTAGTTTGACATTCAGGCTTCAGAAACATTTCACTTTGAAATTGAAGGCGAAACACGTAGCAAATGCGCAAATCGCAGGAGATGGCAGAGTATGAGAATTTATCGCTTTACGATGCGTCATCTCATCTGTGATACCTTTCCTAAGATCAAAATGCTTCATCAGCACCCGTAAAGTTATTTTCCGCGCAATTTTCGTAAAATAGGGGCAGCATAATAACTTTCTCAAGGGTAATTGGGGGAACACCGTTGCTTCAAATTTCGCTACGAACAGGGTCACAGGCAAAGAAACGAATTTCATCAATGCAGCAGGTTCGCTGAACAAACGAAACCTTGTTTGAAAAGTAAGGCAACGCACAGTATATTTATCAAGCTGCCTAAAACAACGCACGTTTCAAAAACACAATTTGAAGACCTGTTTCAGTGATGGCAAGTGAAGCCAATTTCCTACCGATAATGCGGAAGCGATTTGTCTTTCGCAGAGACGATTCTCTGTGACCAATCAGTGGGCTGCTGTGTTGTCACGTAACATTTTTAATTTTTTTCAGCAGCCAGTAATAGGCCAGTCAGTTGTAGGCCTGTAGGTTATTCATGAGTGGGGCCAAGTAAAACATTTTATTTATTATTTTATTTTATATTGTGCTTTGTTGGAATGTCAGTGCTAAATAAATATTTTCATAATTTTGTAATTGATTTATTCTTTGAAGCATGAATATTAATTTATGTAATTGCAATGCCTTGACTTTAGTTGGGTAAGTACACAGTCATAGCCATAAATGCAATGGTACTAAAAATTGGCGCAATAATTTCTTTCGGTGTTTCGGTTTTCGGCCAAGCGTTTCTCATTTTCTGTTTTGGGCCATTCTCAGTCACGTGTGTGACCAAAAATGTAACAAATAGTAGAAAAAATCTCCTCCAATTACAAAAGCATTGGAGGTTCATGATTGTGGACCTTGTATAGGAGTACTACTTATCCAAGTCTATCAAGTAAAAATGTTATTTGTTACATTAACTTTAACTACTTAAGGTCAGAGGTCAAAAACGACTGGTCACGTGTGTGACTTCACACGGAAACAGGTTTTTCATAACTCTATTTGACTTCAAAAACTCTGAGGTTGAAAAATCTAGAATTTTCATAGTTTTGGGGTATGGAGAATAGCAAGGAATAAATTTGATACCTTTCATTAATTTTCAAAGTATTTCTTTATTTGATGACATCTGGTCATGTGTGTGACATTTTGGTTCACTTCTCAAAGAATGGCCCTTTTTTGGTTTTGGCCAACAATTTTCATTTCGGTGCATCCCTAGTAATAGTCTTTACTGGAGATGTAAATTGGCTTGTTGTATTTCCGCTTCAGATCTCAAAATGAAATATCCTCGTGAAATCTCATCGAAATGGCAACATAAAGTAAAGGCTTATTCGTGTTGGCTGGAAAATGTAGGTACCTCACAATGTGGCCAACATCCACATCATTTAGTTTTTATAATTGATTTAAATGTTAATGGTCAATTTGTTATTAAGATATGAGCAGGGGTAGATCGCAAAACAAGATTTCTTTGTTAAGAACTAATTAAGTTCATCAAGTGAAACCTAGAATAGCCGTTGTTCCTTCACTCTGTGTTCCACATTAGGGAGGATTTTGGGTTCTGTATGGGGTACTTGCTTTGTGATCTACGCCCAGGTCTTTCTCCTGTCGGATTAACAGGCTCCACCTCCTTTAATGTTCATGTATTCCAGATTAAAATGACCTTTGCGGAAGTGCGGGAAAACCAAAAATTGGTGAAATGCATTAAATCGGCAGTCTGGTTTGAGCAAACGGTGACTCTTTTACATCTTATTTGTCACATGCTGCACTAGGTATGCCTCTGGCTGTTTACTTGCCTTTTTCCGGGTAGCTGTGATTTTATGACGGGCTAATTTTTATGACCAACCAGCTCTGATAAAATGGTGTGTAAAATGAATGGTCGCCTGATGAATTTGTTTACACTGTGAGTAAATAGGTTTATGTGCAAAGATAATACAAAGAATTTCATTAAAATGAACCACTGTTGGGAATCAAAGACTATCTCCAGGTCTTGACACAAGCCTTTTTGTGGGCCAGTGATTTTGAGAACTTTATGCCCCGATAAATTTCTACTGGCCTGATGTCGAGAGATGCAGCTAGATTTGAACCTCACTCTAACTTTCTCCTTTGAGCAAGCTAGCTTGCAAGCCAGGCGGCTAGCCTATGGTTGAGGCCAACCCCAAGAAGAGGAAAATTAACTTTAATGATGGCGAGATAAAAACTTGGATGGAGATGTATGCAGAGAGTAGAAACGTCCTCACCGCTAAATTAAACGACACCAACGCGACGAAAATGAAGTAAATGTCCCATAACATGCTATTCTTTTGTAGGATGCTTTTTTGGTGAATGTTATATTGTTTTAGGGTTACTTGACCAAATATGGGCAAGGTTTCCATGATACTTCTATGTAAAAAAAAAAAAAAAAAAAGTTTGATGCATCATGGTGATGGAATTTCATGGTAACTGAATTTCAAATGTTTATTTTAGTTTTATATCCATACATGGTTTCTTTCTGGTCTGAATACGTGCTCGATCACCCTTAAGTACAATCATATTAATCATATTTATCTTTTAGGGGTAAATAAACAGGTAACTGTTTATATACTTGTAGGAGTGGCTTCTCGAGGCAGGCCAGCTGTGGTTGGTGACACAACTGCGTACACTTGCCTATCCGCTCCTGTTAGGCGTGGCTCCCATAGCAGGGTAAGAAATGATTCCAAGTGACAAGTGTCACACTACATTGTTACAATGACAGAATGTCATCTGTAATGTGACAATACATCAGTACAAAAAAACATGTACAGTACCAGTCAAAAGTTTTTGCACACCCCAATATTTTCTGCAGTTGTTATAGTTTTTTTCATATTTTGTTCTTGTGCAATAGTCTCATATTAGTTTTATAACAGAAAGGTAGGAAAACTGAAGCCCAATGTATAAACCATGTATGTAAGAAAGCAAATTAAGAAAAATCAGGATCAGTCATTTTGTCAATATTTAAATAGATCAGTAACAATGGTCTAATTCAGTGCTTCTCAAACCTCTCCTGGAGAACCACCTGTCCTGCATGTGTTAGATCTCTCCCTGCTCCAGCACAGGTGATTCAAATGATCTACTCATTATCAAGCAGCTTCAGGGGGTTGAAGTGAGCTGATAATTTCAATCACCTGTGCTGGATTCCTTGTGGATTTTTCTTGTAAATGTATTATTTGTAATAAGTATTGGGTTCTAGTGATTTCTTTGTTGTAAACAAACATACAAGTAAGATAAAGACTTGACAAGATCTTGGGGTGTGCAATAACTTTTGAATGGTAGTGTATGCCCGAATCCAAATTATCATCACAGTTGATATGGTTTTATGAAAGTTGTAAATATTAATAGTGCTGCAGTTTAATTCCACAAGAGGCCTTAATTACAGTGAGCTCCAAAATGGCTAGCAATGCACAAAAATACTTTAAAAAGTTCCAAAAAATTTATATTTCTGGAGAAACTCTAAATAACACGTGAGAAATACTGTACAATATTAATGTTCTAATTGAACCAGCCAAAGTCATTTACTGATTTAATTAAAAATCAATTGCCTCCAAAACAAGAAGATTCACAAACAGTTGAATATGCCATTTGGCACTGTCAGGGCATTTATTAAAAAATCCCAAAGATATCGAACTGTTGAGACCCTCAAGGGTAGAGGAAGCAACTGCATTTTGCCCCCCAGGGTATGGAGGAGGATGGTGCGAGAAGCAACTAAATCCCCGAGAATCACTGTGATGGAGTTGCTGGCCGTAGTGGCATCTTGGGGTCACCATGTTTCAAAAAGCACCATCAGGCGCCACCTCCACAGCCACAGGCTCTTTGGAAGGGTTGCTAGACGAAAGCCTTTTCTGACCAGAGGACACAGAAGCAAGCGCTTGGAGTTTGCTAAATGTAATTTACATTATGACTGGAACAAGGTGCTTTGGTCAGATGAGACCAAAATTGCACGTTTCAGTCAGATACAGCATCGGCATGTTTGGCTTGGAAACCATTGCATACAAAGAGAAGCACCTCATACCCACGGTGAAATATGATGGTGGGTCAGTCATATTTTGCGGCTGTTTTAATTCAAGAGGTCCGGGGGTACTGGTGAAGATTAATGGCATAATTAATTTCATCGAGTCTAAGGATATTTTGGCTGACAATCTGGTTGCCTCCGCCAGAAGGCTGGAACTCGTCCATAGGTGGACTCTCCAGGGCAATTCCACGGTAACGGAATTTTGATCAATAGTAATTTTCATGTCATTTTTATCTGCCATCTATTACTCTAATGCAGTAGCTACTTGCCTGTGCTTTTATCAGTTCCACTGGCATGCTTACTGAGCTGTATAACACAAAGTTTGGGGTAATCTATTTTGTAGAAGGCTATACGAAGGTGAAAGTGTCGGTAAAGAAATTACAGCAGAAAAAAATGCCATTATTTTTGCCTTTACTTTGACAGGCGGGCAATTCCACATGAGAGTTGCAAAAACAGCAATTTTTAAAAAGTGTCTAAAAATATAATTCTGTAATTCCGTCACTGGTGTAATTCCCTTACCATGTAATTCCGTTACCACAAATTTTCCAGGATTACAGTTAAGTATTAGAGAGGTTCATGTCTGAAATTCAGTATAGACATAAGAAGGAAGAGAATTCTTAATAACAATAAAATAAATGCAGAAATAAGATAATGAAGAGAACTATACTGCAATTTCGGTAACGGAATTACGTTGAAAAATGACAAATTTCACAATGAGCCACTGGAATTGTGTGTTTCAATTTACTGCAATGACTTACAGTCTCAAATACTTTGGCTACCAATGTATGGAAATACAGTAAATACCAGGAAATAGCTAAATATCTTTGAGGAGTTGTCAGCTTTGGAAAAATAACCTTTGATCCTTGTCCTGGAGCAAAAAAAAATTACAAAATTCAAATCTAAATTTTGAGAAGACCGTCAAAGATATTTCAAAATGGTTTTCAGTGTCCGATTTGGTAATGACTAATGAGTCATCGACATGAAAACCTATATATTTCGAATATACAACCCTAATTCCAAAATAGTTGGGAAGAAGCGTAAATTGTGAATAAAATCAAAGTGCAATGACTTTCAGATCACATGAGCCAATATGTTAATCACAGTAGAACACAGATAACATTTCAAATGTTGAAACTGAGACATTTTACATTTTTATCCACAAAATGAGCTTATTTCAAATTTTCTGGCTGCAACAGGTCTCCAAAAAGTTGGGACACAGGCAAAAAAAAGGGCTGAAAAAGCAAGCGAATCAGCTGAAAGAACATTTAGCAAGTAATTAAGTTAACATCAGGTCTGTAACATGACTGGCTATAAAAGGGATGTCTTAGAGAGGCTGAGTCTCTCAGAAGTAAAGATGGCCAGAGACTCTCCAACCTGTGAAGGCTTATGTAAAAAAATTATGGAATACTTTAAAAACAATGTTCCTCATCATCAAAGTGCAAAGGCTTTGAAGGTCTCATCATCGACTGTGCATAACATTATCAAAAGATTTAGAGAAACTGGAAAAATCTCTGTGCGTAAGGGACAAGGCTGAAGACCTTTACTGGATGCCCGTGATCTTCGGGCCCTCAGACGCCACTGCATCACTCACCGGCATGATTCTGTCATTGACATTACTAAATGGGCCCAGGAATACTTCAAGAAACCACTGTCTGTAAACGCAGTCTGCCGTGCCATCCACAGATGCCACCTAAAACTCTATCATGCAAAAAGGAAGCCATTGTTGAGCATGATCCACAAGCACCGCCGTGTTCTGTGGGCCAAGGCTCATTTAAAATGGACTGTAGCAAAGTGGCAACGTGTCCTGTGGTCAGACGAGTCCTAATTTGACATTCTTGTTGGAAATTATGGGAGTCATGTCCTCCAGGCTAAAGAGGAGAAAGACCACCCCTCCTGTTATCAGCGTTCAGTTCAAAAGCCAGCATCTCTGATGGTATGGGGATGCATTAGTGCATATGGTGTGGGACACTTGCATGTTTTAAAAAGCACCATGAATGCTGAAAGGCATATGAAGGTTTTAGAGCAACATATGCTCCCCTCCAGATGACATCCATTCCAGGGAAGGCCTTCTGTATTTCAGCAGGACAATGCAAACCACATACTGCAGCTATTACAACAGCATGGCTTCGTAGTAGAAGAGTCCGTGTGCTGAACTGGCCTGCCTGCAGTCCTGATCTTTCACTGATTGAGAACAATTGTCGCATAATTAAACGAAAATTCCGTCAAAGGAGACCCAAAACTCTCCAGCAGCTGGAAGCCTGTATTAAACAAGAGTGGGATCAAATTCCGATGGCTAAACTCAAGAAACTTGTCTCCTCAATGCCCAGACGCCTCCACTCTGTGTTAAAAAGAAGAGGGGATGCTACACCATGGTAAACAGGCCCCTGTCCCAACTTTTTTGATACATGTAGCAGCCATCAAATTTGAAATGAGCTCATTTTGTGAATAAAATTGTAAAATTTCTCAGTTTCAATATTTGCTATGTTATTTCTGTTCTATTGTGAATAAAATACTGGCTGGTGTGATTTGAAAGTCATTGCGTTTTGATTTTAATCATTATTTACACTTTGTCCCAACTATTTTGGAATTGGGGTTGTAAAACACCTTTTAAAAATTGCTGTTTTAGCAACTCTCATGTGGAAATCTCCTCCAGCAAGACAGTGACCTGAAGCATACCTCAAGATCTACACAGAAATGGTTCCTTGACAACAAAATTAACATTCTGTAATGGCCATCTCAGTCACCAAACCTCAATCCAATTGAAAACTTGTGGGCTGAGCTGAAGAGGGCAGTTGATAAACGCAAACCCAAGAATGTCAAGGTTCTTAAAAGGACCCGCTGAGAGAAATGGTTCAAAATCCCCCAAAATGTGTGACTTGACTGACAAAAATTGCAGGAAAAGACTCCATGCTGTTAATCCTTGCCAGAGGTAGTTGCACTGAGTACTGAATGAGGGGAGCCAGTTACAATGAAACCTTGATTTTGTTGATATTTATTTTGTATTAAATGCTTTCCATGATTTTTGTTGTTTCCATCAAATCATTAAAGTTTTTTATACATTTTGGTAAATTCTGTCTCTCTCTAACTATATTGTTTTTTTTTTTTTATTGTTTGTGCATTGCCAGTCAGGAGCGCCAGTCATTTTTGCGTCCTGTGTACTCTCATAGCACATTTTGCCAATATTTAAAATGTTGCCTTTTATAGCACAAGTTACTGTCATATTAAAGTGGTATGGGTACAATAATGGTACTTGATTCTTTGTTGAAAACAACTGAAATTTCGTTACCAGTAACGGAATGTCGCAAAAGTACTACCATATTATATGGAGAAACATATTATAATTTCATAAGTTGAATATACCTAATGGAAGTTGGTTTTAATATACTTTCCTTTGGATAATATCAGCTTTCTTGCCCAAAATGGTTTTCTGACTAGAAAAAAAATGGTAATTTTGGTAACGGAATTTCAGGTAACAAAATTCCATCATCAGATTTTCTTTTTCCATAAAAACCACCATTTTACCAGTTCAATGACTATATCACCATTCTGGTTATTACAGTGTTGCCAACTCTCCCGTATTTTCCAGGACTTTTAGTGGCATATTCATGTTCCCGTGCCATAGTAAGCAATTATTCAACCAGTGCGTATTTAAAAGATTCTCACATGGAATTGAAGTGCTTGCGCATGGAGGTTTATCAGCCTCACATGTGTTATGGTGGATTTCACCACTAGTAATATGGAAACTGATCATGACTCCAGGCTTCTCGCGGTTTTCTTTTTCTCAGGGGTTAGAAGCAAAGCATGGGTTTAATGATTGTTGAAATTGTTTAAATGATACAAGATCATGTGAAACATCTTTAATTGCTTCCATCCTCTGAGTAAAGAAAAGAGTGAGAAGGCGGGAGTCATAATCGATTTCCATAATACTAGTGGTGAAATCCACCTTAACACACGTGAATCTGATAAACCTCCTCGCACAAAGACGTCAGTTCTGTGGGCGGACCTATTTAATACGCGTTAATTGAAAAATTGCTGAGTAAGCCACAGGAACGTGAATATGCCACTAAAAGTCCCGGAAAATACGGGAGAGTTGGCAACACTGTTATTAAATCATCGCATTTGGATTTTATACCACAAAGAAACATATTCCTATGCTAATTCTTTGTTAATAATTAAGTACCTGAAAGGAAGGTGGGTCATTCCATGTCAAAACAGATTTTGCTCAGACTTTGTCCAAAAATACTTTAGTGGACATGGAATGACCCAGATTTTAAAAGTCTCAAACATGACTTGTCTGAGACTAAAATTTTCCCCAAATTCAATCTGTCATAATTTTTGAACCGTAATGGCTAGAGTGAAGATGAGACGAGGTATGTTAAAAGTTTAGGTTAAAAGTTTAAGCGTGTTTTTGGTTCACTGGCCTGGCTGAGCAAGCTACAGGCAAAATTAACTGGCCTGCGACTTTTGCAAAAGGCCGTCAGGTCAGCGGGCGAATTGGCAACGTGGAGCCCCTATATCTCTTTTGGAGTGCGTATTTTAGTACACACGTGTACCTGTCATTTACGGGTCATAAGGAAATGTACTGAGCATGAGTATTGTTTTTGGGTAGCAAGGGTGATATTGGACATTTAATTTGGTCTTCATGGGTATTATTTTCTGGCCAAACCGCATTGTTTACACCTGGAGGGTGTATAAACCAGTATTTGTTTGCCCATACCACTTTTGAAATTCTTCTCAACTTTTCCACTTTTTTTTCCCATGAGTGACATCACTTGGTAGCCAAACTGGGTATAATCTGTGAATTACGACACTAAAAGTCTGCACTTATCAGGCTGTCCTGTACCCTCAGTGTTACACATTTGTCACAGAACAGATGGAGTTGGTTCTGTCACAAATGTTGTTCCTGGGAGCAGGTAGTTGTGTGTGGTTGCTGGTAGTGTTTATTTCTCTTTTGTGTTTTGAATTAGTTCTGGAGCGGGGTGTTATTTTGGGCTGCTGAACGTTTGCTGCGCTATTTTTACATGGTTGAATGGCGATCGGTGAGGAACGTTTCGCCTCTGGTGCCCGTCGTTTGCCAAGTCTGACCAGCAGTGCATTAGTGTCTATGCCTGTATATCTGCGGGGTCCTGACTGCGGACGACAGATTAATGGTTCTCTCTCGCTCTCCAGCGGGTTCTTCAGCGGTGTCGACGGTCCCATTCTTCGGACCGGTGCTTTATGATGTGAAACGGAAATTCCACAGCGCTTAGTCCAACTCCAAAATGATTTAAGCGGTGATGCCATCACAGATTGTGTGCAAGCGGTCTACCAACGGAGAGGACTGTCGAGTCAGAATGTCAGAAAGTCAGTGATGCGGAGATGTGTTTAGGCCTGATATGGTTGCGTGTAGGTTTCAGGAGAGTTTTATTGGCATGTTCATGATGTAATCCGAGCACTAGGGATGTGGTTCTGGGGCATTCAACAGCTTTTACGCAACATGAAGATGGTTCATCCCTAGCAAATGTGACTTTTGGGAAGACTTAGAAAGGACTCTGAAGTGAATTTTGGGATTGCTCAAAGTGCCTGATATCATATGGTTTGGGTCATAATGTTTCCGGAAAAGGCCAACCATCTTTTTTCCCCTCATTTGGTACTTTTCTCCTCAATTTTTAAATTTATCATCCGAGTCCTGTGTTCATGAAGCACAGATTCTCAGTAAATGTATGGATAGTATGTGGTATCACTGTTCTCTCTTTGTAAATGTGTGTATTATGTGTGGTATCACTGATCTCTCTCAGTAAATGTGTGGATTATGTGGTATCACTGATCTCTCTCAGTAAATGTGTGGATTATGTGGTATCACTGATCTCTCTCAGTAAATGTGTGGATTATGTGTGGTATCACTGGTTCTCTCTCAGTAAATGTGTGGATTATGTGTGGTATCAGTGTTCTCTCTTTGAAGATGTGTGGATTGTGTGTGGTATCACTGGTTCTCTCTCAGTAAATGTGTGTATTATGTGTGGTATCACTGGTTCTCAGTAAATATGTGGATTATGTGTGGTATCACTGGTTTTCTCTCAGTAAATGTGTGGATTATGTGTGGTATCACTGGTTCTCTCTCAGTAAATGTGTGGATTGTGTGTGGTATCACTGGTTCTCTCTCAGTAAATGTGTGGATTATGTGTGGTATCACTGATTCTCTCTCAGTAAATGTGTGGAATATGTGTGGTATCACTGGTTCTCTCAGTAAATGTGTGGATTATGTGTGGAATCACTGATTCTCAGTAAATGTGTGGATTATGTGTGGTATCACTGGTTCTCTCAGTAAATGCGTGGATTATGTGTGGTATCAGTGGCTCTCTCTCAGTAAATGTGTGGATTATGTGTGGTATCACTGGTTCTCTCTCAGTAAATGTGTGGATTTTGCGTGGAATCACTGATTCTCTCTCAGTATATGTGTGGATTATATGTGGTATCACTGGTTCTCTCAGTAAATGTGTGGATTATGTGTGCTATAACTGATCTCTCTCAGTAAATGTGGGGATTATGTGTGGTATCACTGTTCTCTCAGTAAATGTGTGGATTATGTGTGGTATCACTGGTTCTCTCAGTAAATGTGTGGATTTTGTGTGGTATCACTGGTTCTCTCTTCGTAAATGTGTGGATTATGTGTGGTATCACTGGTTCTCTCAGTAAATGTGTGGATTTTGTGTGGTATCACTGGTTCTCTTTCTCTAAATGTGTGGATTATGTGTGGTATCACTGGTTCTCTCTCAGTAAATGTGTGGATTATTTGTGGTATCACTGGTTCTCTCAGACAATGTGTGGATTATGTGTGGTATCACTGATCTCTCAGTAAATGTGTGGATTATGTGTGGTATCACTGATCTCTCTCAGTAAATGTGTGGATTATGTGTGGTATCACTGGTTTTCTCTCAGTAAATGTGTGGATTATGCGTGGTATCAGTGGTCCTCTCTTCGTAAATGTGTGGATTATGTGTTGTATCACTGGTTCTCTTTCTATAAATGTGTGGATTATGTGTGGTATCACTGGTTCTCTCTCAGTAAATGTGTGGATTATTTGTGGTATCACTGGTTCTCTCAGACAATGTGTGGATTATGTGTGGTATCACTGATCTCTCAGTAAATGTGTGGATTATGTGTGGTATCACTGATCTCTCTCAGTAAATGTGTGGATTATGTGTGGTATCACTGGTTTTCTCTCAGTAAATGTGTGGATTATGTGTGGTATCACTGGTTCTCTCAGTAAATGTGTGGATTATGTGTGGTATCACTGGTTCTCTCTCATTAACTGTGTGGATTATGTGTGTTATCACTGGGTCTCTCTCTGTAAATGTGTGGATTATGTGTGGTCTCACTGATTCTCTCAGTTAATGTGTGGATTATGTGTGGTATCACTGGTTCTCTTTCTCTAGATGTGTGGATTGTGTGTGGTATCACTGGTTCTCTCAGTTGATGTGTGGATTATGAGTGGTATCACTGGTTTTCTCTCAGTATATGTGTGGATTATGTGTGGTATCACTGGTTCTCTCTCACTAAATGTGTGGATTATGTGTGGTATTACTGATTCTCTCAGTTAATACGTGGATTATGTGTGGTATCACTGGTTCTCTTTCTCTAAATGTGTGGATTATGTGTGGCATCACTGATTCTCTCAGTAAATGTGTGGATTGTGTGTGGTATCACTGGCTTTCTCTCAGTAAATCTGTGAATTATGTGTGGTATCACTGATCTCTCTCAGTAAATGTGTGGTATCACTGGTTTTCTCTTAGTAAATGTGTGGTTTATGTGTGGTATCGCTGATTCTCTCTCAGTAAATGTGTGGATTGTGTGTGGTATCACTGGTTCTCTCAGTAAATGTGTGGATTATGTGTGGTATCACTGATCTCTCTCAGTAAATGTGTGGATTATGTGTGGTATCACTGATTCTCTCAGTATATGTGTGGATTGTTTGTGGTATCACTGGTTCTCTCAGTAAATCTGTGGATTATGTGTGGCATCACTGGTTCTCTCAGTAAATGTGTGGATTATGTGTGGTATCACTGGTTCTCTCAGTAAATGTGTGGATTGTGTGTGGTATCACTGGTTCTCTTAGTTAATGTGTGGATTATGTGTGGTATCACTGGTTCTCTCTCAGTAAATGTGTAGATTATGTGTGGTATCACTGGTTCTCTCTCAGTAAATGTGTGGATTATGTGAGGTATCACTGATCTTTCTCAGTAAATGTGTGGATTATGTGTGGTATCAATGGTTCTCTCTCAGTAAATGTGTGGATCGTGTGTGGTATCACTGGCTCTCTCTCAGTAAATGTGTGGATAATGTGTGGTATCAATGGTTCTCTCTCAGTAAATGTGTGGATCATGTGTGGTATCACTGGTTCTCTCTCAGTAAATGTGTGGATAATGTGTGGTATCACTGGTTCTCTCTCAGCAAATGTGTGGATTATGTGTGGTATCACTGATTCTCTCAGTAAATGTGTGATTTATGTGTGGTATCACTGGTTCTCTCAGTAAATGTGTGGGTTGTGTGTGGTATCACTGGTTCTCTTAGTTAATGTGTGGATTATGTGTGGTATCCCTGGTTCTCTCTCAGTAAATGTGTGGATTATGTGAGGTATCACTGATCTTTCTCAGTAAATGTGTGGATTATGTGTGGTATCACTGGTTCTCTCTCCGTAAATGTGTGGATTGCGTGTGGTATCACTGGTTCTCTCTCAGTAAATGTGTGGATTATGTGTGGTATCACTGGTTCTCTCTCAGTAAATGTGTGGATTATGTGTGGTATCACTGGTTCTCTCTCAGTAAATGTGTGGATTATGTGTGGTATCACTGGTTCTCTCTCAGTAAATGTGTGGATTATGTGAGGTATCACTGATCTTTCTCAGTAAATGTGTGGATTATGTGTGGTATCACTGGTTCTCTCTCAGTAAATGTGTGGATTGTGTGTGGTATCACTGGTTCTCTCTCAGTAAATGTGTGGATAATGTGTGGTATCACTGGTTCTCTCTCAGTAAATGTGTGGATTGTGTGTGGTATCACTGGTTCTCTCTCAGTAAATGTGTGGATAATGTGTGGTATCACTGGTTCTCTCTCAGCAAATGTGTGGATTATGTGTGGTATCATTGGTTCTCTCTCAGTAAATGTGTGGATAATGTATGGTATCACTGGTTTTCTCTCAGTAAATGTGTGGATTATGTGTGGTATCACTGGTTCTCTCTCAGTAAATATGTGGATAATGTGTGGTATCACTGGTTCTCTCAGTAAATGTGTGGATTATGTGTGGTATCACTGGTTCTCTTTCTCTAAATGTGTGGATAATGTGTGGTATCACTGGTTTTCTCTCAGTAATTGTGTGGATGATGCGTGGTATCACTGGTTCTCTCTCGGTAAATGTGTGGATTAGGACTGTTCCCGGCTAAAGCAAATCTTGGTCGACCAACAGTCGGCCGTTTTTACCAATTGGTAAATTTAGTACCCATTTTTAAATTTCCTTCAGATTCTGCCGCTACATATGTGAAGTTGCATAAGACCGCACAATTGGCTGATGCCAGGGTTGGGTTTCTTCCGGAAAAAACTAGTTTTTTTTCCAAGACGGGTGGTGGCTTTTAGTGGAAAAAACTGGAAAAAACCACCTCGGAAGAAACCTGCCAACCCTGGCTGATGCCCTTGTTTTACCCTACCATAACACATTCTAATGCAATGCATAGAATTTTTAATATAACCAACCTGGTTTGTCTTATTGGGACACAAAATCGCTTTTGAAAAAATATCTGTTTATTATAGGCTATAACAATTTAGAAGTCTATAATTGTATCTCCCCGATGACTATAGTCGGGAGATGCTATGGTTTAGTTCCGGGGCCGCCGCCGCGCCCGCAAAATTTTTTTTTTCCGGGCTCTGGAAGCGACAATTATTATAAAATTTTTTTCTAATTTTGCACAGGCGAAGATATTTATTTAACAATGCTCAAGACCGATTTTCGGCAATTTTGGGCATCCAGTATGGCAGCCGGCGGCCATTTTGTCTGAAATTTCGGGATCGGGGAGATACACGAGTCGATGACTCGGTCCCTGTGGCGACAGAGTTATCTACTTCTCATTGTACTGACAGTCTCACTGAAATTGATTCAAAATGGAAATAACATTAAATAAAGAATAGGGTTGGTTCAAAAAGTTATCATTATGTTCATTTAATTTGTTGTTTTTAAGTCATGCTTCAAGGAAACTACTGACTGTATCGACCATTCCGACAGCCCACCATAAGATGCTTTGTTACTTGACATTAAGTGACAGTACCGATTAAACCAGTTGAAGTATGCTTAAAGACGAACAGTATTGAATAAATATTTTTAATAGCAAATTGAATAATTCAATAAGAATAGGTTATATTCGCAACTCATAAATTGCAGTGTTGAGTGAACATAAATGGCTATCGTAAAAATGTACCCCACGCTTCGATTACAGCCACCTACCTATTTTAAGTGCCGTCACACAATAAACAATTAAATTGTGTCATTAATGCCATACTTATGCCTGATTGAAGGCAAAGGTAGCATTTGTTTCAGCTCTTACCCAATTAAATTATGTTTAATTATGTTCTTCTCTCCATAAAAAGTTTTTTGCAAATTTTTGCGATTTTCCTGCGCCGAGTAATCAAATTTCAAACCTCTGAAATACTGCTCATTAGCACAAGTTCATAAATGCTGCCATTCCTTATATTTTTGCCAATCAAAAACTACTTCTGGTGAGAATGTCCCCAAATGATGTTATGTTGCGACTGGACGCCAAGAAATGACTTGATCTATGTAGAGTGTATATAAATTAGTCTTGATCATCTCTCGTGTTGCAGATTAATGTTACACAGGAAGATCATGATATTATATATTATGAATGTCCTCTGAATAATGATGGCCAGTCTTCATGCATTTATTCTGTGGATAAAATGCTGAAATGGAAATCTTGTTTGTCTGTGTCGGATGACCGGAGGTGGGGGTGGGGTGGTGGGGTTCGATCCCCGGAGCCCGCCCCCCTCGGGCCCTCAAACAGGGATCAGATTACCACACTCTCCTGTCTCAGGTGTTTGTCTGGCTGACACTGAAAATCAGTTAGTTACAATCCCCTCATGTGACCAGCTCTATAACAGGATAATGATTAGCACTGTGCTACAGCGGCCTCCTTCAAAGGTTACCGGACAGTCTTTACTATGGCTCATTATCTCTGGTCCTGCTGAGCCACAGGCTGCAGCTTTTTTCTTTTTAATTTATATAAAAATAAAGTTCTGCTCCAAACCCAGCCAGGCCTGTGAGTCTGTGGATCCAGGTTTGCAGAACTTGGGTCGGCACTTGTTCAAAGTTTGCAAACTTTCATTCAACAGAGGCCAACAAATACCGATTCTACCGATTCTGCGGAGCTTCTGTTTGTGCCAGTAGGCTGCTGTATCTTGAATAGGCTCAGTACTGAATTACTTCCGTAGGAAGCTTCATCTTGAAGAAATGATTCAGAATTCAACACTCTTTATTACTTCCGCCAAACGAAGTTGGCAAGAGGTTATGTGATCGCTGGCGTTTGTTTGTTTGTCTGTTTGTTTCCAAGATAACTCAAAAAGTAATGCACGGATTTTGATGAAATTTTCAGAGAAGGTGGGTATTAGGACAAGGAACAGGTGAATAAATTTTGGCATATCTAGGCCAAAGTACAGCTGAGATATATGCCAAAGTTCAAGATTTCAAGTCTTTCCAATGGGCCGGAGTTCCAATCTCCGTGCTTTTGGGTTTTGCTGTCACCTGGCGGAGGTCTGCGCTCTCTGAGTGCTCTTTTAGTTATTTGTAAGATTATTTTAACTGAACGAATGAAGTATGCTTGTGTGCAAATGAATTCATTTCTTCTAAAAGAAATGACCCTGCGGAGTTATGGGATTATGTAGGTAACGACCACGACTCGCTACCTGCTTTGCTATTTTTTCACACAACAGACAAATGGAGTTTTTTTTTCCCTTTGAAACATTTGAACATGACTCGCAGTGTCCAAATTCTTCAGAAACGTTTCTCTTGGCAGTGCGGCATTTGTCCCCTTAGTTTGAAAACCAATCCAATTGTTTTGGTTCATCTTCCATTTCAGGGTAAAAAAAACTTGTAGCCAGATGGCCTGCAACATAAGTTGTCCTCTCTCACACACACACACACACACACACACACGTCTCTAGTGATGCTGATTATTATTATTGCGCTGATCAACCACCTTTAAACTGTGTTGCTGTAAGGCAGTCAATTTATTGTGCCAGGAAACTGTTGACATTAGTACTTTGTCTTCTGTTTATCTTAACAGTTTTCTCCACAGTTTTTTAATTTTTTTTTTATTATAAGAATGACTCATTTTCACAGAGCAGTGCTGAACGATTTAGTTCACTTATTTTAAAGAGCCTGTAACCTAATCAATCAAGGGTTACCAGGCAAAAAAAAACAATGTTGAACCACGACCATAGATGCATGATCACCATTGTTAACTGGCTCAGACTGAAGATTGAGGTCCAAACATGGTCGAACACCTCCACAAACTGCGTGCTGACTGTCAATTTAATCAGATGTTGGTTCGCTTCTTTTGACCTTGTTTCAAAGGGGATTTCTGGTCCCGCGGGAGTTTGGATTGACCTCTTAATGTCAGCTTGAAAGGGAAGTTGCTACAGAACAAGCTAAGGTGCTAATCTGGTGCGCTAACGTGCCAATCTGCTGCACAGACTTGACCTATATCAGAATAAAACCCAATTATCCTGTGTGAGTTTTCAAAAGGGGGTTTTCAAAGTGTGTTTGACAGATGTTCAGCGTGGGCGTGTGTTCCGACCTGCGATGGATTTGAAAACGGATTACAGAAAGTTGATTGAAGGGCAACTGGATGATCGACAGACGTATTTCTCAACGCCGTGCCAACTGTTACTCGACGGCATCCTGTATTAAAAGTGAATATCTTGGCAGCGAGAGCTGTCTGGTCAATGTTTGTTTCTGGGGATCTGGCTGTACAAACTTTTACTTAGACATAATTGAAGCATTTAGAAAGTATCCTGACATGCATTGTTTATTTGTGCGCTGCTTTGTGCGGTTGCTTCACAGAGTAACAGAAGAAGAAACTGAAACCGTGCTGTGGCTGTCTTAATAATCATATGACTGTGCCTCCATGTGCTGATTATCCTCCAGCACACAGAAGTGTGTCTCTATCACACAGGCGGCGTTTTCACTGTTCGCCCTTTGTTAGCCAGCCTCTCCGGAGGGTGCGAGCTCGCTCCACAGAGCGAGGGGATCTTGTTGCCCAAAAACCTACCGCGCTTCCGTTCTACATCTCTTAGCCAATCAGTCAAAGCGTTTTCCATTAGCCAATAAAAAAAGTCCTGCTGCTCCCCGAGGGCAGCTCTGGCTCTGAGTGCAGCAGTAACGAGAAGTGGTCGAAAGCCAGTATACTGCTCGACCACAAGGATGTATCTGTGGACTGTATGTGGCTGCATCTCGCGTGAAAGCCTCCTGATGATGTAATTGTGGACAGTTCTTGGCTATTCGTTTGAAAAGGGTAACAGCCACTAGGAAAACTCCCAACACTTGGTCAACCAGCGGCGAGAGTTTATCAGTCAGTCACTCGGTCACTCACTCACTGACCTTTGTGTTTATTGGGCTGGCCTCCAGAAAAAACTGTAGAAGTAATCGAAGCAAACTGTGGCCTAGATCAGCAGTACTCGAGGTAGTTATATTTTCGGAGTTCTCATTTTGAGGCTGCAGTGAAGCTTCCTCTTGCTCTTAGCATGCGAGAAAGTTGTGATTTGGTGGGAAGTGTTCCATTCTGATCACAGCTCTGATTGGCTAATCCAGATGTGTAGAAGGCCGTTGAGCCTGATTTTCGCGTGCTCTCTCATTGGCCTATTTAAATCCATTTCTACAGTGTTACACAGCCTTTGTAATTTCAGTCTAATGCCTATCATGCAAGAGAAGACTTTTAAAAGACTTTCAAAGGACTAATGTCTGACTCCCTCTCACATCTGAAGACACCTTGTTGCAAAGTTAAGCGTTTATTGTCAAGTAAATGTTTCATGCTATTAAAATATTGTGGAGGTAGAAGGTTTAAGATCATCCCAAAATTGAGTGGCCCCTACATGTACCCCTGAGGCACTCAAACTCATGCTGGGTATGCAAATGAACTAACACATTGGGCAGGTTGATGTTACATCCGTTAGAGATTTGCATTTTTTTCTGCATAAATTTTCATGCACCTGTTACCCTTCGGACCCATGGATGGCTCTAGTTAGGAAGAATAACCCATGTTGGGTAAAATTTGTTGTTAATTATCTCTGAGACATATCTTTGAATTAACCATTGGGTCAGCAGGTCTTTGTCAGAGTTACTTGACAATATAAGCCCATCTGCTCACTCCAGTAAGTTTTTTCACTACACCATATGTTGGAACTTTCCATGAAGAGATGGGCCAAACTCGTTTGCAGTTCGTTGGCTCTTTTGAATGCCATGCAGTGTGATTTGAATATCATTCACAGAGGAACAGTTTTCCCCAGTGGCTACCCTACAGTCTCACATTAGCAAATCTGTACTCCCTCTGGGCTGTCAAAAGCAGCGCTCCTTCTGTCTGATGGACGGGGCCTGTGCAGCATGCTAACGTGCTAACTGCCCCAACTTCTGCTCCACTTCTTGGTAGCTTTATGGCTGAGGTAGCCCTGAAGCTGAAGGAGCTGTGTTTTGACTTTAAAGGGAATGCAATATGAGAAGG
The DNA here is from genome assembly GCA_029692085.1 of Gymnothorax javanicus. Classification (NCBI taxonomy): domain Eukaryota; kingdom Metazoa; phylum Chordata; class Actinopteri; order Anguilliformes; family Muraenidae; genus Gymnothorax; species Gymnothorax javanicus. Next base: position 10,559,481 of record CM056197.1, read on the forward strand.
TGGAGGGTAGCCCACAGTTGTCCCACATCGGGAGCTCTTAATGCCCCCCCCCCCCACACACACACTGCCTTATTAACAGCCTCTTGTCTATTAAGATTCTCCCCTCTCCAATCATTCCACCTCCTTGGCGATTGGCTGCGGCCAGACGCCCATCATAGTTGGAACTATTAGGGGCATTTGGGTAACCTGTTGTTGAGGGAGGGGCTTCCTGGGTTGTTGCCGTGAGAATGCATGACAAGGCCGTAGCCGCGGCGACTAGGCAGTTTAAATGCAGCGCTAGCCTGAGGCATCCGCACCAACTACCATTCCCGACGGAAATCCATGATCCCCTTCAGTCTGGATCTGAAAACTCCCCTCATTAAACTGAGGAGTCAAATAATTAACACGCCCCCCCCCACTCTCGTCACCCCCTGCCCTGGCCTTTCACAGTTAGGCAGTGAATTTGCTTATTCAGAAGTGGTTTTACAGGAAGTCAGCGCTACCTGCCCGGGGAGAAACTGTTGCCCCACCCACCTGTGCCTGTGACATCATGATGGAAGACTCTAGACGTCTGCAGTAGCGTGAGAATGCGGGGCTAATCTGTATTTTGAATGTTTGGCCGGTTTTGTTCCCCTCCCCCCACCTGTCATGTTTTCTGCACGAGAACTCTTACATGATCGATGTGTCCATATAGGAGACCCTCAGAGATTTCTGCTGCAGAACAGCTTCCTTTCAGGGCAGGAAGTGAAAGGTCAGGACCGCGTGTGTAGCTGACGGTGAGGGTGCGTGAGTTGTGGTTGTTGGGAAAGGGATTTTGAGCCTGTCTTTAACCGAAGATTTGCTTTCTGGACTGGCCCAAGGTGAATCTGCTCGGCTCCCTGTAATGTCACTTCCGTAAGATTGATGTAGCAGCCTAGTGCAAAATTCCAGCTTGGCTGTGTCCTGTTGCACAGTTTCTGTTTGTCTGATAATGTTTGGGTTCTGGTTCGGGGAATGGTGTTTGGGTTCTGCGTCTGGAGGACAGTGTTTGGGTTCTAAGTCAGCAGGACTCTGTTAAGCCAAGTTAGACTCCTGATAAATCCAGCCAATGCAAATGTAACCTCTGGGGGTGCCAGCAACCTTAACAATATGGGAATGGTGCAAGACACTGTTAGACAAGTCTTTATTTCTGTCTTGCTTACATCATTCTTGTCATCCAACAATGTCTACAGACCCATGTCTCACAAGCATAAAATGTCCTTTAGGCCTCCTGTTGTAGTTGAGAAAAATTAAGGCTTGGGATATAAATCTAAAAAAAAAACCATTTCAAAAAGCACGACAGACATATTTTAGACATTTATTTACTGATATTTGAGGAAGTTTTTTTTTAACTTTGTAGAATTATGTCCCCGCCCCCCCACCAAAAACAAGACATATTGTTTTAGGCTCTATTCCCATTCCTGTTTGCGTACGTGTCGGCGTTCCCACTTCGTTTCCGAAGCGTAACTCCAAAACCGTTCGCATGATCTTAATGAAACTTTGCATACTTCCTACTCCGGTCTTGCAGTGGTGCCTTTTGGTATGTGTCTGTCTGTCCGTCTGGTGGGTTAGACAGGGAAGGGGGCCGGGGGGGGGGATGTCTATTTTTACAAGTAAAAGCACATTCTAGTTTGGAGCTGAAATTGCGGCTCTGCAAAGTCTTGTGTGTATGCGATGGTCGTGGCAGAGTGAGTCTCGTCTGGGGCCCGAAACTGTACAATTGGGGACCCCAGTGAGCCTCTGGCCCTTCTGAAAAATCCCATGATTTGGCCCTAACAGAACTGGGTTTGTCTCTGGGTGGGACTCAGGTCTTTGTAAGGCTCTGACTAACATCAGTTGCATTTCAGTGGTCCTATCACTTATCCCATGAGGGGATCACAGCCCTGTTTCACAAAGCAGGATTACTGGGTTAGCTGGATTAAAATCTGGAATCCTCGTGAAGCAGGGACATGGACTGAAGTAGAGAAAGCTCTTTTGAGTTTTTGAGGGTGCAGACAGTCATCCAGCTAACGCTACAATCCTGTTTCATGAAATAGCCTCCTGATTGATGTTCAGTTAACTCTTTATTTCCCCAGTAAATAAAACAGGACAGTGGTCTGTTCTGTGTCTAACTTGCTCTGACTCGTTTGATTTGCAGGTTGACGACGTCCTTGGCGCTGGAGCTGGGTAACCATGGTGGAGTATTACCACGTTTTAGGAGTGCAGAAGAACGCTACCCCTGATGACATCAAAAAAGCGTGAGAAATACCATCGTGTTTACACTTTCTGAAGAGGGTCAGAAACCAAACATTATCTCTCTTTTCAGCACTTCTGCTGTATATGAGATAAGATGGGCTTTGACATTTTTATGGTCATGACACTACTGATCAACAGTTTTTGAACACCTACATATTACCAGCAGTTAGAGATGGGTAAGGTGGGAATGAATAGGCTCCTATTTTTGAAAGAAAATGTAAAAATCATAGAATGATAATGATTCATATCTTTAGGCTGAAGGCACTTAGTCACACGTTTGTTGATTAATTTGTGGCTTCTTTTTTGAAAATTTTGGTGTCTGTGAAATTTAAGATTCTTTTCCACTTCTCTAGATGTACATTCTTACATGGATCCATTTATGGTGATTAAATATCTTAAAACGGTTTAGATTCGACTAAAAATTTGAGTAAAACTTTGGCCGCTAGTGTACGAGGAACATCTATCTCTTGTCCGCTCATTAATGGAGTTATGCTTTTACAAGAAGCCTGTGAGTAATGGGTCAAGTGTTAGACGTCTCCTAGGGTGTAATGCGGACTTATTTTGTGTCTTTCGCAGTGTATCATCATGTTTTCATAAAGCTTGTACACCGTGGTATCTTCATATCTGAATACTGGAAATCTTTTGCGATATAGACACGGTTTCTCATCCTTAAATGAAAGTTTGAACACATTTTAGATCTTTAAAGGTGACCGATACGTGGTGATTCTGTATAGTTAAAATGACAGGTGCACACAGTAAAGACTAGAAGACGCTCTGTAGAGTTTCCCCAGTAACAGTCCAGTATAACAGCCATGCCATGCTGGACTGACAGTCTGTGTCTGTGGGCTTCTTCCCAGTTACCGAGCGTGACTACCTGTTTTTATTATTTTCAGAAATGTCTGGGACGGTTCTGGGCGTGTACCTTTTGTATTTATGTACTCTATCGAGTGTTCTAAGTGGCCAACGGGAGGAGATGCGAAAGGGGTGATATGATTGGACGGGCTGTAGTATGAGTTGAATTTGTGAGCCATTACCTAGCATTAGCCGGGAAAGAAACCCTGCACAATATGCCTTTTAAATGTGGTTCTGTGACTGGGTTATGAATATTGGGCCTGCATCCTGAATGCGTGTGGACTACGGCTGCATGATTAACTGAATTGTGCTTATTTTAAGCTCAATAAAAGTAACAGCTACTATGAGGTTGACAGACGAGCTTGCTTTTTACCTTTTCTATGACACATACCTAATGCGGTGTTGAACAAACATCAGAGGCCATTTGAAATGCTTCCAGGAAGAAAATGGTGATTTGAAGTCCGCTAATTACCAGCGAGGTTGGACAGCCTCCATTGCCTTGGCATAATTAGCTCACCTTAAATCAATTCCTGTGTACTTTGCCCAACTTGCAATCAAGCCATTCATTCAGCCAATTAACTAATCAAAACCAAAATGTGGCCAATAATGATAAAGAAGAGATAATGAGAAGCAGACAGACCTAACCAGGCTGCCGTGTTAGATTGAAAGACTGTCAATAATCTGTGGACATGTGGAGTTATTTGTGGATTGTGTTTCCGTGGGCATCGTCCCGATCAGGTGAGTCGGTCTCAGTCACAGGTTAGCCTGCTCTATGTTAGCGGCTGGAGTCCAGGAAAGCGAGGGCACCATGCCGTCTATCATGCTGTGGGGGCTCTGATGAGTCTTTAGCACAGTGTGGGATGGTGTTACCCCGAACCCATCATGACTTGCAACCCTTTTGTCTTGCGTTTACCGGGTCTGTAGATTCTGTTAGGAGCTGCTAAATGGCTCTTTATTAGTGGTGCCCAATCATAGTGCAGGTTTTCATTCCAGCCAATCACTACACCAGCTGATATTTCTGTGAGCACACCTTCAAGCAGAGAGGAGGGAATTCTCCTCCCTCCGTGGCGCATGATTCAGCACCGCTGCTGTGGATGCTAATGGCCCTGTTTCATTATGCATTTTTTGGCACCAAAGCACAAAGTGTGCCTGTGGGAAGGAATGAAAAAGAATGGAAACTAAATCACAAAATTCCTTGTATGGCTTGGAAAAAAATGTCCCAGGAGAGTCTATGGTAATTATTGGCTCGGAGAAAATTAATTTCAGAACTTAAAACTATTGTCCAAATCGATACATTTTGACAATTAATCCTATTTGTATGGCTTTCAGTGGGGAAATTTGCTACGTATGAAGGCTTACTAAACTGCAGTACCACCAGTGACCACTGGAGTTGCCCAGTACTGGGGACACACCAGTCCCTGGTCCCTGGTTTTGCCCATCATGCCTTGCGGCGCTGAGCACCTCTGTGCTGCTGACATCATTCGGCTGAAGCCGCAGGACTCTGAGTTCAGTCTGTTTGATGTGACCTTGGCGCATTGAGCCGTCAGCAGAGGTCAGTCAGTGAGAAGTGAAAAGGCTCCCCTCGCTGAACTCTGCCAGTACTGTAAGGACACATTACACTGGGATTTACACACTGGTATAGTGTTCTTCTCACCTTTTAGGTCAGACACTAGGGTGGTATTCATGCCCAGGCTTAACACCGTGCTGGGTCATGCCTCCTGTGCACCTGTTTTTTGGATTTCACTTAATGTTAATCAAGAAAAATGATTGAAAACAGGTCAAGTCCGATCATTTCTTTAAAGCAATGCTTTGTGCCTCTTCCAATTTGGGTTCAGCAGCCACTGGAGTCCGAACCAATTACATCTCACGTGCTTTCCCCAGCTCATTTGGAATGTTTTAATTATCCAGAACACAAAGTGAAAACGCACACAAATATAAATTGTGTGTTCATTTTAAATCTAAATAACGATGAAATCAATCACTCATGTTTTTAAATAAAAAAATATTCTCATAGATGGGTGAGCCAGAGCGAAACGTGGATGGGTTATTGCCTCACAGGCCCGATTCCGGCTTTGTGGAGTTGAACATGGTGCTGAACTTCTCAGATGAATTCCTTTTCGCTTGATAGATTGCCGTCATTGAAAACTGTGACGGTTGATTTATTCTGTCAGGACATTTAAATGTCCAAATTTATCACATGATTAAGACCACGATCATTGCAGCACCTGCATGTCTGCCATGCTTTTGGAGCTTGAATTGTCTTGACGGGAAAGATTAACCATCACAATATTCAATGAGAACGATCCGTCAATCTAGTTGTCAAGATTTTGAGGATTCTGTAAATGCAGTAAGCGATTCATTCCGCAGCTAGAGATCTCATTGATTTGCTAGGGAATTGAATCAGGTTTATTCATGTGCTATGTACAATTAAATGACTCTCAGTCTATTGTAGCGTAATCCAGTCCAGACTGCAGATCATTGCCCCCTGCTGGTAGTTAGCAGTCACTGGACACAGCTCAATTTGCTCTGCATGTTATATACAGTCGATGGATTAGAAGGGGTAGATGTTTCCACCCCTACAGTCTGTGTCAGTGGTACGGCCCTCTCTGTGATGCTCCTCTCTCTGTCCCTCTCTCTTTCTCTCTCTCTTTCTGTCTCTCTCTCAGGTACAGAAAACTGGCCCTTAAATGGCATCCAGACAAGAACCCCGGTAATAAAGAGGAGGCGGAGAGGAAGTTTAAGGAGCTGTCGGAAGCATATGAAGTCCTGTCAGATGGTACGGCCCGTCCCCGTCTTTGAACATGAATGGAATGTTCCAGAGCAGAGGTGTCCACCTCCAGTCCTGGGTGGTTGCTCGGCGCGTCTGCTGGTTTCTCGAGCACTTCTGCTCTCGTGTGACCATGTAAATTCACTGATTGGCTGAAGAGATCGTGCGCCTTGTTTGCGCGGCCTGAATTAGCAGCTGATTGAGTGGAGATCACACGCCCTACACAGACTGAGGCCCTCAGGTCTCGAGTCAGACCCCACTGTTGTTTACTCTGAAATCAGCACAAACTCCTCTCTCTGCTGTAAACAAAGTTTTTCCTCCAAGACACAAGATCCCCTCTGATTGATAAACATTGACATTCATATTGAGCTGCATGATCAAGCTGGTCTTATTTATAGACTCCATGTTCGAGAAGCTACTCATCAAGTATTTATTAGCTGTGAATTGCATGTTTTTTTGGGGCGAATAGTCTTTTCGCATGGGAAGTGCTTCAGCCCTTCTTTGGCTCTCTAAATAGTAAGAAATGCCTGTAAAATTAGTTTCTTATTTGTGTTGCTTTTCTGGGGTCATAAGCTCTCTTTCTAACAGAGGTTACCCTGGTGGTGAAATGCCTTGGGCATGAGTAATGTGTGTGTGTGTGTGTGTGTGTGTGTGTGTGTGTGTGTGCGCGCCTGAGAAATTCTCTGGGCCAGAGTTCAGTGAACCGTTTACTTAAACCACTGAATAACTGTTTTTCTGGGAATGGAATTTTTCTTCACATTCTGATTCAGACTTCTAGAACTTTCTTGCTATCAATCAAAAGTAGTGACCGCTTTGACATCAGCATTGGAATCCAGATCATTAAATTCTAATCGGTGATCTGTCATCGTCCTTCTTCAGCTGAGCTTATACGCTGTCCGGCGAACAGATTTTTTAATCCGACAGGACCCTATACTCTGTGTGACTGAATCAGCTGCCGATTCTTGTGACGAAGTACTTGCTCTGTGCAAGCGCTTTGTGACAGTGGTGCTTGCGCTGTGCGACCATCCGTATAACACTGAACACTGCTTCATCATGGCTCGCGGTGATTCATTCATACACACTCTGTGGTCAGAGCTGTGCTTTTCTGTCAAAATCGCGTCGTGACACTATTTCACTATATGATACAAGGCAAAATATTCTGAAATGTCAGTGGCAAGTTAAAACACCCACATTTGGCTCCCTCTCTTATTCTGCTTCGTTAAAGTTAATGGTACCCTCCAGTCAGGGAACCAGCTCTTGATTTCAGAAGCATCAGAAGATAAAGGATCTCCTTCAGAAGCATCGGTAGATAAAGGATCTCCTTCAGAGGAGTCAGTAGATAAAGGATCTCCTTCAGAAGAGTCAGTAGATAAAGGATCTCCTTCAGAAGAGTCAGTAGAGAAAGGATCTGCTTGGAAGAGTCAGTAGATAAAGGATCTCCTTCAGAAGAGTCAGTAGAGAAAGGATCTGCTTGGAAGAGTCAGTAGATAAAGGATCTCTTTCAGAAGAGTCAGTAGATATAGGATCTCCTTCAGAAGAATCAGTAGATAAAGGATCTCCCTCAGAAGTGTCAGTAGATAAAGGATATCCTTCAGAAGAGTCAGTAGATACAGGATATCCTTCAGAAGAGTCGGTAGATACAGGATATCCTTCAGAAGAGTCAATAGATACAGGATATCCTTCAGAAGAGTCAGTAGATAAAGGATCTCCTTCAGAAGAGTCAGTAGATAAAGGATATCCTTCAGAAGAGTCGGTAGATACAGGATATCCTTCAGAAGAGTCAATAGATACAGGATCTCCTTCAGAAGAGTCAGTAGATAAAGGATCTCCTTCAGAAGAGTCAGTAGATACAGGATATCCTTCAGAAGAGTCAGTAGATAATGGATCTCCTTCAGTCACTCCTTTATTGTCCCAGAACTGCTGGCTTTTTGTGTCACTGGCAGCAGAAACACAGAAGAGCAGTGCATTGTGGGATTTCAGCCGGACTGTGGAATGTTCTCTGTGTGGAAGTGTTGTGTTAAAGGGTGCTGACTCTGCTGCTCTGTGTGTTTGCATTCGCCTTTGTCCTGACCAGAGGCTGTGTGTGTGGGGGTGTCCTGGAATACTGAGTACAGATCAGTTTCACATTTTCAGCAGTTTGAATTCATCTTATTGTGGAACGCCGTACACACACACACACACATACACACACGCACACGCACCCACGCCCTATACTGGTTCCCTCTGAAGTTACGATATAGTGCTCATCCTTCAAGAAAACAAGAAATACACGGTCCCAGAAAATGAAATGCACTTAATTGCTATAAGTGGTTTTGACTTAACTCTTGCTCACCTATCTCTTTAAGCATTACTGTGGTGCAGCAGCCATTTTGATTTCCTCCTCTGAAGTGGATTTATTGACCAAGTAATGCTATTGGCCACTCTAGCGGTTTGTATGTTTCCTGTATTACTGATGTGATTTTATTGAGTGTGTCGCGGTTTGCGTGACTGTGAATGAGGGAACTGCTGCTCAGTAAATCTTCAGTGCGAGTAAGAAGGTTTTGTAATACTGGGCCTTTGTGTTAGTTGCGAGGTCACAAATGTGATTAGATTGTTGTGAGAGCAGGACATTCTAACGCTGATGTCATAGTCAGTGCTGATGACTGAATGCAGTGGGGTTCTAGAACTCTGGCTGAGAGTTTTGAAAGTGGGGAGGTGCGGAGAGCATTCGAGACCATCTACTCTTTTAAGGGCTGAAATCTCTTATCGCAGCTCTTTTGTGTATTTCTCTACAGAACACAAGAGGGACATATACGACAGATACGGAAAAGAGGGCCTGACCGGTGGTGGAGCAGGTGAGTGCTCTTTTTTTATTGTCTATTTCTAGAGTCTCATCAACGTGCGTTTCCTGCACCAAGAAAGACTTTGACTTTAAAGAGTATAACTGTCGGGCAGCAGTGTGGCTCTGTGAGTCGCTCTGTCTGGCCTTAATTCTCTCCTGGTGTTTGTGTTGGTACTCCATCGCTATCATAGTCCAAAAACACACGGCCCAGCTCCCTGGCTAACCCTGCTGTATTCATCACAATGTTAGTATGCGATCAGTTGCACTTTTCAATCAAACTGTTGAGCAGAGAAATTACTTTCATTAAAGAATCAGGCACAACAAGATATATTCCAGGAGAATCATGGCTTATTTCTGCAGAAAGAGTTCAGCACGTAAGCCGTCGGTTTACATCCAGCTGTTTTCCGTCGTATAGCCAGGTCTTTTTGTCAAAGTCTCAACCAAAAAAAAAAAAAAAAAAGTAGGCTCCATTTCAAACAAATACTTGACAGTGTACCAACCAGTCTTGGAGGACCGCTAGCTAGCATCACTTGGCGGGAAATTATGCAGTTAACGTTACTGACTTGCTAGCTCAGAGCTAATGGTAGTGTAATGTTGAAGCACAAGGGCTTGCTAGGCACGATCGTGGACTAACAGCATAACTTCGAAAGCAGATTGCTTGTAAGCACTGTTGGTAACAAATCTAACGTTTGTTACAATGGCTTTAGATGAGCACCAGCAACATACCGTTGATTATAGAGACTAGACAAGGTTGCTACTCGTAGTCTGAAACGATGGATAAAACGAATCACTTAATTTTCTGCAAAATTCTGTAACCAGCTAGTTAACACTACCGAGATCATCGAAGACTTCAGTGGGAGCACCACAAACCTTTTGTGACACATGAATTTACCAACATTCGCAAAAATGAGTGAACGTTAGAATATGTCGTCAGCTGGCTAATGGAAGGAAATAAATAGTTGGCTCGCTATTCTCTCCGTCAGCTTCGAATAATGGAAACAATGCAACAAACTCCGTCTCATCGCTGCAAGTGGGCAAGCGGTAAGTTAATTTTAACATCGCGTTATAAGGTTAGAATAAAATTACAAGCTCGTAAACAATTGCGAACTGTGGCAATGTCTTCACTTGTCTCGGTATGCAGTAAGCATAGGCCGTATTCCACTGGTAGTAGCCAAGTAGTAAAAAATCTTCTCCGCTCACCTGAGCAGTGGTAGATAGTTAATGTTAGCAAGTCTGCCAGCGAAACAGATTTTTGAGATCTAGACAGAGGTGCTCCTACAACGGAGGAATCTCCACAGAAAGTGAAGGAGCGAAAACGTCGTCGTGCCGTAACAAAAGAACAAGAAGCAAAGAAAAGGGGAGGTTTTTGTATTTTCTCTCAGTTGACGCAGTTTATGGTAATTCCTAATGCGAATCACACTCGGTATCACCCATCATAAAATTACAATCGATTTGGAAGATCTTTTGAAGCAGCATAATCGCCTAACCAGGATACAGGTGCTCTGGTATATGTTCTTCCCCATACTACCCACGATACTGTCCAATAGCCATTTGCCATTCATGTGCTTCCACAATGTTTCCTGCTAATTTACAGACTTAACGCAGGTTTCTCAGTGCTAAGTAAAGTACTTGCATTTCTACGCTTGTGATACCAATCGAATCATTCACAAACATTTACGGAAGACAATTACTTTGTGGAATGCAGCTATTGACGTTAGCGAGCAGGCTTTAACATGACCTTGTTTCCTCACGCCAGTGATTGTGTCTTTAAAGGAAAAGTAAACGTATAGTAAAGCTACATTGCCAGATAAAGTACATAATCTCTGCTATCCAAAATGATAAGCCATTATTTTTATTATTATTATTATTTTTTTTTTTACATCGTGGAATCTGCTTTCAAACATCGCATAATCCTAGAAATGTCAGAATCTACCATTGCCGCCATAGAAAATAATCGACAAATCAAACAATAGGAAATATTCTGCCCGGACCAGTGCGTGACGTCACCAGGGCTGATCATGTCTTTTGAGTGTATGGAGTCAAAAGCATAAGTATTGAAAGATGAAGGAACCCCTTGTGCTTCAGCCCCTCTATCAGCGGAGGTCGGTGCTCTCAGAAAGAACAGTACATACAAACAAAAGACTGGAGCACTTGAATCACTTGTGTCAATTTATTTAGGTGCCAAGAGTATTGAAAGTTGAGTCAATGATGAAGAGCAGTAACGTGCCATCGGAGCTCAGTTAGGTGAGGCAGAATCCTCACTGTTAAACTCCCTATTACTTCGCTTGATTAGTGATCTGAGGATTGATTAACTAATTTACAAGACTAAATGGCGGAATGGCGTGCCAATTTCATCCATGACATTATTTCTCAGTGCATCGAACTTAAAATGCCCATGAGACTGCAAATTTGTTCATGTTCGCCAACAGGAAGCTAACGCAATGCCATTAACAAATATTAAAACCTGTCTTATGCGGCGTTCAATGTGTGGTCAATATGTTTATGATAATATTTCCCCCTTAAACACGTACTTTTTAATGCCATTCAAAAAAATATATAGGGAGTTTAGTTTCAGTCCTCTTTCATAATCTGATAAACTAAAGGTCAAAACGATACGCGGAATAAGAGAGAGAGTTGAGAGTTTTTTCTAATTGGCCTAATTATTAAGATTTCCATCCTTGCAGTCGCGAAACAAAGCATAAACATAAATTAATCTTTTTGTCACTATCGCCTCTTAATCATTACTGGCTACATATAGCCTAGGCTAGGTCTTAATTGTTTGGTAAAAAAAAGTTAGAATTGATTGATTGTCAATCAGGAAAAGTACGTGGTAACAGGTTGCATGGCTGTTGGGTGTTCCAAGGAAACAGGCGATCCAAACCTGACTGAGGAGAGCTACTAGCCCGAGTGACATCGGCATCCTCCTCTAGCCGAACGAACATGGCAGCTCGCTTGAGCGGTCTTATACCGGACATTTACACGCAGATTACTTGGTGTAAAAAAATAAATGAAAATAATGGCTTAACGTTTTGGATAGCAGAGATTATGTACTTTATCTGGCAGTATAGGTTTACCATGCGTTTACTTCTCTTTTGAAGAGCTTAGAGAAAAGCCCTTACCTGATTTTTATTGGTAGTCGACAGCAGTGATTCATTTTGCTTTCCATAACCTTGAGTCAAAGTGACTCATGACAGGTTGAAACACTGAGTCAAATCTTATCAGAGTGAGTCAGTTTGCTTGTAAATTCCTTCAAATAAAAACATTTGCGGTTGTATGCATTCAGACTTTTTTATTTTGAGATGTTGATTGAATTTAAAGTTCCAGCAACTTTAATGTTTTATTAACATAATTATATACTGAATTGCACAGTTTCAAGGATTTCATTTTATATCTTGATGAACATTTTCTAACATTAAATCTTGACATGTAAATGTCAAACAAGTCTTAAATTATTTTACCTTTACTTGCACAATATGCCAATATATACTGCTGCAGTTATTAATGTTTAAAATAACAGTTTAAAAGGCTAGTTACTATTAAAATTCTAAATGAACAATTGTAAAGATAAAATAATCCATGACTTTAAATTGTCAAACTACTCTAAAATATGTTAACTTGAACAATACAGTCTGCCAATCATTTGCCAATAACAATTAAAATTATCAGGTTTTAAAATATTGCGATGATGTAAGCACATAAAAACGACCACTCTGGATAGTCGACGCGATCGTGATTGAAGATCAGCGCTCGGCCAACATGGCTGATGTCACAGCGACATCGCTTCAAAATGTTTACTTTTTAAGTTAGAGTAAAGGCCTATTTAAATTCACGTGTTAACATAATATCTAGAGTTCATTTTCAAATTATTTACAATACCTTGTTTGTGATAATACTTTTCCTTTAGAAATCGAAAAAAGTATGCAATCAATATGCTGATTTTATCGAGTAGTCTGATATGCTATTTTTAGATGCTACTGCTTGCGCTCGTAGAAGGATTTGATACAATTAATGATGTTTTCCAAGACAATTTATTGTCTACGAAACGAAAGTTACTCGTAAGTTTTATAGGCAGTCCGAAAACTATGCACCGATCATTCAATTACATCACAACATTCACAAAAGCTCTTGCCGAGTATACCATTTTATTATTAGGCAAACCGGTTTCAGTTGTATAAAAATCACTGTGTAATAGCATGTAAGAGTTGCTTCCCTTGGTGCGAACCGGTTTCGGAATACCTACCTCTCACTGTAGTTACAGTCGATAATTATTTTGTCAATGAAATGAACAAAGATTAATTTCTCACGCCATGCGTCACAAGTACGCACGGTAAGTAAAATATGCGCGTCATTTAACAAAACATTGCGTATTTTACGCATGACGCAGGGCAAAATGAATCCCTGCGACAGTAGTAGACATATTTAATGTTAACTCAAAGACAGAGTTGCATGGTGTTGATAATGCGCAGTCAATGTTGCTGGCGTGCAAAGGCTTCATAACCACTTCCCTGTTGTTTCTGTTTCGATAAGAATCTGATCCGCGGCTACGACTGACCGCACTGAATGCGGTGATAGGAAATGCACTCTTCAGAACTTTATTCATGACTGATAATTCCTATGAATATTCAGTGTAAACGTCAGTGATTATTGGATTACTTTGCTTGTATTGTGCAAGTGCTTAAAATCTCTGAGGATACATTCCCAAGTGTCACGACATCCTGGCTGCGAGGGGCCACTGTGTAAAAGGGAAAATTACTGCGTATGTTACAGTGACTCATGATAAATGGAGCAGAGTTCATTTTGTGTTTTTTGTTCTTGGTTAATTTCCTGATTTGTTCTTTTGAATGCTGTGAATGTTTTGTGACTGGTGGAGTGTGGGGTTTACGGCGGGAGGTATGAATTCTGAATTCTTTATGATTGCTTTTCCAGGTGTGCCTCGCAATCCTGAGGATGTCTTCAGGGAATTCTTTGGGGGACGAGATCCATTTGCCGACTTCTTTGGTACGTGTCATTAGTGTTACGCGTTTTACAGCAAAATTTCTCATTTAGACTGATGCAGCGTCTGCAGGTTTAACTCCAGTCCCGAAGGTCCACAGCGTCTGCAGGTTTAACTCCAGTCCTGGAGGGCCGCAGTGTCTGCAGATTTAACTCCAGTCCCGAAGGTCCACAGCGTCTGCAGGTTTAACTCCAGTCCCGAAGGTCCACAGCGTCTGCAGGTTTAACTCCAGTCCTGGAGGGCCGCAGTGTCTGCAGGTTTAACTCCAGTCCCGAAGGTCCACAGCGTCTGCAGGTTTAACTCCAGTCCTGGAGGGCCGCAGTGTCTGCAGGTTTAACTCCAGTCCTGGAGGTCCACAGCGTCTGCAGGTTTAACTCCAGTCCCGAAGGTCCACAGCGTCTGCGGGTTTAACTCCAGTCCTGGAGGGCCGCAGTGTCTGCAGGTTTAACTCCAGTCCTGGAGGGCCGCAGTATCTGCAGGTTCAGAACTAAAGCGGCTTTTTTAAATGTCTGTTGATAGACAGGGCATCCCTGAATTTACAGACAGCACAGCGTTTAGGCCACTCGGAGTGTGATACGGCTCATTAAACACCCAAAACAAGCTACTGTGATGAGAGACATTAAGCCGGAAGGTGTGACAACAATTCTGAAAAGTCATAAACTTGTGAAGTTTTCATCTGAACACGAAAAGACAAATGCTTGCAAACAGGAGCGGGAAGCTTATGGGATGAGTTGTTCAGGTGTTTAGACTGACGAGTCTTTCCCAAAACTGTTAGCAAATTAATTGTAATTTAACCCTTAGGACATTGTTAAATTATTATTGGCTAAAATCTAAATGTTATTCCAGTGGGAAATGGTGTTTATGAGCTTATTTGTGGAGACTGAAGTGGCTCATGCTTGTATCACTGCGGTGCTGAAGTGGTCTTGAGCATGACTGTGCATTAGGCTGTATTTGGGGTTGGGTGGCCCGAGCAGAGAGACATAACAGAGGGTGTAAAGTGACGCCCCTTGATGACTCACCTCCTCGTGATTTCCTCTAAGATGGCCCTGTGAGGCTCGTACTCTATTTCCAGACTCCCGTTGCCTTGTGGGAAATCTCTGCTCGGAGCTGAGGCTTCGAACTTTAACTCCAGTTCTTGAAGACCGAGGTCCCTGCTCGGTTTTTTGTGATGGCGCATCCGTCGGTGGCCAATAGAGGCCTTGCGGGCGAGGTGTGCGGACTCTGTTAAGCCGATCAGTGACTAAAGTAAAGAGTTGTAACATATCAAAAACCTCCTGACGCAATGCCCCTCGTTGACATCTTTGCTAGAGGTGCCAGATACTGAATCCTGTGTTTGAGGATAAATTGTGTGTTTGAGGACATTTTAGTGTAAATTGAGTTTCACCTCAAACTATGTGTAGTATAGACTGAGGACGTGGCTCTGGCAGGTGGCGACAGTCCCTTTTTCGATCTTTATTTAATCAGGATCACTTAAGAAAAGATTCTGTCTTGAAAAACCAGAGAAAACTGTTGTAAATGTTGAAAGCGAGAGAGAAAGAAATGGGGTGGAGCACCTGGAGCAGTTCTGGAGTTAAGGGCCTTGTTGAAGGGCCCAAACTTCATCTCTCTTGATGCAGGTCAGAATCCCAAACCCCAATGAGGTCTGGAATCAGCAGCCCTACAGCTCCCAGTCAACTTGGCCACTGCTAGCCGCCCTGAGTGTCTCAACGTCCAGAGAAAACTGACGCCCTGTCTCTGCCCCATGTTTGTGAGCAGGGAGGGTTTACTGAAATGCATGCAGGGGAGGGTTCTGGTGTTGTGTAGTCCGGCTGGGGTGAGGAGCAGTGAGGGTTCTGGTGTTGTGTAGTCAGGCTGGGGTTGGGAGCAGTGAGGGTTCTGGTGTTGTGTAGACAGGCTGGGGTTGGGAGCAGTGAGGGTTCTGGTGTTGTGTAGTCAGGCTGGGGTTGGGGAGCAGTGAGGGTTCTGGTGTTGTGTAGACAGGCTGGGGTTGGGAGCAGTGAGGGTTCTGGTGTTGTGTAGTCAGGCTGGGGTTGGGAACAGTGAGGGTTCTGGTGTTGTGTAGTCAGGCTGGGGGTGGGGGCAGTGAGGGTTCTGGTGTTGTGTAGTCAGGCTGGGGTTAGGAGCAGTGAGGGTTCTGGTGTTGTGTAGTCAGGCTGGGGTTAGGAGCAGTGAGGGTTCTGGTGTTGTGTAGTCAGGCTGGGGTTAGGAGCAGTGAGGGTTCTGGTGTTGTGTAGTCAGGCTGGGGTTAGGGTTCTGGTGGGAGCAGGCTGGGGTTGTTGTGTAGTCAGGCTGGGGTTGGGAGCAGTGAGGGTTCTGGTGTTGTGTAGTCAGGCTGGGGTTGGGAGCAGTGAGGGTTCTGGTGTTGTGTAGTCAGGCTGGGGTTGGGAGCAGTGAGGGTTCTGGTGTTGTGTAGTCAGGCTGGGGTTGGGAGCAGTGAGGGTTCTGGTGTTGTGTAGTCAGGCTGGGGTTGGGAGCAGTGAGGGTTCTGGTGTTGTGTAGTCAGGCTGGGGTTGGGAGCAGTGAGGGTTCTGGTGTTGTGTAGTCAGGCTGGGGTTGGGAGCAGTGAGGGTTCTGGTGTTGTGTAGTCAGGCTGGGGGTGGGAGCAGTGAGGGTTCTGGTGTTGTGTAGTCAGGCTGGGGTTGGGAGCAGTGAGGGTTCTGGTGTTGTGTAGTCAGGCTGGGGTTGGGAGCAGTGAGGGTTCTGGTGTTGTGTAGTCAGGCTGGGGTGGGGAGCAGTGAGGGTTCTGGTGTTGTGTAGACAGGCTGGGGTCGGAGCAGTGAGGGTTCTGGTGTTGTGTAGATCAGGCTGGGGTCAGGCAGTGGGGTTCTGGTGTTGTGAGTCAGGCTGGGGTCGGGAGCAGTGAGGGTGGTGTTGTGTAGTCAGGCTGGGGTCAGGAGCAGTGAGGGTTCTGGTGTTGTGTAGTCAGGCTGGGGTTGGGAGCAGTGAGGGTTCTGGTGTTGTGTAGTCAGGCTGGGGTTGGGAGCAGTGAGGGTTCTGGTGTTGTGTAGTCAGGCTGGGGTTAGGAGCAGTGAGGGTTCTGGTGTTGTGTAGTCAGGCTGGGGTCAGGAGCAGTGAGGGTTCTGGTGTTGTGTAGTCAGGCTGGGGTCAGGAGCAGTGAGGGTTCTGGTGTTGTGTAGTCAGGCTGGGGTTAGGAGCAGTGAGGGTTCTGGTGTTGTGTAGTCAGGCTGGGGTTGGGAGCAGTGGGGTTCTGGTGTTGTGTAGTCAGGCTGGGGTTGGGAGCAGTGAGGGTTCTGGTGTTGTGTAGTCAGGCTGGGGTTGGGGAGCAGTGAGGGTTCTGGTGTTGTGTAGTCAGGCTGGGGTTGGGAGCAGTGAGGGTTCTGGTGTTGTGTAGTCAGGCTGGGGTTGGGAGCAGTGAGGGTTCTGGGTTCTGGTGTTGTGAGGGGTTCAGGCTGGGGTTGGGAGCAGTGAGGGTTCTGGTGTTCAGGCTGGGGTTGGGAGCAGTTCTGGTGTTGTGTAGTCAGGCTGGGGTTGGGAGCAGTGAGGGTTCTGGTGTTGTGTAGTCAGGCTGGGGTTAGGAGCAGTGAGGGTTCTGGTGTTGTGTAGTCAGGCTGGGGTTAGGAGCAGTGAGGGTTCTGGTGTTGTGTAGTCAGGCTGGGGTTAGGAGCAGTGAGGGTTCTGGTGTTGTGTAGTCAGGCTGGGGTTAGGAGCAGTGAGGGTTCTGGTGTTGTGTAGTCAGGCTGGGGTTAGGAGCAGTGAGGGTTCTGGTGTTGTGTAGTCAGGCTGGGGTTGGGAGCAGTGAGGGTTCTGGTGTTGTGTAGTCAGGCTGGGGTTGGGAGCAGTGAGGGTTCTGGTGTTGTGTAGTCAGGCTGGGGTTAGGGAGCAGAGGGGTTCTGGTGTTGTGTAGTCAGGCTGGGGTTAGGAGCAGTGAGGGTTCTGGTGTTGTGTAGTCAGGCTGGGGTTGGGAGCAGTGAGGGTTCTGGTGTTGTGTAGTCAGGCTGGGGTTGGGAGCAGTGAGGGTTCTGGTGTTGTGTAGTCAGGCTGGGGTTGGGAGCAGTGAGGGTTCTGGTGTTGTGTAGTCAGGCTGGGGTTGGGAGCAGTGAGGGTTCTGGTGTTGTGTAGGTCAGGCTGGGGTTGGGAGCAGTCAGGGGTTCTGGTGTTGTGTAGTCAGGCTGGGGTTGGGAGCAGTGAGGGTTCTGGTGTTGTGTAGTCAGGCTGGGGTTGGGAGCAGTGAGGGTTCTGGTGTTGTGTAGTCAGGCTGGGGTTTGGGAGCAGTGAGGGTTCTGGTGTTGTGTAGTCAGGCTGGGGTTGGGAGCAGTGAGGGTTCTGGTCTTGTGTAGTCAGGCTGGGGTCGGGAGCAGTGAGGGTTCTGGTGTTGTGTAGTCAGGCTGGGGTTGGGAGCAGTGAGGGTTCTGGTGTTGTGTAGTCAGGCTGGGGTTGGGTGCAGTGAGGGTTCTGGTGTTGTGTAGTCAGGCTGGGGGGGGAGCAGTGAGGGTTCTGGTGTTGTGTAGTCAGGCTGGGGTTGGGAGCAGTGAGGGTTCGGGGGCAGTGAGGGGTGTTGTGTAGTCAGGCTGGGGTTGGGAGCAGTGAGGGTTCGGTGGGTTCTGGTGTTGTGTAGGGTCAGGCTGGGGTTGGGAGCAGTGAGGGTTCTGGTGTTGTGTAGTCAGGCTGGGGTTGGGAGCAGTGAGGGTTCTGGTGTTGTGTAGTCAGGCTGGGGTTGGGAGCAGTGAGGGTTCTGGTGTTGTGTAGTCAGGCTGGGGTTGGGTGCAGTGAGGGTTCTGGTGTTGTGTAGTCAGGCTGGGGTTGGGAGCAGTGAGGGTTCTGGTGTTGTGTAGTCAGGCTGGGGTTGGGAGCAGTGAGGGTTCTGGTGTTGTGTAGTCAGGCTGGGGTTGGGAGCAGTGAGGGTTCTGGTGTTGTGTAGTCAGGCTGGGGTTGGGAGCAGTGAGGGTTCTGGTGTTGTGTAGTCAGGCTGGGGTTGGGAGCAGTGAGGGTTCTGGTGTTGTGTAGTCAGGCTGGGGTTAGGAGCAGTGAAGGTTCTGGTGTTGTGTAGTCAGGCTGGGGTTGGGAGCAGTGAGGGTTCTGGTGTTGTGTAGTCAGGCTGGGGTTGGGAGCAGTGAGGGTTCTGGTGTTGTGTAGTCAGGCTGGGGTTGGGAGCAGTGAGGGTTCTGGTGTTGTGTAGTCAGGCTGGGGTTGGGAGCAGTGAGGGTTCTGGTGTTGTGTAGTCAGGCTGGGGTTAGGAGCAGTGAGGGTTTTGGTGTTGTGTAGTCAGGCTGGGGTTAGGAGCAGTGAGGGTTCTGGTGTTGTGTAGTCAGGCTGGGGTTAGGAGCAGTGAGGGTTCTGGTGTTGTGTAGTCAGGCTGGGGTTGGGAGCAGTGAGGGTTCTGGTGTTGTGTTGTCAGGCTGGGGTTGAGAGCAGTGAGGGTTCTGGTGTTGTGTAGTCAGGCTGGGGTTAGGAGCAATGAGGGTTCTGGTGTTGTGTAGTCAGGCTGGGGTTGGGAGCAGTGAGGGTTCTGGTGTTGTGTAGTCAGGCTGGGGTCGGGAGCAGTGAGGGTTCTGGTGTTGTGTAGTCAGGCTGGGTTTAGGAGCAGTGAGGGTTCTGGTGTTGTGTAGTCAGGCTGGGGTTGGGAGCAGTGAGGGTTCTGGTCTTGTGTAGTCAGGCTGGGGTCGGGAGCAGTGAGGGTTCTGGTGTTGTGTAGTCAGGCTGGGGTTGGGAGCAGTGAGGGTTCTGGTGTTGTGTAGTCAGGCTGGGGTCGGGTGCAGTGAGGGTTCTGGTGTTGAGTGGTCAGGCTGGGGTCGGGAGCAGTGAGGGTTCTGGTGTTGTGTAGTCAGGCTGGGGTTGGGAGCAGTGAGGGTTCCGGTGTTGTGTAATCAGGCTGGGGTTGGGAGCAGTGAGGGTTCTGGTGTTGTGTAGTCAGGCTGGGGTTGGGAGCAGTGAGGGTTCTGGTGTTGTGTAGTCAGGCTGGGGTTGGGAGCAGTGAGGGTTCTGGTGTTGTGTCGTCAGGCTGGGTTTGGCAGCATTGAGGGTTCTGGTGTTGTGTCGTCAGGCTGGGGTCGGGAGCAGTGAGGGTTCTGGTGTTGTGTAGTCAGGCTGGGGTTAGGAGCAATGAGGGTTCTGGTGTTGTGTAGTCAGGCTGGGGTTGGGAGCAGTGAGGGTTCTGGTGTTGTGTAGTCAGGCTGGGTTGGGAGCAGTGAGGGTTCTGGTGTTGTGTAGTCAGGCTGGGGTTAGGAGCAGTGAGGGTTCTGGTGTTGCGTAGTCAGGCTGGGGTTGCGAGCAGTGAGGGTTCTGGTGTTGTGTAGTCAGGCTGGGGTTGGGAACAGTGAGGGTTCTGGTGTTGTGTAGTCAGGCTGGGGTTGGGAGCAGTGAGGGTTCTGGTGTTGTGTAGTCAGGCTGGGGTTGGGAGCAGTGAGGGTTCTGGTGTTGTGTAGTCAGGCTGGGGTTGGGAGCAGTGAGGGTTCTGGTGTTGTGTAGTCAGGCTGGGGTTGGGAACAGTGAGGGTTCTGGTGTTGTGTAGTCAGGCTGGGGTTGGGAGCAGTGAGGGTTCTGGTGTTGTGTAGTCAGGCTGGGGTCGGGAGCAGTGAGGGTTCTGGTGTTGTGTAGTCAGGCTGGGGTCGGGAGCAGTGAGGGTTCTGGTGTTGTGTAGTCAGGCTGGGGTTGGGAGCAGTGAGGGTTCTGGTGTTGTGTAGTCAGGCTGGGGTTGTGAGCTGTTCCTATCTGTGTCTATATTTACTCTGTTTTGCCAGCAGCTGCTGCACGTCAGTTTCTCCTCTCCTATGTTAGTGTCTTGGTTGTTTGTGTTTGTGTGTGCGCACGCTTTGTTTGTCTGCCTGTTTGTTTTTTTTTCCTATGTCTGTGTATTTGGCTGTCTTTTTATGTGTTTGTATGTTTGTGTGTGTTACTGTTTTTGTGTGTCTTTCACTGGGTGTTTGTTTGTCAGTCTGTTTTTAGCGTACCGGCCCTATGGGCCGATTAGCTATTGTCATGGTGTGGCGTCCGTCATCCGGAACATTTTTTTTTTTTTTTTTGGCCTGATGAATTTTCGTGTAAATTTGCAAACACATACTACTAGACCATATCTCCAGACGTTTTTCTCGGATCTTTGATTGAATCATTTTTGTCCATTTTATGGGCCCTTGAAATTTTTTCTCCAATGTTAAAGATAGGACTGAGAAATTTTAAAAAATCATTTCTCAAAAACTGCGCGATAAATTTTTTTCTAAATCAGGCAATCAGCTTACCTTGGTACCGTTAATGTACAGTGCGAGCGCCATTTTGATTGAATCGACGGTAGCGGGTCTATTGGGTTCGCTGTACTTTATGAATATGCGAGATGGCCTGTGGAGGCCAAATGGTTGCAGATAGAGATTAAGTTTGTATTATCGACATATAGGAAGTCATATATGACCTATATTTTGGCAATATTAAATTTGACCTCAGATGACTTTGAAAGGTCAAACTCGAGGTCAGGGAATATATTAACAATGTTAGAAGATATGACTTGAAATTTCAAAAAATTATTTCTCAAAAACTGTCCGATAACTTTTTTCCTAAATCTGGCAATCAACTCACCTTGATACACTTTATGTACAGTACGAGTGCCATTTTGATTGAATCGATGGAAGTGGGTCTAGTGGGGGCGCTGTACTTTAACATCGGGTCTTTTGGAGAATGGGTCAAATCGCCTGTGGAAGCTAAATGGTTGCAGATAGAGATTAAGTTTGTATTACTGACATATAGGAAGTAATATATGACCTATATTTTGGCTGTGTTAAAGTTGACCTCATATGACCTTGAAAAGTCAAACTTGAGGTCAAGCAAAATGTTACAATTTTCAAAGGTTTCTAGGCTTGAAAATACTGAAGATTGGGAACATATGTGCATTGAACACTTATAGGAAGTCATGTATGAACTTTTATTTGGTGGCCTTGAACTTGACCTTTGGCGACCTTCGAAGGTCAAACTTTACATAGGAGCTGCGTTTACATGGGTCCAAAAGTCATACTTGTAATCGGATTGACAGGTTAGTCAGATTCAAAATGTCTCATGTAACCACCTTAGCCGATCCAATTCACCCGGATCGGATTAAATTTTTGATCGGATTGAGAGAGGTAGTCTACGCCGATTGATAATCAGCTTGATGCCGCATACAAACGGCTGAACAGAGCGGATTCGGTTGATGGATTGGATTATTCGTTCTGCGCATGCGCTCCCTTGTACGTAGGAGTCACGTAATGACGTTCGCGGGGAAAGTCAAAACCTTTTGCACATGTCAAAGAAACTGTAATCGGTTTCAGCTGGGGCCATGTATATGCGGATTGAACGTGGATTGCTTTACTTAGCGTTCATCTATACAGATCGAATCAGATTCATTTAATCCGTTTGGTTTCAATCAGATTGAGGAAAACAATCCACATAAACACAGCTAGTGAAATGTTAATGACTTCTATCACCAAAACTATTTCAGATGGAGCTTAGGTTTGTATTGTGGGCATATAGGAAGTCATGTATGAAGTTTCATTTGGTGACATTGAACTTGACCTTCAGTGACCTTGAATGCCCAAACTTCACAGTGAAATTTTAATGACTTATATCAGCAAAATGGGTTCAGATAGTTTCGGTTTTTATTAGAGCTGTATAGGAAGTCATACATGAACTTTCATTTGGTGGCCTTGAACTTGACCGTCGGTGACTTTTGAAGGTCAAACTTCACATAGTGAAATTTCTATGACTTCTATCACCAAAACTAGATAGAGCTTAGGTTTGTATTGTGGCCATATAGGAAATCATGTATGAAGTTTCATTGGGTGACCTTCATATTGACCTTCGAAGGTATAACTTGACCTAGAGAAAATTCAATGACTTCTGTCACTGAAAAGGTCACAAATGGAGCCTAGGTTTGGGTTACTGACATAGGAAGTCACATATGAACTTTCATTTGCTGACATTCAGTTTGACTGTTTGTGACCTTTGAAGGTCAAACTTGACATAATAAAATTACAATGACTTGTATTGCCAAAACGGTCACAGATGGAATTTAGGTTTGTATTACAGACATATAGGAAGTCATATATGAACTTCCATTTGGTGACCTTCGTATTGACCTTCAAAGGTCAAATGTGACCTAGTGAAAATTCAATGACTTGTATCACTAAAACGGTCACAGATGGAGCCTAAGTTTGTGTTACTGACATCTAGGAAGTCGCATATGAACTTTCATTTGGTGACATTCAACTTGACTGTCAGTGACCTTTGAGGGTCAAACTCCACAGTGAAATTACAATGACTTGCATCACCAAAATGGTCACAGATTGAGCCAAGGTTTGTATAGAGACATTTAGAAAGTCATATATGAAGTCCATTTGCTGACCAAAACTTGACATTCTGTGACCTTTAAATTTCGCAATTGACATATTGAATACATATTGACATATTATAATGACTTGTATCACCAAAACTGCTTCAGAGCGTAGGATTGTATTACAGAAGTTCTTATAAATGTATGTGAACTTTTATTTAGTGACTTTGACATTGACTTTCATTGATTCAAATGTCAAACTTCACATGAAATTTTCATAACTTGTATCATCGCTGTAAGACTGCTTGCCGGTAAGCTACAGGACCCTTGGTCCTATTTTTGTCTTTCAGTCTGAGTGCATCTTTGTCCATGTTTTTGTCTTTCTTTGTGTTTTTTTGTTTGTCTTTGTGTCTGTCCATTTGAGGTCTGTGCTTCTCTGTGTCTTTCTGTTGGTCTATGTGTGCGTGTGGGTGTGTGTGTGTTTGTGTCTTTGTGTCTGCGTGTGCATCAGTCTGTTTGTTTATGTGCATTTGTGTGCTTTTTTGTTCCTTTGTGTCTGTTTGTTAATGTCTGTCTGAGTTTCTTTGTGCGCCTGCACATGTGTGTACATCAATGCTGATTCCTGTGCCAAGTTTTTGAAAGTTCGCTGGATACACAACTGTTATTTTGATGCGTTTGGATGGCCTGGAGCATGAAAATTCCATTATTACCTGCGTCGCCGAAGGCAGCAGGTCTAGCAATGGTATGATGATGCGTCTTGACCCAAGGCAGTTCGCTATTGAAAATGGGCGCGCTGCGTCAAAATCCAAGATGGCCACCGCCATTTTTGTAAAAACGACGTTATCGAGTTAACGCAAAAAATATGTGTCGTAGGAAGTTCTGATTTGGTATGCTGATGTATCTTGACCTAAGGCAGGTCGCTATTGAAAATGGGTGCCCTGCGTCAAAATCCAAGATGGCCTCCGCCATTTTTGTAAAAACAACGTTATCGAGTTAACGCAAAAGATATGTGTTATAGGAAGTTCTGATTTGGTATGCTGATGTATCTTGACCTAAGGCAGGTCGCTATTGAAAATAGCCGCGCTGCGTCAAAATCCAAGATATCCGCTGCCGTTTTTGTAAAAACGACGTTATCGAGATAACGAGAAAAACGTGTCGTAGGAAGTTCTGATTTGGTATGCTGATGTATCTTGACCTAAGGCAGGTCGGTATTGAAAATGGGCATGCTGCGTCAAAATCCAAGATGGCTGCCGCCGTTTTTGTAAAAATGACATTATCGAGGTACAAAAAATAAGTGTCGTAGGACGTTATAAATTGGTATGCTGATGTGTCTTGACCTAAGGCAGGTCGCTATTGAAAATGGGTGTGCTGCATCAAAATCCTAGATGGCCACCACCATGGATCTGCCAGAACAGCGTCATCGCAATAACTCCAAAAATAAGTGGCCTAGGAACTTTTAATTTGGTATCGTGGTGCATCTTGACCTATTGCATGTTCTTACTGAAAATGATATCACAACATCAAAATCCAAGAAGGCCACCAAACTACATTATCGAGATAACTCGCAAAATAAGTGGCTGACCCAAGGCAGGTCATTATTGAAGATGAGTGTGCTAAGCCAAAATTCTTTCCAGTTTATCTTTTCCATATGGCTGCATCTATACATCATCATTGTCATCGTCATCATCATCATAACAATTAACCATCACTCAATCAATGCAAATTTTATTCACTGAAGCATACTTCTACATAACACCCGCGCAGCGACGCAGGTTCAGGGACTTCGCACTTGTGTGTTTATGCGATATAGGTGAGCCATTGACGGTGAAGTGGAGATGAGGTGTTCATGTTCTTTTTTTTTTTTTTTTTTGACCTTTTTTTTTGACCATTGAGGTTGTATTTGCTGGCTGGGCTTGCAGGCTCTGGTGGTCTGTGCACAGGAAACCGTTTATTTGACACCCTGCCTAACCACCTGACCGTTTGTTTTATGGATAGACATGAGAATTGGGCAAAACACTGTCAGGAAGCGTAGAGAAGGTTCTGTGAATGTTTCCACCATAAAACTGTAGAACAACAAAAGTAGCCCTTAAATACGGGAAACTGAACTGCCAATCCCATAATGCATTGGAAAAGACCAGTAGGCCTGGATTTATGATGGTTAGTGGGTACTTTCTGTTTGTTGGTCCGGGACCCTTGGTGGGAATAAAATAGGCATGATTGCCATGTTGCTTTTCTTGCTCTGAGGTAAAGTTGAACCTGAAATATTTCTGTACGCAGGGTCCAAAACTAACTTATTCACTTACCAGCCGGGCTGGCTGGTAAGGGAAATTTTTTACCAGCCAGGCAGATATTTTACCAGCCAACCAAATAAAAATTGCTTTTAAGTGTTACAATCTACCCGTAATTGGCGGGTGGCGAGTGTTAGTTTTGGACCCTGACTGCATGTATTTGTTACCCACCTGAAAGCAGAATTAAACAAGACGAAAAGTGTCATCGCTATCCCCCGCTATGATCATGGGCCAGTAACTACGTAAAAAAAAAAATTATTTCGACATCCATTTTTAAACTTAGCGTAGATCATGACTAGCGTATTAAGCATACAAAATTTCACGCATCTAGGTAGTTTTACGGAAATCTTGTCCCCATTGTGACCCGGACGAACGGGCGGATGGACCCCAGTCCGCTTTGTGGCAGGGGATAAATATTACAGTTGGCTTCCTTGCTTAATGCCCTCAGCTATTACTTTCATACGGCGTTTTTAAAGGGGACCTATTTTGCTATTTTTCCAAGTTTATATTTTGGTCTTT
This sequence comes from Gymnothorax javanicus, assembly GCA_029692085.1. Taxonomy (NCBI): domain Eukaryota; kingdom Metazoa; phylum Chordata; class Actinopteri; order Anguilliformes; family Muraenidae; genus Gymnothorax; species Gymnothorax javanicus. The sequence continues at coordinate 10,585,203 of CM056197.1, forward strand.
GACTCCCCTAGAGTACTCCTGATCGCGAAAAGTAAAAAAAGGGTATTTATTTCGCTCATACTGCCATCCTCAAAAAACTGCATTTGTAGTACATTGTAGTCTCTGCCTGAAACGCCTCACTGGGGTGGCTCTTCGCTATGGCCCCCACTCCCGTGTGCCCACTTTCTTCTGACTGGCCAGCTCTGTGGAGGGCGGAGTTGGACGGGACGAGGCTGCAGAACACAGTTTTCCGTGTCCGGCTCCCCAGAGTGAAACCTGAGACACGTCTGCAATCTGATAAGGAAGCGGCGGGCAAATTCCGCAATCTAACGTTATACTTGAATATAGATCTAATGACATGATCTTGTTCTAACAAAACGCAGCGGCGAAAGTGGAGGACGCAGTGCGAATATCTCTCAGCGCAAGCTCAAATTTGCTATCGGTTACAGTTTGCTACGGCAACAGTTGGTGAGTATGCCGGCGTTTTTCTAGTCCTAGCTAGGATGCAGGGGAAGCTAGAATCCACCCCATATAGACACATTTGTAGAACGGGTCGACATGCCCAAGTGTAGACCGGAGACCGTAGAAATCCGGTGGGTCTGAGTTTAGAGGGAAACATGGACAGTGAGGGGCAGCTAAAAGTGGACCAACAGCTTATGGACTGCTTCGGTGTGTATTATGACCTGCTGGGTCGTGTGCATAGCTGTGGTGTGTTGTTAGCGTGGAGAAACTAACAGCTTCTGCGCTGGTATATGACGGAGGGGCGAAAAGCTCCAGGCTAAACGGCCTTTTCGGAAATTGCCCATGGTAATGGTTTACTTACTGCGTCGGAATGACAAGCGTTTCCTCGCGGAGAATGGGCGCATTATGGATTGTGCGCGAGAGCAAGCTAGAGCTCCGGTATTGTTATGAGCATAAGGCTGGGTTTATAGTCGACCTTGAGTCCATAAACAAGGGGGACGCGAGCGACGCAAGTAACGCTTGACTCCCTTTCATAGTGTACACAGTGTCGCGAAGCCGCGACGGGCGTCGTGAAATGCAATACACCGCTCACACAATAGGGGGTAGCAGTGTCACTGGTGACATTTCGGCTGACATTCCGAGTGACATTCACTGATCTCTATAGAACGACTGGATAGCTGACTGACCCCGAGTTTATCTTTCCAGCGTAGCAAACTATTAGCAAGTTATTCGGCAAGAGAATTCATTAACTGTCGTTGCGATGGATATATCGTGAATAATAAGTGAACGTTAAATGGCTATTATAGGTTTACCTTAACATGACACCTAAGCCAGCCATAATCAACTAGTCAAGGTGGTCGTCTCTAGAATATAGCCCACTTCAAATTACTAACCCTTTGCGCTAGCCTAATTTATACGCAATATTTCTCGACTGCATCTGATGTTATCAATGAGATCCATGTCGTACGCCATAACTCTTTTTTTAAGCCAGCATCATTGATACACAACGCTGTTTTATAATAGAATGGGCTTACAAATGCTGTAAAACAAAATTTGGGCTGTAGATGGGGTAATTGGCTCATTTATGGAAAACTAAACGTCCACGGAGGTGAGTGCTGAGGGTAGTGTACCACTGGACGTCCCTGACTATTTTCAAGCAAAAGGGAGAAAAAAAAAAACAAGCTGAAAAAATAGCGACCTTACCCATACATGGATTGCATTTTTTCCACATAGCTAGCTACAGGTTAATACCAATACTTCGCCTGTTTTGCATATGATCGTGAATATGTTGATGTTTAGAAAGCACGACAGGTCCATAGGCTGACAGCTGCCCGGACGCTAGGCTAACGTTAGGCAGTCACTGGTTAAATCATCAAGGCTAATTTTAACCATCACAAACGAAGTGAACGCCATCGTATCGCCCAAAAATCTGATTTGAATCTAATTTTGCTAGGTTTCCAGAGGAAATGTATTACTGCTGAAGTGGCACTATCACTAATACCCAACAGTATCAGTTTTTCTTTTTTTTTTTTTTTTTTGCAGTACAGTCTTCTTCTGTTATGTGGGCTAAAAAGTTCTTATTAAGTACTTTATATACGTTACCGCCGCCGTTGGCGACGGATGGTTTTACATGCGTTGCTGCGTCGCGTATTAAAAAATCAGACTACACAATCGAACGCATCATGGCGGCTAATGCGTCGTGAGGCGTCGCGATGCGTCTCGATGCGTTCGCGTTTGCATGCCTTTGCGTCGACTATGAATCGGCCCTTATACAGGTTTTATGGACCGTAAGTTCCGTCTGCGTGAACCGTTGCTTATGTGGAGCTAGCGAATCGATCACTTTTACAGGAAATAATTTAATATTCAGTCGCCCATTTAATATTCAATCGACAGCAATGCAGAGAAATCGTTTGTGATAACCATATCCGTTATAGCCTGTGCTTTTCCCTATTGCTTTCACCGGTAGCATCAGAGAGCTTGCTCAGACATTGGGGATGTATCAGGCTGACCCCGGTCATGGATAAGTAAAGCGATCGTTTCACAAGCACCCAAAAACTCACCCCAAGCTTTGCAAAACCTACGTCTGGTCTAACTGCAGCCCAACTCGGCAGACACATACAGCACCTCTCCGGTTAGCTTCAACTGTAGTGGCTACAATCAGGCAACGTTATGATGAAACTGCCACATTGATGTTTACCGAAGTAACACAAGCATACCGATCAGAATCGCTGCATATAAGTTAACCAGGAGCGTTTTTAATTAGCAGAGCAGGGGAAGTAACATGCAGTTGCTGATAAGTGGCCATAACTTTGAATGTAATCTGTCGCGCGAAAAAAATTCGTTTTAGCGCTCGTGTGAAAAGCGGCTTGGCATGCCCGTATTCGGCGTCTTTGCATTGACTTTGAATGTAATCTGTCGCGCGAAAAAATAGATTTCGCGGTCCGATGTGAAAGTAGCTTTATGGATAGTACGCGACAGCTAGAGAGAGCTCGGTTATGTTAGGAACCGTGACGTTCCGTTAGGGCGGACAAGTTGCTTATGTGGAGCTAGCGAATCGATCACTTCTACAGGAAAGAATTACCTATTTAATCTCCGCTTTTTTTCGGCTTTTTTTTATTAGCCACAACAATTTCTAAAGGGGATGAAATTATATCAAGGTAGTGCAGAGAAATCATTTGTAAACCGGTAGAGCTTCTGCGTTTCGCATTCCTTTCATGGTAGCACCAGAGAGCTTGCTCAGACATTTGTGAAGCATCCGGCTGATCCCGGTCATGGATAAGTGAAGCGATCACTAACTGTAGAGCCTGCAATCGGGCAACGTTATGATGAAACTGCCACATTGATGCTTACCGAAGTAACACAAGCATACCGATCAGAATTACTGCATATAAGTTAACCAGGAGCATTTTTAATTGGCACGACACATAAACTAACATGCAGTAGCTGGTAACCGAGCGGTCATAACCACAGAGACAAACCCTTGCAATACAGGTTTTACAGACAGCAAGTTCTGTTACTGTGAACAGTTGTACCAAGCATCCAAATTACAAACAAGTATTAAAAGTTAGCTTCAAATGAGGTTTATGTTCACACACCTTCTGTAGAATTTCCCTGATATCACTCTTGCATATTTAGGACACAAGCATTAGCAACAGTAACTTGGCTCGTTAGCGCTGTGCTACAGCCACAATCAACTGGCTATCACGTCAGGTTGGCTTATGCAGTAAAAGCAACTTACAGCTTCTGTGTCTGTGAGTCATAGACAGTCGCGACCGATACAGGCTTTATCTACAGATATTTTACCAAGCCTGCCTTTGAGGCCAGTTGTTAGTGCTAACTATCGCTAGCGGTCCTGCTAGCCACCGTAACACGTTAGCTTCACTTACATTATTTGCTGTTATATGGTTACTTACAGCTTGTGGCTCCAAGCGCTTGATCGATGCAGCTGTTTCAGGTTTGAGAAGCAGCTGAAACGCTTATCCTGTGTGGAATTATCCTTTATTGATAAAGCTGTCTTTGGTGAAATTCTGAGCACAATCAGCTAACGTTCCCTTGGCCGTGGCTGTTTGCTGCCAGCAAACAAAAAAAAAGCTACCCACTGATTTCTGGTGGCATCGTCTTTTCGAAGAGAAATATTTGTTTTTCTTCGCGTCCAAAAGTAAACGGACAAGTAGCTTTGGGAGAGATACTAACAAAATTGCAGCTCAAATGATCTGCGGTTCTTCTTTTGTATTTCCAAAAGTGTCAGTGCTACTGAGGCATAGTATGATCTGCTGTTGTTAGTGCCTGCTAGAATAGTTTCCGGTGTGGGCAGGTCCAGCGCCATGATTGGCTCTGGCTAGGTCTGTACTAATTGGATGGCACAACCTGACGTCAGGTTTTACCCAGATCTCGTGAAGATCTCGGGAGGAGCTGTTCAGAGAGGAAATCACGCTCACTTAAATCACGTTCTTGGATTACGGCAAAACCCCTGTATCTTATGTTTAGAAACTTTTCAGAGGTTGAGCATGGACAACCAACATTATAACATTACTAATATGTATTAAAAGAAGGATCAGCATAATAGGTCCTCTTTAATGATTTTTCTCTTTCCAGTGTCTTTTGAAATGTGACCACTCAGGAGGTCGTCTTACTGTTCGTTCTTTCAGTCTCTCCAACTTTCTCTCTTCGTAGGTACTGTGCTGTACGGGGTTAGTGTGCTGGGTCCTTCCTCAAAAATTTCATTCCATTTATTTATTTTTTTGAGGGGGGCTGCTTTTAGGTTGTCGCAATTTAATTTCTGATTTTCTGTGTTTTATTTATTTGTTATTTTTTTTAAATTTCCAAGAGTGGTATGGTACCCAAGTAAGACTATTCACGTTAATGTTTATTTAATTAGAAAAACATTTTTCACTCTCAATCCCCCCCCTTCCCTCTCTCCCTCCCACTCTCCCAGGCGGTCTTGACCCGTTTGATGACCCCTTCTTTGGCGGTAGCGGGCGGCGGCACCAGAGGAACACGAGCCGGAACCGATCGGCGGGGACCTTCTTCCCCGGGTTTGGGGGGTTCCCGACGTTTGGTGCTGGATTTGGTGGATTCGACCCGGGTAAGAGCTCACGCTACCTGTGTTCAAGCTACCTAAGCATATCGAGTTTAGCGTTTCTGTGGGCTGCATTAGCATCGTTAGCTAGTCGACTCGGTCATTAGCATAGCTTAGTGTGTTTGTCGTCCAACAATGGAATCGCTAATATGCTGTGCCCCTGTCTGTTTGCATGCTTAGCTCAGGGTTTCTCTGGGTTACGCCCGAGCGGCGCGGGACGTATGGTATTCGGCACCGTGCGTGCGTGCGTGCGTGCGTGCATCCGTCAACAAAAACTTCGACATTTTGCTTTGGCGGGAGCTTCTGGGGCCAACAGTGCCCTATATTCTTGGTGTGCACCTAACGTCACGCATAATTTCCAAACAGGAAGTCCGCCATGATGGATGATAACAACCAACTGACAGATGATAACTCTGTATCTTGACTTGGTAGAGGACTCCAGAGAGATAGAGTCGTAATATCAGGTAATATCAACTCTCACGCATTCGCCATGAGTCTCACGCCTCATAGAGGCATCCACGTTCCCATGCCGCAGTCAGCAATTATTCAACTGACGCATATTTTTTATTTTTATTTGACCTTTATTTAACCAGGAAAAACCTCATTGAGATTAAAAATCTCTTTTTCAAGAGTGTCCTGGCCAAGACAGCAGCACATTCAACAGTTTTACACAAACATACACAGTCATCAAACACATAAAACAAGACATCAATACATTAAGAACGAAAAGTCACAATATTAGATGGCCAATTTTTCTTGGATTGGACATGTGAGAAAGATAAAGTGCATCAGTCAAAACATCTGCAGCCAGATGTGTCCGCCTCCAAATCACTCAACATTGTCTTAAAAGTGTCCAGTGAAACCAGATCTTTAAGTTTCAGGTCTTTTTTGTAGTTCATTCCAAGTACAAAAAGACCTGAAACTTAATGATCTGGTATCTGATATTTAAGAGATTCTCACGCAGAATTGAGTCCTCGAGCGTGGAAGTTAACCAGTTTCACGTGCATTACGGTGGATTTCACCACTAGAGACGTGGAAATCAATTATGACTCTGGAATTCTCACGTTTGTCTTTACACAGCGGTTGGAAGCAATGGAATTGCATAAAGACGTTTCAAATGGTCTTATTTCGTTTAAACAATTTAAACGATCATGAAACACACACATTGCTTCCACCCCCTGAGTGAGGAAAAGCGCACAACGTTTGGAGTCACAATCGCTTCTGTGGTGAAATCCACAGTAACACAAGTGAAACTGAAACTTCCACTCAAAAGGACTTTAATTACCCGTAAGAATCTCATTAATATTCGATGGTTGAATAATTGCTGACTACGGTGAATACACCTTCAAAATGCGTGAAACTTACACCGTATGCGTGAGATTGAGTAGAAAGTTGGTAGCCCTGTCATATTTCGAAAAATTTGGAGATGTATCACTGTTATTGTTCGCATGAGATGCCATTTTTGATTTGTATATCATCCAACATGGCGGCGCGTGCCATTTAATCACATGGTTGCACACCAAGAATTATGAAATGATAATGGAAAAAGTGAATGCCTATTGCCTACATTTATATAATTGATATGGCATTGTAGGGATGGAAATATAAATGCAAAAAATCCAGAGCTTTCGCTGACTTGGCAGCATTTATTTTCGCCATCCATACAATTGTCACTCAGCTGTGCGTCATGCCTAACAACGCCCTTTAGAATACGCTAATGAGCCTTGCGAATTAATTTACGCAAATCTGTGCTGTTACACGAGCACAGAAAGTAAAAAGACGTTGATATTTTAGGTCATCATTTATGTACGGAAGAAAACGCCTCATAATTTTGTGGTACAATGTATAACAGTGTTATCGAAAATAAATTAGACTGTTGGCGATTCCACCAATTAGTCTTAGCAACTGCTGCTAATCGGGAAAAGTAAACTGCGAGAGGTAAAGGTTATTAAGCATTGAAAGGCGAGCTTTCCGAAGACCTTTGTTACTGTCGACAGACCACTACTGTGTAATGATCAGTTCAAGAATTCTCTCTTCAATATCCAGTGCAAATAGCTGATTGGCAGAAGGATTGTTTAAAATCCGAGCTCTTTACCTTGACAGACAGCACGCTTCTCTTCACGAGGCAGCCATTGATCTGCCACTGCATAAACTGATGACGTCATGAAGTGGCGCTAACTGAACAGCAACATCAATATGTCATTGAATCTTGCTGGGGACAATGAGCTGGGAATTACTTGAGGGTTTGACACGCGCTAAACCTGACAGGCATTGTCACTCATTAAATTATTAGGTGCCAGTCGCTTTGTCCATGGAGCAATTGCATTGTATACCTCATTGTTAACTTCAATATATCATGGGTGCAAGAGCTCCGTCTACAGACGGATTTGTGGCAATTTTTCATTTCACCTACCGTCTCGTCCGTCTCGTAATGCGATCGGGACATATTTAAAGGTTGTTTCTGTACGCTATCCGCCCCAAAAATGATGAAAATCCACCAGAATTTGCCAGTTCATCTCCTCGTCGCTGAGCGTATGGGCGCTGCCACTCTGTTTTTCTGCTGTCCGGGCTCACGGCCGTCGTGTGTTCTGATTGGCCAAGAGACGCTTATCTTATGACTGAGAATATTTGCACGTGTTTTAATTATTGCTATATCGATCATATCCACAGACGGTAAGCCTTTGTACATATAAAGTAATATGAACGTGATGAATTTCTGTCAGGGATGTCAAGAAAGGGGAGTGAAACGGGCAAAAATCTGACTGAAGTGATCATTCTGATCATTCATTTCTATGTTCTCTCTTCATTGCGAAGCTAGCGGTGTGTCCCACCTGGTTTCCAAATTAGCTGGTTGCCTTGCGCGCGCACTCGCTGCTTTCGCTTGAACAGCTGCAGTTGTGGTGGCCGCGGTCCGCCGATTCCTTTAGCATTCACAAACATATTACCAGCGATTTTCAAGTCGCAGCTCTTACCTTCCACAGGAAATACGATTGCGTCAGTGTGAACTGTTTTCAGAGGCACCTTTGAAGAATTAAATTTAAGGAAATATAATGTTTAAAAGATCGCGCCAAGCTGGATTTGATCCACCTTAAGCAAAAAGCCACTATAAACTGTCTGCTCTTACTTCGACGCCATCGCAAGCTACACAATATGTGGTGTCAGTCTAGTATTAATTAACCACGTCAGTCGTCGGCATCCTGGCAACATTTTGTGTTGGTCTAAAACAACTGGTTCCCTTTAGAAAACACTCAAATGTAATTATCAAGCTCTTTTTCTTGAGGTTGCAAACACAATGACCTCAGCATAACAGCCCAAATGACATTCCACGTAATACAATGAAAAACTTTTAAGTGGTGAGGATCTAACGCGGTTAATACTGCCAAAATGCAGAAATAATTGCTAGCATTTAGCCACAGGAACAGTAGAATACAAGCGGTGTATAATCTACTCACATCTCTGCACCGAGGGAATGAACTGAATCGTTCTACCTTCTTTTATATACAGTATAACAGATGGTAAAATATTGGGCACCCATTCGTTTCAACATTTTCTTGCAATGCTTTTCTAATGTGTAGTGACTCCGACAGTCTAATGACAGAGGTGCCAAAAATAAGAAGTGCACTAGCTGCATGTGGTGAGTAGTAATCTGGTTGGGCTTATAATTAACTAACCACCAACATCTGGCACAGGAGAGTAATGGTGCCTTCTAATGGGGTCGTGTTTACCGTGTTCACGAGAAAAGGCCATATGAACGCCGCCTTCTTGGGGTATTCACGACGTCGCAAGTCAAATTTTTCTGGAAGCTCTGAGTTCACGAGTTAGGATCATGGATGTATTATAAGAACTGGATACTGAACCGAAAATGGCCGCCCATTCATTTCAATGGGAATTGCTCAGTGGCGCAGCATGCCGACATGGGGCCTTGGGGTAGGTGGTAGGACGTTTGTTTCTCTGTAGTATAGTGGAAGATATGGCAAGGGATAGTGACATCAATCCAGGCGAAGTGAAGGAGACTTTTGATTTTTAAGATGAAAAACATCTACCCTCTGGACTTTTAGGTTGCCCAGTGTGATGAATGTCAAACAAGAGAGTCTCAGTTAGGGAGAAAATTCAGTATAAAGCCACAGAGGCGAATGATCTCCTGGCATGTTACATGATGTTCAAAATGTTTTTTTCTTCTTACGTGTGTCGTCGTAGAGGTCCGTGATGTTGTGGTCAATGTGTCCGCAGTTTGGAGTAAAAGAGCTTTATAAATATGTTCGAGTTTTTTCTTAATAAAGCCCAAAGGAACCAGTTATATTAAGTCAACTCAAAACAAGATGTTGCTTGGATGCTGGCATAGTTAAGGAATAGCCTACTTTACTGCATGCGGAATAACAAGGTTGTTCTGTGGCATTCAAGCACCCTTTTGCATTTGCTCATGGGAGATCGAATCCAGCTTGGCATTGTATTGCGAACGTTAAATTTTACATTTCTTATTTTTGTAGGTATCAGTAATGTTGTGATCAGTAATACAAACATATTAGCTGCTGTGTATAGACAGCATAAGATAGTTACTGTTTAAAAGTAATTGTTTTCTGTGTAGAGTTACGATGTTGTGGTCAGTGTGGCCACAGCTGGACAAGAGCAGTTCAAGTGTTTTCTAAGGGGAACCAGTTGTTTTAGACCAACTTGAAACAAAATGTTGCCTGGAGCTAGCAAAGTTGATTAATACTTGACTGGACAGAGATGATGGTTGTATCACACTGGCATTAAGGTTATAGCAATGCACTCATTATGTATTTTTTCTCAAGAGGATCAAATCCAGAGTGGCGCGATCTTTAAAACATTGTTTTCAACAATTTACTGTTTCATAGGTGTCAGTTGATGTAGTTTTCATTAATACAGTCATATTTACTGTCGATGAAGACTTTAAGAAAATTTATAAGATAATGTTGTAACTCAAATTTGGAAAGACCAATATATGTATGAACATCAGGTATATGGAAATGTAACTGTAACTGTTATATATAACTCACATGAGTGAGAAGTTTTCTGGGAAAATGATCATAATAGAACTATTGAAAGAGTGGGGAGTGTGTAGATTGCCAAATAAAATTTTCTTTTGTTCCAAGTAATTCAATTCTTTGTTTATTTGGTTAATTAGTGCATCATAATTCCGCTTGTGATTTATTTGAAAAACGGGCCTAGAACGCACCTAATTGCACCAATTTTTTCAACATTTTCTGGGGGGGCATGCCCCCGGACCCCTGTCCTTTCGTCCAAAAATATTCGGTCAAATTTTTTTTCTCACCAGCACCCATGATATAAACACATGATGAAACAATAGTAAAATTCTGCTGCTGTAAATGTCGACTTGGCAGTAATTGCTCTGTTTAACAACTAGAGTGCAACGTCAGACATATTCTATGCGCATTAAGTAAAAATTAACCCCCTATTAAAGAGAAAATTAGCGGAGAGGTCAGTGGCTGGATGCACAGATTTCGAGGGGAGTATAATGATAATTGATATATAATTAAGGTTTGGCAAGGTGGCATCAATTTAAGGTGTATTTTGTGCGATTTATAAACGTGTCGGAAATGTCAGGGTGACAGGCTCCTGAAGTGACGCATTTCAGATGAATGATATAGGTCACTCCATGCCAAATGAACCAGAGCCTCAAGGGGGTCCGTCTCCCATTTGGCCAATTTTTTTTCTCAAAATTCCTTAGGTTGTCAAACAAAGGAATCCCAAGTTTCAGCTCAATATCTCAAAAGGTTTTTGTGTGGGAGCCATTTGAAATTGGGGTGTTGCCTCCGTTTTTTGCTCTCGCGAATCATTACATTGGCTCTTGAGCATTTTTGGAAGGCTATAGAATCTTTTCTAAATATGATAGAAAGCTGAAAATTGCCACTATTGTTAATGTTTGCCCTGACTTTCAGAATCTGTCGTCGGAATTGCACTGTGATGAACCATTTGGGATCTATGAGCATTTGAAATTGGGATTTTGGTTGGACAGAAATTTTATTATTATTTTTTTCTCACATTTTGATGGCTCACTGTGTGGTCAGCTTTATACCTAGACTCAAATATCAAATAGATATGTGATATTTGGATTAAAAAAAAAAAAAAACTAGAGGCAAAAGCAATATAACACAAAACAAGCCTCCAATGAAGAAGTTATGGGCCTTTGAAAATGGTCACATCGTAAAAAAACGCCTGTGGTACCCCTGCATTCAAGGTGGCGGTTCACCACGTAGATAATTAGACAGCTTAATGATATTTTGACCACTTAAATACTGGCAAGATATACATCTTTGGTAAAAATATTAATATCTCAATTTTTTCACTGTGCAACTTCATCGCAGTGCAATTTTGATGAGATTCTGAAAGCCAGAGCAAAAATTAACAAGAGTAGCCATTTTCAGCTTACCATCATATTTAGAAAAGATTCTATAGCCTTCCAAAAACACTCACAAACCAATGTCGCGATTTGTGAGTGCAAAAAATGGGGGTGACGCCCCAATTTAAAATTGCTCCCACTCGAAAACTGTTTGAGATACTGAGCTGAAACTTGGGATTCCTTCGTTTGACACCCTAAGGTAATTTTAGAAAAAAAAAATTAGCCAAATGGGAAACGGACCCCCTGGAGCTTCACTGAAAATTGGTTCATTTGGCATGGGATGACCCATGCACAAAAATTTGGCTGAAACAACACATATTCAGAAATGGTTATTTGTATAAAATTTTCAAAACAATAGCAATATAGTAACACTAAAAGAAGAAGTAATTTCTTTTTATTTTACTTATTTCATGCATTTCATGCGGCATGGCACACGGACTATCGCACATTATCATATTTTGACTCAATTATGAGATCGTGACTTGCTTTTCATGCTCAGCGGCTGAAATAAGACTGACATTAAAATTTACTTTGTGGAACATTTAGCTGGATCAGGGTCATTTAATTTGGTCATTTGCCTCACTTAAACAAAAAAAGGTGGAGCTGAACTGGCGATTGTACCACTTGTGTTCAAGGATTTGTTTGCTTTGATGGGGTCAGTGATCGACCTCTTGCTTTGGCTCCGCCCATCATGGATGTGGGTAAATGGTTTCTTATTACGTCTGTTGCTATGGTTACCAGTGTGTTTCGCCCCTCCCCTTCTCAGGATTCGCCAGCTTCGGTCCAATGGGCGGGATGGGCTCGCTCGGGGGCGGCGGCTTCACCTCGTTCTCGTCCACGTCGTTCGGCGGCAACGGCGGCGTTGGCGGGGGCATGGGCAACTTCCGCTCCGTCTCCACCTCCACCAAGTTCGTCAACGGCAGAAAGATCACCACGAAACGGTACGGCCTCCCGTTCGCATGTCCGCGTTCATCCTTTTTATTGCTTGTGTTGCTCTAACACACATGAATAATCATCGAAACCTCTTCCTGTTTGCGTGTCTGCTTTCATCCTTTTTGTCATTCGTGTTTTTCTAATACAAATGAATAATTATAGGAACAGCTTCCCGTTTCGTCGTCTTTTTTGAATTCTGTTTTTTTTGTTCCGCTTGTATGTTGTGGGTTGGTTTATGTAATGGACGGTAGTTTTAGGGCTGGATGCTGTTGGTGTATTAGCACCTCTGTAAACCCTGTTTGTAGCATTACATGTGTGAAAGTTATGCATCAGGGCATACAGTGGTTGGTGAAATTTATTGGAGGGATGGTTTATGTTCATATTCGCTCTTTATTGGTAACTTTGGTTGTTGTTTAGTGTCGAAAGTGTGGGACTCGTGCGATGAAATGACGAGTTTCCTTTCTCCCCGGCAGAATCGTTGAGAACGGACAGGAGCGCGTCGAGGTGGAGGAAGACGGGCAGCTAAAATCTATAACCGTTAACGGTAAGGAGCAACTCCTCAGGCTGGACAACAAGTAACCTCCCGGCACAGCGAAACAAAAACAAAACAAAAAAAATATGGCGGCCCAACACAAGCATTGAGAAAAAACGCTGATATTCAGATGTTTCTTGTGTCCCTCTTCACATTCGTAGGTCTATTATTTCCCACTTTTTTAATTTTTGGTATTTATGAACGGGAGCCTGTGGCAATAACTGATGGGCGCTGGCGTTTTTAGTCCTGTTTACTTCAGTTTCAGGGACCATTATGTTGGTAGGACCAGAGAAGTTTGTGTGTGCGTATTTGTACAAGAATAATAAAAACCTTTTTTTGTCTGTAAGCACTTTGCTGTTACACATTCTCCACTGATGCACACGGCCTTTATTTTATTTTTTTTATTATTTTTTTTTTTGCAAAGCAGAACTGTACATTGAAATGAAAGCATGGAATTGCTTTGTCATTTGGAATTTTAAACTCGCCAGATTTGAACTGCTAACCCGTGGCTTAATCCTCAGATCACTTCACCTGTATCTAACCTCTGTCATTTTGTTTGTTTTTGTAAATGCTAGTAGCTAATAGCTGAGTAGTGTTAATACACATTCATCACATCTTTCCCTCCTGATTTTTGTGTTTTATTTCTCCATGCTGCATGAATGCCAATAATTGCTGTTTATAATCTTAATGTTTCTTGCATTACCAAAAAAAAAAAAAAAAAGGTAATAAAAACGCAAAACGAAAATGGAATATTAAAAAAAGGAACATGAGATCTTATGCGCGGATGAGTTTTTGTGTACTTTGTAAAATGATTTGGGGTGTGTCAATAAACTTGAACTTTCATCCTGTGTTTTGGGTGATGTTGGGATCTTGGAGTCTGCGTGGTGATTTTGGGGTTTCAGGGTCTACTGTAGGTGATCATGCATTGATAGATTGGTGGGTAGGAACCTTTATTTAACCCTTTCCCTTCCTTCATAGTTGCAGAAAGCTAGTGGAACACTTCTGGGTTAAAGTAGTCATAAGTATATGTATATGAGAATGTAGTTAGTTAAGCTTTCAAAGTATGGGTCAGTTTCCTGACCTATCTGTAACCATGGTAACATAATGTCATGTCAATCAAAGAAAAGTTATTTTTGGAGCCAGTAAAGTGTGTCTCTGCAGGGAAAGGGATAAACATCGCAAGATGAGTCGAGAGCTGAGCTCTTTACAAAGGCTCTTTAGTGAATAGAGCAATACACAGCAATGCATTAAAATCCCTCAGACATGGAGAAAATATGATAGAAAGTGTCGGAAAAAACAACTACGAGTTACTTGAGGAGTCTTGTTTAAGAGAGGATCCCGTTTCAAAGGGTTGTAGGCAGGCTTAGGGAGGGGCTGTTCTGCACACGCTCGCTGCTTCCCTCCGGAAACACGCTTGACTACCTCATCAGCGGCTGCACTTTTGACCTTTGACCTTCTGGCCGACATTCAGCTTGCCAGGTCCGAGGTCATGCGCGCTGTGCTGGTGTGTTTGCGCTGGCTTTGAGAACTGTAGCACAGCAGCTTCACAGATAAACACCTCCACTGCACATCTGCACTGTCGCACTGATAACACTCTGGTGTGCAGTAGATTAAACCGTGTTCATCGCTAAACTAACCGCGTGTTTGTGTGTGAGGCCTGGTCCCTTCACCTTCATTTTATAGGTTTTCAGGCAGGACCGGGGGGGAGGCAGGACCAGTCGAGGACCAAGATTCGCTGGTCTTCTGCCCTGGGAGTCAGGTGTGGCCAATCAGTGGCAATAAGTGCTCAATAAATAGCCTGGAAGGAGAGAAAACCAGGGCTGGATTTCGGGAGCCCAGAGTTCAAACCAAAACTTCCATCAGGTTTTTTTTTTTTATTTTTTTATTTTGAAGTGGTTAAACTCTTGGGTCATTCCATGCCAAGTGGAAACACTTAAGGTACCTTTTGGGCCATCATGGTCTCGGATTTTTCTCTAACTTTGTGTATTTGTTCATTTGGACTCAAATGATGGGTATCTTTGATTTTTTTTCACAAACTGCACACCGGTATGGATTTTATGGGCCTCTGAAAAAATGGCCTGTAGGGGGCGCTTTTCAAAACATGCTGTAGAAAAGGTCTTATATCTTTGGTTCTATGACGGATATAGATATGGAAGGTGGCTTGATCCTTGACATGAACCTTGCTCTAGGCTGACAATCTTAAAAGTTGCTTGTATCAGTGGTGAATGCCATAGAAATTGAGGTCAAAGTTGGGGTTCACAAGAATATTTTCCACTTTTTCAATCCTAATTACTTGCTAGTAGTTGGAGGGGGTGATCAACTGATGCCAGGAACCTTTTATTTCAGGTAGATTCTTGCCATTTCTATCAAAAAATCGAAAGAAAACTTTGAAAGGTTTAATGTGAACAACTACTTAGTTGGTCGCAGCTGAAAAGAGCCCAAGTTTAAGGGCCTGGCTCGCCCCCGGGGGAAAGTTGCACTGACACCACTTTGCACCTGAGCAGTGTCTAATGACCTGAATTACACTGCTATGGCCCAAAAATCCAGTATATAGGCCTGTTTCCCACCAAAAAGCTGGCCTAAAAAGTTGTAAAAATCATTGTTTTTCTTTGCATTGAAATGTACATGGCAATGTACTGTTATGTGCTGGAAATAAAGAAACCCTCTTGAACATCATGTGGGTTACTTAATTTGAGCTGAAAACCTGAGATTGATATTTTTTTGCGATTGTAGTGTTCTTATTAGTTAGCCACTTTATCCAGACTTTTCATTAATCCGGAATCTTTTAATCCACAATCTTTCCCTTTACGAACTTAACTAGTCTTGGTTAAAGGGAATTCTTGGTACTGGGTATTAAGTGCATAGCTGTGTACACCTGTTAATTAAAATTTTCATTGATCATAGGTGATGGTCAATGAAGACCCCAATGCTGTGACCATCCTTGGGTACATGTATCCTTGGCCTGGCCATCATGGGGAATCATGACCTGAAATGACATGTCAGCATTGTTCTTGCCAGTTCCAAGTATGAAGACTTTAGTAAAATCCCGTTTTTAGAACGCTAAGACGATTGCTGGAACCCGTGACAGCCACTGGTTTGTCCCCAACGAAGGTGCGCTGAAAGTCAGTCAGGTCTCTGGCGACACTTCATTTTTCATCAACAGTAAAACGGACCAGCCAGCTTTGAATCAAGAGTGCGAACCAGGCCATTATATTTCCTGTGTTTCTAATGGGAACTGGTGGGTTGGTGTGGTGCGGCGGGTGGACACTGAGCTCAATATTTCCTGTGTTTATGATGGGAACTGGTGGGTCGGTGTGGTGCGGCGGGTGGACACTGAGCTCAGTATTTCCTGTGTTTATGATGGGAACTGGTGGGTTGGTGTGGTGCGGCGGGGGGACACTGAGCTCAGTATTTCCTGTGTTTATGATGGGAACTGGTGGGTTGGTGTGGTGCGGAGGGGGGACACTGAGCTCAATATTTCCTGTGTTTATGATGGGAACTGGTGGATTGGTGTGGTGCGGCGGGTGGACACTGAGCTCAGTATTTCCTGTGTTTATGATGGGAACTGGTGGGTTGGTGTGGTGCGACGGGTGGACACTGAGCTCAGTATTTCCTGTGTTTATGATGGGAACTGGTGGGTTGGTGTGGTGCGGCGGGTGGACACTGAGCTCAGTATTTCCTGTGTTTATGATGGGAACTGGTGGGTTGGTGTGGTGCAGCGGGGGGACACTGAGCTCAGTATTTCCTGTGTTTATGATGGGAACTCGTGGGTTGGTGTGGTGCAGCGGGGGGACACTGAGCTCAGTATTTCCTGTGTTTATGATGGGAACTCGTGGGTTGGTGTGGTGCAGCGGGGGGACACTGAGCTCAGTATTTCCTGTGTTTATGATGGGAACTGGTGGGTTGGTGTGGTGCGGCGGGTGGACACTGAGCTCAGTATTTCCTGTGTTTATGATGGGAACTCGTGGGTTGGTGTGGTGCGGGGGGGGGGACACTGAGCTCAGTATTTCCTGTGTTTATGATGGGAACTGGTGGGTTGGTGTGGTGCGGCGGGTGGACACTGAGCTCAATATTTCCTGTGTTCATGATGGGAACTGGTGGGTTGGTGCGGTGCGGCGGGGGGACACTGAGCTCAATATTTCCTGTGTTTATGATGGGAACTGGTGGGTTGGTGTGGTGCGGCGGGGGGACACTGAGCTCAGTATTTCCTGTGTTTATGATGGGAACTCGTGGGTTGGATGTGGTGCAGCGGGTGGACACTGAGCTCAATATTTCCTGTGTTTATGATGGGAACTGGTGGGTTGGTGTGGTGCAGCAGGTGGACACTGAGCTCAATATTTCCTGTGTTTATGATGGGAACTGGTGGGTTGGTGTGGTGCGGCGGGTGGACACTGAGCTCAGTATTTCCTGTGTTTATGATGGGAACTCGTGGGTTGGTGTGGTGCGGCGGGTGGACACTGAGCTCAGTATTTCCTGTGTTTATGATGGGAACTGGTGGGTTGGTGTGGTGCGGCGGGGGGACACTGAGCTCAATATTTCCTGTGTTTATGATGGGAACTCGTGGGTTGGTGTGGTGCAGCGGGGGGACACTGAGCTCAGTATTTCCTGTGTTTATGATGGGAACTCGTGGGTTGGTGTGGTGCGGCGGGTGGACACTGAGCTCAATATTTCCTGTGTTTATGATGGGAACTGGTGGGTTGGTGTGGTGCGGCGGGTGGACACTGAGCTCAGTATTTCCTGTGTTTATGATGGGAACTCGTGGGTTGGTGTGGTGCGGCGGGTGGACACTGAGCTCAGTATTTCCTGTGTTTATGATGGGAACTCGTGGGTTGGTGTGGTGCGGCGGGTGGACACTGAGCTCAATATTTCCTGTGTTTATGATGGGAACTGGTGGGTTGGTGTGGTGCGGCGGGTGGACACTGAGCTCAGTATTTCCTGTGTTTATGATGGGAACTCGTGGGTTGGTGTGGTGCGGCGGGTGGACACTGAGCTCAGTATTTCCTGTGTTTATGATGGGAACTCGTGGGTTGGTGTGGTGCGGCGGGTGGACACTGAGCTCAATATTTCCTGTGTTTATGATGGGAACTGGTGGGTTGGTGTGGTGGCTGGCTCAATATTTCCTGTGGTGGACACTGAGCTCAGTATTTCCTGTGTTTATGATGGGAACTCGTGGGTTGGTGTGGTGCGGCGGGTGGACACTGAGCTCAGTATTTCCTGTGTTTATGATGGGAACTCGTGGGTTGGTGTGTGGTGCGCGGGTGGACACTGAGCTCAATATTTCCTGTGTTTATGATGGGAACTGGTGGGTTGGTGTGGTGCGGCGGTGGACACTGAGCTCAGTATTTCCTGTGTTTATGATGGGAACTCGTGGGTTGGTGTGGTGCGGCGGGTGGACACTGAGCTCAGTATTTCCTGTGTTTATGATGGGAACTCGTGGGTTGGTGTGGTGCGGCGGGTGGACACTGAGCTCAGTATTTCCTGTGTTTATGATGGGAACTGGTGGGTTGGTGTGGTGCGGCGGGTGGACACTGAGCTCAATATTTCCTGTGTTTATGATGGGAACTGGTGGGTTGGTGTGGTGCGGCGGGTGGACACTGAGCTCAGTATTTCCTGTATTTCTAATGGGAACTGGTGGGTTGGTGTGGTGCGGCGGGTGGACACTGGGGTGGACACTGAGCGGGGGGACACAGTATTTCCTGTGTTTATGATGGGAACTGGTGGGTTGGTGTGGTGCGGCGGGTGACACTGAGCTCAGTATTTCAGTATTTCCTGTGTTTATGATGGGAACTGGTGGGTTGGTGTGGTGCGGCGGGTGGACACTGAGCTCAGTATTTCCTGTGTTTATGATGGGAACTGGTGGGTTGGTGTGGTGCGGCGGGTGGACACTGAGCTCAGTATTTCCTGTGTTTATGATGGGAACTGGTGGGTTGGTGTGGTGCGGCGGGTGGACACTGAGCTCAGTATTTCCTGTGTTTATGATGGGAACTGGTGGGTTGGTGTGGTGCGGCAGGTGGACACTGAGCTCAGTATTTCCTGTGTTTATGATGGGAACTGGTGGGTTGGTGTGGTGCGGCAGGTGGACACTGAGCTCAGTATTTCCTGTGTTTATGATGGGAACTGGTGGGTTGGTGTGGTGCGGCAGGTGGACACTGAGCTCAGTATTTCCTGTGTTTATGATGGGAACTGGTGGGTTGGTGTGGTGCGGCGGGTGGACACTGGCTCAGGACACTGAGCTCAGTATTTCCTGTGTTTATGATGGGAACTGGTGGGTTGGTGTGGTGCAGCAGGTGGACACTGAGCTGTATTTCCTGTGTTTATGATGGGAACTGGTGGGTTGGTGGTGCAGGCGGGTGGACACTGAGCTCAGTATTTCCTGTGTTTATGATGGGAACTGGTGGGTTGGTGTGGTGCGGCAGGTGGACACTGAGCTCAGTATTTCCTGTGTTTATGATGGGAACTGGTGGGTTGGTGTGGTGCAGCGGGGGGACACTGAGCTCAGTATTTCCTGTGTTTATGATGGGAACTGGTGGGTTGGTGTGGTGCAGCGGGGGGACACTGAGCTCAGTATTTCCTGTGTTTATGATGGGAACTGGTGGGTTGGTGTGGTGCAGGGTGGACACTGAGCTCAGTATTTCCTGTGTTTATGATGGGAACTGGTGGGTTGGTGTGGTGCAGCGGGGGGACACTGAGCTCAGTATTTCCTGTGTTTATGATGGGAACTGGTGGGTTGGTGTGGTGCAGCGGGTGGACACTGAGCTCAGTATTTCCTGTGTTTATGATGGGAACTGGTGGGTTGGGTTGGTGTGGTGCTGTGTTTATGATGGGGGGTGGACACTGAGCTCAGTATTTCCTGTGTTTATGATGGGAACTGGTGGGTTGGTGTGGTGCAGCGGGGGACACTGAGCTCAGTATTTCCTGTGTTTATGATGGGAACTGGTGGGTTGGTGTGGTGCAGCGGGGGGACACTGAGCTCAATATTTCCTGTGTTTATGATGGGAACTGGTGGGTTGGTGTGGTGCGGCGGGTGGACACTGAGCTCAGTATTTCCTGTGTTTATGATGGGAACTGGTGGGTTGGTGTGGTGCAGCGGGGGGACACTGAGCTCTGTGTTTATTTCCTGTGTTTATGATGGGAACTGGTGGGTTGGTGGTGGTGCAGGGGGACACTGAGCTCAGTATTTCCTGTGTTTATGATGGGAACTGGTGGGTTGGTGTGGTGCGGCGGGTGGACACTGAGCTCAGTATTTCCTGTGTTTATGATGGGAACTCGTGGGTTGGTGTGGTGCGGCGGGGGACACTGAGCTCAGTATTTCCTGTGTTTATGATGGGAACTCGTGGGTTGGTGTGGTGCGGCGGGTGGACACTGAGCTCAGTATTTCCTGTGTTTATGATGGGAACTCGTGGGTTGGTGTGGTGGACACTGAGCTCAGTATTTCCTGTGTTTATGATGGGAACTCGTGGGTTGGTGTGGTGCGGCGGGTGGACACTGAGCTCAGTATTTCCTGTGTTTATGATGGGAACTCGTGGGTTGGTGTGGTGCGGAGGGGGGACACTGAGCTCAATATTTCCTGTGTTTATGATGGGAACTGGTGGGTTGGTGTGGTGCGGCGGGTGGACACTGAGCTCAATATTTCCTGTGTTTCTGATGGGAACTGGTGGGTTGGTGCGGTGCAGCGGGGGGATACTGAGCTCAATATTTCCTGTGTTTATGATGGGAACTTGTGGGTTGGTGTGGTGCGGAGGGGGGACACTGAGCTCAATATTTCCTGTGTTTATGATGGGAACTGGTGGGTTGGTGTGGTGCAGCGGGGGGACACTGAGCTCAATATTTCCTGTGTTTATGATGGGAACTGGTGGATTGGTGTGGTGCGGCGGGGGGACACTGAGCTCAATATTTCCTGTGTTTATGATGGGAACTGGTGGGTTGGTGTGGTGCGGCGGGTGGACACTGAGCTCAATGACATTTTTGGGAAGTTTGTGCACCTACTAGCATAAAAAGCTAATTTTAAGTGGCCACAAGAGGATGATGAATGTTGGGTCCCCAATGACCACATCTTGACTAAAATTAAAGCACCTGAGTTGGCAAATCGAAGGGCGTCCTCGTACTCAGTTTCTAGGGAAGACGGGAAGAAAGTCCAGAGAACCTTCGAATGATCGTTAGACGGATCGTTAGACAGAAGATTAGTCACTGGTTATGTGACAGAGCCCATAGTTTAAGAAAATACTGTTATGACATGGACTAGATTATAGTCAACGTAGACAGCATCAGCGATACTAAGTAATGTAATTTGGAAAAGTATTGCTAGAGCAGCAACTTTTCTTTTGTCAAAATGTGGAAAAGCAACTTTCCTGGCAGTTTAAGTTGATTTCTATGGGTTTCCTATAAACTGTATATGCATATTTCAATTCTTGTAAAATTTGAGATTTTTCACTTTTTGTGTCCATTTCTTGTGTTGGAAAAAAACCTATATACTGGACTGATGGTGTTTTCCAGTATAATTCAGGTCCCCTGACATGCAACTGGCGCAAATTCATAATGATGCATCTTTTCCCCTGAACTTGTGACTTTTTCTGTTGTCAGCAACTTTGAAAGGGTTAATCTGATAAACTATTATGTTCTGCTTTAATTATTTAATAATAGTGTCAACGATCTATCTGAAATAAAAAAAAAATATTTTGTTGCTTCTTCAGTATCACCAGTAATTGGTTCGTAATAAGGGTCCAAAAAGTGGAAAAAATCTCAAATTTGCCCAACTTCAAACAGTTTCCATGGAAACAAGAACAGATACAACCATTGTAAATGATGGTGGTGCTAGAATAAGCCTCATATTACAAACCCATCCAAACCCCAGACCTGTATCAGTAATAGGGCCAGAGATCTAATGGTTTTTCTACAGCATGTTTTGAAAAGCAACCCCTACAGGCCATTTCTTCAGAGATCCAAAAAACCAATACCAGAGGGCAGTTTGCGAAAAAAGCAGATATCCATTATTTGGACCAAAATGAATAAATGGACAAAGTTAAAGTAAAATCCAAGACCATGATGGCCCAGGTGTGTTTCCACTTGGCATGGAATGACCCTCTAGAAAAGATGCTTTTTGCAGAGAGCACAAGGAGAATTGTGCAGAGACACAGGGCCAGAAGGTTCAGATAACAAGGTCTCCCGTCGCCATTTTAAACCATGCAGTCAGGCCCTGAGAGAAAGTCATTTTGATTTGTGAATTGTGTCCAGTTTGTGAAGACGTGATATTTGTCTCTACTAGGGACGCTCTACGGGCTTATGGACATGTGAGAATCGGTACACTGATTCTAAGTTCCCTTTTTCTTAGAAAATGCTGGAAAATATTGACAGTATTTGAAGTCTTGGAAAATAGCCCGATGTCTTGCCCATGATAACAAAACAAAACACAAAAAACAGAGCCAAATGGAGTGTAATTCATGTCCTTCAAACTCCGAGGCAGTTTTTAAAGAGACCAAAGCAGCGCTGCACCAAGCGGGTCATTCCGTGTCAACTCAGCAAAGGTGGTTGCTTGACCATCTTAGAATCTGTTGAAACTGTAGGAATGATCTTTAGCATCTGAAACTAACATCTGCCAATTTCTTTTTGGCTGAAATTCCAACATTTTCATAATTTTTTACCCAATAGAAATTTTTAACAAATTGCTTGCGAGTTGGAAATTGATCAAGATGCCACTTTCAGATGTCCATATCTCTTGAAGGGTATGTCCTAGAGTCTTCAAATTTTCAGGAGATGTTCAGAAGTTTCTACTGAATGGAGAGAATGCAGCAAATGCTGTCAAACAAGCCTCAGTTTTTTGCTTAAGACCTCTCGAATTCAGGATTTGTTCAAAAATTGCAAATAAAATTGATTTTCAAAAGAATGGGAAAAGTATATCTAACACACAGGACATATTTGATTCATTTTATTGTGAGAATAATATCTGAATGACATTACCAATGCATAGAAAGCTTTCATATGTTCATAGAAATGGGAGTTATGGCCAATCAGATTTGACACAGGTAGAAAAGTAATTTCCATCTTGAATCATGGGTAGGTTGGTCAAGCTTGGGTCAGGAAGAGATGGATGGAAGCAGGGTGTGAACTAGGGGGGAGCTGGAGGGAGCTCAGCTCCCCTTAAGACATGGGCTCCCTTGAAAACACAATTTGTGAAATTTTGGGGGGTCTCCAAAATGTTGACAATGTGTTATTTTTGCCCGGCATTTTTATTTTTCTGTATTCTTATCATAGATGCTGCATTAAAACGGCAATTACTGATGCATGATTTGTGCCGGTGATTAAGGATTAATTAGCTCCCGCCGCTCGTGGTGCGGGAGCTATGGTATCGGGCTCTGTCCGTGTGTGCGTCCGTCCATCAACACATTTTTCTTTATCTCATCAACGATTTCAGCTACAGGCTCCTAATTTTTACTGGACATGCATCTCATGAAGGCCTACAAATGACGTGCCTAAAGGTGACCTTGGCCTACTTTTCCAAGGTCATTGGCCTAAAAATATCACCAAAAACTTTGACATTGTGCTGTATCTCATCAACTATTTCAGTTACAAGCTCCTAATTCTTACTGGACATGCATCCCATAAAGGCCTACAAATGACGTGCCTAAAGGTGACCTTGGCCTATTTTTTCAAGGTCACTGGCCTCAAAATATCACCAAAAACTTCGACATTTTGCTTTATCTCATCAACCATTTCAGTTACAGGCTCCTAATTTTTACTGGACAAGCATCTCGTAAAGGCCTAAAAATGGCTTGCCTAAAGGTGACCTTGGCCTATTTTTTTCAAGGTCACTGGCCTCAAAATATCACCAAAAACTTTGACATTTGCTTTATCTTATCAACTATTTCAGTTACAGGCTCCTAATTTTTACTGGACATGCATCTCATAAAAGCCTACAAATGACATGCCTAAAGGTGATCTTTGCCTATTTTTTCAAGGTCACTGGCCTAAAAATATCACCAAAAACTTTGACAATTTGCTTTATCTTATCAACATTTTCAGTTACAGGTTTTAATTAGCTCCCCCGCCCGAAAGTGGCACGGAGCTATGGTATCGGGTATATCCATGCGTGCGTCCGTCAACAAAAACTTTGACTTTTTGTTTATCTTAACGGTGGGAGCTTCTGGGGCCGCCAGTGCCCAATATTTTACTTTGTTCTTGCCATGACCACCGAAGCGTGGCGGCGCTATTTCATAAACGTCACTCAATTAGAGAATTAGAGAAACAGCAAAAAACTTCTTTAGGTCCTCTCAGTTTCCGCGCCAAGTCACTTTATTTTCCGTGGTTAGTAGTCTGCAAAAATCAGAGATGGTTGCGACAGAACAGCCTCTCGGCGCTCCTTCTTCTTGATCTTAATGGACCTCCCTTAGAAAAATTTGACCCAACACCCTTAATCGCATCTTGGATTAAATTAGGTCATCGCCATTCCACGCCATGGGCTTCAGGACGAAATGCAAAGGAAGCTGATCCCAGGCCTCTGTGGTCGCTTCTGTGTTTAGGTAGGAGCTATTGCCAATTCAAGTTTCACATTGAATTGTGATGGGTGTTCAGATGGCGTTAGTGGCAAGACGTAACACTGTGCATATTGCCAAAGCAAGCTTCAAACATCTATTTTTACACACTTGGCAGGTAGCTGATTGCAGTTACCTCCGCAGACACTTCGGTAATCCGCCGGCTCATAAAATTAATATCCTGATTAATGGGTTGCGGTGGGTGAAATAGTACACCATCAATGAGTGAAATATTTATTCTATTTTCTAAAATGTGAATATATTTTAAGTGTAAATACTACTACTTGGTTGCTCGGCTCTCTGCATATCAGCCATATCACAGCAAAATGCCTCACTGCGCTGCCTTCAAGTGCAGTAATCAGGCCAAAAACAAACCAAACGATCCCAAAATTCGGTTCCACGTTTTCTCAAGAGATGAAGAACTATGCCAGGCCCGGATTCATGCTATCAGGAGGACATCTCTACCATTCGTTACGCATGATAAATACAGCATGTTTCCCAATCGCAACATTGTCATGTGGCATATCCACGTTACGCCAAGAAACTTGGCAAAAAGTTCATGTTGACCATTTTACCTCAACCGAACACAATTCAAGCACCAAGCAAGTAAATAAGCATGTAGCAAAACATAGGCAAAAATCATATCAGCGTTGAGTCGCTAGAATTTCTCCTGAATTTGTGCTATGCATAAAAACGACACCTCAAATGAAAGAGGAAAGTCCACAGAATCCTATATGCTCTGTTATTTTAAACCGACACCACCCTCAAAGAACAGCAGGCATGCACTTCACAGTCTACAGAGATGAGCAAAAAAAAAAATTCTTACCTTTGATATTTTGTAATTAAAAAAACTGTTCGAGGGTAAATCTGCGCTTGCTATTGTTGGCTCAATGTGTCTGTGTTATAACGAAACTAGATGTGTGTTACATCCCCATGGGTCTGGGGTGAAGGAAGTAACAAATAACTAGATGGTAACAGGTTGAAGTGAAGGTATTGGTTTAATGCAGGAGTTTTGGTGAGTAAATTGAATAACAAAAGAGTGGCTGGTACACGGGAGAAAAAGGAGAACAAAGGACCGCAATGGTGCCACTCAAATAAAATAAAGAACCCAAACAATGGACTTAAAAAAAAAGGAGGAAATGAACATAAATAAATAAACATAACATGGACACATTGGGCTAACAAAAGCAAACACACATTTACTGTCGAACGGTTTTTTATTACAAAATATCAAAGGTAAAAAAATTTTTTTGCTCATCTCTGTAGACCGTAAAGTGTGTGCCTGCTGTTCTTTGTGCTGTCGGTTTAAAATGACAGGGCACACATTGTTGGATTCTGTGGACGTTCCTCTTTCATTTGAGGTATTGTTTGCATGCATAGCGCAAATTCAGGAGAAATATTTGCGACTCGGCGCTGAAATCACTTTAGCCTATGTTTTGCTACATGCTTATTTACTTGCTTGGTGCTTGAATTGTGTTTGGTTGAGGTTAAATGGTCAACATGAGCTTTTTGCCAAGTTTCTGTGCATGAAGTGGATATGCCGCATGACAATGTTGCGATTAGGAAACATGCTGTATTTATCATGCCTAACGACCGGTTGAGATGTCCTCCCGATAGCATGAATCCACACCTGGCGTAGTTCTTCATCTCTTGGAAAAACGTGGAACTGAATTTTGGGATCGTTTGGTTTGTTTTTGGCCTGATTATTGCACTCGAAGGCAACGCAGTGAGGCATTTTGCTGTGATATGG
The DNA here is from genome assembly GCA_029692085.1 of Gymnothorax javanicus. Taxonomy (NCBI): domain Eukaryota; kingdom Metazoa; phylum Chordata; class Actinopteri; order Anguilliformes; family Muraenidae; genus Gymnothorax; species Gymnothorax javanicus. Next base: position 10,611,345 of record CM056197.1, read on the forward strand.
CTGATATCCAGAGAGCCGAGCAACCAAGTTACGTCACAAGCCCAGACTGCTTTGCGCGCCTATCAAGATGGCGGCCTGCGGGAAGTTCAAACCAGCGCGAGGGCCTTTTTTGGAAGCTAAAAAAAAAATGTATTTGGGTGAGAAGAATACTTCTTGTGCGAAATATCGTCTTTTCAGTATATTAAGAGCATTTTAAGCGATATTTACTTTAAAGTGGTAATCCGTAAGATTTGAATTGGTTTGTTTATATTGGCATCTTTGGCAGTAAGCTGTAATTGCAGGTGCGCTTCTGGACCTCATTTCCCATAACGCTTGTTAAGACCCAACAGTGTCGCCTGTATGACGTCGGTAAATTCACGGCTCTTACCAGTGCCACGTCTCCTCAATTCTCATGCAGTCGGGAAAGATGGTCTTTGACGCGGCAATTGAACTCAATAAAAGTAAAAATTATGTGACGTTAGTCATCCATTAGCGTCATCTCATTCCAGTAACATGTTAGGCAATTACGATAAATCGATTAACTTAAAGGGCTGCCAACTCTCACGCATTCGCCGTGAGAATGTGTGCTTCATTCACATTCCCGTGGTGTAGTCAGTAATTATTCAAACAACGAAATGCGTGTTTCACGATCGTTCAAATTGTTTAAATGAAATAAGACCATTTGAAACATTTTTATGCAATTCCATTGCTTCCAACCCCTGAGTGAAGAAAAGCGTGAGAATTCTGGAATCATAATTGTTCTCATATTCCTAGGGGCGAAATCCCCCGTAACACATGTTAAACTGATAAACTTCAATGCACAAGGACTTTAATTCCACCTGAGAATCTCTACAAACGGTCTGATAGAATAATTTCTGACTTCAGCACGGGAACCTGAATATGTCATTTAAACTCAAGCCGAATATGTGAAAGTTGAGAGCCCTGTTAATGAAAATGGTAGTTGGTTAACAGGTAACGTTATAACTTTTTTTTTTAATAAAAATAATTTGTCGAGGCGTTTAACATAGCTTTTTCCCCGTTTGCTTCCTGAAATTACGTTATAATTTTAGTTGCATTAGTAGCCTCAACAGAGACTCAGCTAAGGTTAGTTTCTACTGTGCATAGTATAGCTGCACAGTATGGTATTTGCCATTGCCATTGGGTAGACGTCGGAAGGGATCCAGTAGCGGTACTTTCCGCTTCTTGGAAGGCTGCATTTTAACGGTCCTCCCTTAATTCCATCCGTAAAAATGACATACAGTTCTTGTTTACTAACGTTGACGTCATATTCAGACATGCGCATTAGCGTGGTTGGCAAGAACAAGTGTAGATCAATACAACAAAACGGGGAAGTGTGGCATCCTGCAGTTGTGGAACCGATTCGGCGGTCTCTGAATATGTACAAAACCTTGACAGTACCGCGAAGACAAGATATTTCTCTAATCTTAAGTACAACGAAGGTTTATGTAGGCTTCCGGATCCTAACGAGCTGAAAGGTTGGAGGAACGACCCTTCTTTGGGTCTGGGTCGGCTGGATCATCACTTGATATTCCTTCATCGAACATAAATTCTACATTTGTTGATCATCGTTGAGCAGTGAAAGTAACTCACAGTAGTACTACGTTTACCAAAGCGATTTTTAAAGGGGGCGCCAATATATTTTATGGGGTTTTATTCGTGATAAGGGGGTTTGGAATTTATCATTAATATTTAATATCGCGAATGCATGTGAGCCAGGCTCGCGAAAATGACTCCACCCCCTTTTTGTTTGTCCAATGCCTATAATATTTTTAATATTGGGAGTTTTTTTATTATTACAGTCTCATCATAAAGAGCATGATGAGAGCTACACAGGAATATATACTTTTATGGGTCTCTTACCATTTTTTGGCCACATTATGGGCACCTAAAATCTTGCAAACCTTAAAATTTCCCACATTTTGGTACGTCCAAAACAGATACATTAATTTTGAATTATGTTTCATAGAATAAATTAAAATCTAAAAGTCTAAACTACTTTTAAATGTATAAAACACACACTGAACTATTATTTGGTAGCCAAGTCATTGTGTGCATCTCACCTGATCCATGTCATACAGGCATTAACAACTTGTCCCAAAAAAAAACGTTGTGTACGTGATCCGATTACGACCAGTCATAAATAAATAATTAATTAGCATCTAGGGAACTATTAAGGGTCCACACCACCCGAAAATATTCATATTTTGACAAAATGAAACCATTTTTCATGTATTGTTGGCTGCCTGACCTTCACACTCACACAAACATCAACTTCCTTGCCGTATGGTTTAAGCTTGTTGTGTCCGTTATCGGTGTCATGGCGAGACTCAATGAATCACGCACTTCTAGTTTGTAAAATCCTTAAAAATACATCCAAACTAGTTTGAAAAAAGTGTAAGAGACATAATTTTATGAACCCTTTTTGAAATTATTACGTGAAATCTCCATTTTGTGTTGTTTTATGCGGCATGCGTTGTATGTAATGCTATCGATGTTGTGTACGTTATCCGCTCTGTTTTTTCCATTATTTAACTTAAACTAAAGATTTATTTTCACTGATATCTCTTCTTTTCAGGTATTTGTGATAATTCTGGGGGGATTTACTGCTTATAAATAAATTAGGTGTTGCTTATCATGAAATCCAAGCTGTTTTTTCTTTGATTTCTTAGATTTAAGGTTGGAAAATAATATATGGAGGCTGGGAAGACAAAGGTAGGGGTACCTGTCAATGAAATAATTTGTGTGGAGGAGAAAAATTTATAGCTTGGGCCAGTGGCGTCACCAGACTTTTTATTCTGGGGGTGCACAAGGGGGGCACAAACAGAACATCCAAAAAAGATGGCCCGCAAATAAATAAATCACTGTGTTCATTGGATGTTCTGTTTGTTGTTAAAATTTTTTTTTTATTCTTTATTTCGTTATAAATCTGTTCTAATCGTCCTTTTTTTTTTTTTTTTTTTTTTTTTGTCTGTCGGACACGGAGCATTTAATGTCCGACCGGCATTGTACGGACTTCGTTGTATTTATAAAAATGGCCCAAAAAAATTGGTTGCAGTGCCCATTGGATGTTCTGATTGTTGGTGATATATTTTATTCTTTATTTCGTTATAAATCTGCTCTCGTATCAATACTTTTACTTTCTGCTGGCTGCCGGGCATGGAGTATTTTGCATTTCGCGTTCGACAGTCTTGATCATCCATGCCATGTTTAATTCACAATGTCAATGGTCATGGAATTGATTTGCTGACTGACTACAAGCACTATTTTATCTCTGGTGTGGAAATAAAGCGTGAATCTGTTCGATCCATCTGACTAATTTTCAAGAGAGACCGAATAAAGACTGTTGTCTATCTTCAACGCAAGAAAACAAACGAATAAAAGACCAAGAAAAGTCGATAGCTATCAATTTGCATTTTGTGAAGGTCGAACAAAAACATGGCCAAGTTTGTGCGTCTAATAATTGCTGGAATACTCGAAAAATTAGAACTTAAATGACTTTCGGACGCGGAGTATTTAAGGATCTCTGTCCGACAGTCGCTAATTCTTCATAAATGCGCCAAGTCCCACGCCAATGTCGCTTCACTTTATTGAGCAGAACTTAAACAGAAGCATTGGTTGAAATTCTCGGCACTCATCTTGAAGAACTGAGCCCTCTTGTCAAAACATTCACGCTTAAAATCTAAAAGATTCAGTAGATTCGAAGAAATTAAAAACAATAATAGACTGTTGAACGCGGAGTTGAATTGAAACCATCCGACTGTCGAACACGGAGTTATATTAAAACCCCGTCCGACTTTCGGACACGTAGACACTGCGTTATTTATTTATTTACGAATCCTAAATGGGGGGGCACATGGGGGGCACGAGATGTCCTTGTGGGGGGGACGTCCCCCCCGCCCCCCCTTGGCGACGCCACTGGCTTGGGCCTCTGGACACTTGGAATTATCAGAAAAAGCTTTGCTTATGCAGATTCATCACGACAGCATTTTGTGTTGTGTACGTTATCCGCTGACAGCCTTTGCAAATTGGACTCCTGCTCCCACCATTTTTTATTATTACATGGATCATTATACACCAAAATGTGCAGAAAATAATGACGATTCTGGTAAAGTATTAGAAAATTCATTTAAACTGAGTGGGGAACTGCCACATGAAATGAAAGTATACTTTTAATCCATGTTTCACTTAAAATCCTGATGCTCATTTTCAAGACTTCTTTCACAAGCCTGCCAAAGGTCAAAAAATAGGTGGACATCTTTTTTGGGGTATGAATTTCTCTCTTAAAACATCATGAAGTATAAAAAAGGAGCTAGAATTGATTAAAAAGAGATTTAGTATGTACCAGACTACTCTGAAGAGAGGTGTGTCAGTGGATAACGTACACAACCGCGCCAAAAATGGATTCAGACCTGCCGTTCTTTCATGATGCATTGCAGGATAAGTATTGGTGATTTGATGATATTTTTTTTGCACATAAACTGTAAACATCTCTAATTTACACATAGAAACTAATAATTTGATACTAGCAAAGCAATACTTTTTCAAATGAGGTCTGGGGTGGAGTCATTTTCATGAGCCTTGCCCATATACTGCGTATTCCGTAGCAAGCTGGTGTGTCATCAGTAACAAAGCTGCCGCCCTTACAGCTGCAGTAGACATTAAACTCTAAATTTTCTTGACTGGATGTACGATGGACGTTTTTACACACTCGAATGTTTCTCTGGGTACCCAAAAGTCGAGATAAGCCGAAAGTACTGATCTCTGTCCATACTGATGACGGTTGAAAACGGAATTCTTTTCAATACTAAGATCCGAACTGTCACTCACTCGCTACTGGAAAGTATAAGGAACCAATCGAATTACCCAACACAAAAAGGAAGAACATCCCCATGCTATGACCGAATAATAAAATGTGAAAACTTAGCAAAATGTCATGTTAGAAATGATGGAAAATAACTTGCAACTCACCCGACAGAAAGTGAATAGTACAAACATGCGAGTGTGTGGAGGGCACCCAGTTCTTTCGTCGAATTGAATTGATCCAAGCGGATTTTTAGGTTCTTGTTCAGGAATACGAAGGAAACGTATTCCTGAGCCCTTAACGAATCGATTTGTGCAGTTAATTACGTTGCAACTAAGTGGTATTATTACAGAAAGTGGAAGACAACAGTACTTCGCCTATTAAATCAATTGTAATGTTGAGGCTTTTTGCCAACCACGCTAGTCAACAAACCCACGTGACCAGGTTCGTGACATCACGAGAACTACTGCTATAGTGTAAGGCAGTGGTTCTCAACGTCGGTCCTGGGGACCCCATGTGTGTGCTGGCTTTTGTTCCTACCACAGTTGCAATTGTAGAACTTTAACAAGCTGTGACTGTCTTAATTAGGTGCTTTTCATGTTCAGAGTTGTTAATATATCTCTTTAGTCAAATGTTACATAGGAACATCCATACATGCAATGAAGAATAAAACACCCTTGAAGATAGTGTGTTTATTGCAATACTGCAAGTAATGTCAAGTAACATAACATGTCAAACAGATCAAATTATACACTGAGGAAATCAATAAACCCCAGATTAGGCTGCTGGACACAACTGTTTCAAGCTCTTTCAAAAAGCTTCAGGTGAACTTAATCAGATCAACATAACACAAAACTGGTTTGTTTGTGGACTACATTTGTCATGATGAGCCAAGTAGTTTTCACTAATTAGGAGCCAACTACATCATTAATTTGATTGGTTACATTGTTTTCTCTCATTTTATGCTGTTATTTCCGATATACTGCAAGGTGCGAATGGTATTTTTGAAATTCTTGATGGCAAATAGATATTTCTGTTAAGTTGTGGGTTAAGAGGGCAAATAACTGCTCTAAACATTAAATGCACATAATTAAGACAAATTAGCAGCTTGTTAAAATCCTACGATTGCAACTGTGGTTGGAACAAAAGCCAGCACACACATGGGGTCCCCAGGACTGACGTTGAGAACCACTGGTGTAAGGGACAAGTTAGATTTAGGGTTAGGGGATAGAGCCAAGGTTCAGGTTAGGGAAAGTACCGCTACTGGATCCCTTCTGACGTCTACCTTGCCATTGCTTCTCCCGGGGTTCCTTACTTCCTTCAAGCTAGCTTGCGGCTCCTCCTATCTTCTGGACAGACCAAACACTGCTTACTGACGTAAAAATCGTCACTAGATGTGCGCCTGTATTTGAATATAGCGCGGGAATGTCGCCACAGACACACTGATCGCTTTACCTGGCAAAGAATGAAATACCAAAATATTTCATCTATTCGACCAAATAATTCAACTCATTGATTGAAGACAAAGCAACACAAGGTCTTCTTTATTAGGAAAGACTTGAAAATCACACAAAGGTATTCATTAACTCATGTAAACAATAAGCTCAGAACAGATAAAAAAAGAAAAGTTCATTCATTACTAGACAGGAATTTTTCATATGCCATATGAATGACTTTAGTCCTTGCGGGATCCTGTGTGTGTGTGCTGCTGACCTGTGCGAGTTGTTACTACACCCCACGGAGTGGGTGTGAAGTACTGTTTTTAGCGGCTCTGTGTGTTTGTTTGTTTGTCTGTCTGTTTGTGTTTCCGCACTTGCGTGAATGGGTGAAGTCTGCCATCTAGTGGCTCTGCGTGTTTGTGTTTCCGCACTTGCCAATATTTGCGTGAATGGGGTGAAGTCTGCCATCTCTGATTGCCTTGTTCTGGGTGGTTCGATGCAGCACAGGACATAAACAATTGAAGGCTTTCGAACCAGACAGGCCAAATCCTCTGATGATGAGTGCAAATTGTATCCTCTGGCAACAGATCAAGGAAAATCTTGTGTTTAAGGAGGTTTGTGTCCTCTTGTCTCAGATGTTGTGTATGAGTCAGTTTAGAGGAATAACAGTGAGCTGTTTTGTGGCACTGCTCTCCATGAGGCAACATCACACCAACAGAGCAAGGTGGCAATGCAGCCATGGTGAGCGAAACACAATGAATGGAGCACCAAGATCTTGCAGGGTCATTCCACGTCAAATCATCCAGGGGGCGCCAGGTCACCTCCTCAAAATTCTTTGAAAAAATTCACGAGTAAATATTCTCACAAAATGAAAAATTGCCAAATATTAGGCCAGTATCTCAAATAGTTTTCAGGTTATAGCCCTTTGAACTTTGAATAATATTTGAAGTTTTTTGGCAAACCCATTTTCAGCCAACTTTGGCAACTTATTGCTCCAAATTGATTGCTTATACAAGGCTGAAATTGGGTAAATACTAACCATATTCATCCCCTAGACTCTGAAAATGTCCTTAGATTCTGTGTATCTTGATCCACTTTTGTATGGTAAAACCTCAAAATCAGCCGAAAACACAAATTGCCCAAAAATGAGACCACATTTTATGATCTGTAACTCAGGAACTAAGTAAGATAAAAGGCTAGAATTCATTTTTTTTTATGATTTTATGATATATCTCCTTGTAAAAATGCAGTAATCCAAGTAATATCATTTGCAGAATTTTTTAAATGAAATAATTTCTCAGTAAATTTTTCCGGGTTTGCCCCAAAATGCCCTTTTTTGGGGCAGAAAATTACCATGTCACCAGTTATTCATCTCTCTGAAATCTTTGCTGTACAATCTTATGAATGTGATCAATGTCTGACAGAAAAATTTGAATGATGTTCAGCTTACTTTTTTGTTATGAATTTTTAAATTGTTCCAAAATTTTCGTTACCTAAACGGGTATAGGCCTGCTGCTTTTTTGTGGTGAATGTTTCTGGGATCTGCACAGTACCTTTGATTCTTCTCATAGCGAATTAAAAACATTTTCTCATGATGACAACACAGAATCAATCTGCGGAACACCAGACCGCCACTGCATTAAGGCAGTATCCTCACTTGAGAAAGTATCTAGTCCCAATAGTTCAGTTTTTCTTGTAAATTTCCTTGAATGACATGCATCATCTAAATGGATTCCAATACTGCACCAAGGTAAATTACTCCCCTCCATTTCAGTGCTCATGATGATCTAATAATCCCCAAGTGGGACAGCCTCCTTTAATAGTGAACTATTATTGCGCAATTCAGTAATACAAGTTTGGGCTCATTTAGGATTACTTCAGAAACCTGTGATCAGTCCAGTCATGGCATGTTTCAGGCACTGATGTCATCCCCAACAAAAACAATGAAACCAATGAAATTGAGGAATTAATCTGTGGAATCTAGCAAACACCGAAATATTCCGACAAGACCTCTGTCATGTATTGTACTTTTAGTTAGTGTATCATGTTCAAAAAATATTTTTAATCAATGTTTTTTTTTTATATTTAGTAGATAACAGCAGCAGGACTATATCCATTTAGTCAATGAAAAAATACACAATTTCAGGGCATATTTTAAAAATTCATAACAGAAAAAGTAAGCCGATCATCATTCTGATTTTTGGTCAGACACTGTTCACATTTATAAGATTGCACAGTAAAAATTTCAGAGATGAAAAACTGGTGACATGATCATTTTTTGCCCCAAAAACGGGCATTTTGGGGCAAAACCAGAAAAATTTACTTAAATTATTTCATTAAAAAAACTTCTACAAATGATATGTCGTGGTTTTCATTCAGAAATATTTTCATATTATGAGGTTCCCCCATCCTCAAACAATTGGAGAGAGACAGATTCTTCAGACAATTAGGCTTTATTGAGGCATATTGATGAATATAAAGCCGAGTTCTTTTTTGCGCAAGAAGAACTGACATTCTGCTTTTCACACCCAGTTTTTATACCTTCATCACAGGAAATATCTCCCAAATATGGTTTTTCCGCCCTCTCACGCTACAATGGTTCAATAACGTAATGTCTGCTTCTTACTTGTTTTTCAATGGTGCAATCATGTGGTGTCTGCATGTTACTTGTTTTTCTCTTTTTATCATTAGTTGGCATCCTTTGCAAATAACAACTTCAAGGCTACTTGTTTCAAAGACTTTTAGTTGGGTCACAGGTTTTCCCAGAGACAGGCAAACCAAAACACTGCCAACTTACCTTGAAAACTGCAACCAAAAGATAACAACCCTCTTCCAGTGTAATACTGGAGCAGCATAACTATATGATTTCTGATGAATGATGGTGAATTATGCTGATGACTGAGCAGATATTGCCTGAATCAACTGAACAGATGTCAATCAAAGCTATAGAAGCCAACTGCTTATGTGTGCACTGCTCATGCGTGTGTGAACTGCTAGTGTGTGTGTGTGTGTGTGTGTGTGTGTGTGTGTGTGTGTGAGAAATGCACTACTGTCACTTGCTGTCCTCTGCTTCATATGCATCTGATACAGTCACACACAGACACACATTTGTGAGGTCACTATCGCGTGATCAGAATGTTCTGAACAGAAGTCTAATGCTGATGTCACTGTTGGTAATTGAAAGCAGCTGAGTTTTAGATCTTGAATGTTGACTAATAATGTAGTCCTAGCATCACTGGAACTAAAGAGAAAGATTATTATACAATTATTGACTTCAGTTGAAGTGAATCCAGTGATTTATCAACCTTGGACAAGTGATATTTGGTGAATATCACTTGTCCAAGGTGGATGATTCATTGGATTCACTGATAACTGAAATCAACAACTGTTTTATTTTATGACCATACTATAAAATAAGAGAAGGGCAACAACTCAAACTTAAAGCTCCTCACAGGGACGAAGCGACTTGAAATACGGATACTGCCAGGAGCTCCTGCGGAGAAGCCAAATCTATTTTATTTGCTCGAGGTCGTCGGATTGTTATATTCACCTCTCGCGCACTTTCGCGCGGTGAATATCACGGTTTACAGTGACCGGCAGAGCCATAGATATATACATTTAGACCACTATATACATGTGTTCCCCAGCCTCGGTTCTCGTCCCTATAATTAAATTTACGCTTTTGGCGACCTCTGCTGGTTCTCCCGTCCTGTCTTCGTTTTAATTACAGGTAAGTCTCACCTGTTTGGCCTGCCTGTTTACCCATAAAAGGACCCTGCCTACGCTTCCTGAGGGGGCGCACACCGGAAGACGAGCGAGCATCTGGCATTTTAGTAGTTCCTGTCCATTTAGCCTGACCTGTTGTCCTGCTTTATATTTATGGTCTCTGTTCATCTGACCGTTTATGCCTTTGTTAAATAAAATACCCATATTTTGTAATTTTACTGTGTGCGTCTCCCCTTTATGTTGCGGCCAGTCAATGCTGCCCGTAACAAGTGTGTGTGGGTGGAGCTCACCACGACCAATCCGCAGAGAGCGAATCCTTACATCAGATGATAATGTTTAATGGCGCCAAGCCTAGTTCAGAAGGATCAGCTTGTTCCTGGAGACCTGCCATCCTGTAGCTTTTTATTTCAACCATAATTGGCACCTGGCTTGACTAATTAACGGCTGAATAAGCTTTCTAGCTGTCGAATGTTGGGTGCCTTTTATGGGGTTGGAGCAAAAAACTTGAGGTACACTATCTCACAAAAGTGAGTACACGCCTCACATTTCGACAATTAATTGATTATATCTTTTCAAGGGACAACATTACAGAAATGAAACTTGAATATATTCTAGAGTAGTCATTGTACAATATGCGTAGCAGTGTAGATTTACTGCACTGTCCAAATAACTGAGCAAACAGTCATTATTTCCAAAATGGGTGGCAACATAAGTGAGTGCACACCCCAATTGGTAATGGTCAACCAAGCAATGAAACGTGTCTTATTCCTCGTGTTCATGCTTTTGTCAGTTCGGCTGGGCCATATGAGGTTGCATAACGTGTTGAAGGTTTAAATTGTGGTGCTTTGGGTGCAATGATCTCATTCTGGTCACTGAATGGTCAACATGGCACCTCATGGAAAAGAACTCTCTGAGGATCTGAAAAAGAGAATTGTTGCTCTCCACAAAGATGGTCTAAGCTACAAGAAGATCTGTGAAACCATGAAACTGAGCTTCAGCATGGTGGCCAAGGTTATTCAGCAGGTTTTCCAAGACGGGTTCAACTCAGAACAGGCCTCGTCAGGGTCGACCAAAGAGGTTTAGTCCTCGTGCTCTGCGTCAGGTGCACAAGTTGGCTTCAGAAAACAGATGCAGGAGTGCTGGCAGCATTGCTAACGAGGTTGCAGCAGTGGGAGAACAGCCTGTCAGTGCTCAGACCATACACTGTGCACTGCACCAAGTCTGTCTGCATGGCTGTCGGCCAAGACGGAAGCCTCTTCTGAATCTATAGTTCACAAGAAAGCCCGAAAACAGTTTGCTGAAGACAACCACTCAAAGAACATGAACTACTGGAACCATGTTCTGTTGTCTGATGAGACCAAGATAAACTTGTTTGGCTCAGATGGCGTCCAGCATGTGCGGCGGCGCCCTGGTGAGGAGTACCAAGACAAGTGTGTACTGCCTACAGTCATACATGGTGGTGACAGCATCATGGTCTGGGGCTGCATGAGTGCTTCTGGTCCTGGGGAGCTGTGCTTCATTAATGGAATAATGGATTCCAACATGTACTGTGACATTCTGAAGCAGAACATGATGCCCTCCCTTCGGAAATGGCCGTTTTCCAACATGATAACGACCCGAAACACACCTCCAAGATGACAACTGCCCTCCTGAAGAAGCTGAAGGTGAAGGTGATGGCGTGGCCAAGTATGTCTCCAGACCTGAATGCCATTGAGCACCTGTGGGGCATCCTCAAGAGGAAGATGGAGGAGCAGCAGGTGTCCAACATCCACCAGCTCTGTGATGCTGTCATGGAAGGAGTGGAGGAGGATCCCAGCAACAACCTGTGCAGCTCTGGTGAATTCCATGCCTCGGAGAATCAAGGCAGTGCTGCATAACAATGGTCGTCACACTAAATATTGACACTATGGACACAATTTGGTATGTTGACGGTGAGGTGTACTCACTTTTGTTGCCACTCATTTTGGAAATTGACTGTTCAGTTATTTGGACAGTGCAGTAAATCTACACTGCTACACATATTGTTCAATGACTACTGTAGAATATAATCAGGTTTCATTTCTGTAACGTTGACCCTCGAAAAGGTATAATCAATTAATTATCGAAATGTGAGGGGTGTACTCACTTTTGTGAGATACTGCAAATCCCTAAAAGTGATCAGGTTACTACTGGCCTGGATCACGTTAGGATCCCAACAGTCATTCAACGTGCCATTCAAGAGGCATTTTGCCTACTGGCTCATCCTTTCCGCTCTATTTGTATTGTATTATTTTATTGTTTATGTTTTATGTTTTGCTTTGTAGAGTGGAAGAAGTTTTTAATAAATAATAAATAAATAAATAAACAGTCCAAAAGAATAAATATTGGGGGGAAAAAAACTCAGTTATGCAGAAGTTGTCTGGGTTACTCTCTGATGGAAGCATCTTAGTATATTATAGTACAACTATATTATCTCAGTATATTAGTTCTTGTTCAACACAGAATGGGCTTCAATGCGAATGTCTTCTAGGTGTTGGCTCATTTAGCTGATTCCTGGCACAAGAGCTCCCTCTTCTGGCCATTGCATTCTGTCGCATGAATGTTTCTTGTATATTTGATGCGCTCACTACTCAAATCATGTCAATTGGCTCAATATGGGTTTTTTCCCTTTTCCAAAGAATGGAATTTATCCCAAAAATAATTTTGAATTAATAAAGCAGCTTTGTTACCCTTGCAGACAGATTACACCTCAACTGAGATAAAAGGTTTGTTTTTGATGGAGATTCTGCGCACTAAACCCAAAATAGTCCAGGACTAATCTCAGTCTTATCGTGACACTGGGCCTAATTTCTGTTTTTCCATGAGTTTATGATTTTCTTTGCTTTGTAAGAACCATTCAGAATGCACTCACTATGCCAATATACACCATGCACAGAAAAAAGATCAAATGTGTGGGGAAAAAAAAATCCAGGATGCCCAAGACCTTTCACCCAGAACTATGCACACGGGCACAGGGTCAGACTGAGATCACTTTGAATAATTCCTGACTCAGAATGTTGAACTCCTAGGATTTATGTTTTGAGATTTGCACTCAGCTCTGTGGGGTTCGCTGTCAGAGTTAAAGCTTATTGAACTCACTAAATAAAATTGCGGTGATTAAATGTCAGTGGTACTTCTCAGGCAGAGGCAGTGAGCATGTGCAATAAGAATTACCATGATATGCAACAGTGAGGGAGTGAACTGAGGGTGAATCCAAATATTCTAAATGTACAAACTCCACACGAACTCTTAGAAGTGATGAAGGACCTTTGCTCTCTGCCACCTGAGCGTCTTTAATCACTGCACACAATGGCCACTTGGTTAGCTCAAGGCTTCCTACCTGTAGGGCAGTATTAATGTTTGCGTCTTCAGTAAACTCGTGTTTAGTCTGGTGACCGATCGTAACGATGAGCAGCGCATATTAAATATGATTGGGATATTAATTTGAGACTTGACATGACACACGCTTCTTGGAGGAGTTAATTATAGTATTTATTAACTAATTTATTTATTTCTACAGGCCCTCAATGTGATTTTCAAATGTCCAAAAATGCAAGGAAGCAACGTATTCAAATTCAACAACTACTAGGCTTTTAATAATTCATGCACCGCACTTTTAAACCAACTGCCTGTTTTTCCCAGTGGAGGTGGATGGATAATGCTTTTTAAATCTTGTTGATGTGCACTAACAAGCTTTTTGTGTTTGACATGCTAATTTGCTCATTTCTGGATCAGAGTTTTCATATAAAGGTATGTCATTGGACTAGTTTATGTATTTTGTTATTGAACTGAATGTTTACATAGGTGTTGCATCATTGCTCTAAACTTTCTTTAAAATTTCTGTGAAATTGTGGACATGTTGTATTTTTTTCAGAAAGTAACTAAAAAAATTCTCCTGAGGCATTCGGCTGGTGTGAAGTAAGTCTGTAATTCTGCTGTTTGCGCATTTGACAGTAAAAACAAAATTAATGCATCACATCATGTGCATAAATCATAATATTAAACCCCTAAGACTTGCTGCAAAAGTGCAATCAGACTGTGCTGGAGAGTTGACTTAAGTGTATCATTTTTGGGCATCAGGGGTCGTCACCAGCCCTAAACATTATTGGTTCAGACAGTGACAATCCACCCTAGTATTTTGTCACAACCATCATGATTAGCTCATCTGCATGATTAGTGCTTGAGGTAGAAGTAATTGGTGAAATCGACAGGCTCATGGAGTCACAGTTAGAAGAAACAGATGGGAGTTCTGTTGCCCTCTGACCTTTATACCTCTGGCTGTCACTTGCTGTCTGTTCCAGAATGAACAGAAGCTGACCCCACATGAAGTATTACATTTGGTCTAATCCTCCTAATAACCCTCATCTACGTTTTGTCAACCTGGTTGTGCCTATTGATTTCACTACTGAAATTGAGATTAAGTTTTGAAAATGAAAGCAAGAGGAGGTAATAATTCTGCTCGTCCCAACCCCAGATGTACCATTTTTGTTTCATCTGTCCAATATCAGTACTGGGCAGGACTTCTGCTTTGTTTTCCATGGAGACTGTTTCCAGGGTGTCCCATCCTTCCATTTCTACCTGTCCTTTGTAACCATAGCTACATCCCTGCCCCCTCCCCCTCCCCATAGGTGTGGAGCACAGACCAGCCCTGGAGGATGACGAGGCGCGGAGTCAGAGGCAGAATACCCAGTCTGGCCCCGCCTCCTCATCTATGCCCCGCCCACAGAGTCCCAGTCGCCTACCCGCAGAGGAAGAGGAGGAGCCACCGCAAGCCAGAGGTGTGAACTTTGACCTTTACAGAGCAGAGATTTGAACTCCAACCACTACAGAGCTGTGTGAAATCTTACCTTTACAGAGCACAGGTCTGAACTCTGACCTTTGGAGAACAGAGATTTGACATTTGATATTTACTGAGCCGAGGTCAAAATTCTGACCTTTACAGAGCAAAGTTTTGAACTCTGACGTTTACATAGCAGAGGTTTGAACTATGACATTCACAAAGCGGAGATATGAACCCTGACCTTTACAGAGCAGGGATTTAACACGTTGACTGCCAACTACGAGATAACATCTTAATGGCGGGTCCGGGCCAGCGCTAGACTTGAAAATTCAGGGGAAATTATCCATCCCTTTATTGACAACAATTAATCCTGGCTAATTCTAGATGGTTTTCCTATATTAACACGTTTTCCAATTCAATAATAATCAAGTGGCAATTGAAGACACGGCTTCTCTCCCCCATGCGATCTAACAGCCAATAATGGGCTACATTCAGTAGAGAAAATAATTAAATTATAATTAGGTCTATGCACTGGCACTCAGCAACATTAATTTTTTTTCCAGCGAGAGCGGCATTTCAGAACTCTTTTGCGAATGAAGGTAATTCTGGTGACAAGTATACGTGGTTTCCTCCGTTTACATTTTCCAGTCTGACAGCTGTCTATTTTTTTACAGCAAGTTGCGTGACCGTGCTGCAAAAACACGTGTAGGTACTTGCGAAATTACCTTCATTCGCAAATGAGTTCTGAAATGCCGCTCTATGGAAAAAAAAAAAAAAAATTAGCGTTGATTGAGTGCCAGTGCATAGACCTAATTATAATTAACCTTTTATTTTCTACTGAATGTAGCCCATTATTTGCTGTTAGATCGCATGAGGGAGAGAAGCCGTGTCTTCAATTGCCACTTGATTATTCTTGAATTGGAGAACTTGTTAATATAGGAAAACCATCTAGAATTAGCCAGGATTAATTGTTGTCAATAAAGGGATGGATAATTTCCCTAATTTTCAAGAGCATACCTCGACCCTCCATTGAACTCAGAGTTGACCTTTACAGAGCATAGCAATGAACTCTGGCCTTTACAAAGCATAGCAATGAACTCTGGCCTTTACAAAGCATAGCAATGAACTCTGACCTTTACAAAGCATAGCAATGAACTCTGGCCTTTACAAAGCATAGCAATAAACTCTGACCTTTACAAAGCATAGCAATGAACTCTGACCTTTACAAAGCATAGCAATGAACTCTGGCCTTTACGGAGCAGAAGTGTGAATTCTGACCTTTACGGAACTGAGGTGTGTAGATGACCAAACCTGCAAAAAATTGGAGGAATAAAGGAGAAGAAGAGAAAACAGGAGGTGTGGGTGATGGAGGAAGAGAGATGGGGAACAGCAGTGCATAGAGGAGGAATAAGAGTGATGATTAAGGAGGGGTCAGAGCAGCGCATAAGTGCAGTACGAAAGCACATATTACACTCAGCACAACTACCTGGGATTCTAATATTTCAGTTCAACTCCTAACTCCACACCTGAACACCAGGTAAATCACATCATACACCTTTATGGGGTGAAGGCTCATGTTAGCACCTGCCCTGAGCTAATTGCCTTCATGTCTGTCTGGGACTTCCACTTAAATTCAAACATTTTATGAACAATTTTTGTATGTTTAATGTACAGTCGGGTCAATACAGTAAATATTTGGGCACTGAAAGGTCCTATTTAATCTGCCAAATTCAGCATAATGTAGAATGAAGATTAAAGTAAATAATGAATATGAGCTCATGTTTTAATTTGAGGGTATTTACATGCAAACTGGGTGAGAAATGAAGGAATTCTAGCACTTTTATACCTGCGCCGCAGCTTATTTTGTAAGGGACCAAAAGTCATTATTAAAAAGTCATTATTACAATTATTTCATTGACAAGTAAGTTGATAGAAGCTCTAGAGTTGATTTCATTGGTGACATTTACAGTAATGATCAATGAAGCTAGCTATCAATAGACTGAAATATCAAAACAAACTCATCAGAGGCTGCAAAAGCATAGGGTGTGACCAAATCAACTATTCGGTATATTCTTAACCCTTAGAGCTAAATTTTTAGAACTAAATTTTCAAGGAATTAAAAATGTAATTAGCATCTGATTTTTCTATCTTACATCTTTGGGAAACTATAGTTGCCTATATCACACTAAGGGTTAAAAAGAAAAAAATCCACTGCCGAGCTCAGGAATACCGAAAGCCTCAGAGGACCATGGATACCAACTGTGGGGGGAAGCAGATTTTTTTTATTCCTGCACTGAAGAAAAACTTCCTTACAACCGTTGGCCAGATCAAGACCACCTTTCTGGAGGCAGACGTATATGTGCCAGTGTTAACAATCTGGAGGAAAAACTCACCGGAGCAATTACTTAGGGTTTAATCACAAGACGTGAACTATCAGAAAACCCAAATCAGGAAGTTCACTCAAACCTCAAAATGCAAGCCTGAACAGTTCTGTAACTACATCCCATGGACAGATGAGACAAAGATCAACTTGCTCCAGAAAGATGGGAGGAGAAGAGCTTGGAGAGGGAGTGGAAGAATTTTACCACCTCAGTGTGGCGTGGCTATGTGTGGGCTTGTATGGATAGAAATGGAACTGGTCTTCTTGCATTTCTTGTTACTGCAGACAAAGGAAGCAGGAGGCATTCAGAAATCAGCTGAGCTGTACCGTTTGCTCAGATACAGAAGAACTGGGATCACAGCAGTGTAATCACTACAGCTCTAACCCTTACAACGCTAAATGCAGCCATTGTTGCTCAATGATGAAAGATATCAAAAAAGCTGTTGAAAACCCATCATGTGGCGCTACATGATAGGTTTTCAACAGCACAAGATAATTAAATTTATATATTTCTTAAATTTATTTCAGCGCTCTTAGGGTGAGAAAAGATTGCTTCTCATGAAAAATACTAGGCAAATGTTTTAAAATGTCAGAATGCGACTGGTTCCTCCAAATTCAGGTCAATTTGCAGCCAATTCAAAGTATTTTTTTTAGGTAAAACACATTTGTAAATGAATAAAGACCAATGGTAATCTCGCCTAGACTTCAGTTATCTCATCCCACAGACTCACTTAGAGCACAACAGTGGGTGCAGAAGCCAATGCAAGTGAGAAACCTTCGAGTCGAATGGAAAACAGAATCAGGTACTAAATCAGAGGTGCTTGTAGCATCACTGTATTCACAATCTTCCCATTTTCACAATTTAACAAGTTCTGTTTCTGTATTAGAAGCCTCTTTCACTCATTTTTTGACAGATTTTCAGAGCACAGATGAAATGTCAGCCTGTTATCCAGCCAAATACACAAACATCTATAATAGGAAACAGGTTCTCTTAACCCCTCTGCGCAGATGTAGACGCCAGCAGACATGGAGCTGCTTGCAGTTTTTATTACTTGTTTATTTATGCATGCAGTTACACTATTCTATCAATAAGTGGCACACCCGGAACAGTTATTCAATGTTCACGAGGAAGCCTTGCTGGAACATGGTTTAGAATATGGACGAGTTCAGCCCCATCCCTGTTTCCCAGGAGTTGTATGAATTAAACTCCTCAGCCAAGCCTGATGTGTAAATTGCTTAATATACTTGCCTATAGTATCTTTCCAGCAGATAAAAAAATCTCTTGCAACAGTAGAAAACATTGTCCTTTGCAGCAACTACTTCACTTATAAAAAGCCAATGGTATCACAATTAAGTAGTTAAAAAAAAAACACAGTTTTCTGAAGCAAAAATTCAACATGGTGTTGATACTATGTCATTCTACAATCAATTATAGTCATTAATATGAAAAATGCATATTTCCCTAGCACGGATTGATGCATAGATTCCTCCATCGAAGAATTCAGTGCTCACATATATCCTCATAAGAACTCCTACTGATATCAAGTCACTCTAATGCTTGCTCAGGCTTATCTGCCTAAAGCATACTTATAGGTCACGCCCACTTGAAACTTCCCCGGTAATTAGTGTATTGACTGACACATTTCTCATCCAATTCCAGAGAGTATAACCTTTCAACAGTAATTGAAAGACATTGATTGGACCATCGGAAAAGTATATAAACCCTTGAGTAACTGCAAGTTAGGTTGTATTCTCTCAACGTCACACAGCTGAAAATGACGTGATTGCACAGGAAAAAAGGCTTTCAAAACCAGCCTGAAGTGCTCAGGTTTTATTCGCGAGATTGAAAAGTGGTTCAGACATGGTCAATGGGAATTAGTCAGAATGAAACAGGACTGGAGGGTTCCTTCTGCCGGATAGATCTGTCTCTGGAGGAGGAATTCAATGAAGAAAAGTTTTTCTTCATTTTATGTATGAGTGCAAATGTATATTTTTTTACTTATGGCTGGCTGGCTAGACGTTCATTCTCGGTTTACCATAGCCATGATGATCAAGGAGCCTGTTTGCCATATTGGTTAGTAAGAGTAACAGTTAGTCTTTGCTAAAAATACTGCATTTGGTGGCATTTTGGTCAATGTGGCTTTTTGTGTTTGAATTTATTTCGTATTCAATGTAATAGAATGCCGTGGTTATGGCTCATTTAAAATGCAAACAGCTCAAGCACTTTTGGAGATCTCCTGCTACGTTCGTTGCACCGATTCTGTTAAAACTAGGGTAGTATATTGCATGCTTTTTTCCTGCTCGTGGAATGTCTGTTTTGTTAAAATAAGGCATATTTCAGATACTACTGCGTTAGTGAGTTATACTTGTTCCTTATAAGGTGTGGATAGCATTGATACCAGCTTATGAGCTCAGATGTGGGAACTGCTAACTTTTCATTGCAGGGTGAATGTTATACCCATTAAATAAGCAGTTCCTTTAATGAGTATGTGTGCTGGCTTGTGGGACTCTGAAGGAAAATGGACAAAATTCTAAACTTTATTATGAAGAAAAGGCATGTTTTGGGTTTGGAGAGGTTACTGGTGACCATTGATGTCCAACTGCGCCTATATCGATAAGGTCATGATAAATTCCAACAGAAAATCATTAATTCATAATGAATTTCATGTCAAAAGTTGACTTGTGTTAAAAATATGATTATTTTATGATTTGACAGTGCACCTTTTTGAGGGCTCTGAGAGTTTGGGGAGCCACTTGGAGAGCTGTCTTATTTGGCTCTTAAAGTGTAGATAATTATGAGAATTTGAGTCGGCCCGACTCACAAGAGCGCAAACTTGCCAGGCTTCTTAGGAAGGCCTTCTAGTTCATGGTTTTTTCAAGAAATATTTTGGGCCTGATTTTATATCATGACCTGAATCATTGTAAATATTTCTACTTTCTAGGAGGTTTTAATAAATTAATGAATAAATAATTTTTTTTATTTTACACTCAGATGAAGTACACTTGTGGTCAAGGAGTTTATGATCCCTGAAATGTATTGTTTCAACTACCAGCCATTTTTCAATTCTTGTTTTTTTTTTTTTTTCAATTTTAATGCCGAATTTTCATTTAGTTTTTTTTTGTTTGTTTGCAGCCCTTTTTCTCAGCCAAAATTATAAACAATAAATTGAACTGCAATGGAATTCTAAATGCTGCAAATGTCTTGTCTCAGTTGAGCCATTTCCCCCTTTCTGCGACGCTCAAGTCTTGAATTATAAAGCTTCAAATAGGGTAATCCATAAATAGCTAGATTTGGCTTCTGCACAAAGGGGTTGAGGCAAACATTAGTTCAATCATTGTGCCCCTTTGGGACAAGTTCAAAATGAATGTGCCGTTATTCATTATAATTTCTCATAAATGTACATACCGTTATGTATTATCTTTGACATGCATGAACATTCTAGCTGCTTGACCTTTTGCTTTGCATCATAATGTGGCATGCGGTTTGTCGTTGCTAGGACACACCGACGGGAAGAGGAAGAAGGCACGACAGAAGGCGGAGTCTAAAAAGAAGAAAACTCCCAGAGTGCCACAGTGGGGCGGGGCAAGATTCTAATAGCTGATAACTGGCTGTGTCCTCTGCTGAAGGAGGTTTAATCTCTAATAAAGATACAGATTTTATTGGAATCACTCCCAATGTGCGCTTCTCTCTCTGCAGACGTTAATTTATGCGGAAACGTCTTTCTCTTTCTCTCCAGCAAGAATGTTCCATTTGATAAATTCTGATGGCCTTTCATTGTAATTATCACAATTCTTTGAACACACATATTACTATGTACACAACAACACACACACTGTATGATGGGTTTACTGGGCCTGCCAGTGTTTTGCCTGCAAGATGTACAAAGAACAGGAGATGTCTTCAGGTTACCGGTTCCACAGATTTCAGCTGGAGTTGCTCAATGGCGTAACCATGTTTAACCAAGAAGTTTATCAGCATGTAGTGCATACCAAGCAAATACAACATTTGGGCCCGCGACTTCAGCCTACGGTCACGCCTCTTTGCGAAGAAATGGACCATGTTCAGTCTTAATACTATGCAGAGTCGGCTGTTTCAACATGAGTTTCATTTTCTAAGATTGAAGTTTATTGCATTTCTGAGACATAGTATATTCTCCATTTTTCTCCCCTAGAAATTAATTCTCACACCTTAACTGGGAGCTGAAACAGTCATGAGCTCACAATGAGTGATAAAATGTTTCCCATTTTAAAATCTCAAGTGTAGAAATTTTGTTTGGCAAGGCTGCCCAATCCTGTTCCTGGAGATCTACCATCCTGTAGGTTTACACTCCAACCCTAACAAAGCTCACCTCATTCAACAGTTAGAGCAGGGCTGCCCAACCCTGTTCCTGGAGATCTACCATCCTGTAGGTTTACACTCCAACCCTAACAAAGCTCACCTCATTCAACAGCTAGAGCAGGGCTGCCCAACCCTGTTCCTGGAGATCTACCATCCTGTAGGTTTTCACTCCAACCCTAACAAAGCACACCTCATTCAACAGATAAAAATCTCAATGAGCTACTGATGGGGGTTGGAGTGAAATGCTTCAGGATGCTCAAACCTCAGGAGCAGTGTTGTGCATCTGAGATAATCAATCCAAATGCAGCCTTTTTCCTCATGTAACTGGCTGTTTTATTGAGTATTAATTTAAAAGTGTTCTCTTAGTCTTGTGAAGTCACAAAGAAGCTCCAAGCACAGTTAGTATCATTAGAATAAACCAACTCAATACCATAAATGTTTCTGTTTTAACTATTCTATTTAATTTTAATGGGATTACACATCATTGCAGGAGTATTTCCAGCAAGAAAGCCTGGTAATTTGTGAACTCTAAAAAGCAGGGATTAAAGGCAAGCTTTTTAGCATTGCCATAGTTCCTGGTTTGCAAAAGAGTAATTGTAAAGCTGCCCACTCACTTTCATTTTTTATATTTTTACATATCACATTATGATACGAGGTCACTAGAAAGGAGAAGTATTTCCAGTTCAGACTCTGTTCTTAGGAGTCTCCTCTGCTTTTAGCAGCAAAACCCTCCCTTCTGCTTGCAAAAAAATGCAGCACTATGCCAACAAACGTCCTGAACACAATGCAGAATAACTAATGCATGAAACAGGATAGTGAATCTGACCCCTAATGCGTAACAGATATGCGTTAGCAAGGTTATTTTGTAATATTGAATTACATTCATTTAACATGGAAATCCTGCATTGCATACAGGTAAAGATCTCACTGGGACGGGCAGATGGTGACTCACATATTGATCGCAGTCGAGTCCTTAAAAAATACCCGTCTGCGCTGCAGTAAAGCTATGACATGAATCAGCATTGTCTCGTTATTTCCAATGCACACATTTGTCTATTAAGAGCTCTCAAGACAGCCGAGCCAAGGCAGACATTCAAGCTGGGTATGCACAGAGGCAAGAGCTGGGTATGCACAGAGGCAAGATTACCGACTCGACAGACTGACCTCACCAAGAAAAACCTAGAACCCTCATTGAAAACTGGAATATAAACTGTGTTTAGCCAAGTCAGTTATTCTGCTCTGTGATACAGCTCAAGGAGTACTGGGAAAAAATATGGGACTTCCAAACACTTAAAGGGATAGTTCAATCAGGAGAGACTCGAGTGAAATCGGGAAAAATTTATTATGCATTGAGCATAAGTGGAATTCATTTCAATTCTATTTTATTTATATAGCGCTTTTCAGAGACAGGCTGTCACCAAGAGAGAAAAGGGCAGAGCCCAGACTAATCCCTAATCCGCAAATAGCTGGCAAAAAAACTCCCAGTAGGGAGAAAAAGCCTCGAACGGTGGTGAGAAAAAACTCCTCAGTGAGAAGAAATCTCAGGAGGAACCTGGCTATTGTGGCGAAGCCCATCCTCCGTGGTACCGTGGGAGACGCGGTAGCGCAGTGGTCAAGTAGGCTTGACTTGAGATCATAAGGTCCTGAGTTCAAGCCCCGGCCACGGCCTTCACAGTGTGTTCTTGGGCAAAACACTTCACTCCCACACTCCACGCCTCACTCCGCCCAGGTGTTTAAAGGGGTACTAGCAAATAATCAGAGAAACTTGACTAAGTACCTGCAATGGACTGGCATCCCATCCAGGGGGAGCAGTAATACTCCTAGTCGATGCATGCCACAGAAACCAGGGTTAAGCACCGGGCTGATGGGCCACTGGCTCGAAACAGGTGAACTTCTTCTTCTTCTTCCATCCTCCGCTAGCTGGCTAATTAATTGATGGTAAATTAGGGATGAGAGGATCAGGACAGCAGGAAGACAGCAGTCAGAACAAACCACCGACCACCAGTTATTTTAAAGCTTACCATGGACGGAAAAGGCTTCAGGGATCTTTAGGCTTTGATGATTGCAGATGCTTCGGGGCGCACGTAGGATGCGTTTGCTGAAGATGACCAGTGGCTTAGTTGATAGAGAGAGCGTAGATATACCTTACATAGCCGCTAAAGAGCGGCACTTATTCTGAACAAATGATCCAGGTATTACTTGGGCTATTAGAAATAGGCTTGTAAAAGATGAGTCAGAATATCTAGCTCCAAACTGAACCCCAACTAAAGACCTTATATATGCTGGAGTTTGAAGTGACGAACAACAACCAATGACAACAAAAAAATCAAAGATTGCGGACCCTCGCCCCTTAAAGCATTAGCAGTGTGTAAAAATTTCAAGTTAAACCGATATATAATTATTTTTTTTTTAAGTAATACGAGCTGACAAATGGGCATATGGAGAAAAATTCAGAAAACGGATCCCAAATCCAAATCTGGATCCTGATCCAGATCATCTCGGGAGGACCGAGAAACGGTAGACGCTCTATCACCTGTAAAAAAAAAAAAAAAAAAAAAAAAAAAAATCAAGTTGATCCGATCAGCAGTTGTTGAGTTATGCGAGTGGACAGACAGACTATATTATATATATATATATTATATATATATACAGACTGCCGATTGCAATACCCTCGCTCCCCTTCGGGACGAAGGTAATAAATGCGCAGACAGCACTGACTAAAACAGGATTTCGTGGCAAAACAGAGAAACACAAACGAACATCCTCCAGCAAAATCATGCAGTTTTAGAGCAGAGAGAGCAAAACTCTTTTCATATAGAATTTAGCGGAATTCAAATAAGGCTGCGGGGGAGGCTGAACCTTGAGAGGGGACTGCAACCGGTGATGAGCTGCTTTCAGGCCAAGGCTCCTGAAAACCTGGAAATTAAAGTATGACAAGGAATTTGCGTGACCTGGCAAAAAATATTTATTTATTTATTTATTTTGGAGTGATGATAGCCAGCATTGGCTAGGGGCTGCAGAGCCTTGCATGCAATTAGCAAGTGACAGCGGAAATATAAATAAACGCCAACCACTGACCACCAGTTATTTGCAAGCTTACCCTGGACTGTAAAGGCTTCAGGGATCTTTGGGCTTTGATGATTGCAGATGCTTCGGGGCGAACATGGGATACGTATGCTGAGGATGACCAGCGGCCTAGTTGTTAGAGAGGCCGTACGTATACCTTACATAGCCGCTGAAGAGCGGCACTTATTCTGAACAAATGATCCAGGTATTGCTTGGGGATCATTAGAAATAGGCTTGGAAAAGATGGGTCAGAACATCTAGCTCCAAACTGAACCCCGGCTATTAAACCTCTTAAACAGTGTAGTTCAAAATGACAAACATCAACCAATGACGAACAAGACAAAGATTGCACACCCTCGCCCCTTAAGGAATTAGCAGTGGTGACAATGAGTAAAACTTCCAGGTTAAACCAATTAGTAATTTTTTTTTTTTGAGCAATACGGGCTGACAAATAGACATATGGAGAAAAATTCAGAAAACGGTTCCCAAATCCCAATCTGGATCCGGATCCAGATCATCTCAGAGGAGGACTTAGAAACGGAAGACACCCATGACCTGTAAAAACTCCAAGATGATCCGATCAGCGGTTGTTGAGTTATGCGAGCAGACAGACAGACAGACAGACATATTACAATTACAAATATACAAATAATTGCAATAGATGCGCCGATGGCACTGACTGAAACAGGTTTTAGAGGCAAAAGCAGAGAAACACAAAACATCCTCCAGCAAAATCATGCAGTTTTAGAGCAGAGAGAGCGAGACCCTTTCTCATGTAGAACCTAGCGAAATCTAAATAAGGCAGAAGGGGAAGTTGAACCCAGAGAGGGGACTGGAGTACCTGGAGGAAACCCACGTAAACACGGGGAGAACATGCAAACTCCACATGAAAAGGTCTCAGGCCAGATTCAAACCCACGACCTTCTTGCTGGGAGGAGGTGCTTACTGCGGCTTCATTGTCGCACAGAACTGCGATACGTTTGCGATGCCAGAACATGCTCCAAATGCAACAGGCTACGGCAATGGTCATATTTCGTGCAGTGCTGAGGAATTAGAGCTTAAGCAAAAACAGAGGCCATTTACATGCAAACCACTGACCTTGAAAATAACCACCGAACCCGACGGAAGGGCAGCATCGGTAAAAAACTGAAGAGAATGGAGTAACAAACCACATCATAGAAAATGTCATGCCAATCCAATGAGTCGATAGTCTTGACCAGAATTTCAAATCAGGCGGCAGCCCTCAACCAGGGGTATGACGCCATGCAGTTGAGGCTGAACGCAGTAGATGGGAATTGGACGCGTGGAAATACACGAATCAGTTGAAAAGATATATTCAAAACAATAGCAACCTCTCATGACCATGCGCCCCCAGACCAAGGCCAATTAATATGCATAATAAATGCAGCACGTTTCCTAATAGCAACATCTTCGTTTGGCATACGCTCAAGGGATGAATTCTGATAAAACTCATTATGACAGTTTCCTAAACTGAACACAATTCAAGCACCAGTCAAATACATAAGCATCTAGTAACATAGGAAAACATAATATTAGAGCTCTATCGCAAGGATTTCCACGGGATCTGTGCGATGTATACCAACGATACGTCAAATGAAAGAGGAAATCCACAGAACCCGATGATATAAGCCTTGACATTTTAAACCGAAAGCGCAGTGAATGAACACTAGGCCTGCAATTTACAAGCTACAACGATGAGCATTTTTTTTCTTTTTACTTTGATTGGCCCTGTTGTGGGAAAATACTTTGTCCGAGCAAGTGGATAAAGTGTTCCACTGACCCTTGTAAATCTATCTCCAAAAAATAGATCCATTCCCCAGAGTCTGATGTAATTGTGTTTATTGTAAATCCATCCAGAAGAAGCACAAAGAAACCCAGGCTGGTCTGCGCAAACCACATAGCATTCATTCTTCATCAATCACCCCACGCCGACTGCCCTTCGGCTGTCCAAACCCTCATATTTATTTACCCTTTTTCACGTTTCTTTAGGTGGGATTAAACGTGACTCTCTCCACCTTCCCTAATATTACTAATTCTGATTGGTAAATTGTCCCATGGCGACCCTCCTCCCTTAGCAACAGGTTTGCCGTTACATCATAGTGTACCTTCATTTTCGGCCGCGAGGGATGCTCGAAGACCACACCTAAGTCCCCCAAACCTTGGGTTCTCCTAAAGTTTAGCAAGTTATCTGAGGACATGGATGGTTCCAGAACACTCAGGTGCGCATGCTCAGGTACTGGGACCGGCTGACCGATATGGTCATTCCGGAAGGTTAGCTCATTAGGCCGGCCTTAAGGGTTCTGCAGGAGCGTCTTTATCAGGTTTTTTGACAGATTTATGAGTTTTTGCCTCTTCCTCAGCTCCAAACTCCCTCTCAGTATTTTTAAAGGGCCATATGAATCTGGTTATGTTCTGTTGAACTGTAATTATAGTAATACTTACATTTTTACAGTATTTAAGATTATTTTCCCACCACAGCCCATTTCGTAATAAAACTGATCGTGGGTAAATCTGCGCAAGTTTATTTTGAAACTTGACCCGTCAGCCTCCGTACATGTTATTTTCTGGTGTTATACCAGAGCATATCAGCAAACCAGAACATCAAAAAAGGCGATTAATCCCAGTAACTTGACTCAAAAGCGAAATTCATACTATACGGATTCACAACACGCAGACCAACCATTTCAAGTGTCCACCTCTTCCAACTCCGATGATCACAACCGACAGCCAATGAAAACCCAAAATTCAGCATCTCAGAAAACAGAACATCACTTGAGACCAATGAAAGAAAAGGATTTTTTAACACTGGAATAATGGACTACTAAAAGTATGAACATGTACAGCACTCAATACATGGTCGGGGCTCCATTTGCATGAATTACTGCAGCAAAGCAGCGAGGCATGGAGGCGCTCAGCCTGTGGCAAAAGGGGCTTGCGTTGAAGTAGAAGGCTGGGGAGCTGGCACCGGAGATAATGCTTGTAGGGTAGGGGCGGCCGAAGCGTGGACTGGATGATGCAGCCAGTGTGTATGCGAGAAATAGAGGCGAGCGTCGATTGCAAGAGCGGAGCTAATCTCAGCGAACGGCAGCATGAACAAACAAGGGCAGAGAAAAATGACATTTTTAAAACAGACAGCAGCAGAACGATTGGCTAGCAATGCGACTGTGTTGTGCCACGGTTGGGTAGAAGAGATCAGCTGCTACATCAGCTGACAGCTCAACCCACATGAAAAAGATTTCTAAGAAACATACAAGCAACATATGCATTGCACAAAAAATATAAAATTCAAATGTGTTATAAAACTGGCATATAAAATGTTTACATAAATTTACTAAGTTTTTTTTGCCATATAAGCCATTTCTATGGCGTTAGAACACTGCCAAAAATCGCGTGCGCGAATGAGACCTGCGCACAACATCCGCGCTCGTAAATCAAACATCCGAGGAGAAATACATGCTCTCAAAACTTTTTGCGGAGGAGGCGGTTATTGGCAGTAAGGAGGCGGGCCTGAGGGCATGCCAAACCCTGAATATAATTGGTTGAGCGACTTCACCAGTTGGACAGCAAGGTACGGCACACCACTGGGACAAATGGAACAAACCATGCAGCCCTGAATAACTTGTATCGTGAAAGTCGTTCGCGTTCCGCCTGACTGTTCCTTCAGTAGCCAAAGCATGATCGACCGCAAAGAGGTAACGTTAATTTTGTATGTAAGAAAATGTATAATTACTATTCAGTGCATAATTGTTGTAACATAGCTTGCCTTATTATTTCCTGTGCTTGACAGGCAACACTGATATTTTAATACCTTACACTGCGTGATTTGCGTTTATTGCCACGTGTCCGCAGACTTTGAAACAGCTATCTGTCTGCAACAGGGTGTCTCGAAAACACAGACCTCAAAATATTGAAATATGTATATGTCTCGTTTTCGCCTCGGAAATTTTTAAGTATGTATCTTATTTATTTATTACAATTTAATGGCCAGTGATAACACAAAAACTATATAGATAATTTAAGTCTGTATCGTGTTACCCTTACCATTATTGAAAGCTGACCGTAAACAGGCTATTCATAACATCATTAAAAGATTCAGAGAAACTGGAAAAATCTCTGTGCGTAAGGGACAAGGCCGAAGACCTTTACTGGATGCCCATGATCTTCGGGCCCTCAGACGCCACTGCATCACTCACCAGCATGATTCTGTCATTGACATTACTAAATGGGCCCAGGAATACTTCAAGAAACCACTGTCTGTAAACACAGTCCGCCATGCCATCCACAGATGCCACTTAAAACTCCATCATGCAAAAAGGAAGCTATTGTTGAGCATGATCCAGAAGCGCCGCCGTGTTCTGTGGTCTAAGGCTCATTTATAATGGACTGTAGCAAAGTGGCAAAGTGTCCTGTGGTCAGACGAGTCCAAATTTGTTCAAAAGCCAGCATCTCTGATGGTATGGGGATGCATTATTGCATGTGGTGTGGGACACTTGCATGTTTTAAAAAGCACCATGAATGCTGAAAGGTATATAAAGGTTTTAGGGCTACATATGCTCCCCTCCAGACAACATCTATTCCAGGGAAGGCCTTGTGTATTTCAGCAGGACAATGCAAAACCACATACTGCAGCTATTACAAAGCATGGCTTCATAGTAGAAGAGTCCGTGTGCTGAACTGGCCTGCCTGCAGTCCTGATCTTTCACCGATTGAGAACATTTGGCGCATAATTAAAGGAAAAGTCCATCAAAGGAGACCCAAAACTCTCCAGCAGCTGGAAGCCTGTATTAAACAAGAGTGGGATCAAATTCCAATGGCTAAACTTGTCTCCTCAATGCCCAGACGCCTCCACTCTGTGTTAAAAAGAAGAGGGGATGCTACACCATGATAAACAGGCCCCTGTCCCAACTTTTTTGAGACATGTAGCAGCCATCAAATTTGAAATGAGCTCATTTTGTGAATAAAATTGTAAAATTTCTCAGTTTCAACATTTGCTGTGTTATCTCGGTTTTTTTGTGTATAAAATACTGGCTGGGTGTGATTTGAAAGCCATTGCGTTTTGATTTTATTCACAATTTACACTTTGTCCCAACTATTTCGGAATTGGGGTTGTATAAGCAATCAATTTGGAGCAATAAGTTGCTAAAGTTGGCTGAAAACGGGTTCACCAAAAAACTTCAAATATTATTCAAATTTCAAAGGGGTATCACTTGAAAACTATTTGAGATACTGGCCTAATATTTGGCGTTTTTTCATTTTGTGTGAATATTTACTCGTGAATTTTTTCAAAGAATTTTGAGGAGGTGACCTGGTACCCCCCTGGATGATTTGACGTGGAATGACCCCGGAGGTATTCTGGTGTGGATTCAAAACTGGTTACAGGACAGAAAACAAAGAGTGGTGGTCAGTGGAATCTCATCTCAGCTAGGTATGGTGGGGAGTGGTGTCCCTCAGGGATCGGTGTTGGGACCCCTGCTGTTCCTCATTTACATTAATGACCTTGATAGGAATATTGAGAGCAGATTAATTAAATTTGCAGATGATACTAAATTGGGAGGTTTGGCAAATAGTTTAGAGTCCAGTAAAGTGATTCAGGATGATTTGGATAGAATCCAGAATTGGGCAGAAATGTGGCAAATGAAATTTAATGCAGCGAAATGTAAAGTTGTACATGTAGGTAATAAAAACATTAGACGGGATTACTTCATGGGAGGTTTAAAACTGGAATGTGCTTTACATGAAAAAGATCTGGGAGTGATTGTTGACCAAACCTTCACAGGCTCTAGCCATTGTGCCGTAGCAGTTAAAAAAGCCAATCGGATGCTAGGATACATTGCCAAAAGTATAGAGTACAAATCCAAGGAGGTCATACTTCTCTTGTACAACACATTCATCAGACCACATCTGGAGTATTGTGTACAGTTCTGGGGACCATACTTCAAGAAAGATATAGAGGCTCTAGAAAAGGTTCAGAGAAGAGCCACTAAGCTAATTCCAGGTATAAAAGATGAAAGCTATGAGAAGAGGCAGAAGATCCTTAATCTCTTTAGTCTTCGGAAAAGGAGACTTAGGGGTGATCTGATTGAGGTCTTTAGGTATGTTAAAGGGATTAACAAAGTGAATTATGTAGGATTCCTTTGGCCACGTTTTGTTAGTAGAACTTGGGGTCACAAATGGAAGTTGACCAGGGGTAAATTTAACACTGATTAGGAAATATTTTTTCACCCAAAGAGTAATTTCGATGTGGAATAGCTTGCCTGACCATACTGTTGAGGCAGAATCCTTGGGAATTTTCAAGAGCAGGCTTGACTTAAAGCTAGATACCATTGAGACATTGAGTATCTGAAATGATATATTCACAATAGTAAAAAGAAACTGGCGAGCCTAGTTGGGCTGAACGGCCTGTTCTCGCCACTCATGTTATGTTATGTTTAATATGGTGAATGCATATACAAAATGGTTGTGGAAGAAAGTGGGCGTATGGTGTGGACTAGATGAAAGGCTCTGACTTTCAAAATTTGCTAAGTTGACACCTA
Source organism: Gymnothorax javanicus (assembly GCA_029692085.1). Classification (NCBI taxonomy): domain Eukaryota; kingdom Metazoa; phylum Chordata; class Actinopteri; order Anguilliformes; family Muraenidae; genus Gymnothorax; species Gymnothorax javanicus. The sequence goes on from CM056197.1 coordinate 10,642,448, forward strand.
GCATAGGCCATGCGTCAAAAGGGGGGAATGATTAAACGATTACGTAAGTTTGATGATCAACATATTGAACTACTTTGGTGGATCAAGTATTGCATGAAAGCAAGGTTTGTGCAAGATGCAACAACAGGAAGGCATTTTCAGTGCAAATTTGGCATATGCCACCACCAGACAAACCATATACACATTTATTGATAGACCATGTGGATATGATTGCAACTATTCGGAGGAAAAGCTACAGTACATGCTTGTGGCAGTAGATAGGTTCAGCAGTCGGGTCAAGACAATAACTACAGTTAATCCTGATGCCCTGTCAGTGGCCAAATTCTTGAGCAGAGAAGTGTTCCTTCATTTTGGAATTCCAGAGCCAAGCGCTGTTTAGACAATGGTATATATTTTGTGAACAAGGTGATGAAAATTGTGGCTGTAATCTTGGGAATTAAACAGAGGTTTGGTTGTCTACATCATCCACAATCAGAAGAAATGTTGGTGGAAATTTTCATGCACTTGTTACCCTTCAGGCCAATGGATGGCTTGAGTCGGGAAGAATAACCCTTGGTTGGTAAAATGTGTTGTTAATTAAAAATCTCTGACACATTTCTTTAAATTAACCATCGGGTCAGCAGGTCTTTTTCAGAGTTACTTGACAATATAAGCCCATTAAACTTGGCTTTCAAAACAAAATGTCACAAATAACAACATACAAATATATGTACCGAATTGTTAGCTATTATTATAATGGCGTCACACTCTTAATATTTGGTTAGTGACGCGATTGGCCTCTGTTTTGGCTTTGTTCTCCCGCAAATTGAAAGGAAGCAAAATATACAAAACATGAGGTTAAAGTGCACGTGGTCAGCTTTAACCTGAGGGTACACTGTAAAAAAAAAAAAAAAAAAAAACTTTAAAAAGAAGGCAACCAGCTGCACAGCATTTTTGAGTTTTCTCAACTTGATTTTTTGAGTTTGTTCAAACCAATATTGAAAAAAAAAAAAAATTCAGGACATGATGCTGAGCCGAATGAAAAATGCTGTGCAGCTGGTTGCCTTAGGTCTTTAATTTGAGTCAGCTTTTCATTTTTTTTTACAGTGTATTTGCCTCCGTATTGGGTGATATCCATAGAAATTACAATCGTTTTTGTAGATGGCCACTGTCCAATTTTTAATGGGCTGCACTGTAATAACTGCCAAAGAAAAGCAATACAGTTTTATCTGGCAATGTTTTTATGAAAAAGGATATTTTAGAACAGAGCAGCGACACTGGGAGAGTGTTTTGGGTGACTTTAAACAAGATAGAGCTTGATTTAATTTTGGGTTTGTCTGTTTTGTGATCGGCTCACTCCCTTGTCATCCAACACTCACCTCAGGATCAGTGCGGACGGACCACCTGAGGTAAACTCTCCAACTGAACTCACCATCGTAGCAGTAGAAAGGTTTTCCCTCACTGCACTCGTCCTTCTTCCATTTTCCTGAGGACCCCACCGCAGTGCAGACTTGATATGTTCTGTCGTCAGTGGTGTCGTCCCAGTTGTGATATGAGAATTGGCTCTGGTCGAACCACATCCAAATTTTAGACAGACCGATCCACCTCTTCCCGCTTTGCGACTTAAGGCTTTCATGCATCCTCTTGTGCTCCTCTGTGTTCTTGCTTACAGCCAGGCCTGTGTAATTCTGGTCTTTGCAGTACCTCTGAGCCTCTGTCCAGTTCAGGCTCTGATTTATGGGGAAATACTCTGGAGTCTGGCCCTCTGTAACGATACAGCAGGATGTGTTTAATCTCCATAATCATTCTCATATTATTCATTCATCATCACCACTGCTGCTGGTTTTTCCCTCAGAGCTGCGAACTGAGGTCACTCACTCACTCACTCCCCTTTTCACTCATTTACTTACTCACTATCTCTCAAACTACACTCACTCATTCATTTACTCGCTCATTCACTCTCACTCACTCATCTACTTGCTCACATACTCACCCATTCACTCATTCAGTGACTCACTCACTTATTCATTCACTCACCTATTCACTCACTCACTCGCTCACTCACCTATTCACTCATTCACCTACTCACTACATTCACTAACTCACTCATTCACAGACATTTGGCGGATACGCATAGTAGGACAAATGTGTCTATGTGCCTTGGGTCTGTACAGTTTCATTCTAGTTTTAAAAACATTTCAGCAGTTGGAATTACGCCTCATACTCAGTTTCATTTAACCTCTTTAACTCTGTCTTTTCACCTAAGTTTTACCTCCAGTAGGTTCAATGTGAGAAAAAGCCATTTCTTTCATATTGTAGGACAATGTCACAAACATATTCTGTATCTGCTGGTTGCAGCTCTTCACTTAAGCCACATCACTCTCTAATTGAGAAACATCTTTATTGTGATTTTGCTTGTACCAGAGTAAAAACAAAATGAAAGAGCATTTCTCCAGGATCATTCCTACTCGGATTCTGCCATAAAGAAGTAAATACTTAAATGAAGAGCTGTATGTCAGACTGACGGTGTTTACATCACTGTCAGGTGAAGAGAAACTGCATAAAAAATACAGCCTTTTAAGATACAGGGTAAACCTAAAATTAATCAAATGCAGCAAATAGTTAAACCACATTCGCTGGAGTGCAGTATTTGGAAAATAATATAATTTAAAGGGCTGTAATTCCCGGGCTGTCTTTCCATTTAAAGAGGCTGCATGACCTTGAAATGACCTTTACAGACATAACATGACCTTGAAACTACATTTATGGAGGCAGTGTGACCTCTATGTAACCTTTACTGAAGCAAAATGACCATCACATGAAATTAGCTGCAGTAACACTACCTCCACATGGCCCTTACAGACACAACATGACGTCCACATGAACCGCAAGGAAGCAGTTTCATATGCAAGGAATGCAAGAGTTCAACATGGATTAAAGCATCTTTTCTTACAAAACAGTGTGTGTGCATGCATGGGAGGGCAATATGGCCGAGGACAATTCTCCAAGAATGGTTTACAGTTTGGTACAAAGCAGGGCTGTATCAGAATTGGTCCTCACTGGTGTATGTGTAATGAGATTTGAAAAAAACAGGCATTCTGACCTTTGTAGCAGATGAAGTGCTTGGAAACAGAACAAAGATGATCATTTAATTTCCCATCTGTCCTCAATACTGCACACACATATCCACCATTATTGTTTGGTTCCCCTTCAGCCCAGATCAAAGATGAATCCTCAGCCTCCTGATAGAGATCTGGGTATGCAAAAGACCACTGCCATGTTCCTCTGAGCCCGATCCAAGCGTCTCTCGATGACTGCGGTAAAAGGGCTTCTTGTCCTCTGTACAGGGTGGCTAAATCAGTGTAATTCTGCCGACAGAATCTCTGAGCATCAGACCAGCTCTTTTCATCTTCAACAAGGTGATACTGAAGAGAAAGGCAGGGAAACAAGAGAGACGATGGGTGAACAGATGAAGAACCCGGATTAGTCTGCACGTTATCCCCCCCGCCCCATTTACAGCACACGCACGTTTCAGTTTCTTAAAGAAAATTATAGTGCATAAACCCGAGTGTAAACTCTCGCTTTTTCTTTATTTCTTTCTCTCTTTACCTCTGCTCTGCTCTCAACTTTTGCTCTCCTTCCTCACCTCTAGTATACAAATCTACGACAACTGAGGAAAGATGTCTTCACTCAATCGAGTCCTGTGTAGCACTGACTACAATGGAACTTAAATTGAGCAGAAAAAGAACATAGACAACATCATAAATGAATAACCAATCAGAAAGATAAGAATGGAATAGCCTAAAATAATAGAAGAACCCAAGTAGAAGAGAGAACCAATAGACAGCATGGAAGGGTGATCATGAGATTCATGAAAACTAATGGAATCATGTAGAGTTGGAGTGAAATGGTGTTATGTCGGGTGGAAATGAAATGGAAAAAGGCGCGGCGTGGCAGTGAGAGTAGTGTATGAAGTTGCAGAGAAGGAAAAGGTTGCGACAGTGAAAGGTAAATGAAATGCAAATCAACAAGTATGGAAAGTGTGAAAATGGAAAATAGAAAACAAATTCTGACTGCTACAAAATACACCTCTTACACTGAGTAACACATTGTCCCTCTCAGCTGACATTTACAGGAAAAAGATGATATCTGGAAGCATTAAAGATTAAGCTTTTTCTGATTTATAAAATATAATAATCAGTTCTATAATGATGACTGCCATGCTCAAGCTGCTCATTCAATTAACACACAAACCATTCAACCATAGGTGATAAAGAGGAATTGCTCCATATTGTGAAAGATACATTTTAGTTTAATTTTGAAGGCAGTATATTTGAGTATGTCGTTTCAAAACACCCATTTAATATAAATGTTTTCCCTGAAAAAAAAAATCAAACTCCATCGATCAGAGCCAATCAAATGAATTTCCATGTAGACGGGTAAAACCAACAGGATGAATGACTAAATGCATTGATGCAAAGCATCATAATTATTAAAGTATAACTACAGACACTCAAAGTGATTGCCAGTTGTGACTTTCATTAGTTGGTAGAACAGAGAACCTGAAAACATACCTTTAGCCAACCAAGGCTATAGTACAGACATAGAAAAATTAATACAGTACACAATCTTTCAAGAAAAAGCATGATGAAGTTTCTACATAAAAAGATAGTATCCTAGAGACCAACAAAAAGTGCCAAACACATTCTGATATACTGCAATATCAGGGAGCCTCCTTTTAAAATAAGATGGGGGGGGGCTGGTTTAGTTAATCCTCCCATGATACAGAATCTTACTTTAAGAGATACCAGAAATGAGAAAGAGCTATTGTGATTCAAATGGGGTATTAAGGCATATACTCACATAATTCACATTACACATTCATATTATTATATCAACACCTCATGGAAGTGGAACCGGATCACACGGAAGAATAGGAGAGAAAGGAGTAGGGAATTGTCAGTTTATTGAAAAAATTGGCATCAGAGATTTTTACCAACATGTATCATGAAAATGTTGCGTGAACATAAGAGGTAGTCGTCATGTCATGGTTGGGTGAGCACACTTTAAAAATGAAGCAAGAAATGCTAAAAATTACTGTGAATATGGCATAAAAATTACTCTTGTGACTTATGAAAAGTGACAATTGAAGACCTGAGTGCAAGAAGTACTTCAGTCACATTTTCCAAAAAATGAGCAGACACTACTACCATAAAGTAGAGTGTCATGTGCATCATTTAAAGCCAAAAAATTCCAAATATAAGTACTCAAGTCTTCAATACTGATATACGGCCTTCCCTGAATCTACTGAATTTTTCTGCAAGAAACACTCAAGTCTTTGCAGAAGTACTCAAGTCCTTGATGTCATCAGGAACAAGTGCCTAAGTCCATGACTGTCCAATCAGCTGCTAGTATGTGTCATGTGACAAGCATAGCAAAAATGACTGTTTGGCAATCAGAAAATCAGATTAAAACGGCATTTGTGTGGTAAAAGTACCGAAGTCCATGCATTTTATGGCAATAAGTACCAAAGTCCAGGCATTTTATGGTAAGAAGAACCAAAGTCCAAAACTGATTTTCTTGTTTTTTTTTGTAATAAAGCATTATTTTTCCACAAAAACGTGTCTGTCTACTTTCTATAAGCCCTGGGACTAGCAGCAGGCGCCACTGAATGTTATCTTTTAAAAAAAAGTATCTGCAGCATGTTTTCAAAACTTTGACCCTTAATATCTCAAAAGTGTTATTTTGTGACTAAAGTACTTCTTGCACCCAGGTCTTCAATTTTGCCTGTAATGTGTGCTCACTCATGCATGACTACACAGATCAATCTCATTTTCACACAGAAGTTAATCAGTAAGTGTAGGAACACTTGCCAAGTTATTTTGCTCAAAACCTTAAAAAGTTAAGGTTAAAAAGTTAAAAAGTTACGCTATTTTGATTGGGGGGGGGGGACTTACTTTTTCGTTGTGTTTAGATGGATTCTCGACTGCACGCAATCAAAATAGATGCCTGTGAACACAATTTTGTTTTTGGAAGTGAGTTCTTAATATATTTTTGCAATAGCAGCCTACTTGATAAGAGTAAGAGTTCAATGATGAATTTATTATGTTCCCAGAGATTTCTATTAAAAATAAGAACTTTTTGGCGTCATGGTCATACAATTGTCAAAATATGACCTAGTATATCTATTTTGGACTGTAGTCAGCAAAAATTTTGTCATCCTGATACCATAAATAGAATTGACTAAAAGCTCCCTAGCTTTTGAGTAATTGACTTCAGAATTTATACATGTACCTCTTTTGTAAAAAATTATCTTAATTTCAAAGATACAACATAACATAAAACGTTGATAAGAAAAGACTAAGGTCCAGAACCAACTTTTCCTGAAGATTTACATCCTACTTCCAAAAGTAAAACATAAAACAAACATATCTGCTATTGGGTTTGAAAATATGACCCCTCGGTTGACAAAAAGTTGACATCATCTACATGTAGATGAACCAAACAAAGTATATTTGCACCATTCCCAAAATGGCAAGAGATGACAATATTCCCTTATATAAGGTAAAAAAAAAAAAAAAAAAACAGGACCAAGGGTCCTGTAGCTTACCGGCAAGCAGTCTTACAGTGATGATACAAGTTATGAAAATTTCATGTGAAGTTTTACATTTGAATCAATGAAAATCAAGGTCACTAAATAAAAGTTCACATATATTTATAAGACCTTCTGTAATACAATCCTACGCTCTGAAGCAGTTTTGGTGATACAAGTCATTAAAATATGTCAATATGGATTCAATATGTCAATTGTGAACTTTAAAGGTCACAGAATGTCAAGTTGTGGTCAACAAATGGACTTCATATATGACTTTCTAAATGTCTCTATGGAAACCTTGGCTCAATCTGTGACCATTTTGGTGATACAAGTCATTGTGATTTCACTGTGGAGTGTGACCCTCAAAGGTCACTGACAGTCCAGTTGAATGTCACCAAATGAAAGTTCATATGTGACTTCCTAGATGTCAGTAACACAAACTTAGGCTCCATCTGTGACCGTTTTACTGATACAAGTCATTGAATTTTCACTAGGTCACATTTGACCTTTGAAGGTCAATACCAAGGTCACCAAATGAAAGTTTATATATGACTTCCAATAGGTCTGTAATACAAACCTAGACCCCATCTGTAACTGTTTTGGCAAGACAAGTCATTGTAATTGTACTATGTCAAGTTTCACCTTCAAATGTCATCAACAGTCAAGCTGAATGTCACCAAATGAAAGTTCATATGCGACTTCCTATGTCAGTAACACAAACCTAGGCTCCATCTGTGACCTTTTCAGGGACTGAAGTCATTGAATTTTCTCTAGGTCAAGTTAGACCTTCAAAGGTCAATATGAAGGTCACCAAATGAAAGTTCATACATGAGTTCCTATACTTCTCCAAAACAAACCTACACTCAATCTGTAATGATTTTGCTGATATAAGTCATTGAAATTTCACTGTATAGTTTGGCCGTTCAAGGTCACTGAAGGTCAAGTTCAAGGTCACCCAATGAAACTTCATACATGATTTCCTATATGGCCACAATACAAACCTAAGCTCCATCTGTAATAGTTTTGGTGATAGAAGTCATTGAAATTTCACTATGTGAAGTTTGACCTTCGAAGGTCACCGAAGGTCAAGTTCAAGGCCACCAAATGAAAGTTCATGTATGACTTCCGATACATCTCCAATACAAACCAAAACTATCTGTAACCATTTTGTTGATATAAGTCATTGAAATTTCACTATGTGAAGTTTGACCTTCGAAGGTCACCGAAGGTCAAGTTCAAGGCCACCAAATGAAAGTTCATGTATGACTTCCGATACATCTCCAATACAAACCAAAACTATCTGTAACCATTTTGTTGATATAAGTCATTGAAATTTCACTGTGAAGTTTGGGCATTCAAGGTCCCTGAAGGTCAAGTTCAATGTCACCAAATGAAATTTCATACATGACTTCCTATTTGCCGCAATACAAATGTAAGCTCCATCTGTAATAGTTTTGGTGATAGAATTCATTGAAATTTCACTATGTGAAGTTTGACCTTCGAAGGTCGCCGAAGGTCAAGTTCAAGGCCACCAAATGAAAGTTCATACATGACTTCCTATAAGTGTTCAATGTACATATGTTCCCAATCTTCAGTATTTTCAAGACTAGGGAAACCTTTGAAAATTGTAACATTTTGCTTGACCTCAAGTTTGACCTTTCAAGGTCATCTGAGGTCAATTTTAACACAGCCAAAATACAGGTTACATACAGCGCCCTCCATAATTATTGGCACCCCTGGTTAAGATGTATTAAAAGCCTTAAAATAAATTCAATTTTTATTGCAGAAGCATACTCTCACACTGAAAATTGTAGAAAAATTTAACCTTCAACTCAAGTGAATTTTAAGGGGGAAAAAAAATCCCTGACTAAGAAATAATTATTTTTCATAAAATCACCTGTTCCACAATTATTGGCAGCCCTAACAGTTCCTAGGAAATAAATGTAATTGAAGTATTTCTGTCATTTCTACAGTAGTTTACAAAGTTGATCAGAGTATCTAGGAACATTTAATTAGTAATTCATCACTTCCTGTTTCCCTGGGATCTAAATATGACGTGACACAGAGGCCATTTCTCTTATCCACTCTTCAACATGGGAAAGACAAAGGAACACACCATTCAAGTAAGGCAGATGTGTGTCGACCTTCACAAGTCAGGCAATGGCTACAAGAAAATAGCCACTCGCCTGCACCTGCCCATATCTACTGTCAGAGGAATCATTAAGAAGTTTAGAACAACTGAAACAGTGGTAAACAAGCCTGGACGAGGACGCAAGGTTATTTTGCCACCACGCACAGTGAGGAGGATGGTAAGAGAAATAAAAAGTTCTCCAAAGCTCACTGTTAAAGAATTGCAACAAATGGTAGCATCTTGGGGTCACAAAGTCTCCAAAAACAACCATCAGGCGCTATCTACATGCCAACAAGCTGTTTGGGAGGCATGCACGAAAAAACCTTTTCTCACTCACAATCATAAACGCAAACATCTGGAGTTCGCTAATTGGTACTGGGACTTCAACTGGGACCGTGTGCTTTGGTCAGATGAGACCAAGATAGAGCTTTTTGGCAACAAACACTCTAAGTGGGGCTGGCAGAACACAAAAGATGAGTATGCAGAAAAGCACCTCATGCCCACTGTGAAGTATGGGGGAGGATCGGTGATGCTGTGGGCCTGTTTCTCTTCCAGAGGCCCTGGGAACCTTGTTAGGGTGCATGGCATCATGAAAGCTTTGAAATACCAGGACATTTTAAATCAAAATCTGGTGGCCTCTGCCCAAAAAGCTGAAGATGGGTCGTCACTGGGTCTTTTCAGCAAGATAATGACCCTAAACATGTGGCCAAATCTACACAGAAATGGTTCACCAGACACAGAATCAAGCTCCTCCCATGGCCATCTCAGTCCCCAGACCTCAACCCCATTGAAAACCTGTGGAGTGAGCTTAAGAGGAGAGTGCAGAGGAGAGGACCCAGGTCGCTGGATGATTTAGAGAGATTGTGCAAAGAGGAATGGTCAAAGATCCCTCTTTCTGTATTCTCCCATCTTGTGAAACATTATAGGAGAAGATTAGGTGCTGTTTTGTTGGCAAAAGGGGGTTGTACAAAGTATTAACATCAGGGGTGCTAATAATTGTGGCACACATGATTTGATGGAAAAGAATTATTTCTTAATGTGGGATTTTTTTCCCACTGAATAAATGCACTTGAATTAAATGTTGGATTTTCCTCTTTTTTTCACTGTGGTCCTATATTATTTAGAAAAAAACTGAACTTATTAGAAGCTAAAGAACACATCTTAACCAGGGGTGCCAATAATTATTGAGGGCGCTGTATCATGTTGGCTGGCACCGCTTGATGCACGAGTGGGGGATCTCCCTCGCTGCTGCTCCATTTTGCCTGGCTGGGCTATTTCAGTAAGTGGTCGTTTCAGTGCCAGTGCCTCCACAGTAAGTTATAGACGTCCCATTTAGTCTCTGAGTTGTTTCAACTCATCAGCTAGTGTGCTCCCGTCCTGCTGTCTTTGAGGTGCTGGTGAAGAATTTATGTCCACGTCTTTGGTGTTTCAGCCTATGATATGCTATGGACTTTTGTTCTCCCATCAGAATCACGGCCAGCAGTCGCTCTGTAATGATGCTCGTGGGCCTCGACCAGTTTCTGAGCCTCAGACAAGGAGAGGGGGTCCTTGTTCATAACCTCATGGGCAACCCGCTGATTGCGAATCCCCTTCAGGAAGGCATCTGCTGCAAACTGGTCCTGCAGCCCCAAGTCAACACCAGGGTAGGCTAATGTGACAAGGTGGCGGACTTCTTCAGAAAACTCCACAGTTGTCTCCTTAGTCTGGCGAAGTTCACTCAATCGATGCCTGACAGTGCTTGGTGGATCAATCTCGTAGTAGCGTTGAGTCAGCTGTTCGAGGAGAAGAGTATAATCTTCCCTTTTTTTGTGATCAATTTTTTTATTGCATTTTTCTTTTCTTTTTTGTTAAGACAAACTGAGGTGTGGCAGGCAGTAAGACTGCAGAAACAAAAAAAAAAGAACAATAAGTAAGACCCTAACTTGGATCTAGAAATAACAGAAAAAACAGAATTACAACAGCTATCAAGGAGAGAGCAAAGAGAAAAAGAGAAAGTAAGAAGGTAAGGGAAAGAAAGGAAACAGCAGAAAATAAAAGCAACAAAAATAAAAAGAACTAAATAGAAAGCAACTATTTAAGTTCAAGAAAATAGACTAAGGGAGTGCCACATCCCCAGACCCCCAGATCAAAATAATGACTTCAACTTAGAGATGGCAACATCCCAAAATGAGATGTTGTCTTTTTTGGCTAAGTGCACAATAGCTGCCAAGCACTCCATAAACACAATGTTTTAACCATTTTTTTAACGATAATAGGTGGGGAGGGTTCCATCTGCAAGCTATCAATCTCTTGGCTGCAGTGAGGCCAGCCAGCAAAAGGCGTTTGTGTTTAACCGTTAATTCCAAGCCAGAAGTATCATTAAGTAGGAGTAAAGTGGGTAAATAGGGAATCTGTTTAGAAGTTATTATGGACAGTACGCCGCAGACCTTCCTCCAGAAATCCGACACATCTGGACATTCCCAGACCATATGGTAGAAGGTGCCAAGGCTATTTTGGGAACATAAGGTACAAATAGGAGAAGGTAGGGCTTTAAGTTTGGACAAAATGTGAGGGCTGAAATAAGACCGGTGTATGAAATTGAAATGAATAACTCAGTGATTAGGATTTCTGGAGGATAGAGGTAGATTGTGCCAAAAAATTGACCAGTCTAAAACCTAGACCACCGGTGAAATATCTTGCCTCCAGACTTTATCCAGAGCGAGTGGCCTATCAGAGGTCTGTGATGATACGGCATGGTATATAGCGGAAACCACCCCCCTGCATCTAGTTAGGAATTTTCAGTATAATCTTCCCGGACATATTCTGGGAGAGAGCAGAGGAAGCGGATGGCTGGCCCCCTTAGTCGCTTATATGATCTATTAACCCTCTCAGCGCTAGTCCATCTCCTACGTTGAGCGATTCTCTCGAAGGGAATGAAAAAAGCAGCCCAGTCCTCTTTCCAGTCAAATGTGGGCAGGAGTTTGGTGTTAGAGCAACAGGGTGCAGAGGGAAAATGGGAAGCACCCTGGGGGGGGCTGGGGCCATCTTGCCGTAGGCCACTGTTGTCCAGAATGTGATCTGAGTTTTGGTGGGGTTCATAAGCATGAGAGTTATACCCAGAAGAGGGCATGACTAGGCCCTGTTGGTTTGGACTCACTCCTTCTGGGGTTATGACGTTGACGGACTACAGGTTCTGCTAAGGAGTGTACTGCATGTTGTGATCTAGCTGGCCCAATTGCGGAGGGCTCCAAGTTATTTTGTTCAGGTGTCTCCATGACAGAGCTGTCTGGATTCCAAAACTTGGGTGGAGCTGAGCTGAGTGTGCGTCGACGAATAACATCCAACTCTGGGGTGAAGTCTGGCATTCCCCCAGTTGCCCCAGAGGGCATGTTAGTAACAGTGGTTTTTTGTGGATCATCACTTCGAAAAGGTGTGAATAAGCCGGGGGAAGCAGTAAGCGGACTCACATTTTTTGGATGATTGTCCAAGCTGTCTCCTTGTGGCTTTAATTCCTGAAAGCTTTTCACAACTTCCTGTAACTGGCCCAGGGTTGGAAATAGCAGTTGTAGCAGCTGCTGAGTTTGCTCTTGCTGTTTGGCCTGGTTTTCTAGTAGAATTTGCATCCATGCAGGAGGCTGTTCTTGACTAGCAGCTGCTGATGCTTTCCCTCCAGTCAGGTCTTGGCTTGCTTTCTTTACTTCCATTTTAACCTCGTTTTCTAACTTACTTTTTTTTCACTTCAATTTTCGCTTAGCCTTGTAGTTCTAAATACGCTAAGCACGTATCGTTTTATGTGGAATGCCACCAATTATTCCTATGAGAATTGCACAAATTGTTCTAAATGAAGTCTCGGGACAAAACTTTTAAAACAGTCCAGCCATTCCAAGTGACGTAAAAAAATAAAAGAGCTTGAGAGCAATACGAGACATATCCATCTTTGCTGTTTTGAGAAAAACGCCTTTTTTCTTCCAGACAAAAAGTTTTCAGGAAAACCAGTAATTTTTTATTTCTCAGTCTTGCTCTTGACTTACCAAACATATTTAGCCAGAAAATGGAAATCTAGCATCACTTTGATTATTTGGCACTGGCAATGCATTAAAATAGTTTTAACTTTTTTTTACAAAATGAGATACATCCATGGATATGTCTTGATTTGCCAAAAAAGTTTAATGGATATGTCTCACTTTGCGAAAAAATGCTAATTACGGTATAGTGAAATAAGGGGTTAAATCGTCGTTTGACCCAAAACGGATACTTGGACATGTGCGGCTATCCCTTGGCTATGTTTCTAATATCACCACTAGAAGATTTTGAATTTGGCGCATGTCTCGTTTTGCGATGAAACTCTGTTGCTTTTTGAGATCTTTTAGCCAACTTCACTTTGTCAGATACAACCCCAATTCCGAAATAGTTGGGAAAAAGTGTAAATTGTGAATAAAATCAAAACACAATGACTTTCAAATCACACCAGCCAGTATTTTATTCACAATAGAACAGAGATAACATAGCAAATGTTCAAACTGAGAAATTTTACAATTTTACCCACGAAATGAGCTCATTTTAAATTTGATGGCTGCTACAGGTCTCAAAAAAGTTGGGACAGGGGCAGAGGTCGCGTTACACTTTCTGATTGTCCGTCATTGTGACGGACAGGGGCATAAAAATTCTGTCGTAATCAATTATTATCCGTCATTGTAATTTTATTTTTTAAAATGATAATTGTTTTTTTTTTAATGAAATAAACAGAATAATTTATAGATTACGCATTCGCTGATGCCCACAGTGATTCATGCCGACACACATTGCGCACTGTGTTAAATACAGGACTGCGTGGATTTTCAAACTTACTGCTGTATGAACTTTAAAAAACATAACAATGATTTCTCCCCCCACACAGTAACAGTGCGCAAATGAACAATGCTTTCAGTTATTGCTGGGCTTCGCTAAGCCTAACAACCGCAGTCTCGCTATGTGGTCCTACGAAGCTGCTTATCAACTCGTTATGTCAACCGGGGCTTTCCCGACCTAGATATCAGCGTGCTCACATAAAAGAGACGGCGTTTGTAGCATATGACCAATCGTCTACCGGCAGCAGAGCAGCATATTTTACAAATGAAGAGCAAATGATCATATTACAAAAATATGAGGAATATATGATCATACCAGAGATGCCAAGTCTCACGCATTCAGCGTCAGTCTCTCGCCTCTTAGTGGCATTCATGTTCCTATGCCGTAGTCAGCAATTATTCAATCAACACGAACTGAAGAAATTCACTCGCAGAATTCAAGTCATTGTGCATTAAGTTAATCAGTTTCACGTGCATTACGGTGGATTTCCCCACTAGTGACAGGGAAATTGATTATGACGCGGGAATTCTCACCATATATATCTATGATTCTCACACTTGTCTTTACTTAGGGATTGAAAGCAATGGAATTGCATAAAGACGTTTGAAATGTTCTTATTTCATTTAAACAATTTAAACGATCACGAAACACATGCATTGTTTCCAATCCCTGAGTAAAGAGAACCCAGCTGGCATTTTAACGTTTTTTCACTGTTGAATCAACGTCATGGATCATAGTTGAATCACCGTTGAATTATGTTTTGATTTTGAAAGATGAATCAACGTTGATTTCGCAACGTTTTTAGTACCATACACAACCTCCACTTTTTGGGTTTTTTTTTTTTTTTTTTGGCCAGAACGATTTTAGAAGGGGGCACAAATATTTTTGGGGGGGTTTAATGAGTGAGAAGGGGGTTTAGAATGATGGGGGAAAAATTTTAAAAGGAAGGGGTAGATGCAGCGTGAGGAAAAAACAAAAAAATTTGCAGTAATTCCAGTTTCCACCACCGTGCTCTTCCCTCGTGACATTCACTCTGTGTACGATCTCTCCAACTCCTTCTGGCCTTCTTTTTTTAATGTGTTTTCCTCCATCGATGAGGCTGTGAACAAAGGTTTACATGTTAAGTTAGACATTACATTAGTGTCTGCAGCGGGATTCGAAACTGGAAACCTGTGGACAAAGCAATTTCAAACACACCATACACTGTGGTCTTAACCACTATACCAACTGAGTTTGTTGCCAGCTTAGCGCATCAGTTTCCATTCATCACTGATGGACTTTAAAAACTTATAACCAGAATTGTAGCCATACTCGGATTCAAATTTGTAACCATTTATTGACTTTACCCCTAACAACAACTTCGACAAAATGTCAGATAACATCAACAAAAAAAGAATGATAAAAGAATCAACAATGACAAGTTTAACAACAAAATCAACAACAAAGATCAACTCCAATCTCAGTACTGAGTGTGACTGCCATGTGCCTGCAACAAAGCCATCACTTGTCTTGGCATGGACAGCACCATTCTGTTGAGCTGTTGCTGGGGAATGGCCTGTCACTCCTGGAGAAGGGCTTCTTGGAGCTCCGCCCTCGTCCTGGGCGTTGGAGTGCGTTGCCGAACCCGCCGATCCAACAGGTCCCACACTTGCTCGATGCACTTCATGTCAGGGCTGAAAAGTGGCCATTCCATGACTCGCACACCATTCTGGGCCAGGAGCTGCTGGGTCACATGTGCTGAGTGAGGTTGTGCGTTGTCTTGCATGAACGTGACCTCAGGGTGGTCTGTGATGTAAGGCACGACGTACGGTCTGATGACAAGGTCACAGTAGCGGGCTGCATTAAGATTTCCATTGATTATGACCAGGTCGGACCTCCAGCCGCACCGAATGGCACCCCAGACCATCACCGAGCCTCCTCCAAAGCGATCTGTCTCAGCAATGCAGGGGGCCGCGTGTCTCTCACCATGTCATCTGTAGACCCTCTGTTTTCCATCATGTCAGTACAGACAAAATCTGGACTCATCACTGAAGACAACATTCCTCCAGAATTGGTTGGGGACTCGTCTCTGACCATATTCTTCAGCCCAGCGAAGCCTGGTAGCCCTGCGCCATGCATCAAGCTGCATTCCAACACATGCCCTGTGGGCTCTGATCCCTTGCTCTGCAAATCGGCGACTCACTGTTCTTCTGCTGATCCTTAGTCTGTGGATTCTAGGGTCTCCTGAGCTGTCCTGGTGCAGGTTCGAAACCAATCTCTCAGGTGGACGAGGCGGATCTGATTGTCCTGGGCTGGGGTCGTGACCCTAGGCTGACCAGGTCGGGATCGATCATTAGTGCTTCCCGTCTCCTGGTAACGAGCCACAAGGTTAGAGATTGTGGGTTGGCTTACCCCAAAATGCTGGGCGATGCGATTTTGGGATGTTCCAGCCATCCACAGCCCAATGGCTTGATCATGTTGGGGTCTGGAAAGGCGAGGCATGGTGCATGTAGTGTCTTTGAACAAAGTGTCTTTGACCTCAAGGATTGTTTTAAGGCATTTGACAGCATTGCAATTGTGATCAGTGAAGACGGACGAGGTTACATCACTAATTCCTCAAATTCTGCTCTACAGACACAAACAAGGGCATGACCTCACGCATTGTTGTGTCTCCTTACTCAAAGACAACTGCATATCAATTATGTAATCATCTAATTAAAGTTCCCCTAACCCAACTATACTATTTCTGTCTCGTCAGACTTATAATTCTTTAAAGTCCATCAGTACATCAGTAAAGAAATAATATATTCATTTATTTTTCTTTCTTTTATTTATTGTTGTCAATGAGGAGACGTCATGTGAATATCCATTTTGATGTCTTTCATGCTGGTGAGTCGGCTGATCCATTGCCCCTGGATAGAATAATTTGAGCAGAACAAACCATTGTTTGTGGCTGAGTTGGGTTAAGGTTAGGGTTAAGCACAGGGATAGGGATAGCATTCCTTATGAGTTGGGTTAAGGTTAGGCGCAGGGATAGGGATAGCATTCCTTATGAGTTGGGTTGAGGTTAGGGATAGGGATAGGGATAGCGTTCCCCGTGAGTTGGGTTAAGGTTAGGTATAGGGATAGGGATAGCGTTCCCTATGAGTTGGGTTAAGGTTAGGGATAGGGATAGGGATAGCATTCCCCATGAGTTGGGTTAAGGTTAGGTATAGGGATAGGGATAGCGTTCCCTATGAGTTGGGTTAAGGTTAGGTATAGGGATAGGGATAGCATTCCCCATGAGTTGGGTTAAGGTTAGGTATAGGGATAGGCATAGCGTTCCCTATGAGCTGGGTTGAGGTTAGGTATAGGGATAGGGATAGCATTCCCTATGAGCTGGGTTAAGGTTCGGGATAGGAATAGGGATAGCATTCCCCATGAGTTGGGTTAAGGTTAGGTATAGGGATAGGGATAGCATTCCCTATGAGCTGTGTTGAGGTTAGGTATAGGGATAGGGGTAGCATTCCCTATGAGTTGGGTTAAGGTTAGGTATAGGGATAGGGATAGCGTTCCCTATGAGTTGGGTTAAGGTTAGGCACAGGGATAGGGGTAGCGTTCCCTATGAGCTGGGTTGAGGTTAGGCACAGGGATAGGGATAGGAATAGCGTTCCCTATGAGTTGGGTTAAGGTTAGGTATAGGGATAGGGATAGCACTCCCTATGAGTTGGGTTAAGGTTAGGTCAACAGTGTCATGGCTGCCACCTTTATAAGCTTGCCGCATGTATAGACGCTCTAGAAATTAAAGTGTAAATTCTCTTGACTGGATGTGCGCGCGACGTTTTTCCACACCTGAATATTTCACTTGGTATCTAAACATTAAGGTAAGCCGAAAAAGTTGTGATTTTTTTCGATTTTGCTGGGGGTTGTGTGTGGTACTCTTACCCAACGTTGTTTCAATGTTGTTTCAACGTTGAAACAAATCTTGCTCAAATTTTAGGGTTGATTTGAGATCATTTTGTTAACCTTTTTACAACCATCAGAGTTAAATGTTGTTTCAATAGCGTTTCAACGTTGAAATGACAACTGACATAATTTCAACAATATTTCAACGTTGAAGGTCGGTCGTGTGACGGCTGGGTTACAACCATCAGAGTTAAACATTGTTTCAACAGCGTTTCAACGTTGAAACGACAACTGACATAATTTCAGCCATATTTCCACCTTCACGCAACTGCAACTGAAACTTCAGTGCACAAGGATTATTATTCCGCACGAAAATCTCATTAATAAGCGTTAATTGAATAATTGCGGACTACGGTGAATAAGCCTAAAAAATGCGTGAGAACTACGCCGAATGCGTGAGACTTGGCATCTCTGTCTTACAGATCAAAGACAATGCTCGAGACAAAATGACACCCACCACCAACTGGACGGGGTGTGAATTACAATCTGTCCAAATGACGGACGGCCTTCAAAATATTCCGTCATTGTTAAAAAAAAATCCGTCAATGACGAAAAATATTTGGATAACGCGACCTCTGGACAGAGGCCTGTTTACCACGGTGTAGCATCCCCGCTTCTTTTTAACACAGAGTGGAGGCGTCTGGGCATTGAGGAGACAAGTTTCTTGAGTTTAGCCATTGGAATTTGATCCCACTCTTGTTTAATACAGGCTTTCAGCTGCAGGAGAGCATTGGGTCTCCTTTGACGAACTTTTCGTTTAATTATGCGCCAAATGTTCTCAATCGGTGAAAGATCAGGACTGCAGGCAGGCCACTTCAGCACATGGACTCTTCTACTAAGAAGCTATGCTGGTGTAATAGCTGCAGTATGTGATTTTGCATTGTCCTGCTGAAACACACAAGGCCTTCCCAGGAATAGATGTCGTCTGGTGGGGAGCATATGTTGCTCTAAAACCTTTATATACCTTTCAGCATTCATGTTGCTTTTTAAAACATGCAAGTGTCCCACACCATATGCACTAATGCATCCCCATACCATCTGAGATACTGGCTTTTGAACTGAACGCTGATAACAGGAGGGGTGGTCTTTCTCCTCCTTAGCCCAGAGGAGACGATGCCCATTATTTCCAACAAGAAGATCAAATTTGGACTCGTCTGACCACTGGACACTTTACCACTTTGCTACAGTCCATTTTAAATGAGCCTTGGCCCACAGAACACGGTGGCGCTTCTGGATCATGTTCAACAATGGCTTCCTTTTTGCATGATAGAGTTTTAGGTGGCATCTGTGGATGGCATGGCGGACTGTGTTTACAGACAGTAGTTTCTTGAAGTATTCCTCGACCCATTTAGTAATGTCAATGACAGAATCATGCCGGTGAGTGATGCAGTGGCGTCTGAGGGCCCGAAGATCACGGGCATCCAGTAAAGGTCTTCGGCCTTGTCCCTTACGCACAGAGATTTTTCCGGTTTCTCTGAATCTTTTGATGATGTTATGCACTGTCGATGATGAGACCTTCAAAGCCTTTGCAATTTGACGTTGAGGAAGATTGTTTTTAAAGTATTCCACAATTTTTTTACGTAAACCTTCACAGGTTGGAGAGCCTCTGGCCATCTTTACTTCTGAGAGACTCAGCCTCTCTAAGACATCCCTTTCATAGCCAATCATGTTACACACCTGATGCCAGTTAACTTTATTACTTGCTAAATGTTCTTTCAGCTGATTCTCTTATATATTAATTGCTTTTTCAGCCCTTTTTTGCCTGTGTCCCAACTTTTTTGAGACCTGTTGCAGCCAGAAAATTTGAAATAAGCTCATTTTGTGGATGAAAATGTAAAATATCTCAGTTTCAACGTTTGAAAGGTTATCTATGTTCTATTATAAATAACATATTGGCTCGTGATCTGAAAGTCAATGCATTTTGATTTTATTCACAATTTACACTTTGTCCCAACTATTTTGGAATTGGGGTTGTAGGTTCTATTTAAGTGATTTCTTGATTCAACAGGTCTGGCAGTAATCACGCCTGGGTGTGGCTAGTGAAATTCTCCAAACTCCCAAAATGTGGTTAATCATAGTTAATCATGATTGAACAAAGGGGGGGCATTACTTTTTCACACAGGGCCAGGTAGGTTTGGATAGCTTTTTTCCCTTAATAAATAAAATCATCATTTCAAAACTGCATTTTGTATTTACTCGGGTTACTTTTGTCCAATATTAAAATTTGTTTGATGATCTGAAACATTTAAGTGTGACATATATGCAAAAAATTAAGAAATCAGGAAGGGGGCAAATACTTTTTCAAAGCACTGTACATGTGTACATACATGCTTGTACATTTACCTACAGTTCTCTCTCTCACTTTCCTGCTCTGTTATACACAAGCCATTTCCTTTTTCTTACTGAATATTCCTTTATCCCATTCTGAAAGATGCACATTTGAGTGTGTGTGTGTGTGTGTGTGTGAGAGAGAGAGAGAGAGAGAGTGTATTGGCTGTACATCTGACCTGTTATTGAGTCTTCTGCTGTTATCAGGGAAGATGCAGTTGGCTTTTGGTGTGTGTGTGTGTGTGTGTGTGTGTGTGTGTGTGTGTGTGTGTGTGTTTGTGTGTGAGAGAGAGAGAGAGAGAGAGAGAGAGAGAGAGAGAGAGAGAGTGTATTGGCTGTACATCTGACCTGTTATTGAGTCTTCTGCTGTTATCAGGGAAGATGCAGTTGGCTTTTTTGTGTGTGTGTGTGTGTGTGTGTGTGAGAGAGAGAGAGAGAGAGAGAGAGAGAGAGAGAGAGTGTGTATTGGCTGTACATCTGACCTGTTATTGAGTCTTCTGCTGTTATCAGGGAAGATGCAGTTGGCTTTTGGTGTGTGTGTGTGTGTGTGTGTGTGTGTGTGTGTGTGTGTGAGAGAGAGAGAGAGAGAGAGAGAGAGAGAGAGTGTGTATTGGCTGTACATCTGACCTGTTATTGAGTCTTCTGCTGTTATCAGGGAAGATGCAGTTGGCTTTCGGTATGGGTGTGTGTTTGTGTGAGAGAGAGAGAGAATTTGCATTGACTGAACATTTCACCTGTTATTGAGTCTTCTGCTGTTTACAGGGAATATGCAGTTGGCTTTTGGTGTGTGTGTGTGTGTGTGTGTGTGTATGTGTG
Source organism: Gymnothorax javanicus (assembly GCA_029692085.1). Lineage (NCBI taxonomy): Eukaryota > Metazoa > Chordata > Actinopteri > Anguilliformes > Muraenidae > Gymnothorax > Gymnothorax javanicus. The sequence goes on from CM056197.1 coordinate 10,663,048, forward strand.
TTCACATGTTTGTGACCTATCAGGGACCTTTTTCAGTATACACACTGACCTTGTCGGGACCAGTAGTCCTTATGGGGACCAAAGACCAGGTCCTAATACGGCAAAACGTCATTTCTGAGATCATGGTTGTTAGAGGTCAGGTGGTAATTGGGGTTATGTTAAGGTTAGGGTGAGATCATGGTTGTTAGAGGTCAGGGGGAAATTGGGGTTATGTTAAGGTTAGGGTGAGATCATGGTTGTTAGTGGTCAGGGGGTAATTGGGGTTATGTTAAGGTTAGGGTGAGGCATGATTTGGTTGGGGTCAGGGGTAGGGTGAGGGTTAGGCTGTCCATAATGAATAGAAGTCAATGCAATGCCCTAACAAGGAAAGCTGTGCAAATTTGTGTTTGTGTGTGTGTGTGAGTGCGTGCGTGCGTCTTGTGTTGTGTTTACAGGTATATATGGTACATCTACACCTGTGTATTCGTGTGCTCATGTATACCTGTGCGTTTATGCCTGTGTGCGATAATATGGGCTTGTGAGAATTCAGGATTGAACTGGTTGTCGTGACAGTAAGCATTATCAAGCATTGCTGCTTACTACTGGCCTATTTGATTGCATTATGTTTTTACGTGGCCTTGTTTTGAATAGATGCTGGTCAACTTCCTCAGTCTTTGTGTTTTACAAAGGCCCACTATTCTCACTGGCCACACGGAAAACATGAGCACCAAGCTTCACTCAAGTCCCTTAACTCACATTTACTGAACTCCTTGATCAGCTGAATAGTGTTGAGGAATGAGTATTTGTGCTCTTCCTAGTTTTCCTCTCATTGCATATTTTTCAGAGCGTACAGGTTCATGTATTCTGACAAAATGTAATATCGGATGGAAGAAGATTCATTTCATGAAAGTATTTTCCTTTTTTTTTTTTTAATAGTTCTGTCTCCCGATCTGAGACACACGCTATGATGCTGCTCATGTATGGGGGTAAACCACACAAGGAAAGCACCGAACATGCAATAAACATCCTTAATTGTGTGCTTGCGGCAACTGCCTCTGCTTGCCTTAGGCAAGCAACACATTGTTCTTCTTAAGTCCGTTTATTTATAATTTTTCCATTCCCACATATTTTTTTGTCCCATATCAAGTGCCTGAGTGCTCGCGATAGAGACGCAATTCAAATGCCGAAACGTCCGGCCCGACCCTGTCTCTGGGGCTTATATAAAAGGTTACATAGCCCCTTTTCATTCTTTCGCAATCCTGTTTTTCATCCCTTCTTATCTCCATTAAAAATGGATCTTTCCTCACGAACTGTTAGCAGCTCGTCTCATGAGGGGGCGGTGACAAACTCCAGCATCGTTGGAAAGTTGGTTGGCCAATAGCAGCCACTGTAGCTTTCTTCCCTGACCAAAATGGCTGACTCTACAGGCTAGGATGTGTGTGTGTGTGTGTGTGTGTGAATTCAACCCAAAAGAGCAATAAAAAAAGACCCAGTCAGTCAGAAACATGGGCTAAAAACAAGTGAAAAAGAAGTCTGGCAAAAGGTAATGTTTTTAGCTACCTATACTTTGGCTCAACTTTCTAATTACCACGCCACATCCCTATCAATGACAAATTAAGTCTTTAAACCTGTTTGGATAGTGGTTCTGCCCATTTATAATTTAGATTATGAATCATAATGAGATTGGTTTTTACTGTGACCTTTGTTCAGCTGCATTTACCTTCCCCATTTAACGTTATATTTCTTTCATTCATTTTGCTCAAGAAGCTTTTTGACATCCATAATTATAGTATACTGGTATGACTATATTAGCTGTTTCATTTTCATTAGAAAATGGTGTCTTTTGTTTTCAAAAAGATGCTGTTTTAGTACTCTGAAATAATAAAATGTAAAACTTTATTTTGAGGCATTTGCTTCTAAAAGTGCTCAAGTCCACAGACTGGTGTTTGAAATATCAGCCAAGAATGAAGACAGAGGCTAGAAGGTGTTACGGGCAGGAATAGAGGGAGACCCCAAGCCCAAAGTAGCAGGCAAAACGACTGGTTTATTTGTCATTGTGCAAGGTTAAAGCAACACTAAGCAACTTTTCAACCTTCATATAATATTTACAGAACTTTTGTGATGGTACATTGACTTACAACAGGTTGAATGACACCTCTGTCATGGCCTGAGGACGTCTGTATCACTTTCACTGGCACTATGCAGTTTCGAGGTGGGTAGTAGGAACCCCTCCACACGAAAAACTACAAATGTGCTGACTGCTTTACGGCATACGTCACTTCCCCCTTTCCTCATTCGTTAAAAAGACGGAAGTCAATGCGAACGCCTATGTGGGATTACCGCTATCATGGCAGAAGCAGCAAGAAAACCCAAGAAATTAAAAGTTTTGTCTGAAGAGACTAAAAAAATGGAAGAGAGAGAGTAACAGAATCAAAGCCCAGACAAAGATCAATATTGGCCAGGCTTTCACTCGCTGGCGTGAGCTCAAAGACGATGTCCAACCGATGCTGCCTTGGCCCTGTTACTGCTGGACTAGTAAGTAACGTTACACATTGTTTTCCCTTTATAACGTTACAGTACTTTTGAGTTTGTGTGGCTGGTCATGTCACTGTGGAGCTGCAAACTATCGCCATTTATTACTCCCACGCAAATTTCCGATAGCTCACATTAGCATTATCATTGTTATTTGAGCATTGCAAGCGATGACTGCAAACCGCAAATATAAATGTTTGAGTAAAATATGTAGCTTCCTCCTGTGGAAAGTGCCAAAGATGGAAGATCAGTCATACTGAATCATTGTGGGATTATCGTCTCAGTTTGTATGTACTTGACTAAGTAGTTTCTGATGATTGTTAGGTAATAGTTTCAGAGACAAACGGGATTCTTGTCGTGTTTTTTGTTGAGTTGAGTACAGAGATTGCAAAAGAAGTCTATCAAATGCGTCGGCGCGTCAAACCGCGTTGCTTGCTCTAAATAATAAGTAAAACAAAACCTGTGTGCATAGAGTTATGACTTTTCATAGTCCTGCTTATCACTAGCACCTTGCGCTGATTGGAGCTAAAATTACAGGGATTGTTGCTTGTTTAAACATTTCTTATTTTCAACATCGTCATATGATATTGTTTAGCTACAATTAGATACATTACCTCATCGCTATTCATCCCTCAAACAGCCGCTGGAAACAGAAACGTAGTTTGGACCCGTCTTCTGCTAATTTCCAAAACAACTGCACGTGACCGGGAGATCATGATGTTTATGACGCTATGGCTGGTGCTAATGGGAAATGGGGTCTTCCTTCAGGCAAAACACTACCGCTTTGGTCCACAGGTGCCGCCAAACTCAGCCAAGAATGAAAGTTCCTTTGTGTTGCTTTAACAATGAGCATACCATCACAAGAAACAATGGAAGTAAATAGAAATACGAAAGAGGAAATCGTCCCATGAATAACAAAAGGTGGCAAGTGACATTCCTGATGAAACCTGTTTTTCTGCACCACAAAGTACTGCAGCCACTGTAGTACTTCGTGGTGCAGAAAAACCGGTTTCATTAGGAATGTCACTTGCCACCTTTTGTTATTCATGGGACGAAATGCTTACAAACCCCAGAAGGGAGAAACAGCCAATTCCAATGAGGTTGTGGTAATACAGAGACGCGGATATGCGAGCTCTGAAGAAAGAGTCAAATTTTGAAAGAGGAATTGAGATGCACAAAAACATGCAAGCTCTCATATGAGAGAGAATTTAGTTCTCCGAAGGGTGAAAGCCGAACCAGCATAAGTAAGGAACACAAATGGTCTGACCAACAAAGGAATAGTGAACAAGGCAGGAACTAAATACTAAAGTGAGGTGAATTCTATACCAATGAGAGAAATGAACTAATAATTGAATAATTGGTGCATGCGGCAGGAAACTATGCTGGCAGGCAGGGCTGACGAGCATCAGCTGGCGCTCGTGACAGAAGGTCTCCTAATCTATATTATAATAGCCAAGTGGCCTCTATATGTGTGTGTGTGTGTGTGCATGCGTGCATGTGTGTCCGGCCACTCAGTGCTAGATTCCACCGGGCGCGTATCTGCAGCATAGCGTGAGCGACGCTATTTTGCACTGTCTTACGGGCAACTGTGTCCGGTCAATCGGTGCTAGATCCCGCCGGGCGCGTATCTGCAGCATAACATGAGCGATGCTATTATAAAATAGAGATGCAGAGGGGATTCCCCCTGTATGTCCTCTCCTGGGGATTTCCCCTGTGTGTCCTCTCCTAGGGATTTCCCCCTGTATGTCCCCTCCTGGGGATTCCCCCTGTATGTCCCCTCCTGGGGATTCCCCCTGTATGTCCTCTCCTGGGGATTCCCCCTGTATGTCCTCTCCTGGGGATTCCCCCCTGTATGTCCTCTCCTAGGGATTCGCCCTGTATGTCCTCTCCTGGGGATTCCCCCTGTATGTCCTCTCCTGGGGATTCCCTCTTTATGTCCCCTCCTGGGGATTCCCCCTGTATGTTCTTTCCTGGGGATTGCCCCCTGTATGTCCCCTCCTGGGGATTCCCCCCTGTATGTCCCCTCCTGAGGATTCCTCCTGTATGTCCTCTCCTGGGGATTCCCTCTTTATGTCCACTCCTGGGGATTCCCCCTGTATGTCCCTTCCTGAGGATTCCCCCTGTGTGTCCTCTCCTGGGGATTCCCCTGTATGTCCTCTCCTGGGGATTCCCCCCTGTATGTCCTCTCCTTGGGATTCCCCCTATATGTCCTCTCCTGGGGATTCCCCCTGTGAGTCCCCTCCTGGGGATTCCCCCTGTATGTCCTCTCCTAGAGATTCCCCCTGTTTGTCCTCTCCTGGGCATTCCCCTGTATGTCCTCTCCTGGGGATTCCCCTGTATGTCCTCTCCTGGGGATTCCCCCCTGTATGTCCTCTCCTTGGGATTCCCCCTATATGTCCTCTCCTGGGGATTCCCCCTGTGAGTCCCCTCCTGGGGATTCCCCCTGTATGTCCTCTCCTGGGGATTCCCCGTGTATGTCCCCTCATGAGGATTCCCCCTGTGTGTCCTCTCCTGGGGATTCCCCCCTGTATGTCCTCTCCTGGGGATTCCCCCGTATGTCCTCTCCTGGGGATTCCCCCTTTTGAATCCAAGCCAATTCATCCACAGGAGTCCCGAATCCCTAAAAACAGATGCCAGGCCGCATGAGAAAGTAACGCGTAATCTGCAGCATAACGTGAGCGACGCTACTTTGCTCCGTCTTGCAGACGACTTCGTGTTCCACTGAGCGCAGAATGTCAGCGCAGCGTATTCCCTTTGATAGTTACTTAGTTTTAGTTACTATATAAACATCGGTAGCGTGATAGCCACCTTGGTGTTTATGGAAACACCATAGCAATGTGATGACATCACAGAGGTGCATGTGATGACATCATAATGGTGCATTGTTCACTATAATACAAAGACAAAGTTACATAAAATAGAGCCCGTGGATCCCCACGGGCAGAGCGCTAGTATGTTTTAACACATCTTTTCTGATATTTCATTAAGTTTACATCAGCTTAACACATATGGCATGATCCCCACAAGTTGTCAAATTCTTAAAATCTCATTTCTCTGAAAATATGAAAACAGACTTGAGCACTTCTGGAAATCAACCCTTCAATTGTTCTCTTAATCACTAGGAAGGAAAAAAAAAACCGGGCTGGATTTAGATTCGAGAGCCAGATTTGGACTGATGTAACCGAATCGGTTTGCAAAATCTCAGTGCCTTGAAGTAGCCTGAGTTCTCCCTCATGTAATTCCTCTGTTACTGATGTCACTTAGAAAGGATGTTTGAAGGACTGTGGGTGTTCCATGTTTTAGCACACATCCTTCATTCCTCAGCCTTCTCTTCCTTTTCCTTTAAAAGGGCTACTGTGACTCAAGTTGCTGAGAATTAAATAAGGACCGTCACACACCCAGTGCATCAAACCCTGCTGTGTATTGCACTTTTTAGCAAGCAAACGAGTCAAAGTGCCCACCCTAACCCCAATTCACCTCTAATAGTGCCCCCTAATGGGAATCGGAGCTTCAGAACTGGACCTTGGAGCAGTTAAATGAGGTTGCTTTGTCTAGTGAGCCCCATTTTGTTTTCCATCATGTGCTTTGGCTGGGCACAGATGCACCATTTACCTGGGAGGAGATGGCCTGCACCCACACCAGCTCTTTCTGGGTAAGACTGAGGACCTCTGCTGTAGACCATGCCTTTTGGGGCAGAGGAAAAACCAGTTTACCTGCAGAAAACCCATGTATGCGCAGGGAATGCATGCAAACTCCATGCAGAGTGGTCCTGACCAGCCAGGATTTGAGCCCCAAACATTATTGAGAGGCAACAGTTCTAACCACGAACCACCGTCCCAATACAAGCCTGTTGTTGGGTGTCCGAGGGTCTAACTGATCATGATGCGTTTCAATCTTGCTGATGACTCGTGCTTTGTTTTGCATCTCTGTATATCTGTATACAGAGTAGAGAACAAAGCACTGACTGAGAGTCTTTATTTGACCTCTTGCTGCAAATTTCCAGGAGTATTTTTATTTTTTGCATATTTTAGACTGGAGCAGTACACAACAGTGGTCAAAACCGCAGGGAACTGTAATGGTATTGTGTGTGAAACAGCAGGCTGGGCAGGCCCTCTGCTTCATATGAAGGAAATAAGCTATGTGGGGACATACATTTACATTTTGCCACAGACTTATGACGTAAATAACAGTATGCAACGGCAGAGGTCTTACTGAGAGAATGTTGAGGAGAGTATAAAAGAGGGAGAGGGAGAGAGAGAGAGAGAGAGAAAGAGGGAGGGAGGGAGGGTGAGAGAGAGAATCAAACAGTGTGAAATCCTGACAGCACATTTGAAGAGGTCAGTATTTTGAGGTCAGTTATACTTTTCCATTTGAAATCTGTTTGATCTTGTCTAACATTTGTTTCTTTAACAAATGAACACTGGGTCAGAATAAAATAATGACAATGATTAAGATGGAGAAAGAGTTGTTAAAGACAGGATGGTCAAGGGTATTAACACCATCAAAATCTTACTTCAACAAATAAGTACTAAAATACATATATACATAGGGAATACGTATTGCCTCATGTATATTGTAAAACAAAACCTTTTTTTAAAAATGTATATTAAAACCCTTTCTCAGTCAAAAGACATTTATGTCACTATTGGCTGACTGGTAAAGCAACATTATCGGTACACTTGCTGAAATCATTATTGTAACTACAGATACTGAACAGTTAATAAACAGTAAATATAAAAATGTGGCATTTGATTTTGGAAGGAATTGTTGTTACATAACTAATTTTTTGTGAGCAAGCACTGGTCCTACAGTGTGTTCTGTGCTGGCATTTACAGCACACTAGTGTGAGCAGGCACCGGTCCTACAGTGTGTTCTGTGCTGGCATTTACAGCACACTAGTGTGAGCAGGCACTGGTCCTACAGTGTGTTCTGTGCTGGCATTTACAGCACACTAGTGTGAGCAGGCACCGGTCCTACAGTGTGTTCTGTGCTGGCATTTACAGCACACTAGTGTGAGCAGACACCGGTCCTACAGTGTGTTCTGTGCTGGCATTTACAGCACACTAGTGTGAGCTGGCACAGGTCCTACAGTGTGTTCTGTGCTGGCGTTTACAGCACACTAGTGTGAGCAGACACCGGTCCTACATTGTGTTCTGTGCTGGCATTTACAGCAGACTAGTGTGAGCAGGCACTGTGCTGGTCCTACAGTGTGTTCTGTGCTGGCATTTACAGCACACTAGTGTGAGCAGGCACCGGTCCTACAGTGTGTTCTGTGCTGGCATTTACAGCACACTAGTGTGAGCAGGCACCGGTCCTACAGTATGTTCTGTGCTGGCATTTACAGCACACTAGTGTGAGCAGGCACTGGTCCTACAGTGTGTTCTGTGCTGGCATTTACAGCACACTACAGTGTGAGCAGGCACCGGTCCTACAGTGTGTTCTGTGCTGGCGTTTACAGCACACTAGTGTGTGCTGGCATTTACAGCACACTAGTGTGGCAGGCAGGTCCTACAGTGTGTTCTGTGCTGGCATTTACAGCAGCACAGTAGTGTGAGCAGACACCGGTCCTACAGTGTGTTCTGTGCTGGCATTTACAGCACACTAGTGTGAGCAGGCACCGGTCCTGGCATTTACAGCACACTAGTGTGAGCAGGCACTGGTCCTACATGTGTGTTCTGTGCTGGCATTTACAGCACACTAGTGTGAGCTGGCACCGGTCGACAGTGTGTTCTGTGCTGGCATTTACAGCACACTAGTGTGAGCAGGCACAGGGTCCTACAATGTGTTCTGTGCTGGCATTTACAGCACACTAGTGTGAGCAGGCACCGGTCCTACAGAGTGTTCTGTGCTGGCATTTACAGCACACTAGTGTGAGCAGGCACCGGGTCCTACAGTGTGTTCTGTGCTGGCATTTACAGCACACTAGTGTGAGCTGGCACAGTGTGTTCTGTGCTGTCCTACTGTGTGTTCTGTGCTGGCATTTACAGCACACTAGTGTGAGCAGGCACCGGTCCTACAGAGTGTTCTGTGCTGGCATTTACAGCACACTAGTGTGAGCAGGCACCGGTCCTACAGTGTGTTCTGTGCTGGCATTTTTACAGCACACGGTCCTACAGTGTGTTCTGTGTGAGCAGGCAAGGTCCTACAGTGTGTTCTGTGCTGGCATTTACAGCACACTTTACAGCACAGTGTGTTCTGTGCTGGCATTTACAGCACACTGTGAGTTGGCACCGGTCCTACAGTGTGCATTTACAGGTTCTACAGTGTGTTCTGTGCTGGCATTTACAGCACACTAGTGTGAGCAGGCACCGGTCCTACAGTGTGTTCTGTGCTGGCATTTACAGCACACTAGTGTGAGCTGGCACCGGTCCTACAGTGTGTTCTGTGCTGGCATTTACAGCACACAGCACCGGTCCACTAGTTCTGTGAGCATTTACAGCACACTAGTGTGAGCAGGCACACAGTGTGTTCTGTGCTGGTCCTACAGTGTGTTCTGTGCTGGCATTTACAGCACACTAGTGTGAGTTGGCACCGGTCCTACAGTGTGTTCTGTGCTGGCATTTACAGCACACTAGTGTGAGCAGGCACCGGTCCTACAGTGTGTTCTGTGCTGGCATTTACAGCACACTAGTGTGAGCAGGCACCGGTCCTACAGAGTGTTCTGTGCTGGCATTTACAGCACACTAGTGTGAGCAGGCACCGGTCCTACAGAGTGTTCTGTGCTGGCATTTACAGCACACTAGTGTGAGCAGGCACGGTCCTACAGTGTGTTCTGTGCTGGCATTTACAGCACACTAGTGTGAGCAGGCACCGGTCCTACAGTGTGTTCTGTGCTGGCATTTACAGCACACTAGTGTGAGCAGGCACCGGTCCTACAGAGTGTTCTGTGCTGGCATTTACAGCACACTAGTGTGACACAGGCACCGGTCCTACAGTGTGTTCTGTGCTGGCGTTTACAGCACACTAGTGTGTGCTGGCGTTTACAGCACCTAGTGGTCCATTTACAGCACACAGTGTGTTCAGTGTGTTCTGTGCTGGCATTTACAGCACACTAGTGTGAGCAGGCACCGGTCCTACAGTGTGTTCTGTGCTGGCATTTACAGCACACTAGTGTGAGCTGGCACCGGTCCTACAGTATGTTCTGTGCTGGCGTTTACAGCACACTAGTGTGAGCAGGCACCGGTCCTACAGTGTGTTCTGTGCTGGCGTTTACAGCACACTAGTGTGAGCAGACACCGGTCCTACAGTGTGTTCTGTGCTGGCATTTACAGCACACTAGTGTGAGCAGGCACCGGTCCTACAGTGTGTTTTGTGCTGGCGTTTACAGCACACTAGTGTGAGCAGACACCGATCCTACAGTGTGTTCTGTGCTGGCATTTACAGCACACTAGTGTGAGCAGGCACCGGTCCTACAGTGTGTTCTGTGCTGGCGTTTACAGCACACTAGTGTGAGCAGGCACCGGTCCTACAATGTGTTCTGTGCTGGCATTTACAGCACACTAGTCTGAGCTGGCACGGGTCCGACAGTGTGTTCTGTGCTGGCATTTACAGCACACTAGTGTGAGCAGGCACCGGTCCGACAGAGTGTTCTGTGCTGGCATTTACAGCACACTAGTCTGAGCTGGCACGGGTCCGACAGTGTGTTCTGTGCTGGCATTTACAGCACACTAGTGTGAGCAGGCACCGGTCCGACAGAGTGTTCTGTGCTGGCATTTACAGCACACTAGTGTGAGCAGGCACCGGTCCTACAGCGTGTTCTGTGCTGGCGTTTACAGCACACTAGTGTGAGCAGGCACCGGTCCTACAGTGTGTTCTGTGCTGGCGTTTACAGCACACTAGTGTGAGTTGGCACCGGTCCTACAGTGTGTTCTGTGCTGGCATTTACAGCACACTAGTGTGAGCTGGCACCGGTCCTACAGTGTGTTCTGTGCTGGCGTTTACAGCACACTAGTGTGAGCAGGCACCTGTCCTACAGAGTGTTCTGTGCTGGCATTTACAGCACATTAGTGTGAGCAGGCACTGGTCAGGCAGCCAGGAAGAGGGGAAACGATCTTAATAAAGTATTTTTGACACTGGTGAATGCCTTAGGCTCAGCACCTCAATCTCATGTAGAAGGAATTTTTTTAAATAAAAATGTGAAAGGTGCCCGAGTGAATTACACTCGTCAGCGCCCTATCAGTTTGCATACATCTGTAAAGTTGTGATCACTGTTCAGTTAGTTGCCTGATACTGCAAGTAGCACAACAGATCATGAATGACCGCAGGGGCAATGCCTGCCTGGTTATAAGTGCAGTGAATGTATGTCTTGTACTGTGGAATGGCTTTCCAGCCCTGTCGGTGCATTAGAGTGGAGCCTTAACCTAATGAGCAACGAGCAGTCCTTCAGATTTCCTGTTGGCCAGAATATTTCTTTTGATGGGTCGAGTAACCGATCAGTATCTTTCTGACTGATGACTCTGGTATCAACATTTTGCATTCATGAGTGAGGTCTGAAAGTATTTGGACGATGATGCATTTTTAAATACAAATGTAATTCTGATGCAATACATCCAATCACAATGAGCGAGTACCTAGTAAAACACCCTCTAACATCTAGTCGTGGAGCCACTATACTGGTGATATAGTAATCCATAGAAAACTGGGAAAGACCACAGCACTGATGGTGATGTCATACTGATATAAATAATCCAATAATAATAATAATAATATATAATAATATATTATATATTTATTATAATTAATAATTATTATAATTTCTCTCTACGGATTCTTCCTCACAAGGGTCGCAAGGGAGCTGGAGCCTATCCCAACTGACTCTGGGTGAAAGGCAGGGACCCACCCTGGACAGCTAGCCAATCCACTGCAGGGCGCACACACACACACACTCACACACACACACACCTGTGGGCAATTTAGTGTCTCCAGTTAGCCTGATGTGCATGTCTTTGGACTGTAGAAGGAAACCGGAGTATCCGGAGGTGACCCATGTGAACACGGGGAGAACATGCTAACTCCACACAGAAAGGCCCCAGGCCGGATTCAAACCCATCAAATTCATGAGGCAGCAGTGCTACCCACTGTGTTACCGTGCAGCCCCAAATAAAAAAAAAATAGTACAAATAAAACAAATGGGTGGCACTGTCGCCTCACAGCAAGAAGGTTGTGGGTTTCAATCCGACCTGGGGCCTTTCTGTGTGGAGTCTGTATGTTCTCCCTCTGTTTGCAGGGGTTTTTCCAGGAACTCTGGTTTCCTGTTGCAGTCCAAAGGTATGTGTGTCAGGCTAATTGGAGACACTAAATTGCGCAAAGGTATGAGTGTGTGAGGGAATGGTGTGTGAGCCCTGGGATGGATTGGCCAGCCATCCAGGATGTGTCCCTGCCTTTTGCTCACAGTCAGCCGGGATTGGCTCCAGCTCCTCCACAACCCCAGTGAGGAAGAAGCGGTATGGAGAATGGATGGATGGATAATAAAGGCTATACCAGCTAATAGAGCAGCAATCTTTGACAAAGCCTATGTGCTACCATAATTTATTGCCAATGATCATTCTATAGTTTTTATCTTAGTTTAGTATTTATCTATTTGTTTCTGAGCCGTTTTTTCTTTGGTTGCGAAACCATTCTATTAATGGGGTGGCCTATAGCCTAGTTGTTGGTACATTTGACTGGGATTCAAAGAGCTGGTGGTTAAACCATAGTTTAGGTACAGTAAGGTTTGTGGAGCTGTTCGGCTCTTGATCAACGCCCTTCACCCCACACTGCTCCAGGGGCAATTTCCACTGCTTTGTCTGGTCAACGGTAAGTCTCACTGGATAAAAGTGTAAATAACAGCAATGTACTGCATGTGTGTGTTTCTGCAGGTTGCCAATCATCAGTCATGAAGCAATATGCTTTTATGTTCTTCCTGATTTCAGGTCAGTGCTTTATCTGTGTCACACATTCATGTCACAGCATCACGGTCATCGTTACGGTGTGAGGTCACAAATGTGTTTGGCACAAATATGTTCTTTACTGTACTGTGATGGATTGGCGAGCTCTCTAGAGGGTGTTCCTGCCTTTCGCCCATATTCGGCCGGAAAAGGCCCAGCTCCCCTGTGACTCTGATGAGGAAGAGGCAGTGTAGATAATGGATGGATGGATGCTCTTAATGTTCAGGATTTCTCATCACTACTGGTAGCTGTGAAAGCAATTGAGCTCCAGAACTTATTTACTGATTTACTTTGGAACTTCCGCACGCAAAACATTTCAGCGCATCCAACACTAGTGACGTGACCAATGATTGGTCACCTTATTTGTCATTGTCAAAGCACTAGCTGTGTAATTTTTCATGTTTTTGCACCTGTTGAAGCTCATGGCAAATCACCCCTGAGTTGCAATTTTTGGGGGGTCAGCATCCCAAAAAAATCCACTCTCGCATTTTAAAACATAACATAAGTATTATGACAGTGGGCTCCAGAATTACTGGCATCCCTGACTAGCTATGCGCAAACAATACAAAATATATATATATATGAGCAATATAACTATAGGGAAATGGAATGTCCCTGTAGGGGTTGTAGGGTTTGGAGAACCAAATGCAACAGAGATGGGTGATGTCTAAAAGTCCAGGGAACCCTGACCACTGGGTCCAAAAAGAACTGCAAAGAAATTCCAAATAGGGAGTAGTACTAGAACCAAAACAACCCTGAAAAAAACAAGGGCAAAACTCTGATAAATATATTAGAATAGGTTTGCTCTTTATGCCCGTAACGCAAATATCTCTCCGACTTAGCTTGAACGCAAGGAACTGCAGCGTAAAAAGGGGGCCCACGAAAGCAGAACTGCTCAGGGAAATAGAGAATTAAACTTAAAGGATACCCCTAGAGAAAATGCTGCAAACCAGTGGAGGCCGCTGTAGATCGCAACGAGTGTGTACTGAAAATAGCTCTTGTAGGAGAAGAGCAAACCCCTACCGACCTAAACCCCAGAGAACAGATCCCCACTGGATACTACCCAGGAGTAAAACCCTTTCCCAGGAAAATAAATCCCTCAGGGCTGCAACCCTGACACAAACGAATAAAAAGAAAACTGCGGGGTCTTAAAGTGTCCCGTCTTAGTTCAGAAGGAGCTCAGTGAAATATTGGGGCAGAGGGAGTCCCTGGAAAACCAAAACGCGGTCGCGGATACACAAGGTAAAATAATTGGACGGCACGGGGGCACAGTGGTCGTGGGTTTGAATCTGGCCTGGGGCCTTTCTGTGTGGAGTTTGCATGTTCTCCCCGTGTTCGCGTGGGTTTCCTCTGGGTACTCTGGTTTCCCCCACCCACAAAAACGTGCATTATAGGAACACGCCTACCAGTACTCCTGACCAAGGAACTGGATTTAGAGCTGGAGTTGACCTCTGGGCGCTGCTCTGTGGCTGCCCACTGCTCCGAACTATAGGATGGGTCAAATACAGAGGACGAATTACCCCAAGGGGTTCAATAAAGTGTATCTTATCTAAGCTTATAATACCCCTTTGTCGGAGCTCCAACGTATTCCAAAAAGAAATGTAGGTGGAACGATTACAATTCTTTTCAGAAAGTTCTGCAATACCGTTTTATACCTTACTGGATTGAGTGCTTAACAAGTGACCCTGAGGCACAGACTGAAGGAGCCGCAGAGCTTAAATGCACAAGTCTTGGGGTGGAGCGTGTAACGAGAACAGGGATCACCTGCTGCTAATGAGCAAATCGACGCACCAGCAACCTCATGTAATAACTTGCAGCTTACAGACCCAGAACCATGACAGTCCCAACAAGTGTAAAAAAAGTGCATTAATGTTTTAATGGAAACAACCAAAATCATAACAATCATTTCATACAAAATAAATTTCAACAAAATCATAATAATTGGCACCCTTCATTTAGTACTTAGTGCAACCACCTCTGCCCAAGATAACAGCATGGAGTCTTTTCCTCTCATTTTTGACAAGGATAAGGCAAACGTTTGGGGTGATTTTGGACCATTCCCCTAAGCAGATCCTTTCAAGATCCTTTACATTCTTGGATTTTCGTTTATCAACTGCCCTCCTCCACTCCGCCCACAGGTTTTCAATTGAATTGAGGTCTGGTGACTGAGATGGCCATTGCAGAACATTGATTTTGTTGTTACAGAACCATTTCTGTGTGGATCTTGAGGTATGCTTTGAGTCGTTGTCTTGTTGGAAAGTCCACCTGTGGCCAAGTCGCAGCCAGCTGTCTGGTGAAGGCAACCAGATTGTCAGACAAAAGATCCTGATACTTGGTGTAATTCATGATGGCATTAATCTTCACCAGTGCCCCTGGCCCTCTACAATTAAAACAGCCCCAAAATATGACTCACCCACCATCATATTTCACTGTGGGTATGAGGTGCTTCTCCTTGTATGCATCTGTTTTGACGCCAAACAAGCTGATGCTGTATCTGACCGAAACGTGCAATTTTGGTCTCATCGGACCAAAGCACCTTTTTCCAGTCATAATTTAATTACATTTGGCAAACTTAAAGTGCTTGCTTTTGTGTCTTCTGGTCAGAAAAGGCTTTTTTCTGGCTACCCTTCCAAAGAGCCTGTGATTGTGGAGGTGGTGCCTGATGCTGCTTTTTGAAACCTGGTGACCCCAAGATGCCACCAAGGCCTGCATTTCCCTCAGAGTGATTCTTGAGGATTTTGTTGCTTCTCTCATCATCCTCTTCAGTATCCTGGGGGGCAAAATGCAGTTGCGTCATCTACCCTTAAGGTTTTCAACAGTTCCATATCTTTGGAAGTTTTAAATAATTGCCCTGACAGTGCCCAGAGGCATATTCAACTGTTTATGAGTCTTCTTGTAGCCATTACCAGTTTTATGAACGTCTATGACTATCTGTGTCTTTTAAACTGACAGTTGTTTTGTTTTCTTCATGGTGCTGGATGACAAAGGGATACTACATGTTTGTAACCTCAGTTTTATACTGTAGTGGAAAAGGAAGTTATGTAATGGCTCGATATAGTTCCTTAACACTTAGATAAAACTTAAATAAGAGGAATTTAATTCCTGGATTAATTTTGGTTGATGTTATCAGTTGCATTTGGACTCTGTACAGAGATAGGTTCATTTCCAGAGCACAGCTCAAAGAACCGTTCATTATATCTTTCTGACACTTTGCATGTGTATTACCCACATACTGAAGTGGTGCCTTTTCATATTTTCAGATTTCTGAAAGAAAAATCTTTTTTTGTCTCCATGGAAACGAGTTGGATTTGGACTCTGTACAGAGATAGGTTCGTTTCCAGAGCACAACTCAAAAACCGTTCATTTTATCTTTCTGAAACTTTGTATGTGCATTACTCACATACTGAAGTGGTGCCTTTTCATATTTTCAAATTTCTGAAATTATGTTTTTTTCCTTTCCATGGAAGCGACATGGATTTGGACTCAGTCGCAGGGCTGGGTTTGTTTCCGGAGCAGAACTAAAACACTGTTCATTAATGACCCTTGTTTTTTTTATTGCCTTTGCCAACGTGTGCTTCATAGTCTTTGGTAGATGTTGCCAGTACATACTTCCAGATCATTCCAGAGGAAAATCACCTCAACATTCTTGTTTGAATTTCTTTGAAAGTGTAGGATTGACATGACTTTCGCAAATATCAGGGGCCGGGGGGATATGTCATCTTCTGATGACTCTTGTTTAAGTTTAGAGTTTGAAATTTAATCCAATATTTGCCACATTCCTGCAGAAGATGCATTTTTCTGGGCATGAACAGCTTTTTCTGACAGAATGTGATTTAAGAGTTTAACCCTCTGGGGTCAAAGTCATTTTTTTCTGTTTTAGGTTCGCCTGGCCTCCTTGTGTAATCATGCTTTTATAATCCAATCCTGCAATCTGCTATCATTTTATATTTATCATTTTTTTCAGGACAACCTGGGCTAACAGAATATGTATGATGTAGTAAAGTCACATGAATTAATAAATATTTACATGAAAATAAATATAAAAGAAAAACAAAACTGAATTTCAGAGCTGCCAGATAGCTCACTCAGTTAAGGCACTGCGTTGTAGTACAGAAGTGACTATCACGTTGCGGGTTCGAGCCAACCGGCAGTGGTCGGCAGCTTTTTCAGAGTAGCACACAATTGGCCATCGCGCTACAGGGTTTCAAATTGGGAAGGGACTGCCGGAGAGGGAAAATAATAGTTGCCTTGTTCGTTGCTCAAGCGCCTCCTGTTGGCCACACGGGCGCTCATCAGGAAGATTCTAAGCCTGGTCATGTCCGGGTATCCTCCGCCCTCGTTCTGAACTTGCAAAGATTCAACCAATGAGTGTATAAGAAGCAGTGGCTGACAGGCACGTGCTCGGAGGAGAGCCGTGAACTGTCTTCGCTCTCCTGAGTTGGCAGCAAAGGGGGTCGATACGAGCAAGCTTTGTACATAGTTCACCAATTGGGCATTCCAGATTCGGGTGAGATTGGAGATGCCAAATTTATTAAAAAAAAAAAAAAAAAAAACTGAATTTCAGAATTTTTTCTTGCAGAATTATTCAATATACCATGTGTATTGATGTCAAGGTCAAGTAATCAGCATGTATTAGCACTTAGTTCAGAAAAAGTAACAGCCTTTGAAATTTTGGGATTGCCACTGCGGTTGGAACAAAAACTAGCACACAGGGGTCCCCCAGGACTGAATTTACAAACCACAGATCAAGAGAGATTCTTGATAGAAGGATGGTCTCAAAGTCATTACTCCATAATATTCTCCAAAGCGTTAAATGGGGGGGGGGATGCCAATAATTGCGGTACATGAGGTTTCTTTAAAAACAATTATTTCTTGATGAGAGATTAGTTTATCAAAATAAATGTAATTCAATTAAAGCTTGGATTTTTCCCCCTCTCTTTTTCTGAGTGAAATTCATTCATTCATTCATTCATTTATTTATTATACAGGAAAGTATTAAAAGTAACAATACAGTTACAGTTAAGACAGGCCTGACTCAGTTTAACAAACTGTTTTACAGCAGGTTCCTGTTCTGCAGAACACAAAACATGAAGCAGACATAAAAAAGTCACTTACATAAAGCAATAGAACACAAAATCATAAAACAGACATACAAGAACAAAGGTTAATTACACAAGACATTAATGTACAAAACCCAAAACCAGTGAAGTTGGCACGTTGTGTAAATCGTAAATAAAAACAGAATACAATGATTTGCAAATCCTTTTCAACCTATATTCAATTGAATACACTGCAAAGACAAGTTACTTAATGTTCGAACAGGTAAACTTTGTAATTTTTTGCAAATATTAGCTCATTTGGAATTTGATGCCTGCAACATGTTTCAAAAAAAGCTGGCACAAGTGGCAAAAAAGACTGAGAGAGTTGAGGAATGCTCATCAAACACTTATTTGGAACATCCCACAGGTGAACGGGCTAATTGGGAACAGGTGGGTGCCATGATTGGGTATAAAAGCAGCTTCCCTGAAATGCTCAGTCATTCACAAACAAGGATGGGGCGAGGGTCACCACTTAGTGAACAAATCGTGAGCTGATTGTCGAACAGTTTAAAAACAACATTCCTCAATGAGCTATTGCAAGAAATTTAGGGATTTCATCATCTACGGTCCGTAATATCGTCAAAAGGTTCAGAGAATCTGGAGAAATCACTGCACGTAAGCGACAAGGCGAAAACCAACATTGAATGCCCGTGACCTTCGATCCCTCAGGCGGTACTGCATCAAAAACCGACATCAGTGTGTAAGGACATCACCACATGGGCTCAGGAACACTTCAGAAAACCACTGTCAGTAACTACAGTTCGTCGCTACATCTGCAAGTGCAAGTTAAAACTCTACAATGCAAAGCGAAAGCCATTTATCAACAGCACCCAGAACGCGCGCCGGCTTCGCTGGGCCAAAGCTCATCTAAGATGGACTGATGCAAAGTGGAAAAGTGTTCTGTGGTCTGACGAGTCCACATTTCAAATTGTTTTTGGAAACTGTGGACGTCGTGTCCTCCGGACCAAGAGGAAAAGAACCATCCGGATTCTGTTATAGGCGCAAAGTTCAAAAGCCAGCATCTGTGATGGTATGGGGGGTGTATTAGTGCCCAAGGCATGGGCAACTTATACATATGTGAAGGCACCATTAATGCTGAAAGGTACATACAGGTTTTGGAGCAACATATGTTGCCATCCAAGCAACGTCTTTTTCATGGACGCCCCTGCTTATTTCAGCAAGACAATGCCAAGCCACATTCTGCACGTGTTACAACAGCATGGCTCCGTAGTAAAGAGTGCGGGTACTAGACTGGCCTGCCTGTAGTCCAG
Organism: Gymnothorax javanicus; assembly: GCA_029692085.1. NCBI lineage: Eukaryota > Metazoa > Chordata > Actinopteri > Anguilliformes > Muraenidae > Gymnothorax > Gymnothorax javanicus. The sequence continues at coordinate 10,681,855 of CM056197.1, forward strand.
ACCTGTCTCCCATTGAAAATGTGTGGCGCATTATGAAGCGTAAAAATACGACAACGGAGACCCCGGACTGTTGAACAACTTAAGCTGTAGATCAAGCAAGAATGGGAAAGAGTTCCACCTGAAAAGCTTCAAAATTGGTCTCCTCAGTTCCCAAACGTTTACTGAGTGTCGTTAAAAGGAAAGGTGATGTAACACAGTGGTAAAAAGCCCCTGTGCCAACTTTTTTGCAATGTGTTGCTGCCTTTAAATTCTAAGTTAATGATTATTTGCAAAAAAAAAAAAAAGTTTCTCAGTTTGAACATTAAACATCTTGTCTTTGCAGTGTATTCAATTGAATATAAGTTGAAAAGGATTTGCAAATCATTGTATTCTGTTTTTATCTACGATTTACATAACGTGCCAACTTCACTGGTTTTGTAAATTAGACACAAATAACTTAAACAACAAGAGACATTACATGGGCTGTACATGCAGCAATCAATGAGTGCAAGTGTAACCGTTATAGAGGTGCAATCTGTATGCCTTTTTGAAAACTGAGATAGATTGAGATACTCTGATGTGATAGGGGATGGCATTCCAAACCTTGGTAAAAAGTACGGAAAAAGACCTCTGACCATAGGTGTTTCTAAAAGCAGGAACAGGCATAAGTGCTTGTGAAGCTGATCTGGTAAAAGCGCACTTGTCTCACATTGTGTGTTGGGAGAAGTGCAGTGAAAGTAGGTGACGTGTTGTTTAGTATCTGGAAATAAAAAGCAATGGCATGACTGTTTATGAAGTTCTCAAAAGTCAGGGCATTTGCATGTGTGAGTGCAATACAATGATGAGACCACTTAGGTAACTTACTATGGATCTTGAGTGCACGGTAATATAAACGTGCAATTGGGAGCAGTAATTTCCTTAGTGGTATGGGACCATATTGAAAGACCATAAGAAATGGTTGAAAACACGACTGCATGTAGATAGGTTTCAGAGACCGAGGATGACAGATATGGCCTTATCTAGTTGTATACATATAATTTCTGGTTGAGCTTATTGGTTAATTTAGAAATGTGGTCACGAAAAAGTAAGGTGTGAGTCAAGTAACACACCAAGATATTTATACGTTTTTGTGATGACCAAATCTTGGTTTTGCAAGGGTGATGGGAACAGAAAAAGAGAACCTTTTTCTGGGAGTGTGGAAGTACATGCATTCGGTTTTCTTAACATTAATAGTTAAATGGTTCAACCCCAACCAGTTATGTAGGAGCTGAAGGTCGGAAGATAATTTGGTATTTATGGCCTCAGGATTTTCATCAGAGAAAAACAACACAGTATCATCGGCATACAGTAAACATTTAGAGTGATTACATACTTGAGGTAAATCATTTATATACAGAAGAAAAAGCAGTGGTCGAGGATACTACCTTGTGGCACACCCATATCAGAAGCTAGGGGTTGAGATGTTACACAGTTAATTTTAACAGCTTGTGACCTGTTTGTCAGGTAGGATGAGAACATTTTGATTACAGAAGAAGACAAATTAAAAAAGATACGTTTTTTTTTTTTTTTTAGTAAAATTACATGATTCAGAGTATCAAATGCTTTACGAAAATCAATAAAAATAGCACCAGTGATATGGCCTTTGTTAAGAGAGTCACGTATTTGTTCAGTGAAAAACAGTAAAGCAGACATAGTTGACCGACTAGCACGAAATCCATGTTGACAATCACTAAACCAGTTGCCTGTTTCAAGATAGGAACTTAGTTGGTTGTGTAAAGCTTTTTTTTTTTTTCGAGTAGCTTGGACATAACAGGAAGTATAGCTATTGGTCTATAATTTGAGACAAGAGTGGGGTCATCAGATTTGAAAATGAAATTTGAAAAATTAAGCTATTTCTCCAAAAAGTGATTTTTTTTTAATCATTCTTTACACTCAGTCTTCACCAAGGGTGCCAATTATTGTGGTCGGGACTGTTTGTGGTTTGTTGCGATGGGTGAGAATAAATTTTGTGGCCTGGACAGAGCCCTGACCCTCGAGCCAAACCTAATTGTCTGGGATCACTGCCTTATTGACACTTTTCTGATTATAATCAAGGCTCTTGTGTGCCCTGGAAAGCTCTCCCAGAAGGGCAGAGGCAGTTACAGTAGCGGGGGGCCCTGCTGCAGTTTTCCTGTGGGCCCTGGAAAGCTCTCCCAGAAGGGCAGAGGCAGTTACAGTAGCGAGGGGCCCTGCTGCAGTTTTCCTGTGGGCCCTGGAAAGCTCTCCCAGAAGGGCAGAGGCAGCTACAGTAGCGAGGGGCCCTGCTGCAGTTTTCCTGTGTGCCCTGGAAAGCTTTCCCAGAAGGGCAGAGGCAGTTACAGTAGCGAGGGGCCCTGCTGCAGTTTTCCTGTGGGCCCTGGAAAGCTCTCCCAGAAGGGCAGAGGCAGTTACAGTAGCGGGGGGCCCTGCTGCAGTTTTCCTGCGGGCCCTGGAAAGCTCTCCCAGAAGGGTAGAGGCAGTTACAGTAGCGGGGGGCCCTGCTGCAGTTTTTCCAGTGGGCCCTGGAAAGCTCTCCCAGAAGGGCAGAGGCAGTTACAGTAGCGAGGGGCCCTGCTGCAGTTTTCTGCGAGCCCTGGAAAGCTCTCTCAGAAGGGCAGAGGCAGTTACAGTAGCGAGGGGCCCTGCTGCAGTTTTCCTCATGCGGGCCCTGGAAAGCTCTCCCAGAAGGGTAGAGGCAGTTACAGTAGCGGGGGGCCCTGCTGCAGTTTTCCTGCGGGCCCTGGAAAGCTCTCCCAGAAGGGCAGAGGCAGTTACAGTAGCGAGGGGCCCTGCTGCAGTTTTCCTGTGAGCCCTGGAAAGCTCTCTCAGAAGGGCAGAGGCAGTTACAGTAGCGAGGGGCCCTGCTGCAGTTTTCCTGTGGGCCCTGGAAAGCTCTCCCAGAAGGGCAGAGGCAGCTACAGTAGCGGGGGGGCCCTGCTGCAGTTTTCTGGGGGGCCCTGGGCCTGGAAAGCTCTCCCAGAAGGGTAGAGGCAGTTACAGTAGCGGGGGGCCCTGCTGCAGTTTTCCTATGGGCCCTGGAAAGCTCTCCCAGAAGGGCAGAGGCAGCTACAGTAGCGGGGGGCCCTGCTGCAGTTTTCCTCGGGCCCTGGAAAGCTCTCCCAGAAGGGTAGAGGCAGTTACAGTAGTTACAGTAGCCGAGGGGCCCTGCTGCAGTTTTTCCTGCGGGCCCTGGAAAGCTCTCCCAGAAGGGCAGAGGCAGTTACAGTAGCGAGGGGCCCTGCTGCAGTTTTCCTGCGAGCCCTGGAAAGCTCTCTCAGAAGGGCAAAGGCAGTTACAGTAGCGAGGGGCCCTGCTGCAGTTTTCTCCCAGAAGGGTAGAGGCAGTTACAGTAGCGGGGGGCCCTGCTGCAGTTTTCCTGTGGGCCCCTGGAGCTCTCCCAGAAGGGCAGAGGCAGTTACAGTGAAGGAGGGGGCCCTGCTGCAGTTTTCCTGTGAGCCCTGGAAAGCTCTCCCAGAAGGGCAGAGGCAGTTACAGTAGCGAGGGGCCCTGCTGCAGTTTTCCTGTGGGCCCTGGAAAGCTCTCCCAGAAGGGCAGAGGCAGTTACAGTAGCGAGGGGCCCTGCTGCAGTTTTTCTGTGGGCCCTGGAAAGCTCTCCCAGAAGGGCAGAGGCGGTTACAGTAGCGAGGGGCCCTGCTGCAGTTTTCCTGCGGGCCCTGGAAAGCTCTCCCAGAAGGGCAGAGGCAGTTACAGTAGCGAGGGGCCCTGCTGCAGTTTTCCTGTGGGCCCTGGAAAGCTCTCCCAGAAGGGCAGAGGCAGTTACAGAAGCAGAGGCAGGGGGCCCTGCTGCAGTTTTCCCCTGTGGGCCCTGGAAAGCTCTCCCAGAAGGGCAGAGGCATTTACAGTAGCGAGGGGCCCTGCTGCAGTTTTCCCCTGGGGCCTGGAAAGCTCTCCCAGAAGGGCAGAGGCAGTTACAGTAGCGAGGGGCCCTGCTGCAGTTTTCCCCCCTGGGGCTCCCCAGAAGGGAAAGCGATTCTCCCAGAAGGGTAGAGGCAGTTACAGTAGTAGGGGGGGCCCTGCTGCAGTTTTCCATGGGCCTGGAAAGCTCTCCCAGAAGGGCAGAGGCAGTTACAGTAGCGAGGGGCCCTGCTGCAGTTTTCCTGCGGGCCCTGGAAAGCTCTCCCAGAAGGGCAGAGGCAGTTACAGTAGCGAGGGGCCCTGCTGCAGTTATCTTGTGTGCCCTGGAAAGCTCTCCCAGAAGGGCAGAGGCAGTTACAGTAGCGGGGGGTTGAATGCATGTACAGCACCTTTATTCTGGAATGAGACGTCAGATATGCTGTTGTCTTTATACTTTTGGCCATGTAGACATTGCATATTTCATTTTATAAAAGATTGTTCCATTCCAAAACCAGTAAAATTCATCTGTGCCTTTGGGTTAGGTTCTGAGCGGCACCTCTGTAAGATCTGCAAACGCTGATGCGTGGGGGAGCCCAGCGACTGTATGCGACGAATGGCTGATAAGCTCAGTCCAGAGCCATGCCAGATAGCAATAAAGCTTTTGTGGACTTCCTCCCCAAAATGCTTGCTAAGGTGTTAACAGTCTTACTGTTCCTCTGTATGGGGGGGTTGTTGCAGGGCTCTGGCTGACACAATGCCCCTGTGTGAGTCATATTACTGGCCTAAGTCTTAAGCTAAAGTCCAGTTATATTAATTTGTTTCAAATAATCTAAACCACTGGGAAGTGCATAATGTGCTTATATGTTAAATCATGTTCTTATATATCCAAATAGCACTTATATACTTATAACCCAATTAAACTATATATTAATTCATCTTAAGACTTTTTCATGACAACTGCATCATATTAGTACATATTCATATCATGTTTGGTCTTGTTATTCTCGGGGGAATCTAAGGAGTTGAATGGAGTATGTTTCATTCCCATTGAAATTATGGTTCGTTCTCTTTTGGAAACTCCTGAGAATTTGGTCAGAATACTCTCTGGTAATCACCCTATTCTCCTCTCTCTGCTGAAGTGTTTTATTACCCAAAAACCGGATTCGACCCCCCTTCCAAGTGTTTATGGCCATGCCGCCTGGATCAAAAGGCGTGATTTGGCTTAAAGCAAAGAGAAACAATCCATTCTGGGAAGATCGTATCTGATCTGTCCCCAGCAAGACGTAAGTGCGTGAGTAGCCATTCCGTATGCCGTATGTAGCCAATCTATATAGTCAGGGAAGATCGTATCTGATCTGTCCCGCGCCGTAAGTGCGTGAGTAGCCATTCCGTATGCCGTATGTAGCCAATCTATATAGTCAGGGAAGATGTATCTGATCTGTCCCCGCGTAACGTTAGCCATCCATTATGAGTATGTAGCCAATCTATATAGATGTAAGATCGAACGCGACGCGCGTTCAATGATGTATCGTATTTTCCTCCAGGTATGACTTTATTTTCCTCTTCTAAATTATTCTCCTCTTCTCGCGTAACTTGTAATTGGCTAACGTTGATTTGTTTGATTTAAGCTTTTGCCTACCTGGTGAATAAATTATTGTCATTCCTTAAAGCTTGCGTGGTCTCCGTGACTCCTAATCCTTTTGTTCTTTCTAGCCACGTTACGACCGGTACTTAGGGGGCGAGTCCTTGCATTCCAGACTAGCTAGCTGATGTTTTAAAGGTAGTGATGGGTTTTAAGTTGGATTGCAGATTACGGTCTACTTATATAAAGGGTTTATGTAGTATCGGTCCTGGGGATTTGGCCTTAAGGGCACCCCTGGGCTTATAAGCCGGTGCCTGGTCGATCTCCTTAAGGGGCCCTGTGGTGCACATAAATCTGGGTTCATGATATGTTTATGCCAAAGTTGCTACTATCATGGTAATTTCTTCCATCCTCTAGAACTCTCACCGAACTAAGATCCCGCAACCGCGCTATTACCCGGGGCGTCGGTTGAGTAACTGGTTTTGCACGGAAGAGTCTGGCGGCTTAGTTGCTCCGAGATTCACGCATGTGTCCCTAAACTATCAATTCTAATTCTAATTTGGAGTCAGATATTTAACGAGGGTATAACTAAATTTGGTATTCTAAATTTATTTTGGAGTCAGATTAATTGTAACCGTTGTGCTTTTGTGCCCCGTCCTTCGAACGGAGAAATGTATCCATTTTACTGTGATTCGCACCAGCCAGGACATCGCGCATGCTAACACTGGCCCAAAAGAACACGTTGAACCTTTGCCCTACAATTTCCGCCGTTGGTTATTGTTTTGTGGGTTTTACAGCCACGTAGCATCTGATTCCTCTTTGTGTGTGTGTGTGTGTGTGTGTGTTTTTGATACCTATTGGGGATCTTTTCCGGTTTAAGTACTGACCTTTTCAGGACCAATACTCCTCATAGGGACCAACGCCTGGCCCAAATGCGGCAGAACATCATATCTGAGGTCACTGTTAAGGTTAGGGCTCAGGTGTGAATTGGGGTTGGGCTAAGTTTAGGGTTACACATGATTTGATTATCGTTAGGATTAGGGTGAGGGTTGGGATGTCCACAATCAATGGAAATAAATACATTGTCCTAATTGGAAAAAATGTGCAAACCTGTGTGTGTGTATGTGTGTGTGTGTTGTGTGTGTGCGTGCGTGCATGTGCGTGCGTGCGTGTGTGTTGTGTGTGTGGGTGTGTGTGTGTGCGTGCGTGCATGTGTGGGTTTGTGTGCGTGTGTGTGTTTGTTTGCGTGCGTGTGTGTGTGTCATTTGTGTGTGTTGTGTGTGTGCGTGCGTGTGTGTGTGTGTTTTTGTGTGTGTGCGTGCGTGCGCTCATGTGTGTTGTGCACGCGTGTCTGTGTGTGCATGCGTGTGTGTGTGTGTTTTGTGTGCGTACGTGCGTGTGTGTTATGTGTGTGTGTTGTGTGTGTGCGTGCGTGTGTGTTGTGTGTGTGTGCCTGCGTGTGTGTGTTGTGTGTGTGCGTGTGTGTGTGTGTTGTGTGTGTGTGTGTGTGTGTGTGTGTGTTGTGTGCGTGTGTGTCGTGTGTGTGTGTTGTGTGTGTGCGTGTGTGTGTGTGTGCGTGCGTGTGCGTGTTGTGTGTGTGCACGCGTGTGTGTGTGTTGTTTGTGTGTGTGCGTGCGTGCGCGCGTGTGTTGTGCACGCGTGTCTGTGTGTTCTGTGTGTGCATGTGTGTGTGTGTTTTGTGTGTGTGCGTGCGTGTGTGTTGTTGTGTGTGTGTGTTGTGTGCGTGCGTGCGTGTGTGTTGTGTGTGTGTGCGTGCGCGTGTGTGTTGTGTGTGTGCGCGCGTGTGTGTTGTTGTGTGTGTGTGTGTGTGCGTGTGTGTCGTGTGTTGTGTGTGTGCGTGGTTGTGTGTGTGTGTTGTGTGTGTGTGCGTGCGTGGGCGTGTGTGTTGTGTGTGTGCACGCGTGTGTGTGTGTGTGTGTGTGTGTGCGTGTGTGTGTGTGTGTGTGTGTGCGTGTGTGTGTGGGGGTGTGTGTGTGTGTGCGTGCGTGCTAGTGTGTGGTGGCGTGTATGTGTGTGTGTGTGTGCGCATGTGTGTGTGTTTCACAGGATTCTGCACTCTGTGGTCCTGCCTCTCTCTTCAGTATCACCTTGTTGAAGATGAAAAGAGCTGGTCTGATGCTCAGAGTTTCTGTCGGCAGAATTACACTGATTTAGCCTCCCTGCTGCACCAAGGACAAGAAGCCCTTTTACCGCAGTCATCTAGAGACGCCTGGATCGGACTCAGAGGAACATGGCAGTGGTCTCTTGCACACCCAGATCTCTATCAGGAGGCTGAGGGGTCATCTTTGAACTGGGCTGAAGGGGAACCAAACAATTTTAACGGATCGCAGAACTGTGCAGCAATGATTCAAGAATTGGGATTTTTTAATTTTCCTTGTTCTGTTCCCATCCCCTTCATCTGCTACAAAGGTCAGAATGCCTGTCTTTTTCAAATCTCTTTACACAAACACCAATGAGGACCAATTCTGATACAGCCCTGCTTTGTACCAAACTGTAAACCATTCTTGGAGAATTGTCCTCAGCCATATTGCCCTCCCATGCATGCACACACACTGTTTTGTGAGAAAAGCTGCTTTAATCCATTTTGAACTCTTGCATTCCTTGCATGTGAAACTGCTTCCTTGCGGTTCATGTGGACGTCATGTTGTGTCTGTAAGGGCCATGTGGAGGTAGTGTTACTGCAGCTAATTTCATGTGATGGTCATTTTGCTTCAGTAAAGGTTACATAGAGGTCACACTGCCTCCATAATGGTAGTTTCAAGGACAAAGTCATGTTATGTCTGTAAAGGTCATTTCATGGTCATGCAGCCTCTTTATATAGAATGACAGCCCAGGAATTATAGCCCTTTAAATTATATCATTTTCTAAATACTGGACTCCAGCGAATGTGGTATTTGCTGCATTTGATTAATTTTAGAGTTACCCTGTATCTTAAAAGGCTGTACTTTTTATGCAGTTTCTCTTCACCTGACAGTGATGTAAACACCGTCAGTCTGACATACAGCTCTTCATTTAAGTATTTACCTCTTTATGGCAGAATCCGAGTAGGAATGATCCTGGAGAAACGCTCTTTCATTTTGTTTTTACTCTGGTACAAGCAAAATCACAATAAAGATGTTTCTCAATCAGAGAGTGATGTGGCTTAACTGAAGAGCTGCAACCAGCAGATACAGAATATGTTTGCGACATTGTCCTACAATATGAAAGAAATGGCTTTCTCACACATTGAACTTACTGGAGGTAAAACTTAAGTGAAAAGACAGAGTTAAAGGGGTTAAATGAAACTGAGTATGAGGCGTAATTCCAACTGCTGAAATGTTTTTAAAACTAGTATGAAACCGTACAGACCTGAGGCACATAGACACGTCCTACTAAGCGTATCTGCCAAATGTCTGTGAATGAGTGAGTGTATGTAGTGAGTAGGTGAATGAGTGAATAGGTGAGTGAGCAAGTGATTGAGTGAACAGGTGAGTGAATGAATAAGTGAGTGGGTCACTGAATGAGTGAATGGGTGAGTGTGTGAGCAAGTAGATGAGTGAGTTAGTGTATGACCGAGTGAGAGAGAGTAAATGAGTGATTGAGTGAGTGTAGTTAGAGAGAAAGTGAGCGAGTAAATGAGTGAGTGAGGGACCTCAGTTTGCAGCTCTGAGGGAAAAACCAGCAGCAGTGGTGATGATGAATGAATAATGTGAGAATGATTATGGAGATTAAACACATCCTGCTGTATCGTTACAGAGGGCCAGACTCCAGAGTATTTCCCCATAAATCAGAGCCTGAGTTGGACAGAGGCTCAGAGGTACTGCAAAGACCAGAATTACACAGGCCTGGCTGTAATCAAGAACGCAGAGGAGTACAAGAGGATGAATGAAAGCCATAAGTTATCATTGGTCGGGTGGATAGGTCTGTATAAAATTTGGATGTGGTCCGACCAGAGCCAATTCTCATATCACAACTGGGACGACACCGTTGAAAACAGAACAAATCCAATCTGCACTGCGGTGGGGTCCTCAGGAAAATGGAAGAAGGACAACTGCAGTGAGGAAAAACCTTTCTACTGCTACGATGGTGAGTTCAGTTGGAGAGTTTACCTCAGGTGCTCCGCCCGCACTGATCCTGAGGTGAGTGTTGGATGACAAGGGAGTGAGCTGATCACAAAACAAACAAACCGAAAATTAAATCAAGCCCTGCCTTGTTTAAAGTCACCCAAAACACTCTCCCAGTGTTGCTGCTATGTTCTAAAATATCCTTTTTCATAAAAACATTGCCAGATAAAACTGTATTTCTTTTCTTAGGCAGTTTTTACAGAGCAGCCCATTAAAAATTGGACAGTGGCCATCTACAAAAATGACTGTAATTTCTATGGATATCACACAATACAAAAGCAAATACACTGTTTAAATGAAAAGCTGACTCAAATTAAAGACCTAAGGCAACCAGCTGCACAGAATTTTTCAGTTAGCTCAACATCATGTCCTGAGTTTTTTTTTTTGAATATTGGTTTGAGCAAACTCAAAAAATCAAGTTGAGAAAACTCAAAAATGCTGTGCAGCTGGTTGCCTTATTTTTAAAGTTTTTTTTTCTTTTACAGTGTACCCTCAGATTAAAGCTGACCACATGTGCACTTTAACCTCATGTTTTGTATATTTTGCTGCCTTTCAATTTGCGGGAGAACAAAGCCAAAACGGAGGCCAATCGCGTCACTAACCAAATACTAAGTGTGACGCCATTATAATAACAACTAACAATTTGGTACATATATTTGTATGTTGATGTTTTGAAAGCCAAATTTAAGTCAAACCTGATGTTGACTTACAGATTAGAAAATGATCCCAGAGTCTTCCACACTGTGAAGCATATGGCTTTTTAATTAAACACTGGTATCGGATCTGTATTTGTTATCAGCCAATAGCCAAAGCCCAGGTATGGGTGTGTGTACTGGGGCTGAAAAAGTCATATCGGTGCCTCCCTATCTGTGATCAGGACCTTCTCTTGTGGAGTGAAAGAGGTGACAGGTCTTTGGGGTCTGAGGTTGGTGAGGACCCACCGCTTGTGAGTTTGACTAAATAAAGGGGGAATTCTGGGGTCCTGTTCTTACTTGGGACCCAGGATTCATAGCAACTGCTCTACCTGTGATAGGACCACTTCAGAAGGAGGGAAAAATGTGTGGGGGATTAGAATTTGCTTTGACCACCCCTCCTCCCCATTCGTCTCTCCAGATGAGCTTATCCTGGTGAGAGAGAACCGTACCTGGGACGAAGCCCTGGATTACTGCAGGAGGCACCACAGTGACCTGGTGTCCGTTTACTTTGAGTCTCTTCAGCACTGGGTGAAGAGAAGGGCCCAGCAGGCCTCTACGGACCATGTGTGGCTGGGCCTCACCTGCATCTCGAAGTACTGGTACTGGGTCAACACAGATGAAGTCTGCCACCAGAACTGGGCCTCGCAGAACCTGCAGGACGAGTGTGGGCATATGGGGGCTATAGAGTCCTGTAGGGGGGAGAAGTGGTACAAACTGCCCAAGACAGAGAGGCTCAACTTCATCTGCAGCAAGAGAGCGTAGGCTAAGGGCCCAAGAACCAACCTTTGTTACACACCTACTGGCGTTTACACTGCGTAGGTCCATGTTGCTAAAACAACACACACCTGACACACACCTACCACATACACACCCTGTATATCTGAAATGCGGTGGCAACACACAACCTTTAGAGACCTATATACACTTTGTGTTTGTAGCACTGTAGCATAACACACCACTGGTCATCCCTAATTTGCACTTCAACAGGCCCTAGTTAATAAGAATTTTTTAAAAAAACATACTGTATGTGGATTATTTTGCAACCCCTCCCGACAAAGGGATGCTCAAACCCTCAATAATTGTTGTACATAAATGCCTCGACTCTGACCTACATTGGCTTTGTGGCGCTATCTGTTGGACAAATACGTAAATTACAGTAGCTGTGTTTCCATCCAACTTGTATCGCAAATCTTAAGCGAATTTGCGTTAATGCGACAAAAGGAAAAGCGCATTTGTGTTCGTTTCCATCCACTTCAGTTATGCGCTTTTGTTTCATGAGATAAGCCGAAAGTGCCGTTAGGTGGCGCTAATTCTTGATTCAACTGGTATTGCTTCTACAGAAGAAGACGGCGCACGCTATGACGTCAATAAGTGCGACGAACGAAAAGGAAAACAAACGGGAAAGCTGGCGGTGAAAACGAATGAAAGTAATCATTTAAGCTAGTGGTTACGAAGTCTTTAATGTTACAGCTAGCACAGTAGTGTAAGGTTACAGTTCGCTTCTACTTTATTAACCACTAGCTAGCTAGCTAAAGTGATAACGAACTCTAACGTTATAGCTAGCACACCCACAGAGATATAAGAAAACTAGAGTGGACAATTTCGTCGTTTCCGTGGCAGTACGCCACCGCCATCTTGTGTATGTATATCGGGGCAGACGTTCAATGGAAAATGCAGTATAACTGGCCTAAACCGCGCTCGAAAAAAACGAAAACTCGCTCATACGGGACAACAGCTGAAGTTCCGATTTCTCTGTAATGTCTTGCGATTAAATAAACATCGAATACACCGGATTAAAAAAAAAAAAATTTTAATCAATTTTGTTGTTTGATTACAATTCCGTATTCGCGTCCATTTTAAGCATGAAAGGATAAAAAGAACACGGAAAACAAGTCTCTAAGTTGTCGACACCCATGTTTAGCCTACTGTTTACATGTGCCTCATTGGACATTTATACATACACAAGATGGCGAAGCTATTCTGCCGTTTCCGCTTTGGTCCAGCCCACACGTCGTCCACTCTAGTTTTCTTATATCTCTGTGAGCACACCAATATTGCGAGGTAGCAAACTAGCTAGCTAGCTTGCCAACGTAGGCAAGCAAAAATGACGTATAAACTAAACGTCATCGTTTATTCGCATAACTTGTTTGCTAACCCGTTTCCACTGCACTAAAGCGCATTTATCTTTATCGATTCGGAAAACTTTCCACCCCCTCCTTGCGCAAAAAAAAAAAAAAAATGATGCGACATTTCAAGTTGATGCGCATTTTGGCCGTTTCCACTCAGGTTTTTTTAAGCGCAAAATGAAAATGCGCATTAAAATAGGTGGATGGAAACACAGCTAGTGATATTCCCTTCAAGCAGTTTTCCCATTGGCAACACAGTAAATATGACTTGTGTAAAGGCAGTGGCAGGCTTTCGTTAAAAGTTGCGTTTAGGGCTCAGGATAATGGTTTGGAGTATGGCTTTTCTTAATGTTTATGATTGATATTTGTGCAGCCAAACACGTAATTTGTAAATGTATGTTGCTAAGTTGCTGGAAATGGTGGTGGGTAATGGCACTGCGGGCAGGAATGGGTTAACTGTGTTGCAACGTCATCACGTAGCCACCGTGTCTCACAGCTGATAAGGTCCGGAATGCAGATCACTGCAGACAAAGTAGCACTGAACGAACGCGGAAAAGTTTGGTGGTTCAAACAATGTCCAGAGAGACAGCCGGTAAAGGCATTTTATAACTTTGTTTCCTTGCATGTTGCGATTGTAGCGATCTTGGGGTGAATGCAGAGGGTGATACATTGTTGCTGTTTCTTCCGCTGTTTGCACGGTATGAATGGGGTTGCGTAGAATGTTTATATCTGGCGTGTGGCGTCCACGCTTGAATGAGGGAGCAACAATGGAATGTAGCGGCAATTTTACGGAGATTACTCCAGCTGATTGCACGGTGTTGGGGCGCGGTGATATTAGCTGAAGAAACTTTTAAATGGCTGTAAATGATAATTCCTGTGGACTGTAACATGTTGTTTGCTTAATGTGGTTATGGATTTTCTGCATATTCTCCTAAGCTTAAATTTATTTATTGATGGTTGTATTTAAAATTGTATATTTATTGATGTGTATATTTACTGAGAGCTGGGGCTTGCTTTGACTAATGTATGTTTTGTACTGTGATTTATTCAAAGGTTTTTCACCTGGCCTTACCCACTGGCCTTACTTGCTGGCTAACTATAAAGCAGAGAAACAAGATTGAATTTAAAATAAAAAGAACAAAAAAGAGGAAACTCATCTACTGCCTGGCCTGAGTGAATTCCTGTTTTACCTCCGGACTTATTTTAACTCCTTATCAAGTTGGGGAAAATTGGGCAGTACAAAAGTACATAAGTCCCAAAAGAAACTTGACAATATTAATTAGTGGCAGTAATGTTAGTGTGAGAATCGGGATTAAAGTTATGATTGAGGCTATGGATAGAGTAAGAGACATGATAAATAATACAGTTAGGCCAAATTTAGAAAAAGGGACAGGTATAGCACAGGGGTGAGTCCTTGGTTTGGACTACAAAAATATTTCCACTACTGGGTCCTAACGCTATAACCTTTTGTTTTGTCCCTTTACTGACCAAATTGTGACTAATGCAATTTATTTTTATTTTATTTTTTTGGGTGGGGTTGATTGCATGGTTGACAGACTGCTAGATTCCAGAAGTATTAAATAGAATTGAATAGAAGCAATAAAAATTAACGAGTGTTTTGCCAGCGAAATTTGTCCATCCATTGTCGAAATCACGTCTTCCTTATCAGAGTTGTAGACGAGCTGGAGCTTATTGTTAGTGAAATGTGTCTCACAAAAATAAATAACATGAAATGCCATCGCTTGAATTTTCATTGTTGCACTGATGATTCAGAAGTGGTTTTCAAATCCATTTTAATACAAAATCTGATAATGGAAATGCACTAGAGGCCTAAAGTTAAGGTTAGGATTGGATAAATGTTTAGCGTTAGGTTTTGGGCAGATTTAGGGTTATGTATTGGAGCAAAGGAAAGGTTTTGTATAAAGCAGGTGTCACGCTGTCTCGAAATTGACGCCAGATGGCCATACGAATATTGAATTTTGCGCGATGGCCCCGAACTTGGTCAAAAGCCAATCTACAGCCGAAGCAAGTACGATGCCTACAGAAGGTCACACGATGGCACCCGAACCACACACAAAGGCAACAAAAAGATGTGAATTTTTATTAAGTAGTTTACCCGCAGGACACACGAAAGCCACACGATGGCTTGCATATTTACTGCAGAGTAATACAGTAAATTTACAACAGATTACTGTAAGTTTCTATAGTAAACTATTGTTTTGTTATGAACAAGAAATGTTAAGATAAAAAAAGTGACGTTAAAAGCAACCGGGTCATTCCGTATGAAATCAACCAAATTCCAGGAACTTCCCCGTGCCATGGTCATGGATTTCTTTTAAATTTTAATAGAATGCTGTATATGGGGCCAAATGAGGAAATACAAAGTTTTAGCTCAATACCCCCAGCGGTTTTCATTTTCTGGAGGGTCGAAAAAGTGGGCGTGGCACCCTCAGATGCAGCAAAATGAATTGTAGCCATTTTCATGGGGCCATAACTGTACAGATATGGACTTCATTTTTTCAGGAATTATTAACCTTCCATAAGTAAACGATTTACAAGTGAAAGGAACAAAATTAACCCATTCATGCCTATGCTGTTGTTGTTCAAAAACAGGCAGAACCTAAAATTTGGCACATTTCAGGTGGCCCTTTCACCCGAACAGAATGAGAAATCTCAAAATGTTTTGTCTCTTGGTGTAAGTGCACATACTCAGGTCTCCATTGGAACATTGATATCTTGTATATATTTTGCAGTTGTTCTGTGGTGGGGGCAATTATGACCCCCTGTCTTGGGGGCGTAACCCATTTTCGGACTGGTTTTTCTCAATGGGAGTATCCTCTGATTTTTATGGGACCTATATCATTAGAAAGCTCTTTGTCTGTACTTTCACCACAAACAAGTTTTAAAGTGGTCCCTCAATTGGTTCATTATTAAGATTTTATCCAAAAGTTGCACTTTTTATGGTTTTCGTGCACAGTGTGTTTGTACCTTTTTCATACATATTCGAAGACATTGTAATCTCTGCTGAAAATTTTAGGTATTTACTGTGTCACTCATTAGATGGCACCACGACCCGATGCTCTAATTTGGGGGCAGCACCCACTAATTAAAGCACATGGTCTCAAGAGACATTATGGCTTCAACTTCCAATCCTCCACTTGATCCACTCCCCTGTACTGTTGGAAAAGTCACCAGGTCTACAGATGGCTGTCATCGAAAGACATACAATGCATGGTAAGTTTCTTACAAATGAGGTACCCGGTGAAAGTGAAAGTACATGTATAGCCACATGTAGGCCTTATACAGTTCACATACTACGTTGATACCTACCACTATGGACTGCAGACCTGAACAACTGAGCTGATGATCAGAAAGTGCTCTTTCCTCAACTGCTTTCATTTTGATTTTCAGAAGACTTCAACTGGAATGCTTTCTGCCTTTGATCCTGGGCAAAAAGAACTCCTAATTACAAGAGTCATTGGAGTCACTTTATCGAGGTTCAAAGACACTGGTATTGATGAGCATCTTCTGCAAAGTGAACTCGAGACAGAGACTGCATCGGTTTGCCACCATCACGAGCAGGTTTTCTTGCACAAATATTCCTTGGCTTGGATCAAAGGCAGAAAGCATTTTCGGTCGAAGTTTTCTGAAAATCAAACTGAAAGCAGTTGAGGAAAGAGCACTTTCTGATCATCAGCTCAGTTGTTCAGGTCTGCAGTCCATAGTGGTAGGTATCAACGTAGTATGTGAACTGTATAAGGCCTAAATGTGGCTATACATGTATTTTCACTTTTCTCGTGCGACTCATTTGTAAGAAACTTACCTTGCATTGTATGACTTTCGATGACAGCCATCTGTAGACCTGGTGACTTTTCCAACAGTACAGGGGAGTGGATCAAGCGGAGGATTGGAAGTTGAAGCCATAATGTCTCTTGAGACCATGTGCTTTAATTAGTGGGTGCTGCCCCCAAATTAGAGCATCGGGTCCTGGTGTCATCTAATGAGTGACACAGTAAATACCTAAAATTTTCAGTAGAGATTGCAATGTCTCCTGAAATGTGATTTTGTACATGAATATGTATGACAATGGTACAAAACCTTAAAGTGCAACTTTGGATACAATTTTAATAATGAAGCAATTGAGAGACCACTTTAAAACTTGTTTGTGGTGAAAGTACAGACAAAGGGCTTTCTAATGATATAGGTCCCGTTAAAAATCGGAGGATACTCCCATTGAGAAAAAACGGCCCGAAAATGGGTTACCCCCAAGACAGGGGGTCATAATTGCCCCCACCACAGAACAACTGCAAAATATATACAAGATATCAATGTTCCAATGGAGACCTGAGTATGTGTACTTACACTAAAACACATAAGATTTTGAGATTTCTCATTCTGTTCGGGTGAAAGGGCCACCTGAAATGTGCCAAATTTTGGGTTCTGCCTGTTTTTGAACGATGACAGCATAGACATGAATGGGTTAATTTTGTTCCTTTTACTTGTAAATTGTTTACTTTCGGAAGGTTAGTAATTTCTGAAAAAATGAAGTCCATATCTGTATTAGTTTTTGAGTTATGGCCCCATGAAAATGGCTATAATTCATTTTGCCGCATCTGAGAGTGCCACACCCACTTTTTGACCCGAAGAAGAAAATGAAGCCCCAAGTACAACATCCTACCGAAATTTAAGGGAAATCCAAGACATGACACTGGGAGCCCTGGTTGATTTCATATGGAATGACCCAACCAGTTCATTATCAGTTATCAGTTTCATGAATACGTTGTGCCTTATTTATATATATTTAGAACATGGCACTCTTAAATACTCGATTCTGATTGGTCAATCGCTAAAATTCTGCGGTGTTTATTTCCAGAGGTATGACCGCTGCGCTGCTGTCCGTTGCTAGTAATATTAATATTTTAATATTTTAAATGTTTTAGCCATATTCTAAGCGGGATAATGTATAGTGAGCTGCGCGTCGGGGTTCTATTGCCCGTAGGGAGTTATTTTTCAACAATCACCGGCTCAATGTACATTATCCCTTTATTTTATTTTATATATATATATATATATATATATATATATATATATATAATATAATATAAAATAAAAAAATATACGTTGTGCCTGCTCTGTAGAGCTGCTCAGGACTGACTGAGGAAGATGCGCTGAGGCTGGCCTTTTATATGTCCAAGTTACCACG
Source organism: Gymnothorax javanicus (assembly GCA_029692085.1). NCBI lineage: Eukaryota > Metazoa > Chordata > Actinopteri > Anguilliformes > Muraenidae > Gymnothorax > Gymnothorax javanicus. The sequence goes on from CM056197.1 coordinate 10,699,437, forward strand.
ACACGTGAAACGCTTGAGCTACTCAAATTCGGCTGTCTTCGCCGACACCGTGGTCCCATCTCGATGTCATCGTACTATAATGCGATGGGTAGACGACGGCATTGCGAGGGCTTCACGTAGTCGTGTTGCCTTCCTAAGACAATCGGGCAGCTTCTTGTTTCCTTCGCATTGTCTTCGTGAGGCGAGAAATGCCCGATGGCACCGATGATCACACGAAGTAAAGACGAAGATGACACGATTTGACAAGATGCTCTCACGATGGCCTTAAGAAGGGCAAAATGGACACACGAATTCACTACTAAAATGAACCTTCGCAAGGTCTTCCGGCAATTTTTTGGCGTGCCAAAGATTTTGCCACCGCTCACGAAGTTGCTGCCGGAGCATGAGAAACTCAACCGGCGGTCATACGATGGCTTAAGATGCCCTCATGAATGGCCCGATGTTTTTACGATCAGATCCGAATTTGAACATTTCCTTTTTCGCGTGTCCCATCTGGTGTCAATTTCGGGACAGTGTGACGCCTGCTTTAAGGAAGGTTTTTGATTTGCGCATCCAATTTTTTACTTGTTTTTACTATTAGGACCGAATACAAGCGCACATGTCTTCACATTGCCTTGGCAAAATGCAAATTACATAAGAGATAATTTTGAGATGCATTTCTCTATTTTGATTTCTTAGAATAGTTCATATTTGTGCATAATAAATTATCAATCATTGTATTCCTTTGAGTGATTTTATGACACTTTGATTTGCATTCAATGAATTTATTGGGAAAATGCCATATTGAGACTGTTCCTAAAGGGCTTGAACAGGGGTTAATTACAGCAAGAGCACTGACGAAAGATCATGTGTATGTAATAATAATAATAATTATGTCAGGGTTATGTCCGTCAGATGCCAAATGGCTGTCAGACGGGCTGGAACTAGGGACAGGACTCATTTGGGAGGTGGAGTGAAGAATGTGCCTGGAGGAGGGCTGGAGGCAAAAGCCTCACAAATACATTTATTTATATAGCACCTTTTGAGCAAAATGGCACAAAGTGCTTCACAAACAGGTAAAAAGTAAATATATAGGAAAAGGCAAAAAAAAATTTCAGGGAATAAACATCAAAATAGAAGAATAAGAATTTTAAAAACAGACTTACACAAAATCACACCAGAAAGGAAGAAAACAGAAGTATAGTAAAAGAATTTAGTCACCAAAAGCAAGTCTATTAAAGTGAGTCTTCAATGGAGATTTAAATGAAGGTAAAGATTCAGCATTCATTATATTCATTGGGAGGCCATTCCAGAGCTGTAACTGAAAAAGCTGGATCACCCTTTGTTTTTAACTTAGACTCTGGAACAGCCAGTAATGCTTGCTTTTAGGACCTGAGCAATCTATTAGGTTTATAAAGAATTAAAAGCTCACTTATATATTCTGGTGCCATGAAGTGCTTTGAAGGTAATCAATAAAATTTAAAATCAATTCTAAAATGAATTGGCAGCTCGTGCAAAGATGCTAAAATTGGAGTAACTAGCCAAGAGAGCCGTGCTATGCACGGGGAACTGAAACGTCTTCCACATTGACGTCTTTGCCTCATTTCAAAGCGGTTATGGGCTCCCCCGTGTGGCTGTCACAGACCCAAGACTATAGTGTCATGGCAGCTCGCTGAAAGCTTGAACTGGCCGTATACGCATTAAAAGCAGCCAAAAACCGTGTTAAAAGACGGGTAACTCGTCATGACAACCAGCATTGCACATACCTCTGTCCATCACACATTCGTTGGCCAATTTTCAGGCCCCTCCAACCCATGGGCGCGAAGGATATAGCCCCCAAACAGATAAACAAACGAAGACAAATTATAGTAGGATACAGGCTCTTTGATTTGTTTTGGTGAGTCATCCTGCTGCTGAATTTTGAACCACTTGTTATTTGGCAAAAGATTTTTTTATTCGGGTGGGTAAAGAAGGAGTTACTGTTGTCTAAACTTGATTTAAATAATAAACAAATTCTTTTTGATTAAATAAAAGAATTTTTTTTTTTTTTAGTATATTCAGAAGACAAAACATCTAATTTTAGCTATACGTTTTGGAACTGCTAATGGCACAACTGTACAAGCTTCTTAATGTGGAGCACGATTATAAGTCTGGTATCAAAAATCACACCAAAATTTTGAGAGAAGGGCCTAATATTTAAAACAAGAGGTCCTAGAGATGATTAAATTTTTTATTCGCAACTTTCTTTGGACTATTATGACTTCCGTTTAATTTAACAGCAAAAAAATTATTTGCCAACCAATTTTGTTAGAGCAGGGAAAAATTTAGACCTTGATTTGTTGATCACCTCTGCCAAGGAGATTGTTTTACCTTTAGTTTGTTACCTCCTCTGAGGAGGTTATGTTTTACCTTCAGTTTGTGGGTATGTTTGTTTGTTAGTCAGCAACATCACAGAAAAAGTTATGGACAGAGTTTCATGAAATTATTACCAGAGATGCATCTTAGCCAGTTTAAGAGGTGGTTTCACTTTGGGAGTGATCTGAGTCAAATTCCTGACCCAGGAATTTTTTTTAAAGGATTTTTTACCATTGCAGGATTGGAAGATCCGAATAATGAATGCCATACATCTTAAAATCCACAAGATGGTAGTAAAGTTCCAAATGCCTTGGTGTAGGCATGCCCTCTCAGAGTGCTCCTGTTATCTAATTTGACAGGACATTTTCCCGCTTAGGTTGTAATTTTCATTCACGTCCCCCACTAAAAAATTTGAAAACTAAACTAATTTTGATGTCACATGAGATGACGTACAAAGCAGTACATACCTGTATTTAGACAGTTACACCATATTAATAAAAGGGGGCGTGGTTTCTGTGTGGTGCAGTTCATGTGGATATAAATACCTGTAACTTAAAGCAGACATGTATTGAGAATCAGAAAACTGGCAAATGATACCTCTACGGAAAGATAATTTCATGGAAATGATGAGTAAAACATATTCTGGACACTCACTCAAATAGGAAGAGAATAAAAGGGGCTTTATGAACACCCCTTCAACTCGTGCACTTCCCCATAAAGACCAAATGTAAATGGTCCCTTTCTGATGATGAAATTTGAGGGAGACAGGGACACGCAGTCAGGAAGTTGAGTGCATCGACCATCATCTGCCTGTCGTAATTTGTTTATTTTTTGGTCTCATTTCATTTTATATTGCTTGCAGTTTAGATTTATGCTCATCAGAAAGTATGTTATTGTTGATGACGCTGAGCGCACGTCCCTATTATATCTCATTTTCAATTTTTTCCTGTGCAATGAGCTGAAGTGTAAAACTTTCCTTGAAAAAGTTCTGGGTTGTAAAAGTCTGCCTTACTTTACCTCGTGGAAAAGGAAAAGTCCTGAAAACATATAATAAAGTGGTAGTTCATATATGTAATTATCAACATATATCTAAAGTTTTTTGTACATTGGACAATTCCCCGAGTACTTTATTTGAATCCAACCCCGGACGGAGTTACTGGTGGGCGGCTATTTTGCATCAAAATTGTCTGGATTTGGGCTTGCCAACTGCCCCAAATATCACCATTTATCCCATGAATGAGATAAAATCAGTTTGATACAACCCATGAGATACACGTTTGGTATCACACACGTGGGATTCAGCTTACAAATGTCAATTACTATGTTCACAAAGGTAACTTCACTATCACCAGCATTGGCGTTGGCGTCGAGTTGACGGTTTATTCTGGACAATGGGGTGAATAATTAATTAGTTAGCAAGCTAACGCTTTTGGCCAGTAAAGTAGTGAGTCACACATGTAGCTAACTGTTGTCGTAGATGCTTGAATTTATTTATTTAATGGGAAAAAGCATTAGCATGCAAGCTAACTAATTATGAATTCCATTGATTTGAACAGACTGCCAACCGGTGGCTAACATTGATGCTACTTTTACATTTTCCATATAATACAATGCTGACATTTCTGGGATAAATAGGATCACAATTTTGTGAGCCCGAAATATCAAATTTATAAAATTCTTTACATCTCGTTTGCAAGGTAAAATACACATACGATAGCCTATGTTTCACACTAATCCCCCCAGAGACATCACAGCTCTTGGCCCAATTCAAAGTGCTGTTCAAGGACAATACTGGGGGTTGCTAAAATCCAATTTTACATCTGTGATTACTCTGTTCCATTATCATCTCAGGGTGGAAAGTGTTGATGGTTAGAGAGTGTATTGCATGTCCTTTCAGATGATACCAAATATGACAATTTTTCATAATTTCAAATAAATGCATGTCTACTTTATTGCTGGCAGTCTCTACTTTGATCCAATTCTTGGTTTTAAAATCTAAAAAAGAGAATTTTAAACGGAATTTTTTTTCATTTGTTCAGATACTCAGAAATTGTGCTGGATGTTTTGCAATGTGCTGCAGATCTTGACTGGGTCGAAATTGGGCTTGTTTTTGGTTCAGATGGTGGTTGGGTTCGGGGGCCCAACAAGGCCATATCATATCAGCTTTTTGCACCAGTATCTACGTTTAAATCTTTTATTACCGCAATAATGTATCGTTGGAACATTGGCATAAGCACAAGCTTCAGAGGCTGACAGTAATTATGTCCAAGAGACTCCAGGGGTAAACCAGCAAAATTTATAGAGCTTTCTGAATGCTAACGCTGAGGAAATTAGTGGAAACTCACAACCAAACCTACCCCCCTGCACCAGAATTTTGCAGCCTGGTGCTTTGGAGAGAAGTTTAGCAAAGCGGCAAATTAAATCTAATGGGATCTATACCTGACCATGATTATATACATGCATACACACATACACTCTCACAATTATTTGAATTCAAGCAAATTATATGTTACGTGATTAATGTTAATGTCCACTTAGGAGATGCATTGTATATTCTGGAACATGAACCATAAAAAAATAAAAAATGATTGCATTTATGTTGAAGTATTTTTCTTTCTTTTACGTGTGTGTTGCATTTAGTTTTGATTTTATATAATGACATAACTGTAAGGACTGAAACATGCTTTCATTTTAATGGTATGAGCTAAATATAATAATGCTTCCAGGTTTGCTTTTCTCATTTCCATTTAAATATAACTGCATTGATCTCCATATCTATTGTGAACCACGAGTGCTTCTGTCTTTCATGTCTGATATTGGTTGCTACATACTGTAATATCTCAGTATATGCATGCTGTTGTACCATTGGCCAGCTTATGAAATAAAAAGAAGTAAATGCAGTGTCTTTTTTTCTTGTTTATGTATATTATTTTAAATGTAATGAACTGTTTTATTGCTCAGTTTACATCATGCTTTTGTCCTTTTGCAGCACTCATATTTTTTATGAAAATTTGGGACCACGTTTGCAGTGTTTCATCAAAATTGGTTGCCATTGGCCGGTTGCCTGACGTCCACAGATCATTGCATGGACATTCATTCCATACATGTGAGTCTGAGGAGATTAATGTTTGAAAATGGCCATTAGCGCATCCGAATGACAGGTGGACCCACCACGCTTCAGTCCTGTGGGAAAAATTGGGGGACACAGTGGGGACTGAAAGAGGCCAGTCCCACCAATATCGCCGACTCCACAACAAACAGTACTCAAATTAAGATATATTAGACCATTCTGAAGTCAGTTCACTGCAGATTCCACATCTCCCACCCAGCTTTTCGCAAACTACCCTTCGGGCATTAGCAGTCAAGCCACAATGAAAAGAGCCCCCCTCTGTCATGTGCCGAATGCAGAGTCATTAATTATTGCAAAGCCGAGTCGATCCAGGGACAGACGAACGGACGGAAAGACATCAAGCTGGGTAGAACTGAGGAGGAGGCCGATAAGCAGGCTGGTCTCACACTCTCGTTAAATACAAAGACGAAAGGAGGGTTAGCGAACGGAAAGGGCTTACAGGAATGCAACAAACCTGCTTTCCCTTTAGTAATTTTGCTATGTTAAGCCAATTAATTTTAAAGGCGTGGCCTACATTAATATAAAGAGGTGTAACTCCTTACTGCAATGTCCAATCCTCAGCAGACTTCAAATCTACCATCTCCAGCCCATGTGCCTCAAACACACCGAATTTGGTGCAAATCCGTCTGCGGGGGGCACTATAACAAACAAATGGTCATAACAGCTAAAAAAAAAAAGTGGCCAATGATCTTGTAAGTCTGCATGCCTCTGCAATTCTGCAAGGTTGCCATAAAAAAATCAAAGTGATAGCTCAAACAACATGGCCAACATCAGCCAAAGAAATTTCTTTGGCCCCTCTACTCACTTTAATTGTCACCAATCATGAAAATTTATGGAATTTTTACAGATGTTTAAAGGGGCAATCTTAATGCAAATGACTTTGATCGGCCAGATGGTGGCACAATAGAGGGGTACAACAAATTTGATTACACTTGGCCCATAGATGGTGCTGCAGTGAGACAAAGAATGTAAAATTGCAAATTTGTTTTAAACTACTTGATTCAATGGTTCTAATTTTGCATATTGCATCTCTGTATGAGGACCAAATAGCCTTTCTATGAGCAGAATAAATATGCAGTTACCTGACTGCTATTAGTCAACCAGGCAACAGCTGCTATTTCAAAGGCATGGCAATGAATAATCAACACAAAACAAGCAGGGTGAGGTAAACCATGCATAATTATGAGCCATGAACTGAAAATTGATTTAAGTCGTACAGTGTGTGTGTTCAGTGCTTCAAAATTTATTATCGCCTCGTTTTGCTTACACCCCGTGATGACTGTTTGCGGTTATATTCTCTTATTTTTTCAGTACCCATTGATTTGGTATCCACCAATGTTCTCTTATTTTTGCTCTTAGGTTTGAGAAAATTTTACGAGTGGTCGAGAGCACTTTTACCAAGAGAAAAAACATCCCAATTATACAGTCCACAAATTGCGTGTCCAATGCACAGAAACATATTTCAGTCAGGTCCACTTTGTCAAAATCCCCAAATTTTATCATTTGCAGCGAATTTGTTTGCAATATTTTGAGTTTGGCAGCATGGCTCTGTTCTGGGGCCTCCCTGCCCTACCACGCGTAAGCATGAAGCAGTTTTATGGAACATGTGATCATATTTTTCCAATTTGTGGTAATGTGTTTTATTTCTGTTATTATTTGTGATTTAGCAATGTGATTGTATAATCAATGTCCCCACTCATGGGGTTTTATCAAATAAATAAAATAAATAAATTTGTTTCTTAAGCTCATTTTCACTCTGGAGCATAAATCCATCATAGTAAGGGCGTGACATTTCCGAAACGCGTTAAAGGTGGACCAATCACAAGTGAGTGATCATGTTGACCAATCACAGCACACTGGGGTTTTCAGAAGGGCTGGACCTCAAAAGAGCATTTCACAGGCAGGTACAGTAAAATGGGGTAATAAGAGACACTTTTGAGATATTTTGTTTGATTCCTCCCAAAGCATAATACCTTTGCAGGCCAGGTATGTGTCACATTGTGACTTAGTGCCCAGGCTTTATATTACTACTGGGCACATTGAGCATGTGGGGTCACGTGACTTTATTTTTATTATTCAGTGTCCCTTATTTCCTCATGCATGGCGCTATAAGGGACACCCACTCATTTGAGTTGATGGCTCTATTATACACATAATAAGGGTTATAAGGGTCACAGAATATGTTTCAAAAAACATTTTTATTACTGTTTCTAGCAAAGATATATTTAGGATAACTGAAAAATGCTGGGAGTCAGCCTTGACTCCTGTTAACAATAAAATTCATATATAGCTGTTTATTGCTGTCAATCATAAAGGAACAATAGAATCATATCCTATTAACCTTGCAATTTTCAAGTAGCTACTAAGGTATCATAAAAATAATGTATCATCATAGGGAGTGTCAAAACAAAACTTGAATTTGCATTTGAAAACTTTCCGAGAAAATTGTCCCTTGTTACCCGGCCGTCCCTTATAACCCCATTTTATGGTACTGCAGAAATGGCCTGCATTAGAAAACTAAAAGTGTTTTTTTTTTTTTTTTTTTAACAATGATGCATTAAACTTCAAGAATACCAGAATGACCGATGAAAAAGTCACTTAATAGGTGTACTTTAATAAAATTATAAATGGAGTCTGAAAATTTCAGGAAAATACTTTCAAAAGCTTAAAAAAGCTTGCTATTCAAGTATGAAAAAGAAAAATGTCAAAGGCTCATCCAGGGCAGTGAAAATTGCCACTCGTGCCGCTGTTACACACGGGCATGTCTGGCATCCTTGATTGCGCTCCAGTCAGTGAAAATCTTGACCAAAATCATCAATCTCTTCTCCATATTCTCACCAATCTATGCGCATATCACGAAGGGGAAGGGTGACATCCAGTACTTGCCAATGCAGTGCAGCATGGGGAACCCAGCTCTTCCTGATATTTTGTTTTGTGTTTGTATGTATGCAACTGATACCTCTGGCGATTGTGCGGACCGTACGTTTATATGGTCTGTACACATGATGAGCCAAAGCCCCGAAAAGTGGTCCACTATGGCCAATGGCAAATTGTGTTGTGCCACGAAAAGAAGCACCCGGTTGTTGTTTGCTTACTGTGGTGCAGGTTCGTGTGTTCTTTCATTGTTGTTAAAATGAATAACTTCCAATAATTAATATTTTGAACAAAGTTTTTTCCTATCTAGAGATTATCTGGAACCCAAGCAGCCACGATGACAGCAATGCGATTGCCAGAGGCAGGGCTGAATTCAAGCATGTATAATGATGATAAACATAATCTATCACACCCATCATACAATTCAAACTCATAGTCTCTTTTTTCCCCCAGGTAGTGACATGCAATGCAAAAAGATTCAAAGCCTTCACAATTTTACATTGTGAATATCCCACCATCTACAGTGCATAATTTCATCAAAAGATTCAGAGAATCTGGTGAAATCTCTATCGAAAAGGGACAAGACCGAAGGTCAGTATTTGATGCTCGTGATCTTCGGGCCCTCAGGCGGCACTGCATTAAAAACAGGCATAATTCTGCACTGGAATACACTGCAAGGGCTCAGGAACACTTCCCGAAATCGTTGTCTGTGAACACAGTTTGCTGTGAAATCCAAAAATGCAAGTTAAAGCTGTATCATGCAATGAAGCCGTGATGTATGAACACAATCCAGAAATGCCGCCGTCTTCTCTGGGCCAAAGCTCATTTAAAATGGACTGAGGCAAAATAAAAAACTGTTCTGTGGTCAGATGACTCAAAATTTAAATTCTTTTTGGAAACCACGGACGCCATGTTGTGCAGACTAACGAGGAGAGGGACCATCCAGCTTGTTATCAGCGCTCAGTTTAATGGCTTGCACCTCTGATGGTATCGGGTTGCATTAGTGCCTATGGCGTGGGGAGCTTGTAAGATGTAAACACATCTGGATCGGTATTATCAACGCTGAGAAGTATATAGAGGTTTAACAACAACGTCTCTCTGTCAGGGAAGACCTTGCATATTTCAGCAAGACAATACTAACCCACATACTGCATCCATCACAACAGCATGGCTTCGCTGTAGAAGAGTTTGGGTGCTGAAGTGGTCTGCCAGCAGTCCAGACCATTCACCAACAAAAAACATTTGGCACATCATAAAATGAAAAATCTGACTTCGAAGACCCAGGACTGTTGAGCAGCTAGAATCCTACATCAGACAAGAGTGGGACAACATCCCTTTTCCAAAACTCCAGCAATTGGTCCCCTCATTTCCCAGACGTTTACAGACTTGTTAAAAGAAGGGATGCTACGCAAAGGTAAACATGGCCCTGTCCCAACTTTTTTGAGATGCGTTGCTGCCATCAAATTCAAAATAAGCTAATATTTCTCATTAAATGGTAAAATGTCTCACTTTCAACATCTGATATGTTGTCTGTTCTATTGTGAATACAATGTGGGTTTATGAGATTTGCAAATCGTTGTCTTCTGTTTTTATTCACATTTTACACAATGTCCTGATGTGAGGCCATGATTTGGGATGGCCTCCAACTTCATTGGAATTGGGGTTTGTACTATCTTGTACTGTAAGTCCGATGCTTGGTCTGTGACCAGCAACTGACCTGCAACAACACCACCTCATCAATGCTGAGGCATTACCGTGCCGAGCGTGATGTTGTCCCCTCTGGGACAATGAACCAAGCAGTCATGGTATTTGCATCATCTGTCATTTATTCCTCACATTGCTGCTTGCACAAAATTTCACTAATTGTGTTTTGCCTTCACTTTTTGGGTGAGATGATTCGTTGGTTGGTGGTTCTTCTTTTGAAATTCAAGCAGACTGTTGGTGAGATGGGAGACTCATTCATTTGATCCCACATTACATCATTTATGACAATAGACCAGCCAACCAGCTGTGACTAACAGCATTGAAGAAGAATCTGCTTGCACAAGACACTCAGGCACATTTATATACTCAAATTCAAATGTCTCCTTGTGTTGGAGGGACCACGAACATGGAGCCCACTCAGACCAGACAGCAACTGGTCGATGCTGCTTTGGTGAACATGACTGTCAAGGACTCCCAGCCCTATTCCATAGTTGACGATGCTGGCTGACAGTTTGTAGGTGTCTTGGACCCAGCCTACATAATCCCTGCCAGAAAGGCTCTGAAGGACATGGTGGACGAAAAGTTCAAGGAGGAAAAGGAGAAAGCAAAGAAGGAACTGGAGAAGGCTGCAGCTGTGTGTGAATATCACCAGTGACATGTGAGCGTCCATTCATATGGATGCCCACTTGGCTGTGACCTGTCATTTTGTCAATGAACAGGATACACTGTACATGGTGTTGCTGGGAGTGGGACATTTTCCCAAGTCCCACACAGCAGAAAATATTGCTCAGGTGATGAGGGCTCTGATGGAGGAGTGGGGCATCCAAAACAAGGTCAGATGCCTCGTCACTGATGCGGCAGCAAACATGATTGCAAAAAATATTGATAGTGCGCCGCACAAAATGCATTGCACATACTCTGAACCTGATTGTAAAGAAATCCATCGATCACACGCCCGGGCTGGAGGAGATCTGAGGCGAGGCTTGGAAGATAGTTGGCTATTTCCAGTCCAGCACTATAGCAAAAGAGAAGCTCTGCCAAATGCAGCAGCAGATGGGTAGACCACATCTAAAGCTCCTGCAGGAGGTGGACACTGATGGAACAGCACAAACACCATGCTGCAGCATTTGTATGAAGAGAAAGAGCCAGTTAGTGCTGCCCTGGTCTCCATGAGGACAGATCTCACACCCATCGCTGCAGAGGAGTACCCCTCATTTACAGAGGGTCTGGGGTGCTTTCTCCATTTTACATGGTCACCACTGAACTTTCTGAAGAGCAGAGAGTGTCAGGGTCCAAAGTAATTCCACTCATCTGCATGCTGCGGTACACAATCGCCAGGAAACAACCCCAATTTCAGGACGAGAAAGCCCTCCAGCTGTGCATCAACCTAACAAGGATGCCAAGTGAGTGTCTGTCTCCCCTTGAGACCATGAGTGTAATGACCACTGCTACTCTGCTCAATCCGAGATTTCAGGCTGTGGGCTTCTGCTGTCATGGTTTTGGGGGGTTGCTACCTGCTGTGCATTTTCTTCGCCACCTGAGGGCTATCCTACTGTGTGATCAGGTGGTTGATTGCTTATTGCTTGCAGCTGTGGAGAGACTATTTAAGAAGCTCTTCCAGCACGGTCTGGTGCTTTTGTGTCACTCTTGCGAGGTCTACGAAGCCCTTAGCGTGTAGTTGGAGGAAACTCCTTGAAAGAGTTTAGGATTTGGTGTTTGTTCGTCTGATTTATTGTTCTGTTCGTCAGAGTTTATGTTCTGTGCTGCAGGGGGTCTTGTTTGTTGGAGCATAGTCTTTGCTCTCAGACCTCTGTTGGTTCGCTCCTGTTCCCGCAGGAGGGGGTGGTGTTGGAGCATAGTCTTTGCTCTCAGACCTCTGTCGGTTTGCTCCTGTTCCCGCAGGAGGGGGTGGTGTTGGAGCTTAGTCTTTGCTCTCAGACCTCTGTCTGTTCGCTCCTGTTCCCGCAGGAGGGGATGGTGACCCTGTCTGTCCCTTGTGAGGGAGCTGTTATTTTCTGGGAGGATTTTCGCCCATTTTTTCTGGGTTTTTTTTGTTTGCGGAATTGCTGGAGAGTGACGCTCCCTTTTTCTGTTACTGTTACTCCTATTAGTGGTCACTCGGGTTTTGTGGGTGGCTTTTAGAAACCCTATCCTGTGTCGCGTCTGGGCCTCCGTCCCATTCCCCCTCACATCTGCAGCCAGACCAATGCTCAAGCTGCAGTGAAACGTCTGACCGCAGAATGTGCCACCATCATCGGAGCCGAAACAAACCAAATTACACCTGTCCCTCCTGATCCATCTACGTCCTCACAGCCAGAGCCAGCAGCCCGTCCTGCAACCCAGTCAGGTACAGCTTGTGTTGACCTGAAGTGCATAACACATTGACAGGGTTCTAGCGTATTCTTCAAATGTCTTTGGAAAGTGTTAAATCAGATGGCATTTAAGCTTAACTCTTCTTGTATAGATGCAAATACAGTAATGTTAATGTTCGAATGCTAATGCTAACTTGCTAACGCTAGCGATCTAATGCTAGCGCTAATATCAGCTCATTGTCATACTGTATGTGTCCTCTATTATGGGAATATGAGATCAGATGGCATTTAAGCATAACCCTTTGTGGGAATTTGAGATCAGATGGCAATTAAGCTTATCCTTTCTTGTATATATGCAAATACAGTAATGTTGATGTTTGAATGCTAATGCTAACTTGCTAATCCTAGCGATCTAATGCTAGTGCTAATATCTGGTCATTGTCATACTGTATATGTCCTCTATGATGGGAATATGAGATCAGATGGCATAGAAGCCTAACCCTTCTTGTATATATGCAAATACAGTAATATTACTGTTCAAATGCTAATGCTAACAAGCCAATGCTAGCAATCTATTGCTAGTGCTAATATGTGGTGATTTTCATACTGCAGGTGTCCTCTATGATGGGAATATGAGATCAGATGGTATTTAAGCTGATCCCTTCATGTATATATGCAAATACAGTAATGTTAATGTTTGAATGCTAATGTTAACATGCTAATGCTAGCGATCGATTGCTAGTGCTAATATCTGGTCATTGTCATACTGTAGGTGTCCTCAATGATGGCAATATAAGATCAGATGATATTTAAACATAACCCTTTATGGGAATATGAGATCAGATGGCATTTAAACTTAACCCTTCATGTATATATGCAAATACAGTCATGATAATGTTTGAATGCTAATGCAAACTTGCTAATGCTAGCGATCTAATGCTAGTGCTAATATCTGGTCATTGTCATACTGTATGTGTCCCCTATGATGGGAATATGAGATAAGATGGCATTTAAGCATAACCCCTCATGGGAATAAGAGATCAGATGTCATTTAAGCTTAACCCGTCATATATATAAGCAAATACAGTAATGTAAATGGTTGAATGCTAAGGCTAAGTTATTAATGCTAGCGATCTAATACTAGTGCTAATATGTGGTCATTGTCATACTGTACATTTCTTCTATGATGGGAATATGAGATCAGATGGCATTTAAGCATAAACCTTCATGAGAATATGAGATCAGATGGCATTTAAGCTTAACCCTTCTTGTATTTATGCAAATACCGTAATGTTAATGTTTGAATGCCAATGCTAACCTGCTATTGCTAGCGATTTATTGATAGTGCTAATATGTGGTCATTGTCATACTGTACGTGTCCTTTATGATGGGAATATGAGATGAATTGGCATTTAAGCTTAACCCTTCATGGGAATATAAGAGCAGATGGCAGTTAAGCTTAACCCTTCCTCTATTTTTGCAATATTGTAATGTTAATGATTAAATGCTAATGCTAACTTGCTAATTCTAGCGATCTAATGCTAGTGCTAATTTCTGGTGATTGTCATACTGTACGTGTCCTCTATGATGGGAATATGAGATCAGATGGCCGTAGAGCATCACCCTTCATGGGAGTATGAGATCATATTGCATTTAAGTTTAACCCTTCATGTATATAAGCAAATAAAGTAATGTTAATGGTAGAATGCTCATGCTAACTTGCTAATTCTAGCAATCTTATGCTAGTGCTAATATCTGGTCATTGTCATACTGTACGTGTCCTATATGATGGGAATATGAGATCAGATGGCATTTAAGCTTAACCCTTCTTGTATATATGCAAATGCAGTAATGTTAATGTTTGAATGCCACTGCTAAATTGCTAATGCTAGTGATCTAATGCTAGTGCTAATATGTGGTCATTGTCATACTGTACGTGTCCTCTTTGATGGAAATATGAGATCAGTTGGCATTTAAGCATAACCCTTCATGGAATTATGAGATCAGAGGGCATTTAAGCTTAACTCTTCTTGTATAAGTGCAAATACAGTAATGTTAATGTTCGAATTCTAATGCTAACATGCTAATGCTAGCAGTCTATTACTACTGCTAATATCTAGTCATTGACATACTGTACGTGTCCTGTATGATGGGAATATGAGATGAAATGGCATTTAAGCTTAACCATTCATGTATATGTGCAAGTACAGTAATGTTTATGATTGAATGTTATTGCTAACTTGCTAATGCTACAGATCTAATGCTAGTGCTAATATCTGGTCATTGTCAGACTGTACGTGTCCACTGTGATGGGAATATGAGATCAGATGGCATTTAAGCTTAACACTTCATGTATATATGCAAATACAGTAATGTTAATGGTTGAATACTAATGCTAGCTTGCTAATGTTAGCAATCTAATACTAGTGCGAATATCTGGTCATTGTCATACTGTACGTGTGCTCTATGATGGGATTATGAGATCAGATGGCATTTAAGCATAACCCTTCTTGTATATATGCAAATATCGTAATGTTAATGTTTGAATGCTAATGTTAACATGCTAATGCTAGCGATCGATTGCTAGTGCTAATATCTGGTCATTATCATACTGTAGGTGTCCTCAATGATGGCAATATAAGATCAGATGACATTTAAACATAACCCTTCATGGGAATATGAGATCAGATGGCATTTAAACTTAACCCTTCATGTATATATGCAAATACAGTAATGTTAATGTTTGAATGCAAATGCAAACTTGCTAATGCTAGCGTTCTAATGCTAGTGCTAATATCTGGTCATTGTCATACTGTACGTGTGCTCTATGATGGGAATATGAGATCAGATGGCATTTAAGCTTAACGCTTCATGGGAATATGAGATCAGATGACAGTTAAGCTTAACCCTTCCTCTATATTTGCTATATTGTAATGTTAATGATTAAATGCTAATGCTAACTTGCTAATGCTAGCGGTCTAATGCTAGTGCTAATTTCTGGTCATTGGCATACTGTACGTGTCCTCTATGATGGGAATATGAGATCGGATGGCCTTTGAGCATCACCCTTCATGGGAATATGAGATCATATGGCATTTAAGTTTAACCCTTCATGTACATAAGCAAATACAGTAATGTTAATGTTTGAATGCCACTACTACCTTGCTAATTCTAGCGATCTAGTGCTAGTGCTAATATCTGCTCATTGTCATACTGCACGTGTCCTCTATGAAGGGAATATCAGATCAGATGGCATTTAAGCTTAACCCTTCATGGGAATGAGATCAGGTGGCATTTAAGCTTAACCCTTCATGTATATTTGCAGATACAGTAATTTTAATGTTTGAATGCTAATGCTCACTTGATAATGTTAGTGATACAATGCTATTGCTAATATCTGGTCATTGTCATACTGTATGTGTCCTCTGTCATGGGAATATGAGATCAGATGGCATTTAAGCATAACACTTCATGGGAATATGAGATCAGATGTCATTTGAGCTTAACCATCATGTATATAAGCAAAAACAGTAATGTAAATGGTTCAATGCTAATGCTAACTTGCTGATGCTAGCGATCTAATGCTAGTGCTAATATCTGGCCATTGTTATACTGTACGTGTCCTCTATGATGGGAATATGAGTTCAGATGGCATTTAAGCATAACCCTTCATGAGAATATGAGATCAGATGGCATTTAAGCTTAAACCTTCTTGTATATATGCAAATACCGTAATGTTAATGTTTGAATGCCAATGCTAACTTGTTAATGCTAGCGATCTAATGCTAGTGCTAATATCTTATCATTGTCATACTGTACGTGTCCTCTATGATCGGAATATCAGATCAGATGGCATTTCAACATAACCCTTCACGGAATTATGAGATCAGATGGCATTTAAGCTTAACTCTTCTTATATAGATGTAAATATAGTAATGTTAATGTTCGAATGCTAATGCTAACTTGCTAACGCTAGCGATCTAATGCTAGTGCTAATATCTGCTCATTGTCCTACTGTATGTGTCCTCTATTTTGGGAATATGAGATCAAATGGCATTTAAGCTTAACCCTTTGTGGGAATATGAGCTCAGATGGCAATTAAGCTTATCCTTTCTTGTATATATGCAAATACAGTATTGTTGATGTTTGAATGCTAATGCTAACTTGCTAATCCAAGCGATCTAATGCTAGTGCTAATATCTGGTCATTGTCATACTGTATATGTCCTCTATTTTGGGAATATGAGATCAGATGGCATTTAAACATAACCCTTTGTGGGAATATGGTATCAGATGGCTTATAAGCCTAACCCTTCTTGTATATATGCAAATACAGTAATGTTAATGTTCAAATGCTAATGCTAACAAGCCAATGCTAGCGATCTATTGCTAATGCTCATATGTGGTCATTTTCATACTGTAGGTGTCCTCTATGATGGGAATATGAGATCAGATGGTATTTAAGCTGATCCCTTCATGTATATATGCAAATACAGTCATGTAAATGTTTGAATGCTAATGTTAACATGCTAATGCTAGCGATCGATTGCTAGTGCTAATATCTGGTCGTTGTCATACTGTAGGTGTCCTCAATGATGGCAATATAAGATCAGATGACATTTAAACATAACTCTTCATGGGAATATGAGATCAGATGGCATTTAAACTTAACCCTTCATGTATATATGCAAATACAGTCATGATAATGTTTGAATGCTAATGCAAACTTGCTAATGCTAGCGATCTAATGCTAGTGCTAATATCTGGTCATTGTCATACTGTATGTGTCCTCTATGATGGGAATATGAGATCAGATGGAATTTAAGCATAACCCCTCATGGGAGTATGAGATCACATGTCATTTAAGCTTACCCTGTCATATATATAAGCAAATGCAGTAATGTAAATGGTTGAATGCTAATTCCACGTTATTAATGCTAGCGATCTACTACTAGTGCTAATATGTGGTCATTGTCATACTGTACGTTTCTTCGATGATGGGAATATGAGATCAGATGGCATTTAAGCATAACCCTTCATGAGAATATGAGATCAGAAGGCCTTTAAGCTTAACCCTTCTTGTATTTATGCAAATACCGTAATGTTAATGTTTGAATGCCAATGCTAACCTGCTATTGCTAGCGATTTATTGCTAGTGCTAATATGTGGTCATTGTCATACTGTACGTGTCCTTTATGATGGGAATATGAGATCAGATGGCCTTTGAGCATCACCCTTCATGGGAATATGAGATCAGATGGCAATTAAGCTTAACCCTTCCTCTATATTTGCAATATTGTAATGTTAATGATTAAATGCTAATGCTAACTTGCTAATGCTAGCGATCTAATGCTAGTGCTAATTTCTGGTGATTGTCATACTGTACTTTTCTTCTATGATGGGAATATGAGATCAGATGGGCTTTGAGCATCACCCTTCATGGGAGTATGAGATCATATTGCATTTAAGTTTAACCCTTCATGTATATCAGCAAATAAAGTAATGTTTATGATTGAATGTTAATGCTAACTTGCTAATGCTATGGATCTAATGCTAGTGCTAATATCTGGTCATTGACAGACTGTACGTGTCCACTGTGATGGGAATATGAGATCAGATGGCATTTAAGCTTAACCCTTCATGTATATATGCAAATACAGTAATGTTAATGGTTGAATACTAATGCTAGCTTGCTAATGTTAGCAATCTAATGCTAGTGCGAATATCTGGTCATTGTCATACTGTACGTGTCCTCTATGATGGGAATATGAGATCAGATGGGATTTAAGATTAACCCTTCTTGAATATATGCAAATACAGTAATGTTAATGTTTGAATGCTAATGCTAACTTGCTAATTCTAGCGATCTAATGCTAGTGCTAATATCTGGTCATTGTCATACTGTACATGTCCTATGTGATGGGACTATGAGATCAGATGGCATTTAAGCATAACCCTTCTTGTATATATACAAATTCTGTAATGTTAATGTTTGAATGCCAATGCTAACTTGCTAATGCTAGCGATCTAATGCTAGTGCTAATATCTGGTCATTGTCATATTGTACGTGGCCTCTATGATGAGAATATCAGATCAGATGGCATTGAAGCTTCATACTTCATGGGAATATGAGATCAGATGGCATTTAAGCTTCACCCTTCATGTATATATGCAAATACAGTAATGTTAATGTTTTAATGCTATTGCTAACTTGATAATGCTAGTGAGATAATGCTACTTCTAATATCTGGTCATTATCGTACTGTATGTGTCCTCTATGATGGGAATATGGGATCAGATGGCATTTAAGCATAACCCTTCCTGTATATAACCAAATACAGTAATGTAACTGGTTCAATGCTAATGCTAACTTACTGATCCTAGCGATCTAATGCTAGTGCTAATATCTGGTCATTGTCATACTGTACGTGTCCTCTATGATGGGAATATAAGATCAGATGGCATTTAAGCATAACCCTTCATGAGAATGTCAGATCAGATGGCATTTAAGCTTAACCCTTCTTGTATATATGCAAATACCGTAATGTTAATGTTTGAATGCCAATGTAATGCAATTAATATATCAGAGAATCAGCTGAAAGAACAATTAGCAAGTAATTATGTTAACTGGCATTAGATGTGTAACATGACTGGCTTTAAAAGGGATGTCTTAGAGAGGCTGAGTCTCTCAGAAGTAAAGATGGCCAGAGGCTCTCCAACCTGCGAAGGCTTGCGTAAAAAAATTGTGGAATACTTTAAAAACAATGTTCCTCAATGTCAAATTGCAAAGGCTTTGAAGGCCTCATCATTGACAGTGCATAACATCAAAAGATTCAGAGAAACTGGAAAAATCTCTGTGCCTAAGGGAAAAGGCCTTTACTGGACGCCCGTGATCTTCCGGCCCTCAGATGCCACTGCATCGCTCACTGGCATGATTCCGTCATTGTCATTACTAAATGGGCCCAGGAATACTTCAAGAAACCACTATCTGTAAAAACAGTCTGCCGTGCCATCCACAGATGCCACTTAAAACTCTATCGTGCAAAAAAGGAAGCCATTGTTGAGCATGATCCACAAGCGCCACCGTGTTCTGTGGACCAAGGCTCATTTAAAGTGGACTGTAGCAAAGTGGCAAAGTGTCCTTTTGTCAGACGAGTCCAAATTTGACATTCTTGTTGGAAATCACGGGCGTCGTGTCCTCCGGGCTAAAGAGGAGAAAGACCACCCCTCCTATTATCAGCGTTCAGTTCAAAAGCCAGCATCTCTGATTGTATGGGGATGCACTTACATGTTTTAAAAAGCACCATGAATGCTGAAAGGTATATAAAGGTTTTAGAGCAACATATGCTCCCCTCCAGACGACATCTATTCCAGGGAAGGCCTTTTGTATTTCAGCAGGACAATGCAAAACCACATACTGCAGCTATTACAACAGCATGGCTTCGTAGTGGAAGAGTCTGTGTGCTGAACTGGCCTGCCTGCAGTCCTGATCTTTCACCGATTGAGAACATTTGACGCATAATTAAATGAAAAGTCTGTCAACGGAGACCCAAAACTCTCCAGCAGCTCGAAGCCAGTATTAAACAAGAGTGGGATCAAATTCCATTGGCTAAACTCAAGAAACTAGTCTCCTCAATGCCCAGACGCCTCCACTCTCTGTTAAAAAGAGGAGGGGATGCTACACCTTGGTAAACAGGCCCCTGTCCCAACTTTTTTGAGATCTGTAGGATCCATCAAATTTGAAATGAGCTCATTTTGTGGATAAAATTGTAAAATTTCTCAGTTTCAACATTTGCTACGTTATCTGTGTTCTATTGTGAATAAAATACTGGCTGGTGTGATTTGAAAGTCATTGCATTTTGATTTTATTCACAATTTACACTTTGTCCCAACCATTTCAGAATTGGGGTTGTAGATGTAAGCTTTTAACACAAAATAATACATTCAAGTAACCACCAACATTTTTGGTAGTAACTGTAATTTAATGACATATTTTATTTTGTTCATTACAGCAACTAGTGACACAAGTTACTCCTCAACATTTATTATACCTCAAATTATTGTTGTATTTCAAAACACAGGAGAGCTGACTTGTTGGTTGCAAGTAGGGTTGAGTCTGTTTCTGCTTTTGCCAGTCCAGTCTGGTGTGCGAGCTTAAGGTTTCACTTTATGTGAACTTGACTGAACCAGCAATGGTTTATGAGACCCTCTGGCACTTTAAAAAGTTGGCAAAATCATCAGCTTCAGTTGCATTGAATCAGTACCAAGCGAAGTGACCTGGTTGCTCGAAGCAGAGCCTCTGTCTGAGTGTTTAAAAAAACGCAGGCTGTGTGCAACTGAAGTGCTGAGACTGTCAACAATAAGATCAAATTTATCAACTTTCAGAGGGACAATAAAAGATGGGTGGGGGGACACGATGCACAAGTTGTTCAGTGTTGTTTAAGTTCTTGTGTTTTTTAGGGTGAGAACGAGACAGCAGAGATAATGTCAAAGAAAATTAAAACGCCACCAATTTAGCAACATTTTAGATTTAGCCCACCTGCTTGGTTCTTCTAACAGTCAGTGGCTGCTTAGAATCTATTCGTGCTCCTTTCTTTTGTTTCAGCACTTTCATGTAATTTTTTTTTAAATCAGCTGCCCCAAATATGATGGATGTAAAGTGTGTATAAGTCACGAAAAACTTTTACAGCATTTTTTTTTTTTTTTTTTATCTCTTGAGTATTCATGCTCCAGCCTGGACCTCCCTATCCAGCTACTTTTCACCACTGGTTGGCTACTACATGCCCTTAAAATAAAAGTTCTATAGTAAAATAAAAGTGAAATACTATTACTCACTCCATGTCAGTAATAAACTGGCCCAGCTAGTTTATTACTGAACTTGCTTATCATATACTGCACCGTCACATTCTGTGCCTCCCACCAACTCAATTAAATTCTCAATCCGTGGGAAACACTGACACAGCAACAGAAATCAACCAAAATCAGAGCTATAGCATTAGAATAATTGCTCCAATACTTGTTTAAATCCTTAGACATTTATTTGCACTGGAACACATGACGCATGCTCTTACCTCTTATCTTGACAGATTTTTTTTCCTTTTCAATTTCAGTTGTATGTGGACTCTGAAACAGAGAATATTTCACATACTTAGAAAAATATCAACTTCACATACCATATAAATGAATATACAAGGCATTTTATTATATCCTGAAATTTGCTGGGAGAAAAAAAGCTTGGATACGAGTATTACAGTTAGTTTTTTAAGGTTTTTTTTTTTTTTTTTTTGCATTTCTGCTTTCCAGGATAGCGACAGTAGACAGATTTCACAGGCACCTAAGTAATCCATGTTCATACACAAATTAAAGGAAAAGTGACACTCAAAGCTATCTTGTCCATATGTTTACCTGTATGTTTCAACATTTCTCACAATTCTGTAAAAAGAAATGAACTGAGGGTGAATTCTGACACTTCACTGAAGGCATAAATTTACATACCTACCACCCTACAGTGCAAGGCACATAATTAAAAATAATAATAATAATAATTTAAATGTAATTATATTTTTGTCACCAAATTATACCATTTTATCATACGTATCCTTTAAATATCTTGTAATATATAAAAAAAAAAAAAAAAAAAAATTTAACAACAAACAGAACATCCAATGAACACTGCGATTTATTTATTTGCGGGCCATCTTTTTTGGATGTTCTGTTTGTTGGTGATATATTTTTATTCTTTATTTCGTTATAAATTTGTTCTCATATCAATACTTTTACTTTTTGCTGGCTGCCGGACTTGGAGTATTTTGCATTTTGCGTCCGACGGTCTTGATCGTGCATGCGATATTTAATTCACAATGTCAATGGTCATGGAATTAAATTTGCTCACTGACTGCGAGCACTATTTTATCTCTGGTGTGGAAATAAAGCGTGAATCTGTTCGATCCATGTGACTAATTTCAAAAGGGAGACCGAATAAAGACTGTTGTCCATCTTCAACGGAAGAAAACAGACGAATAAAGAGACCAAGAAAAGTCGATGGCGATCAATTTGCATTTTGTGAAGGTCGAACACAATATGGCCAAGTTTGTACGTCTAATAATTGCTGGAATACTCGAAAAATTAGGACTTTTATGACTTTCGGACACGGAGTATTTTGGATCTCTGTCCGACAGTCTCTAAATTCGTCATAAATGCACCAAGTCCTGCGCCAATGTCGACTCACTTTATTGAGCAGAGCTTAAACAGAAACATTGATTGAAATTCTCGGCACTCATCTTGAAGAACTAAGCCCTCTTATCAAAACATTCACGTTTAATATCTAAAAGATTCAGTAGATTTGAAGAAATTAAAAACAATAATCGACTGTCGGACACGGAGTCATATTGAAACCATCCAACTGTCGGACACGGAGTTATATCTTTCAGACATGTAGACACTGCGAATAAATAAAGAGTATCTCGCTCGCCCCCCCCGGTCTACAAATTGAAGACGATCCGCCCAGGTCAGCAAAATGAAGACGACAACCCCCCCCTCCCCAAGTCAACAAAATAAACGCTAAATACATTTTTTTGTGCTTGCCCCCTCATCAAACTCTTGTGCCCCCCCAGAATAAAAAGTCTGGTGACGCCACTGATGCCAGGGCCGTTTTTTTGTTCCAGTCCAGCCCTGTTCATCACCAAAGGTCATCCTCTTTGTAGGCTTATATCACAAGTACTGGTAGGATACTTGGGGTGACTTGAAATATAAATAAATAAATAAATAAATTAGATTAGTTTCATTGTGTAGGCTAGCCTACGGCATAAAATTAAGCCGTCTCTGCCCAGACAGCACACAAACGTCGCCCCGCTGTCGGCCTTAGAAAGGCACGTCGGCCGGCAGTTTCTAACGTCTGACAAGCATCGGCCGAAAAGGCTGTATTTTATAAGTTCATTAAACGTCTCAGCAAGGTCGGTTTTGCTTCGGCTGGCCGACCCCGCCCTGCGGTTGTGTGGGCGGGAACTCGGAACCGGTCTTCTTACACAGCAGCACAGCACCAGCACAGAGAGTCCACCACCAGCATCTTTCAGGTAAGTTGTCATTTGAATTAAATTGGCAGAAAATGACAATGTTGTCACAGCTAATGAAGTTGTGAGTTAGGAACAAACCGAGTGTGCCAGGTAAGAGCCCATATCCCGGCTGCCAGCTTTAGACTTGTATTAAAGGTAACTCGACCAGCCATAAATCAGTTAACGGCGGTGATTTTCACGGACTACTACAGAATATAAATCGGTGTGTATCTGATTTACGAGCCAGCACTTTTTTGTGATAATTCATAAATAATAGAAGTGGTTCGCCTTTCATTTCCACAGTTTTCTCCAACAAAACTAGTGCAGATAATAGAAGGTCGGCTATTGCTTCGTTACAGTACTTAAGTACAAATCCTCAAAAAAAAAAAAAAAAACTACTTAAGACGTTTTTTAAACCGGACTTTTACTCTAGCCTACTACATTTAAAAGATAAAAAGTATACTTTCACTTCGTTACTTTGACACTGGTGACTTAGTTAATTAAAAAAATACTTAGTTAAATGAATTAAAATATTAATTAATCATTTACGGATTATCTGGATTTCCCGTGTTCGAGAGGAACAACGGTGTATCTTTGCGCGGATGTGTCCGCCAGTGAGGACGTGGAGCTGCAAATTTATGCACGCAGTTACAATATTCTATCACTAGATGGCACACCACGATCAGTTATTGAATTACAGAACTGCCAGTAAACTCAAAGAAGAAGAAGCGACCCACCGATGTCTGCAAGGCAGCGACTGCCTGGAAAGCACCTCCCGCCCCGAGACCTCTGTCCAATCACAATCAATCACATGATTTGCCCTCTGATCCAATCATAACAATCATTGTCATTTTTCTGAAGCACAACTGGTGACCCGCAGCGGGACTTTGCCGAATTTCTGAAGAGCGGAACTTCGTCATTTTTCACCGCATTGCTTCTTAAAGTCAGATTGCTTGGCCCAGAACATTAGGACCTTTTGACATTCTTGTTGGAAATCATGGGCGTTGTGTGCTCCGGGCTAAAGAGGAGAAAGACCACCCCTCCTGTTATCAGCATTCAGTAAAGCCAGGATCTCTGATGGTATGGGGAATTAGAACATACGGTGTGAGACACTCGCATGTTTTGAAAAGCACCATGAATGCAAAAAGGTACATAAAGGTTTTAGAGCAACATATGCTCCCCTCCAGGCGACATCTATTCCAGGGAAGGCCTTGTGTATTTCAGCAGGACCATGCAAAACCACATACTGCAGCTATTACAGCAGCATGGCTTCATAGCAGAAGAGACCGTGTGCTGAACTAGCCTGCCTGCAGTCCTGATCTTTCACCAATTGAGAACATTTGGCGTATAATTAAACGAAAAGTCCGTCAAAGGAAACCCAAAACTCTCCAGCAGCTGGAAGCCAATATTAAGCAAGAGTGGGATCAAATTCCAATGGCTAAACTCGAGAAACTTGAAACCTCAATGCCCAGACGCCTCCACTCTGTTAAAAAGAAGAGGGGATGCAACACCATGGTAAACAGGCTCCTGTCCCAACTTTTGAGACCTGTAGCAGCCATCAAATTTGAAATGAGCTCATTTTGTGGATAAAATCTCAGTTTCAACATTTGCTATGTTATCTCTGTTCTATTGTGAATGTAATACTGGCCGGTGTGATTTGAAAGTCATTGCATTTAGATTTTTCACAATTTACACTTTGTCCCAACTACTTTTAAATTGGGGTTGTACAAATAGGCACTGAAAATGTATTCCAAAATGAACATGTAATGTAAAAAAGAAATGGAAAACCAGAGACCAAACTCCTCAACATGAAGTTGTGTCTGTGTGCGTGTGCGTGTGTGTTGGGGTGGTGTGTATGGGGATGTTTTCTCATCTGATGGATGAATATAATCTGGATACCCATTCATTTCCTATGGCGGTCACTTTTGACCGGGAACACCACAGGTGTAACAAGGCTGACTAAACCACTCAAAATTCAATGAAAGTGGCGATCATCACTTTTCTATGTTCAAGTGCCCAGTGTGGAGGATATCTGGATATCATGAGGCCTTGAGGCAATCAGATGTAAAACACAATATTTATGAGTGTTTTACGTTGTAAATCGGTCAGATTTGACCCGAACACAACAGGAAGGTTAAGCTGAATCATGCATAGAAGCAATATGTGAACACAATCCAGAAATGGTGCCATCTGCTCAGGACCAAAGCTCATTATAAAATGGCTTTCCATTTCACCTCAGTCCATTTTAAACCATTTTAAATGCACTTTGGCCCAGAGAAGATGGCAGCATTTCTGGATTTTTACATATGGCTTCTTTACATGATACAGCCTTAACTAGCACTTGTGGATTGCACGGTAAACTGTGTTCGCAGACAATGATTTCTGGAAGTGTTCCTGAACCCATGCAGTGAATTCCCATGTGGCATCATACCCATTTTTAATGTAGTGCCGTCTGACGGCCCGAAGATCGCGAGCATCCAATATTCACCTTCGTCCTTGTCCCTTAAGCACAAACATTTATCCAGATTCTCTGAATCTTTTGTACTCTTGATGGTGGGATATTCAAAGTCTTCACAATTTAAGATTGAGAAGCCTTTTTCCGAAATTGTTCTCAATTTTTAGATGCAGATTGGTGAACCTCTGCCCATCTAAGAGAGACTGCCTCTCTAGAATGCTGTTTTTATACCCAGTCATCTTTCTGACCTGATACCAATTAACCTAATCAGTGCAAAATGCTCCGATTTTTTTTTTTTTTTTACTAGCACCACTTTTCCAGCCTTTTGTTGCCCCTGTCCCAACTTTTCTTAAATGTGTTGCTGCCATCCAATTCAAAATGAGCTAATATTTCCAATATTTTTCATGAAATGTCTGAATTTCAACATTATGTTGTCTATGTTCAGTTGTAAATAAAATGTGAGTTTGAGATTTGCAAATCATTGCATTCCTTTTTTATTGACATTTTACACGATGTTCCCTCTTCATTGGAATTGGGGTTTGTAGTATAATACAGTACTTCCCAAACCTCTGCTGGAGGACCACCTGTCCTACATATTTTAGATCTCTCCCTGCTCTAGCACAGGTGATTCAAATAATCAGCTCGTTATCATTCCCCTGAGGCTGATTGATAATGAGCTGATCATTTGAAATGAATATGGGAAACGTGGCCATGTCTTGCCTTCTCACTGAAAAATCATTTCCCCACGGAGACGTGTCTGTCTATCTATGAATCTATTTTAATAAAATAGGTTGATAATTGAGCGATTTATGATCAGCCTACTTAAATTAAGCGCTTAATTCGAATAAAGTGCTTGTTTTGATGTTTTTTCTAATATTTATGGTGAAGCCGTTTCTTTCTTTGGTCGAATGTCGACCTGGTGCGCGAACATTATTATCTCCGCCAAGGAGATAATGCGATCGAGTCAGTTTATTTATTTATTTATTTATTTATTTGTCTGTCTGTCCTTCTGTCTGTCTGTGGACAGGATTTCTCGGAAACTACTGGACGGATCTTCATGAAATTTTCACCAGTGGCAGATCTTGGGCCAGGAACGACTCCATTAAAATTTTGTGATGATCCGGATCCGGATCTGGATTCTGGATCCGGATCTGTATTTACAATCTTAGTGGCATATCTTGGAAACTACTTGACGGATCTTCATGAAATTTTCACCAGAGATAGATCTTGGTCAAGGGACGACTCCATTAAAATTGTGTAATGATCCAGATCCGGATTTGGATTCTGGATCCGGATCTGTATTTACAATCTCAGTGACATTTCTCCGAAACTAATGAACAGATTTTGATCAAATCAAGGTGGATCTTGACCTAATGTTTAACCATTCCGTGATGGAACAATCTCAAAATATCTGGAAAGACCTGGATCTCTGTTGGTCCGGATCCAGTTCGGATCAACAATTTGGACTCTGAGGTCAAATTTTGAAATCATTGGAACTATATCGAGTAATACCTCATATGAAAGCTCTTGATGAATGCTTACCAGATCTGATACAATTTTGTCACTTGGGCGTCATTGCTAGATGAGAATGGGACGAGAACGTCATCCCTTCTGTGGACGGGATTTCTCGGAAACTACCTGATGGATATTTATGAAATTTTCATCTGAGCTAGATATTGGTCAAGGGACGACTCCATGATCGGAATCTGGATTCTGGATCCGGATCTTTCTTTACATACTTTTATGACATTTCTCAAAAGCCAAAAAAATACCGATTCGTGTGCTTTGAAATGGCGGAAAACGCTTTGTTGCACACTGAGCAGTATTTTAATGAAGCTTTTATCTTCAGTGAGATAATAATACTGGACAGTTTCATATACAGTCTCCGAAAGTTTCTCCTATGTATACCTTTCCAAAGTGATTGCGCAATCACACCCGAGGGTAATTGTCCAGTCAGGCCACTGATTGCGCAATCACACCCGGCGGCCATTGTCCAATCACACGCCAGCGGCGGTGATTATCCAATCAGACCACTGATTGCGCAATCATACACCGGCAGTGATTGTCCAATCACGGCCTGTGCAGTCACATCGATGCGA
The DNA here is from genome assembly GCA_029692085.1 of Gymnothorax javanicus. Taxonomy (NCBI): domain Eukaryota; kingdom Metazoa; phylum Chordata; class Actinopteri; order Anguilliformes; family Muraenidae; genus Gymnothorax; species Gymnothorax javanicus. Next base: position 10,727,395 of record CM056197.1, read on the forward strand.
TTGCGCAATCACACGATCATCACGTGACATCATGGTCACATGATGATCATGTGATCGCTCTGTACTTTGATGACGGCTTTGGAGAATGGATGCTTCAAACATACAAAAATCCCATTTAAACTTGTCACATGGGTGGTCCTGAAATCTTCCAAAGAGAAAGATCTTGCATTTGTATCAACATCATCCCTTGGCGGAGATCAGAAATCTCGGATTGCTCTTGTTTGAAATAAGACTATTCGCCGCTACGCTTCTGTTTATCAAGGCATCGTTGATCATAGTTCATCGCAAAACTATTGCATTTTCTCGCAAAGTTATTGCGTTATGTCGCAAAAGTATTGCGAGATCTCGCATTGGGGTTGTATATAAAAATATCAAATCAATATTTTTTTAATGATCCCAACCCGCGGGCCATGAGTTTGACACATTTGGTTTAAATGATGAAACGTACATGATGACGTGAGATATATCAAAATGATGCGCTCATAGTCTTTTTTTTCCCCTCTGCAGGCTGTCAGGAGGAATCGGGTGCTGGTTTTGCTGCTGTTTATTGTTATTTATTGATTTGCATTAATTGTTGTTCATCGTATTTTTCTGTTGTCCTTGCTGAAGATCTGTAGGCTAAATAAAGTTTCTTAACCTGACTTCTGGGTCTTCATTACAAACACACACGAAATTGGGTTGTTATTTTTAAAAGTCAGTGTTGTTTTTCACTTGGATAGTAAAATGTACTGAAGCGACCTGTGTTGATGTGTTCGTGCTGTTCTGTGGGGTGATGTTTAATAGGATTTCCTATGCACCTGGGGCAAGTCTGCAGCACTGAGCCGAGTACCTGGGAGTGAATGAAGCAAGAGGTTGAGAGACGTGCGTGTGTTGCCGCTGCTGGTGTTCCGGCCACAGTCCTGTTGTGCATTGTGCTATGCCAAAGTTGCGGACAGTGAAGCCATCCTGTAAGAAGCTAAACGGTCCGGTGAATTAGTCAAACAGCAGACGTTACAGTACAATCTAAAAGGTCCGACATAAATAAATAAAGGTCACATAATGAAGAGGCTAGCTACCCTGGCGCTCCAGCTTTAATCGTTCAGACGTCGTGTGGCGGTAATTTTAGATTAAATGCCGACGTCTCGGCGACATATTGGCAATTAGCAAACGCTCTCCCTGCAACATCGTGGCGATGGAACTTTATATGTCGGGCCGACATCGGTGCGACGTTTGTGTGCTGTCTGGGTGGGGTCTCAACACTGTTTCAGAAGTTGGGAAATTTACAACAGAAATAAAAAAGAGGACGAATGTAAGATATAGCTGATTAATTTTAGAAACCTACAACATGCAAGTTTTTATGCCACGTAGGCTTATCGTGCTGAAAAAAAAAAAAGATCTGATGGTTGAGTTATAACAGTGCCTATTAAGTTGAGGTAGGGTTGCACGTGTTGGCGACTCGAAGACATTTTTCACTCCTGACAATGATGCTCAAGGCAGGCAGAGATTAACTGATGGGCCTTCTTCTCTCCTTCCAATTTTTCAGCGAAATAGGCCGCACTCCTAATTAAGAGGGCTCGAGGATTCCAATCAGCCTCCTAGCCCATGCCAATGGATTAGAGCCCGCGAGCCTTCTGAAGTGGCATCACAGCCACTCATTGAGAATCGCTGAGTTGTATGTTGGACCTGCACCTGAGTGTAATCAAAGGGGCAAGTATATAGCCTGTACTCGCATCCTATTGCAACTTTAAAAATTATCTTGCAACACTTGCGTTCTTTTGTCTAGAAACCGCGAAACAACAGATATTTGGTGATCGTGATTGAAAAAATGCCTTCGGAAAGCATTCACATTAACTTCGCCATAATTGGCTATGTGGATCGCACAAAATCTACCACAACAGGTCACCTTGCATTACAGGTAACCAACAACTTCAAAAACTATGCCTTGTTTCTGAAAACTGGGCACGCATTGATTCCTTTACCACCCCCCTCCCCTTTTGGCTGATGCTGAACTGCTGGTTATGTCGGCGGCGAAGGGGGAGCTCGAAGCCCCAATTCCCAGGTATTGGCAGACGAGAGGGCATGCTCTCCTGACACCTAGAAAGTCCCCGTGTGTGGAGTGTGTCTAACTCCCCACCTTTAGGTGAGTCCACATTAACCTAGTGAAGTCTTAGGGGCTTGCAGGATCCTAAAATGCCAGTTAAACTGTTATGCTTGAGTGATTTAGTTGGGTTTCCCCCAGTATTTCAGTACTCGAATCCACAACGTATTGTATGCTTGTCAGTTTGTTCAGATTTCCTGGCAAAATCCTGAGTTTAAAGGGTCTTCTTTCTGGATTCTGCTTCCTACCCTCTGTTCCACAGGTCAGTTTGCTGCCAGAGTCTTGAAGCAGATGGTGGCAGTTGGTGTCAAATCTGGAGGAAAAGTGACCAAAGCCTAAAATGTACCACTTGTGTAATTTTGCGCAGCAATTGAATGACCAGTTTAAGTTGAGCACTTGAATCCATACAGGAGAGCATTTAATTTTTTTATTTTATTTAGCGATCCCAATGTTTCCCATGTACTCACGGTTTTTCTGAAAGGTCGTGGAATAAAGTTGTGCAAAACCACCATGCCTACCTTATGCACTGTCACTTGTAACTGACAAGGTCTGATTTAAAAGCAAATGCTTCTAAACTTGAACCACTACTTGTGCTTTTGACTGGATCTCAGGACAGGGCAACTTAATTTCCAAAGGGCTGTTTTGGAAGACCATTTAGTGACGTACCTACTGATTTCTCACTTGTATTGTTCCTGGCTAGTCAGGAATGAAAATGCGGGGGGGCTAATGCTGAATTTCATGTCTTCTAAGGCTGACTTCTGATTTTGCTCCAGGTGTAACAATTAAGTTGGTACAATTAAACTTGGCAGCTGCCAATTAAAGGCATTGATTTCATTTACTACCAGATCCTATGGCTATGTTAAGTTGGAGGGCCTAGTACTTCAAAATGTAGAAACTCAGCTTTCAGTGCCACCCTTTTCCAAGGTACAGTCTCCAAACAAATTATTGGGTGCCACTCCAGACAAAATACAGGAAGTGGTGGGGGGCGGGGGAGCAAAGGTTCACATCCAAGTCCAGTTATAATTGCCTTTTATCTTGCATATGTGAACCTCCAGTGTTTCTCAGACCTCTCCTGGCATTCACCTTGTCCTGCATGCTTTAGATTAGTGGTCTTCAACATTGTTCCTGGGGACCCACTGTATGCTAGCTTTTGTTACAACCACAGTTGCAATAGCAGGATTTTTTTAACAAGCTGTTTGTCTTAAGTAATGTTTAGAGCAGTTATTTGCCCTTTTAACTCACAACAGATGGCTGTTTGCCATCAAGAAAAAGCCATATACCCACATTGTGATGCATTAGAAATAACAGCATAAAATGAGCGAGAAGAATCAAATGTATTTGGCTCCTAATTGGCAAATGACATTTATTTGACATGCAAATGGTAGTTTCAAACCAGTTATGTTCAAATTAACTTCACCCGAAGTGGTTTTTTTTTTGGAAATGACTTAGTTTAATCCAGCCTAATTTGGGGTTCCTCAGTGTCAAATTTGATCTGTTTGAAATGTTATGCTTAATTTCTTGCAGTATAATGGCTTTATTTCTACAAGGGTATTCTTCATAGCATGTATGGATGTTTCTACTGTCTTTGGCCAAAGACAGTAATTAACAAGGCTAAACAAACAGCTTGTTAAAATCCTCCGATTACATTTGTGGTTGGAACAAAAACCAGCATACACAGTAAGTCCCCAGGAATGACGTTGAAGACCACTGCTTTAGATCTCTCCCTGCTCCAGCCCAGGTCATTCAAATTATTTGCATATCAAGCAGCTTCTGGGGTTATGACCTGATCATTTGAATCAACTGTGCTGGAGTAGGCAGAGATCTAAAGCATGCAGGACAAGGGGTACACCAGGAGAGGTCTGGGAAACTCCTGCACATTCAAGGGTAACATAACTGGAGAATTTTGCATGATATTGGCATTTGGTTTGAAAGTCCTTTTCCCTCAACTACCCTAAATTCTGGTTATGTGTTGAAAAGTAACAAATGGCTGTCGAGATCAGAAGTGCAGCAAGCTATAAATCAACTCAAAAACAATTCCCCTGGGGCTGACAGCAGAATTTTATAAATCGTGTTAATGAACTGTCACCTTTTTTACATAGCCTTTGAAGAATGTATTGATCATGAAAGTGTTCCCTCTACTGACCCAAGGAATTACTGAATTCCTAAACCAAACAAGGATAAATTGCTGTTAGACAATTTGCAATCGATTTGCCTACTTAACGATTATAAAATAATAGCTCTCATTGGCTACGAGATTAGGGTCAGTTCTGGACTCTATCATAGAAGAAACACAATCAGGTTTTATGAGTAAGAGGCATATAGCAAATATTAGGTTAATCCTAGATATGTTGGATTATCCAGAGTTGGAGGAGGACGGCGGGCTCATGCTGTTTGATTTCGACAAAGCATTTGACACTGTTGAGCATCCGTTTATTTTACAGTCACTTAAATTTGGTTTTGGCAGTTAGTTTTTCTCAGCTATCAAAAGTCTATACAACAAAAGTAATAGCTCCATTAAACTAAAATGGTATGTCTCCCAGATTTGGCGTATCTAGAGGCATTAGACAAGCGTGTCCCGCTTCACCGTACCTCTTCCTATTAGTAGCTCAGCTTTTGGCTGATCACATCAAATCAAGTGCGGTTAATGGCATCAATATTTTAGGCAGAGAACTCTTTATTACTCAACTGGCGGATGACACTACTCTTTTTCTCAGGAATGAAAACAAAGTCTCCATTGCAATAAATAGTATAAATGAATTTTCCAAGGCCTCGGTTTAAGGTCAGAATCTCAAATGAAAATTTCCAAATGCCTTAAATCTTCCATATGCAGCCAAAAATAGTACTTTTAAAATAAACTAAAGACCAACAAATGAGTCATTTTTTAAGTAAGCTGACGTGTGGAAGAACAGAACTCATCTCCTGAATCTCAAATGTGAAATTATTTCCATTAAGGAATGCCTTAAATCTTCCATATGTAATATTCCAGCCAAAAATGAAGTTGTCTACTTGGGTATTACAATTACTAAAGACCAACAAATGAGAACCTCATTAAATTTCAATCCTATTATCCATGGAACGAAAACAAAGCTAAACCAGTGGCTGTCTCTCTCTTAGAGGTAGAGTTCTACTTACTAAGGCAGAAGGAATATCACATTTGACATATGCAAATCTCTCTCTGTATGTGAACGCTAAGCTAATTATTGAGAGTGACAAGCTGCTTTTCCATTTCGTGTGGAAGAACAGAACTCATCATGTGAAGAAATCTGTTTTAATGAATGACTGAGAATGGTGGACTAAATTTCCTAGATTTCTGTACCTTAAATATGACTTTTAAAATAAACTGGCTTAAACAATTTTTTAAGAACCCCAACTCTATTTGGAATGTTATACTCTCTCATATTCTTTCAAAACTGGGCGGATTAAACTTCTTTTTAGCCTGTAACTACAGTATTGATAAAATCCCAGTAAAGATGTCTTTTCACCGCCAGACCCTTCTATCTTGGTCTCTTATTTTCAAGCACAACTTTTCACCCCATAAATGCTATGTATGCAACAACAAAGATATACTGTTTAAGCACAAATCCCTGTTTGATTACTGGTTCAATAATAACATTGTGTATGTTGCTCAGTTATTTAACAGGGAGGGTCTCCTCTACTCCTATAATGAGTTTCTAGCAGAATGCAATATACCTGTGTCACCTGGTGATTTTACAAAAGTCTTTGGAGCAATCCCCTCTTGGGTTTTCGTGTTGTTTAGATCTCAACCAAGAGTGGAAACCCATCAATTATCCTTGTTGTCCGTGACTGGCACTCCAGCTGGTAAATCTGTTTGTCCTGTGAACATGGTAAAAACAGTAAATTGATTAGATCCCTGTTTAAAAGAGATGCAATTTCAGTTCCTTATGTGGTCTCACACTGGAATAAATACATGGAATTTATTGACTGGAAAAAGGTCTGGATCTTACCCAACCGATACCTGTTGACCAACAAAGTTAGAGAAATTTAATTTAAGATAGCCTATTACATAGATTTTATCCATCGAATGACCATATTGTCAAAAGATTCAAAAAAGACATTGATGTGAAATGCACTTTCTGTTCTGTTAACATTGGAACTATGACTCATTTATTTTGGCACTGCCCCATTGTCAAAAGCCTCTGGATCGACATTTGTAATTTTATTGCTAAAAATATTGAAAAAGATTTCAAGCTGTTTCGGAGTAATGTTCTGTTTGGACTCTTTGACTCCAACATTAATAAGGAAAAACCCAACAAAACATTTATTATTAATCTCATAATTTTGGCAAAATTTTACATACACAAATGCAAATTTACACATAGAAAGCCTTGTTTTGTTGCTTTTTACAATGGATTCAAGCAATACATTGACTCCATCAAGCTTTCCCTTAATCAAAAGGCAATCAAAACTTTTAATATTTGTGATCATTTTAAGATATTTGTGAACTTTTATCCCCCCTGGCATGAATTGTGATAGATCTTAATGTGTTGTGTTTGTATTTTGTTGTAATTTTGCTTCATGTAAGAATTATATTTGTTAAATAAAGTTTTTTTTTGAAAAAAAAAAGATTCTGTGCACGCCATTGAAATTCCTGTTCATTCTTCGCTGTTTTGGTGGCTTTGTGTCGAAATTCCTAGGATGCCTCGGCGGTGTGTCGCGATGTATTGTTCTCATTCAGCACAACAATTGTTTGAAAGTTTTCATTAATAACGCATACCTGTCAACTCTTACGCATTCGGTGAGTTTAAGTGGCATATTTAAGCTCCTCTGCTGTAGTCAGCAATTATTCAATCAACGCATATGTAAGAGATTCTTGCGCTGAAGTCCTTGTGCATGGCAGAGTTGGGTCCAAGTACTTTCAAGTACTTTTGAGAATTGTATGCAAGCATTTTTTTTTTTTTTTACATACCAGAGTGCTTGTATTTGTATCTGAGTACTACCTAATAATGCCTAATATTAGGCATTAGGCATCCACCCTGTCTTCCACGTGTCCCGAGTCCGGCCCTCCGTCACCCACCCCCTCCACCCGGATCCCGATCCCCCACCTCCGCAGATCATCGACGGTGGAGAGGCCTTCACCGTCCGCAAGCTCCTGAACTGTCGGCGGAGGGGTAGGGGGGTCCAATACCTTGTCGATTGGGAAGGTAACGGTCCTGAGGAATGTTCCTGGGTCCCTGCTAGATTCATTCTAGACAAAAACCTGATTTCTGAGTTTCACAAGACTCACCCTAAGCCTTAGCCCCAGCTTATGCTGGAGAACCAAGCATTCTTGTTTATGTTAGTGTTCTTTGTTCTTGTGCTGTTCAGTATTTGGTTAGATGTTTTATGTTTTAGTCTGTAGGGCTTTGTATTTCGTATTTTGTAGGTTTTCTTTGTTTTGTATTTCTTAGTCTTGTGGGATTTTTTTTTTTGGCAGTTGCTACGGGTACGGCAGTTTTCCAATGTATTTCAATGTAGAGGGGTACGGCTGTCCCAATTTCAAACCCTTCCCTAACCCTAACCCTAACCCTAACTCTAACTCTAACTCTTACCATAATCTTTATCCTAATCCCTTCAAATCGACAGCCGTACCCATAAAACTGCTGTATCTCTAGACACTGCGTTTTTTTTTTTTTTTTAGTTTTTTGTATTGTTGTTTCTTGTATTTCGTTTCTGTGATGTTCTGTGTCAGCGCCAGGTGGCGCTTCTTCGGGGGGGGGGGGTACTGTTATGATTCTGCCTCATGTGTGCTGTTTTGTCTTTGTGCTTATTACTTTTATTTTTGTGCTTCTGCTTTTTCTCCCGTGCCTCACTCTCTTGGTTTATTTTTCAGCTTTCATTTCGCCGTCTGAAGATTGATTCACTCTTGCCCAAACTCCTGTGATGTCGTGTGACAGCCTTGAGCATGTCTGCGTCTCGTTGTCCAATCACGTTTCCTCTTTCGGAATCGGCTGTGGTATTTCATTCATTGCGTCGACCTGTGCTTAATTCTGGGTCTCGCGAAACTCTTGAGTGAATGCGTTCTCTGATAGGATTATTATTGTAATAAACCTGCGGTACTAACGGCCGGGCGCACTCAGGATATTTATTTTTGGGTATGACCCTAACCACAGGCAGACCCAGAGGAACCAAAACGCATCAGACCACCACTAAGAAATCAGATAGAGCTTTATTTCATGATACATATATAAAAGACAAACGTATGCTGGATCCGTAACGATAACTTGAATAAGGGACACAGGAAGCTACGGGAATACCGTCCCACAAATGTGCAACACAGCAAAGCAATCAATAGTTATGGCAATACCACAGCACTAAGAGAAGTATTTTTCAATGGGATCGCTAAACCACTACAGAACAACCCACTCAAGTGCATAAACACAGCAAATATATTCCCAGCCCCTTTTCCCAATTATTGCACAGGCCCGACTATCTAAAAAGACACACCCGCTCAACACACGCACACTCACACAAACGCGCACAAAATATCAATAGATTAAAAAGGGAACTTCCCTGCTTTTCCCCCCAAGACCCAGCCCTAAGGTCTAATGCCAGTCTGCAGTGAACAGTCCAGATGACACAACCCAAGTTCACGTGGTCCCAGAAGTCAGTTCAGCGTCTTCAGTTTGACCAACCACAGGCACGACAGCGCAGTTCATCTACAATACTCTGAGACATGCTCGTCCCAGCGGCGGTCCTAATAAATATGCACCAGACCTATGCTAAATTCCCCCCACTAAACTATCTTCACCGGCGGCGACCCTAGTGACCACGACCGGCACAATTCGAACCCCAAAAGTCCAACCGCTTCACCCGGCGTTCTCTCGTGCACTGGTGTCCGCTCCTCCTCTGATTTCCACCTGCAGGCTCCTATATAGATTCTCACAGGTGGACACAATAATTATCCTGGGCACCGCCCATCCATTCACCACACTTCCCCCTTCCCAGTGAAAAAGGACTCGTCCCCGAGTCAAACTTATCCCAGGTCGAAATCCATCGTCCAAGCAGGCCGTCACCTCTCCCGCTGTGGACGTCCCACTCCAGGGTGAGGTGGTGGCAGCGGATGATCTGCCTCCACGGTGACATTGGTCCCAACCTCCGATTTCAGCGCGGCATGATGCCTCCCTGACGCCTGTTGGGCCTTCCCTGCTTGTTGATCTAAAGCAGCGGTCCGTCCCACACCTGCCCCCGCTACACTGCCAGTCGGCGATCGTGGTGCATCCCTCTCAATATGCCCCACCTCTGGCCGGCCTCCAACTATTGCTTCACTATCCAGGGGTGCAGGGTCCGCAGGCGGGTGGTCAGACGAGGGATGGTTCCTCAGGGTACCAAATGAGTTCCCTGTGGCATAGAGATGGAAAAAAGGTTTTAGTCGATTATAATGCACTACCATTCCTGCTCCCCCTTCTGGCAAACACACTCTATAAAGCACATCAGAAATAACCTCCAACACCTTGAACGGACCCTTGTAACATCTTTGCAACTTGGGGCAACGCCCCTTCTTTCTGACTTTATTTTGAACCCACACCATTTCCCCAACCGCATAGTACTGATGGTTCACTCGAAAATCATATACGGCCTTCTGCTGAGCAGAAGCCCGTTCTTGATGTCTCTTAACTGCCCCCACTACGGTAGACAGTGTATCAGTGAGTGCCACTACATAGTCAGAAACTGCAGAGAACCTTTCTTGATGGCCCATATCCCACATCACATCCACTGGGAGGATAATCTCCTGCCCAAATAATACCTTATAGGGTGTAAACCCTGTAGATGCATGGACACTACTCCTATAAGCCATGAGGACGTACGGTAAAAGAACATCCCAATTAAGCTGGTTATCCTCCACAAATAATGCCAACATAGACAACAGGGTGCGATTAAACTGCTCCACCATCCCATTAGATTCTGGATGGTAGGGAGACGTTCGTGTCTTATGTGTGGAAAGTAATTGGCACATTTCTTTAAAGAGCGTGGATTCAAAATTTCTCCCTTGGTCGGAATGGATACTACGTGGGGCCCCAAACCGACAAACCCACTGATCTACCAGGACTTTCGCCAGCGATTCAGCTTCCTTATTGGGCAAGGCATAGGCCTCTGTCCATTTTGAAAAGTAATCCCCCACCACTAAAATGTATTTACTTTCAAGTGGGGTTTCAGGCAAGGGACCCAATATATCTACTGCCAGACGCTCCATGGGTCGAGATGCTACTGATGGGTTCAGGGGAGCCCTAGGAGGGGGTCCGTGGGATTTACGAGATGCACAGTCTGGACACGCTCTACAAAATGCCGAACATCCCCAAACCACCCAGGCCAAAAAAACCGATCCTTAACTTTAGCTTGCAATTTTTGAATTCCTAAGTGTCCACCCGTCCGAGAGCTATGAAGCATCTGCAACGCCGCCATCACCATACTACTTGGAAGCACCACCTGGATACCTGGGGCTGCATCAGAATAGCTTGGTGGAACCCGTACTAATCTCTGCCCTTGTACCTGCAACTGCTCCCAAACAGATTGATACTTCTTCAACTCAGGGTACTGCTGCCATACATCCACCACACCCTTTGAACCTTGTATTAAACTGATTATCAAACTGATCTCAGCATCTTCCTGTTGCGCTTTCCCAATATCATCCATTGCACCCATCTCTAACCCGCCTGTCTGTGTCTGAGCTTCTACGTGTACTGCACAGATTTTGTCAGAGGGTTCAGTCTTTTCTAAAGAGTCAGTGGGGCTATTCAAAACTATGGCCTCAGATAAAGGTGGGGGCCTTCGGGACAAGGCGTCTGCATTGGTGTGTAATTTACCTGGCCGATGGATAATCTTATATTGAAAGGCTGCTAATTGCTCTACCCACCGAGCCAATTGCCCTTCCCGGCCCTGAAAATTGTGTAGCCATCTCAACGAACTATGATCAGTGCGTAGAATAAACTCTTTTCCCAGTAAATAATGTTTAAAATATTTTGTAAAACACACCATGCTCAATAGCTCTTTCTTGCTAGCCGCGTATTTCCTCTCTTCCTATGTCAACGGCCGGCTTGCAGAAGCAACCACCCTTTCCATGCCCCCCTCCCCCTCTTTGGACAACACTGCCCCGATACGAACATCGCTTGCGTCCGTATCAAGAATAAAAAGTCTTTGGGGGTCGGGATATGCCAGGACTGGTGCTGTAATTAGGCTGGCCTTTAATTGTCGAAAAGCCTCCTTGCACAAATCATCCCATTTAAACTTATGCCCTTTTTCAGTTAACTGATGTAATGGTCTTGCCATATCTGCAAATCCCTTGATAAAGCAGCGATAATAAGATGCCAGCCCCAAAAAGCTCTTAACATCCGTTTGGTTTTTAGGGGCAGGCCAACTCCTAACAGCCTCCACCTTGGCGGGGTCAGCTGTAATACCCCGGGCTGAGATAATATGCCCCAGGTAGCGCACCTCAGTTGAAAAAAGATTGCATTTGATTGGCTTCACTTTTAAATTTGCTTGCCCCAGTTTTAGAAGAACCTCATCCAGTCTATGTAGATGTTCGTCAAATGTCCGGCCAAAACAAATTATGTCATCTAAATAAACCAGACAGGTTGACCACTGCAAGTCCGCCAGCACCAAATCCATTAAACGCTGGAAGGTGCTGGGAGAGTTACAAAGGCCAAAACTTAAAACATTGAACTCAAACAAGCCCTGTCTAGTAATAAATGCCGTCTTTGGTCTGTCCTGAGGGTCGACCTCGACCTGCCAGTAACCACTGGCAAGGTCGAGGGTTGAGAACCATTGGGCATTTGCCAGGCTATCCAAGGCATCATCGATCCTCAGTAAAGGATAAGCATCTTTCACAGTGACTTCATTTAACTTACGGTAGTCTACACAAAACCGCAGACTACCATCTTTTTTCCTCACAGGCACTACCGATGCAGCCCAGGGACTACATGAAGGATGTATAATGTCATTATCAAGCATCTGCTTAATGTGGTCAGCAACCTCTTGTTGCAAATGTAAAGGCACCCGACGAGGGTGCATTTTAATAGGTCTAGCATTTCCTGTATCAATTTTATGACGAGTCATATGTGTTCTCCACAAGTCACTGTCACCCCGGCTAAACACGCCATTATGACGTTGAAGTAACTCTCGTATACCGTTTAGTTCTAGTGATGATAGGCCCTTATCTGCTAACCCCAGCTGTGAAACAAGAGCATCCACCGACCAGTGTGCATCCTCTACTGACCAAACCCCTTGCTCTATAATGACATCAGTATACAGAGTGCCCACCTTCATACCCCCCTTCAAAACACAGGGTTCCTCGGATACATTTATAACTCTCACCGGAACCATCCCTTGCTGTGCGCAACAAACTACCCGCGCCACCAGCACGTCACAGTGGGAGGACAAAGAATCAGATGGTTCCAATAAGCCAACCGCACGGCCAGCCAACACCCCTTCTACTACCCCGGTATCGATGGCCTCTGTGCGTGGTCCCACTACAGCATCCGCCAATACTGTAACTAGTTTTGGCTGAATGGCCTCAAGTGAAGAAATCAGTGGCAATTTCTTTCCCATCAAGCTACAACATTTATTAGCCAGATCTAACACAGCTCCATATTTTGACAAAAAATCAATCCCCAATAAAATTTCAGTAGACACCTCAGCCACCAAAAAATCCACAGCCAAGGCCAAAGAGTCAAACTGGCAGATGGTTTGCCACTTTCCCACCACACACATATCACCCCCATGAGCAGCTGATGCTACACCCTGATACTCCATTAATTCCCCCACTCCCTTGGTAAATTGAAGCCATTTTTGTTTAGGAATAATGGAAGCTTGTGCTCCAGTATCTACCAGTATGTGAGAGAAACACCCAACTATTTTCGCATTCAAATAGATGCCAGGGCTGTCCGGATAATTGTGAGCCAATCTTCCAGATCTGCAGAAAGGGGCGGGCATTCGGCCCTTCATGACCGCCCCCTCTAGTTTCCCTGCACATAGGGGCAGTTACGTCGCAGGTGCCTAGTGCACCCACATTCCCAGCACGCATCTTTTGCGCAGGCTGGTGCTGGGCATTCAGATCCACCCTGCCGACCCCGTCCCCTTTCCTCATCACAATTCTATCTCATTTCATTTGTCATAGGGGGCTGTAAAGATGTCACAGTTTGCTGAAGGGTTCTGACCTCTTGCCTCAGACCCTCCACGCACCCAGCAAAAGCTCCATTTGTTTATCGCTAGGTGATTTTTCCGCAACTGCACGCACTCTATGGTCATGATTAATCTGAGTAACTTCCAAGCTCTTTATTAATTCTAATTCTGCAGCTATATTGATTGCTTCCTCCAATGTGCCAGGTTTTTGACTACGAAGGTGTATCCTCAAATCGCCACTCCCTACATGCTCTACAAAAGGATCTCGAGCAAACATATCGCGAGTGACATTATCTGCAGAGGGGTAGGCTTTATAAATAAGCTGGCGCAACGCAATTCCAAAATCCCGAACTGATTCATTTGGCAAATGCCTCCAGGATAAAAAGTTGGCTCTGTTCCAATCATCGCTATCACATGGTTCCAAGCATCTGCCCAGCTCTTCCTTTAAATTTGAATAACTATCACGAGAGGCAAGGGGCAACCCAGAATACAGATCTCTAGCGCAGCCTGACAAAAGGAGCGACAAAAACTTTATTTTCAGCAACTCATCCCACCCATTTACCTCTGCAGCTGCCTCAAATTGTGCCACCCAGTTGGACCACTCACGACCAGTACCTGTAAAGGTCTCTGGCATGAAAACAGGACGGGGTACGGACTGTGCTGTGACATTGCCACCGAGTGGTAGATCTGATGCCTCCTCTGGGTTAGACATAATTAATCCCTCTGCTGCCACCGGTGTAATAAACCTGTGGTACTTACGGCCGGGCACACTCAGGATATTTATTTTTGGGTATGACCCTAACCACAGGCAGACCCAGAGGAACCAAAACGCATCAGACCACCACTAAGAAATCAGATTATTTCATGATACATATAAAAAAGACAAACGTATGCCGGATCCGTAAAGATAACTTGAATAAGGGACACAGGAAGCTACGGGAATACCGTCCCACAAATGTGCAACACAGCAAAGCAATCAATAGTTATGGCAATACCACAGCACTAAGAGAAGTAGTTTTCAATGGGATCGCTAAACCACTACAGAACAACCCACTCAAGTGCATAAACACAGCAAATATATTCCCAGCCCCTTTTCCCAATTATTGCACAGGCCCGACTATCTAAAAAGACACACCCGCTCAACACACGCACACTCACACAAACGCGCACAAAATATCAGTAGATTAAAAAGGGAACTTCCCTGCTTTTCCCCCCAAGACCCAGCCCTAGGGTCTAATGCCAGTCTGCAGTGAACAGTCCAGATGACACAACCCAAGTTCACGTGGTCCCAGAAGTCAGTTCAGCGTCTTCAGTTTGACCAACCACAGGCACGACAGCGCAGTTCATCTACAATACTCCGGGACATGCTCGTCCCAGCGGCGGTCCTAATAAATATGCACCAGACCTATGCTAAATTCCCCCCACTAAACTATCTTCACCGGCGGCGACCCTAGTGACCACGACCGGCACAATTCGAACCCCAAAAGTTCGACCGCTTCACCCGGCGTTCTCTCGTGCACTGGTGTCCGCTCCTCCTCTGATTTCCACCTGTAGGCTCCTATATAGATTCTCACAGGTGGACACAATAATTATCCTGGGCACCGCCCATCCATTCACCACATTACTAAACCGTACTAACCAGCACTTATTTGAGGGTGTTTGTATATATTTTGTCACGTAGTATTAACCTTAATTAACTCATTAGTGAGTGCGAGTGTTTCTAGCTTTCGTAAATTCCTTCCTAAGCTTTCCCTGATTAACTGCGTTTAAAGCTGTGCTTTCCTTTGCTTCTCTCGTGGTGCTTTTTACTTGTCACGTTCAGATTACCTCAATCGAAACCGTCTAGTTTGATTGATTGTCTCAGCGTCTTGTCTAGAGTCATTATTGTTCACTGGGGGGGTATACTATGAAGTTGGCTTTGTGACTAAGCCTCACTTTAAGCTTGAGTAAAACCCGGAGCAGCTCCTTTTACTTTAGTCCATGTTCCAGATTCGAAGAGGTTCCTGGTTTTCTAAGTGCTGAAGACAGGCTTAATCACATAGCCAGCTTCATAGTACACCCCCGGTCCTCGTGAATTCGTTTATTAATCCCATCTGTTTCTGTCTCCATTCGAGATTGCCTTCCGAGTCCCCGCCTCCTCTCATGCGTATTTCAGTGGGCAGGAGGGAAGCAATCGGCAGACGGAACGTTGTATTGGCTTTGCTCTGTATTGTGAAATCTCAGCTCCTGTGCCTTCCCGAGTATTTCCTTTGTACGATTCCCGAGCCTTGAGTTTTGCTGCGCCCACGTCTTATCTCCCCTCTGTCTAAGTCTCCCAATGTTTCCGTCAGTTTAGTTAGGTCCAGTTTTTGTTTTTCTAGTATAGCCACTCTTGGAGTGTGTACTTCTGTTTCCCCCTGCCTTGGGCAGTGTACCTTAGTTTCTCCCATTCGTTCAGTGCATGTGCACGGCGTTTTATTTCTGGCCTGTTTGCCAACTTTCTCCTTTAGTGTTTGGTGTTTTAATAAACACTTTGGATCCTGCATCTGGTGTTCCCCCGACCTCTTAACACTGACAGCTTAAAAAATTTTATGATTAAGTTTTATTTTATAGGTTGATTTATTAAATAAATTAATACAAAGTGTATATATGATAAATCATTTCATCTCTGATCAAATAAAATGGCATTCTTAACACATCCTCTGTAAGATAGCTACATTGTATTTGATAATAAATCATTGCAACTCTTCCGAATTCATAACAAACTTGAAATTTTTGGCCCTGTTAAGGTTGTAATATTTCAATATCTATACACTGCATATGGGTTATTCTTCAAGTCTAAGTTAACATTTATTAGTGATGGGTAGATGATGCCTCATAGAGTGTGTGGCACATTTCCCTAACTGTGTTGACACTGTATTGGTGTATTGCTCAGTGGCGACATCTGCTGAAATTCAAAAATCATTGCAGGTAACCTGGATATTGAGTAGGTAGTGAGACGGAACGAGATTCATTCATTCTGAGACATGGACACCAAATGAGTGATAAATGGTCCTGTTTACATAACATGTGAGGGGAGAAGACAGGGTTTACATATTTTTATTCAGAAACCGCAGTTTTTGTAGCATAGGCCAAGGCGATCTGATCTGGTTTTATGAGATCAAAATGATCCCAGACTGGAGAAAATTTCATTTTTCTCTATGCTTGTTCCATATCACAGTGATGACGAGCCAAAAAAAGAAAAAATTTGCAGAACAGCAAGAAACGAAGTCTCCTCCCCCGCCAGCACGAAGCAAACGAGTGGGAAGTGTCACTTGCTTTTAAGCACAGTTTGAAGGCTCGCCCGCCAAGCGATGCGGCAACTGTGTTGGTCACGTGATTTTTCTGAAAGCGAGACGCGCACTGACACGGGGTATCGCTCTTTCAGCTGGATACACGCACTGACGCGCCGGTGTTGTTTGACCCATCACTAACATTTATGAAATAAAGCATTGTTGAGTTTAAGCTTTCTATCATTAACTATGTGCAGTGAGAAATGCTCTATAGACAAATACAACCATCTGGTGACGCGACAAAATATGTTTTGCGCTAATTATTCATTGTTAGCCTGACTTTATTTGGCTTGGTCGTTAGTACTAAATACGGCTTACTTGCATTAATGAAAGAAAAATATGATTGCGTTGAAGATTATAAAGAACCAGGTTGATTGTCAAGTAAGTCGGCATTCTCTTGTTTCGAAATGGACTCTGGCAAAGGTGGTTCAAACATATACGGCTATTCTATTATGATAAATTGTTCGCTGGAGCATCCATTTCTTCGTCTGTGGTGCACTTGAGACAGCTGAGAGAAGCTGCTCCTTGCGCTTGGGAGTGGTTTCAGTGGCATTAGCAAACGCGCCCACAACGTTTTAGAGCTGAGAATAGGGCTTACGCTTTGACGCGTAATTTTCTTCACTGAGCAATTTTTTAAACCATTAAAATTGGGCTGAGCACCTAATTACACATTTCTCTGTGGTGTGCCAAAGTCAGAACACATCATGTTTTTCAGTTTACCCAAACTTTAGAAGTGATCCTTCATGAGTAATATTTGCTAGATATAATGGTCAAAGTAGTAGCTTATTTAGCTATTTTAAAAGCCTCAATCTGGCAACAGGAATGTCTTGATTACTGGTCAAACTGCAGTGCTCGTCAGTGGTGACTTTATGTCTTGAATGTCATGATTGTATCATTAACCTTAGAGGATCTTTTTTTCATCTCCCCACAGATAGTACCTCTTCATAATAAATAAAAAATATCTAAGACCACGCCTTCAGCCGTCCAGCTCACCAGTCAACTAAGACCCAGACTGCACTTCTGTGATTATTCAATTATCACCTGCACCTGTTTCTAATTTCCACTGTGTGGTAGCAGTGGCTTATTTAAGACCAAGCTTCACACTTACTCATTGCAAACTCTTGTCTCTACATGCCTGGGCTGTATTCCTAATCTTGTATAGACGTATTTTCTGCATTCGCGTTTATTATTCTCAAAATCTAGCTTAGTGCTGTTTATTGTTTTGTACCAGCACTTTATTTAACAAACCTCTTCTCCATTTTGTTTTGTATTACAACGTTTGTGCCTTTTGTTGTGCAGTAGGCATAACCAAGTCCATCCTTGCATTTGAGTCCAGTCCTTAACTTCCTGTTCTCTGTGCATCTGAACTGTGCACGAAGCACAAACATTACAGAAGACTTCGCCAAAGTATGGACTCTGCAAGGATTCCTCTGCCCCCTTAGTCAGGAGAGTTTGCTGCCCAGCCTCCTGACTTCTGTCAACTGGTAGCAGAACAGCAGAGGAAGATCGCCTGTCTGGGGGCCATCCTGGATGAAATGGTTCGCAGGGTCTGCGACCTCTCCATTTCCTGAGCTCCACCGCCACCTCCCACCCTTGTATCTCCTGCCGGGATGCAGGATCTTCCGGCTGTTCCCCAGGGTAATTCGCCAGTGCGCCTGCCAGAGCACCACGACGGCAACCCCACTGCGTGCAAAGGCTTCATTCTACAGTATGCCCCATACTTTACGTACCATCCAGCCCTGAGTGAAGCAGAGAAGATCGCCGCGGTAGTGACCCGCCTCTCTGGCAAGGTGCTTGACTGGGCGACTGCTGTCTGGGGTGAGTCGGCTTTTACCATCTATGCCAATTTCCTCCAGCAGTTTCGCTTAGTCTTTGACCGCTCCGCGAAGAAGGCTGGAGACCAGCTACTGGACCTGAGCCAAGGGAACATGACCGCAGTGGACTGCGCCCTCCAATTCTGTACCTTGTCTGCCGCCAGGGACTGGAACAAGCCTGCATTGCTGGCCATCTTCTGGAAGGGGCTGTGTGCAGAGTTAAGGGGAGAGATGGCCTGCAGGGACCTTGAACTTTCCCTGCCGTCTCACCTCGATGCAGCCATCAGCCTGGACCAGCTCCCGCAGGAGAGACGGTGGGCCCAGCCCAGTGGCCCCACCCATCTGCCAACCGTTGGGACGGAGCCGATGGAATTGAGGCCCTCTAACCCATCAGACCCTCACCGCTGGGAGAAGACAAGCCCCTGCAACTGGTGTCATGAAGGAGGAACAGTGCCCCCTGAGGTAAAGGTGTCACCTACAGCCATTACCGGACAACGCTTTAAAGTTTCAGTTAAGGTATCCTGTAACAGTGTGATCATCTCTACAGAGGCCCTGATCATCTCCCACCAGTTGGTGTGTCAGCTCGGGGCTTCAGCTCACCAGCTCCACTCCCCCCTCACGGTGGCAACTATAGATGGGAAAACTCTGGGCAATGGCAGCATGACCCACCAGATGGCACCGATCTCCCTCTCTGTGCAAGAGCACCTTTCGGAGGAACTTCCCCTGCTTTTCTCAACTACTCAAGCCACCCACTCATCCTCGGACTTCCGTGTCTGCTTCGGCACAATCCTATTATCTACTGGCACACAAGGCATCTCCACTTCCGATCACCAGGCTTTCAGCACCACATCTGGGTACTATGAGTACTGCGTCATGCCATATGGCCTTGTTAACGCCCCTTCTGTGTTCCTGTCCTTCATCAATGAAGTACAACAAAAGATGCTGGGAAGATTTGTCATCGCTTCCCTCGACGACATCCTCATCTACTCCAGGACGTATGAAGAACATGTGGAATACGCGAGGGTAGTCAGGGCTGCATTAATGCACGGGCTTACCGGGGCTGAAGCGTGAAAGGGCCCATCGCGAGAATCGGGATGAAAACAATCATCGGCAGAAACGTAAAATAATGCTTATACAGTGCTCTGATTGTTGTTTGTGTTGGGCCAACCTGGAATGGGACAAGGTGCATTAATAGTTTGCAAAAATAAAACCCTGTGATTGGTTAATGGACGACGTGCGTGCCTATTGTTACTGTCCAATGAATAAGTCGTTGAATTTGAACAATACAAATACAGCTGTTCCCTTGCTCCTGGAGTGGAAATTTAGGACAAAAGACACTAAAACGTAGAAAGAAATGTGACAGCGGGGCTCAAAAATGCACAAATCAACTTGGGAAATTGCTGCGGGATTTCCAGCTTTTAAGAAAAGAAAAATAACCAAGTTGACTGGATATGTCAAAACTACGAGCTTCAACGAGACAGAAAACCCTCCAGCATTAGAGGCTATCCGGGGGATGCTAACGAGCCTCCACCGGCATGGTTGTTGAGCGCACTGGCTGCTGAAGATGGTAAGGAACCGCATGCAGCTGGTGCTGACACAGGATACATAGCAAGCTAGGCGTTTGGTACGTAGGTAGCTTAGTACAACAACAACATTAGAAAATGTAGGCTTTAGTTTCAGTTAAGCCTGTTCCAGTCCACTGTAACTGAAGAGTTTCACCGCAAACCGCAAAGTTCGTGATTTAGTGATTTTCATCTGCTTTGGCTGTTCAGTATTATCATTCAAATTTCGGTTGTATAAACGGTGCAAACAATTATTGTTCGTATGAATAATCATTTCTGAAATTGGAAATATGTTTGTTATTTTTACACGGCCCTTCCTCGGCGAGTTGCATCGTGATGGAATTTACAGTCAGATGGAGTAATCTGATGTGATACTAAATTTGATTCGCTACAGTTTAAAGGTAGCACGACAGAAAACTATTTTCCGTGTATGTACGAAAGACTGCTCACTGGTTTTGTGGTAGCCTTTCACTGCACAGAAGTTTGTCATTCAGTTCTGAACAGAATTATAAGATGGGCAGCTAAAGCCCCTAGAACGTTCTGATGCTTCGTCATTTTTCTGCAAAAAGACTGGAAGCTGAAGACCTTCAGAGAGCATCTTGAGAGCTTGTACCATGAAATTGATACTTATTATGCATGCTCATTTCTCACATCTTTTCACGATCATGTTTTTCTATTAAAGTGCGCGATAAATGCTCATAATGCATATTCTGTTCGTTTCTTCATCTTTTCATGATCACGAGTGCACAACAAATCAAGCCAACTCTAAGCGTTCGATTTCATGCGCTAATCATGCTTTCTTAGTGAAGTCCTGCAATATTCACGTCAATGTAGGTGTCAATTTAATAATTTTGATATTATTTATTTGGCGGGGGGTTGGGCAGATGAGATATTCAGCCCGGTTCAGTTAACCCAGCAAGCATGAGACGTCTGCCCGACGTGCAGTGCGGTTCTGAAGCTAGTGAGCTATTCTATGCCCTGTTGAGTCTGTAAGATATGTAACGTTATTTTAAAAGGTTATGTATGAATCAATTCAAATAGTGCAATGGTCTTATTGAAAAATTATAAATGGCCTCAAAGTCACATTTCTTTTTCACATTCATTCATATAAATATATTCTTAATAATAATAATAATAATAATAGTAATAAAAAATAATGATAGAAACTTCTTTGTCATGGTGGTGCAGTGATTAGCACTGCCACCACACAGCAAGAAGGTTGTGGGTTCAATTCCGGCCTGAGGCCTTTCTGTGTGGAGTTCCAGGGCAAGTAGGTTACGACTGAGCTTAATTTTAACTTTTGGTAACAGCAAAGTGTGCGCATATGGCGGGCTGTCACGTCATGATCAGGTTGGGCCGCCATGGCCGAAGATGCCAGGGCCTTTTTTTGTCCCAGTCCAGCCCTGGATGCACCTCGGTGGTTTTAAATGGGGAACGATTTTAAAAGGAGGTGCCAATATATTTTGAGGGGTTTTATTATTGAGAAGGGGGTTTAGAATATGACTATCGAATATTAATATTGCTAATGTGTATGCTGCGACTGCTTGTGCCCAAGCAACCGGGTGCCATTAGTAACATGGATTGCCACGTATAGCAGTACGGTACCAAATTTCATCCCAATTTCTTCTCGAATCTTCTATGATGATATTCCTCTTTCATGAAGCAATAATTTCCATTCCTTGGGCTGCTTATCTCTTGAGCCACAGAACATTGGCACTAGCCCTGGTGCTTTCTGCAATATTTGGGGCTGGACTCAAAAACGTGTCTTGTTGCGCCAGAGGAATAGCATGGCATGATGATTTGATAATAAAAACTTAAGAAATACAATAGCATTTTACCCTGGGCACGTTTTATTTTCTCTTAGTGTGTGTTGTGCGGGCTTTAGCTTACTTCTGGTGTTGTCCATGTTCATCAAGCCGGTACTGAGCTTTTAAGGGGGCTATCCCTCAGCCCCGTTACATCCACTGACGTAACCGGAAGTTGTGGGCCTGATAAAATGGCCAATGGCACAGTCCATGGCTTTAAAGTGGGATTTTAAAAACGTATTTATGCTGTATCTATGTATTGCTCTAAGGGTCAACGCAGATTTTTAAAGCCAGGAAGGTATTACCAACTCAAATAATATAATTTATAAAAACGATTCCATTCCCCTTTCAAGCTGGAGACTTCAAGCTAACGCCATTCTGTTCATCAAGTCAATGCAGTCATCGTGGTTATGGGTCACAATGACATCACTCTGACGTGAGTGGGTGGTGATCTTAGTGGTGATTTGATTTTGGGAGCGATCCGGGTCAAATTCCAGATCCAGGAATTTTTTTAAGGATTCTTCACCATTGCGAGAATGAAAGATTGGAATAATAAATGCCATAGATCTTAAAATCATCCAGATGGTACTAAAGTTCCAAATGCCTTGGCAGAGGTACACATTCTCAGAGCACTCTTCATTGTGCTTTGCTCAAAAAGTATAATAACATAACATAACATGAATGGCGAGAACAGGCCGTTCAGCCCAACTATGCTCGCCAGTTTCTTTATACTATTGTGAATATATCCCTTCAGATACTCAATGGTATCTAGCTTTAAGTCAAGCCTACTCTTGAAAACTCCCAAGGTCTCTGCCTCAACAATATGGTCAAGCAAGCTATTCCACATCGAAATTACTCTTTGGGTGAAGAAATATTTCCGAATATCAGTGCTAAATTTACCTTTGGTCAACTTCCATTTGTGACCCCGAGTTCTAATAACAACACTTGGTCGAAGGAATCCTACATAATTCACTTTGTTAATCCCTTTAACATATTTAAAGACCTCAATCAGATCACCCCTTAGTCTCCTTTTCCTAAGACTAAAGAGATTAAGGATCTTCAGCCTCTTCTCATAGCTTTCATGTTTTATACCTGGAATTAGTTTAGTGGCTCTTCTCTGAACTTTCTCTAGAGCCTCTATATCTTTCTTAAAGTATGGTCCCCAGAACTGTACACAATACTCCAGATGTGGTCTGACAAATGTGTTGTACAAAAGAAGCATCACCTCCTTAGATTTGTACTCAATACTTTTGGCAATGTATCCCAGCATCCGATTGGCTTTTTTAACTGCTACGGCACAATGGCTAGAGCCTGTGAGGGTTTGGTCAACAATCACTCCCAGATCTTTCTCGTGTGGAGCAGATTCCAGTTTTAAACCTCCCATGAAGTAATCCAGTCTAATGTTTTTATTACCTACATGTACAACTTTACATTTTGCTACATTAAATTTCATTTGCCACATTTCTGCCCAATTCTGGATTCTATCCAAATCATCCTGAATCACTTTAGTGGACTCTAAACTATTTGCCAAACCCCCCAATTTAGTATCATCTGCAAATTTAACTAATCTGCTCTCAATATTCCTGTCAAGGTCATTAATGTAGATGAGGAACAGCAGGGGTCCCAACACCGATCCCTGGGGGACGCCACTCCCCACCATACCTAGCTCAGATGAGATACCATTGACCACCACTCTTTGTGTTCTGTCCTGTAACCAGTTTTGAATCCATTCCAGAATACCTCCTGTAACTCCAATGGAGCTCATTTTAAAAATTTGTCTCTTATGCGGTACTGTATCAAATGCT
Source organism: Gymnothorax javanicus (assembly GCA_029692085.1). Taxonomy (NCBI): domain Eukaryota; kingdom Metazoa; phylum Chordata; class Actinopteri; order Anguilliformes; family Muraenidae; genus Gymnothorax; species Gymnothorax javanicus. The sequence goes on from CM056197.1 coordinate 10,750,884, forward strand.
TTCTGAAAATCCAAGTATATGATGTCATAAGCCCTGCTCTGGTCATAAGTCTTGGTAACCTCTTCAAAAAATTCCAGAAGGTTTGTCAGGCATCACCTTCCCTTACGGAAACCATGTTGGCTATCCCTCAAGATACTGTTACGTTCAAGAAATAAGTCCAGCTCATCTTTTATGATAGATTCCAATATTTTGCATGCAATGTAAGTTAAACTGACTGGCCTGTAATTTCCTGGCTCAGTACGGTCCCCTTTCTTATATATTGGTATTATATTGCCCTGTTTCCAATCATTTGGTATTTCTCCAGTTTCTAAAGACCGTCTGAAGATGGCGGATAGCGGCTTAAAGATGATCTCACCAACTTCCCTGAGCACTCTAGGATATAAGCCATCAGGACCCGCCGCCTTATTTGCCTTTAGTTTATGCAACTTGTCTAATGCTTCGTTATCCTAAACCTCAATTTCCGCTAAATAATCTTGGGCATTTAACATGCCCTCTGGCCGAATAAAGACCCACTCTGAGGTAAAATTCTCAACAAAGTAACTGTTTAAGGCATCCGCAATATCCTTGTTATCATATAGCAGTGATCCCTTTTTATTCTTTATGCACTTAACCTGCTCTTTGACTTTCCTTTTTCTGCAACAGTACTGAAAGAAGCGCTTAGGGTTAGTTTTTGCCCCTTCTGCAATTTGTCTTTCATACAGTCTTCTAGCATTCCTCAGCTCTTTTTTGACCACAGCCCGCATTTTACAGTATTCAGCCTTAGTGTTCTCATTGTTATCCTTTATGTACATCTTATAAAGATTCTTCTTTTCCCTCAAAATCCTACGAATACTTTTGGTCATCCACTGAGGATTCTGCTTTTTCAGCTTACTTTTGGACACCTTTGGAATGAATTTGCATTGTGAATCAAGTAAAACCCCCTTAAATCTTTCCCACATCTCATTTACAGACTCACAGTCCAGGAGTGTCTCCCATTTTATTTCACTTAGATATCAGCGCATCCTGTCAAAGTTTGCTCGCCTAAAATTGAAAATTTTTGTTTTTGAATACACCTTTTTAACTTCCCATGAAACATCAAAATTAACAGCAGAGTGATCACTTGTCCCAAGTGGCTCCAGTACCTCAACATTGCTAATTCTATCTGGGTCATTACAGAGCACTAAGTCTAAAATTGCCTTCTTTCTTGTCGGTTTATTAACATACTGCACCAAAAAATTATCATTTATGACATCTAGAAATTCTTCCTCCCCCCTACCCTGTCCTTTCACCATTTCCCAATCGATACCAGGATAATTTAAGTCTCCCATAATAATAGTCCCTCCACCTCTACAAGCTTGCGTAATCCTCTTAAAGAGCATTTCATTGACTGTACTGTCCAAAGCTGGTGGCCGATAGCATACTCCTATATTTAAACCTGTCTCGTGTTTGCCAATGAGCCTGACCCAGATATCTTCACAGGGCAAGGAAAGTTCAATTTCAGGAATTTCCTGTACATTTATGTTTTCGTTCACATAGATTGCCACGCCCCCGCCTATTATTACATCTATCCTTCCTAAAGAGCTTATAACCTTCTATATTATATTCATCTCCATCCTCTTCACTAAGCCATGTCTCTGTAATCCCAACTATGTCATAGCCCTCACTAATCATAACGGCCTCAAGCTCTGGAAATTTATTTTTTATGCTTCTTGCATTTAAATAAAAACATTTCAGGTTATTACTAATGCTCTTCCCCCTTGATTTCCCATGCGGCCGCTGCTTCAAGCCCCCCACTACGCTTTGTTGCTTTAAAAGTATATCATCAATAGTGCATGTAACGCCATCAGCTTCCGTCAGGGCAGTCTGCATTTCCCTATGTGTAACATTCACTAACCTCCCTGCCCCCCAAGTCCCTAGTTTAAGTAATCCTGTGCTACCCTCAACATACGCTGACCCAGTGCAAAGGTACCCCTCCGGTTCAGGTGCAGCCCGTCAGGCTTGAACAGGTCACCCCTGTCCCAGAAAAAGTTCCGGTGCCCCATAAACCTGTACCCCTCTCTCCTACACCAGGTTCATAGCCACGTGTTAAACCTCCAGATAAAATTCTGCTTTCCTTTGCTTGCACGTGGTACCGGTAGAATCCCGGAGAACACTACCGTTGAGGATCTGCTCCTAAGCTTCCCACAAATTTTCCTCGCAGAACCTCAAACCTACCCTTACCTATGTCATTTGTCCCAACATGGACCATGACAACTGGATCCCCCCCGCTCTGGCCAGGAGCTTGTCCCAGACTCCAGGAGGTCTCCTACCTGGGCACCAGGCAGGCAACACATCAGACGAGACTCCTTGTCGCGTGAACAGACTAAGCTATCTATTCCTCTAAGTATTGAGTCCCCCACTATCACTAACTCTCTTTTCTGAGGGGTAGAGGCCAACAGGGTGCCCTGCTGCTCATCACTCCGCTCACTCTCAGGGTCAGGGGCCAATTCGAGTTCCTGCAAGGGCCGGAATCGGTTGGACACCTCAACCACTGGAGGAGCTGTCGCTGTACGGCGTGCACGCCCTTTCCTGCACTGTCGACCTACAGTCACCCAACTTTCTCTCCCTGCCTGCTCTGGGATCCCCGTACCACCCTGCTTTGGCGTACACACCATTTCTCTAAACGACATAAAACTTAGTTCCTCTAGGAACTCTACTGATTGTAAACTATGTCGTGCCGCCAACTGGCCCAGAAGATCAAGGATCTTGCTCTCCAGATGCTCAATTAGCTGGCACCGGTGACAGACAAACCCACCCTGGAAATCTCTTTCCAAAAGCGCGATCATCCTGCAACCGTCACATAGTTTTGGCCACATTTTGAACCCCCTACCTAATGACCTCGCTCACCCTCGATAAAAGAAAATTACAAATGCCGAGACAGAAGCTGAGGAACCACAATTTATTAATTTATTAACGTAAGAAGCCCTAAGCAGCAGTCACAATAGAAACCGTGGGGAAACTATGTAGATGGATTATAAGCCTCTTTTAACAGGGGCTTAGTTTCAGTTAACAGAAATGAAATACCAAATTGAGCCAAACTCTATATGTAATAAGCACTCCTAATAAGCCGACTTGAGTTTATCTAGTCCCAGTACTATTAATATACTAACCTAAAAATATCACAGGGCTTAGCTGAGAACCCAGATAAAACAGACTGGCTACAATGCCCAGGAGAAACTGGAGGAGGGAGGAGGCGGAGCACTCCGGTAAACCTTACCGTTTAATTTCCAACCTAACCGAATGGACGACTCAAGTGACTGCTGCCCTACTAACTTAACACTAAATCTCAGATCCCCAGCCAAAAATGCAAACAGTACTTATCTAACTAGCTAGCCACAAATACAACCAAGGGTAACCAAGAAGAGAGTAAAGTGCCAGTTCCCTTTGATTAAAACGGACCGAATAAACAAGTCGTTTACTATAAGAGCAAACTAAACACGGTACCTCCCCCAACAAGCTGTCCTAAGCACTCAAACAAGCAGTTAAACTTTAATCAGCCGATCAAGACACAGCAACCGGAGGAAAATACAAAGATAGGGTAATTTACAATGTGTTTAATCAGAAGAGCCCTTCGGTAATCATAAAATGCAAAAAAGACAAAAACGGTTCGCCTTAATATTCAAGCTTGGCAATGCGTTTATGCGGTAATGCGGTCAGGATAGAGAACGAAGGGGACTAAAAAACCCTGGTGAACGTCAATATTTATTGGCTAGAGGACTGTATGAAAGGCAAGCGACCAAGTATGAAACCAAGTCGGGTTATAGTTAGACATCCAGGTAATTCGATAATATTCTTGGCGTTGAGAGCTTGCTGGGGTTAGTTAGCTAAGTCAGCTACAGAAAAACCAGGCGACAGTACCTCAGTCCTTGAAAACAACTGTTTTACTTTGTATATCGCACAATTCACTTAGACAATTATTTAGCGTTTAATTTATTCTCTAAATTTAGCTTTTAAATTTGTTTTACTTTACCTTACTTTGCTTTGCTCCCGGGAGACTGAAACCCCCCCAAAAAAAACCCAAAAAACCCCCGTTGCCTTTGTTTGACCAGATTAGCGACTTAATTTGGCTGTTTGCTCACCGAGTTGTTCCAGGGGAAAAAAAGGGGAAAAAGAAGGAGGAAGATTCTCCCTGCCCCTAATGCGATAAAGGTTATATCTCGGGAGCAAATCGTCCAATCTCTATTACTGTTTGAGCCTTAACACACAAATTATTTTCAGAAAACCCCGTTTAAACAAGAGTAAATCTTCAGCTTCAATCCCACACGTCTTCCTCTGTCTCAACTCAAGCAGAATGATCACCAACGAACAGCGCTACAGCACAGCCAAGAGGTCAGCAACCCATAATAAATCACTTCAGCCATAAGCTGCCAGAAATTTCCTTTACTATCAATGTGTCATCGCTTACTATAAAACAGTTTTCCATGCTTTCAGTTTGTGATGCCATCCTATTGTTCTCTATGCCATTGAGAAACAATGTTTTTTCCTGACTTCCCAGACTTGACTGCATCAGCATATATTTTATTTCCAAAGTTTATTTGCTGTATTTATTTTGCTCTCTTTCTAACTTCACACTCATTATACACAACTCCATGTGCCATTCCAAAGTTCGAACATTTTATTGAGCTCCAAGATCGCATTTGTCCCATTTTTGCTCACCTCCACACCTCTCAAGTATACTTGCCTTTACAGGAAGCAATGTGTCCATATTCTGACATTTTTCACATCTATGATATGGGGGGGCTATAATCTAACATTATATCTCATATATCCAATTGGTATAAAATTGGGAAGGACACCATCTTTAAACTCCAACATCACAGATAAGCCACACTGTATCCAAGTTTTAAATGAGCTGATAATTGCGACTATCTCTACTCTGCCTTTTAATTCTTGAAGATCCTCATCGATGGAAATTCCGTATATCACTCACCTTACCTTGGATCCATTATCAAACCTTTTCCCAGAGCTGACTTCCATCTTGCAAAGATGCTTTAATTTAGAACTAAATCTCACTGTTCCTCATTTTAATATGAAATCAGAAAACTTTCATTTCAAAGGATTTTCACCCTATCAATGTTTCCCTGTAGATAGCAAGATTTTTAACACAAAGAATTTTTGTTCTCTCAAGTCTCTCCAATGTTTCCCCCTAGATCTTGCTTCCCCTTGTAAGATTTTGCTACTCGCCCAACTTTATTGATATCGTATCCTTCCTTAAATCTAAGCAAAGCCTTCAACCCTCTTTCATCCATTTTCCAGTGCACAACCCTCTCACTATCATTCCAGTCATCTGAGCAGCAATCTTGACTTAGAAGCCTTTTCCCATTAATTTTTCCCTTCATGAAGCCATTTCATCGCAGTAAAATCTTGACTGATATCTTCTGTACTTTCCTCACTCCAAAAGCCCCTTGGCCCGTCCATTTGCAGGTTATTCACACACCTGCGCTTAGGCTTCAGTTTTCTTTCCAGACACAAGACAACCCCTTACCCAGAGAGGATGTTTATCCAGCTTTTTTACTTCAAAACAACTATACAAAATGCAGATATGGCACTAAACAATGTTTGTTTATTAGCTTAACATTCAGGCTTCATTAAATACATCTCAAACAAATCAGATTAAATTATTTTAATTAATGGTATATTTTTTCATCATCAGACAGAGGGAGAAAATTCAAGAATCACTCAGTGTTGAGGAAAAAAATGATGGAATCAAAAACAAAAAAATCAGAATTAGTATTTTGTTATTCCTCTGGCTTTTATGACGGCCTGAGTTCTTTGAGTCAGGGACTTGACCAATGAAAAACAAAATTCTCCATCAAGCTGGTTCCAACTTTCTTGAATAGATGTTGACAAATCAGTTTTAAAGGATGGGACCTTGTCATGGACCATTTTCCTTTCATTTCCACTGTACACTTTCAACTGATTTGAGATCCGGACTGTTTGCTGGCCACGCCATCAGGCTGATATGCCTTTCCTGAGGAAAAGCATTTACACTCTTTCCACTGTGGCAAGATGCATTTTCATCTTGAAAAATGACTTCATTGCCAAACCTATCTTCTATTGAAAATGGTACAAAATTTCAATGTACACCTGTTGAGGTAATGATAGCCGTTCCCCTGGCTCTTTATCTGACATGTAACCCCATAGCATGAATGAATGAGGAAATTTGCTTGTTTTCTCCAAGCAGTCATCTTTATATGTTTTAGCATCATTGCCTTGGCCAATGCAGCTATGTGAGTCATCACTGAATATCACTTTCATCCAATCATCCACACTCCATGATTGCTTTTCTTTATCCCACCGTAAACTTGCTTTTTTCTGTTTGGGTGTTTTTGCTGGTTTTCTTATCGGCTTTTCTGTGAGTAAATATGATTTCATTCGGCTGATTTCTATCAGTTTGGTTACAAATACTGACTCCTGTTTCTGCCCATTTGTTTTGTTGTTCATTTTCTATTTTCAAGGCATATTGCTCTGAGTTTTCTGTCAAGAAGCTTTCAGATCTTCCATGGTCTACCCATATTTTGTCCTTTTATGACCATCTCATTTTGTTGATACTTGCACCAAATTTTAGACACAGCTGACTGGGACCAAGCCGCATTGTTTGCCAATTTCCATGTTGAATTTTCTTCTTGGAGCAGTTTCATAATCCTCTCCATTGTTTCAATGGCCTGCGTTCTTGCTGATGCCAAGCTTCCTCTCAATTAGCCGAGTCTAACACCTTTTTAAGGTCTGCAAGCACTCTCCTTTAACAGCAGACTAATTTACATATTTAGATTTGTGCGGATATTTCTTTTAGAAATGCCAATTATAAGGTGATTCCATAATTTTTTACTAAATATTGAGTGATTCCATATGGTGGCCCAGTAGTTAGTACTGCTGCTTCGCAGCAAAAAGGTTGTGGGTTCAAGTCCAGCCTGGGGCCTTTCTGTGTGGACTTTACATGTTCTCCCCGTGTTCGCTGGGGTTTCCTCCGGGTACTCCGGTTTCCTCCTGCAGTCCAAAGACATGCATGTCAGGCTAATTGGATGCTGAAATGCCCATAGGTATGAATGTGAGAGTGAATGGTGTGTGAATGGTGAGAGCGCCCTGCTATGGATTAGCGAGCTGTCCAGGGTAGTTCCCCGCCTTTCGCCCAGTGTCAGCTGGGATAGGAGCCAGCTCCCCCCTTGACCCTAGTGAGGAAAAAGTAGTATACAGAATGGATGGATGTTTGAGGTTAATATCATGAAGCCTGAATGTTAAGTGAGTAAATAAAAATTGTTTTGTGTCATATCAGCAATTTATTTGCTTTGAACTAAAAAAGCTGGATGAAAATCCTCTATGTGAAGTAATTTCATAATTTCTGCCAGGGGTTGTATGTGTGTCCACTGCAACTCACAACTCCCATTCTGCACTACTTGCATCAGACGCCCCCCTCTGGTTTCACAAGTATAATGCTGTTTTCGCAGCCGCCCAGATTATTAAACCTGTATAACCAACCATGGATTGGCTATTGCCACTATATCACAGGATCGCGACACAGATCCATGGTGCAGTGTAGGGGACTAAAATAGATTGTAATTCAGTACGAGTTCGGCCATTTTGCCAGCTTGGACACCTCTGATATTTCTAATACATTTCATCAGCAGGCCCATTTCATTTAAGAGTGCATTCCATATTGGGCGGGATTTAGCTGATCTACATTTATGGATATAGAATTTGGTTATGATGATAATATTATTGACTAGATATTCAATCTTTTTATTTTTTAAATTTACTCCAAGCCAAATATCCTCGTATGAGAGATTATCCGTGTTTATACATTTGGTTGCTAAGTAATTGTATAGCGATTTCCATATATCTTGTATTGGTTCACAGGAGTAAAATAAGTGTTCAGTAGTTTCCAAATTAATATTGCATAAGTAGCAATCATTTACTTCAAATCTGAATCTTTTCTTAATTAATTCATTAGAAGGGTAGATGTTATTTAAATTCTTGAAATGTATTTCTTTAAATTTTGGGGGAAGTGGATATTTCAGATATTTTGTTCTGATAGCAGATATTTTACTCTTTCCATAACTTTTAAGTTTGAGTGTTGATCGTGTTTGTCCTGGGTAAATATTATTTATCAGGTGTTGTCTCAGAAATTTATTATTACATTTTTTTATCTAATAAGTCAACCTGATTTATTATCGTTTTATGTAATTTTGGTGTCTGAGTATTATCTAAATTGTTTTTGATTAATTGAATAAGTGGTGTTGGTACATTTTGCGTCACCTTAATATAATCTTTTTGAGAACAATTCAGGTTGTACTTCTGCTTAAATTCCTCTAATTTGAGAATATTACCATTTTCATCCACTAAATGGATAATTGACCAGATTTGTTTTTCCATGCATTTTTCCATAAACATAGATTTTCTTCCACTCGTTATGACTCTGTTATTCCATAAAGGCACATTGTGGGGGGTAAAATTGTACTTTATGTGCAATTTTCCAGTTTAATAAGGCCTGTTGATGAAAGGCAGAAAGTTTTATGGGTAGTTTGGATATTTCAAAGTCACATTTTAATAACAGTTCAATACCTTCTAACTTCTTAAACACCATTGAAGGCAATGTAAACCATATTTCTTTACTGTTCTTAAGAAAGGATTGAATCCATTTAATTTTTAAAACCCCATTCATAATTTCAAAATCAATTGCTTTGAGTCCACCATCTTCATAATTCTTTATTATGTCTCCTTTTTTAAAATAGTGATGTTTAATTTTCCAAATGAAGTTAAAATTAAAGTTATTAATTTCTTTTATCATCTTAGGAGATATAGCTAATGAGTATGCAGGGTAGATTAGTCTTGATATCATTTCCATTTTGGTTAATAGCGTTCCACCAAACAATGTTATATCTCTCTGCAGCCAATTATTCAGTGTTTTCTTACATTTGTCAACAGTCTTTTGGATATTATTTTTTTCACAGTTAAGAGGGTTTCTGGTTATCCAGATTCCTAGGTATCTAGTCTCCGTTTCGACAGGTATGTTTTATAGTGAAGAGTAGTTACTATTATGGATACCCATCAGTTCACATTTGTCTAGATTCAAATATAACCCTGAAGCTTGAGAAAATAACTTTATAATTTGTACAGGCAAAGGAATTTGTTCTTTATTCTTTAGGAAGAGTGTTGTATCATCTGCTAATTGACTAATAATTAGTTGTTCATCATTTATTTTGAGTCCTTCAATATTGGAATTTTTAATTAAAATAGCTAGCAATTCAGTGACTACAATAAATGGGAGAGGTGAGATGCTGCATCCTTGTCTTATACCTCTACCTATAGTGAATCTGGGAGATGCACCTTCTGGGAGGGAAACACGTCTATTTATGTCTGTATGTAGCATTTCAATTATGTCTATAAAATTCTTCCCAAATCCAAAGTGTTGAAATGTCTCAAAGATAAAGGTATGTTCAACAGAGTCAAATGCCTTGCAAAAGTCTAGAAAGAATATAAAACCATTATCATCAATAAGGTCACTATAATCAATAAGGTCCAGAACCATACGGATATTATTATGAATCGATCTACCCTTAAGAAACCCTGATTGCGTGCTACTAATGATTTTTGAAATACCCGTTTTTAATCTTGCTGCTAAGACCGCAATGAGAAGCTTGTAGTCTGTGTTCAAAAGAGTGATAGGCCTTAGATTACTTAAATGTCTTTTATCTTTTCCCGGTTTTGGTATTAATTTAATTACGCCTTGTTTCATAGTTGTCATTCATTCTTTTTGGCCAATACATTCATTAATTGCTTGGAATAGCAGCAATCTTAATTCTTCCCAAAAATGTTTATGAAAGTTAGCTGTTAATCCGTCAGGGCCTGGTGAACGATCAGATGCCATTACTTTTATTATGTGATCAAATTCGTCTATTCTCAATTTTCCATCAAAATCTGTTTATAATTTTTTTCAATTACTGGGATTAAGTGGTTTATTCTTTCAAATAATAATTTAGATTTTTGTAAAGAGTATGAGGGTGAGTAAAGGTTACTATAGTATTTAAAAACTTCACTTGATATGCATTTGGAGTCAGTACATTCTTCTCCATTTATTATTAGACTAGTAATTGCACTTTGTTCTTGTTGACGTTTTTCTAAAATACAGAAGTATGAAGTATTTTTTTTCCCCGTCCTCTATCCATCTGGCTCTGGACCTCACATATGCTTCCTGTGCTTTATTGATGTAGAGTTCACCTAGCTGTATTTGTAGGGTATTGATTTTTTCTCGGTCTTCTTCACTCCAGTTCAATTTACTGTAATATGATGACAAATCTTGAATTAATTTCAATTCATTTGCTTTCCTTTTTTCAATCAGTTTTTTTGCTAAAGGTAATGGAGTATTTCCTGATTGTAAATTTTAAATCTTCCCATTTATGAATTGATGTGATTATTTGTTTGTCATTTTTAATATTCTCAATCATTTTTTTAATTGTGTGACAAAATATTCTTCATTTTTAAGAAGGGTTGCATTAAATTTCCAGTAACCTTTAGATTTCTGTATTTGGCTATTTTCAGACAATTTCAAATTTATAATACAATGGTCGCTCAGGGGGGCATTGGATGTACTGGAATCTATTACAAACCTGGACATAGAGTTTGTAATTAACCAGTAATCAATTCTTGATTTAGATTGTCCATTAGGTTTAAACCAAGAAAATTGTCTAACATCCCTGTTACTAACTCTCCATATATCAATTAGATTGTTATTATTAATAAATTCTCCAAGAATTGGATTCCTGTGATCCTGTGAGAATCTAGATGGCCATCTGTCCATCCATTCATCAGGGGCTAAATTAAAATCTCCTCCAACCAGTATATGATCAGTAGGAAATGTAGCGCTTAACTCCTTAATAACTCTTGTCACTTGATATAATGATTGTTTGTTCTTTTGTTCACTGTTGTACCCATAAACGTTAATCAGTATCATAACAACATTATCAATTTCCAAGACACAACACCCAATGTCCATCATTGTCCGTTTTGTCTCTGATGATCTTACCAGGGCACTTGTTAAAACAAACAGCAACACCTGCCGAGCGATTTGTGCCATGACTGAGGATGATTTTGTCTCCCCACTGTTGAGTCCAAAACTTGGTGTCTGACAAGTCCGAGTGCGTTTCTTGAAGAAATATGCAGTTGGCTTTCTGTCCTTTACAAAATAAAAAGACTGCTTTGCGTTTAGTAGAGTCTTTGAGTCCCCTTGTATTGATAGAAGCAAAAGAAATATCACTTTTTGACTGAAACAAAGAACACATAAATTTCCCTTAGAAAGAAGGCTTTGAGGAGGTGGAGTAGAAAAATATGAATTGAGGGTCCCATAATCAAAACGTTTCCACTATAAACATTTAGTTCGGTTATTCACCCATTTCCGCGTCTTCCACAGCAATGCGTTTTCCATTGATGAAGCCAAATGGACCTCTGAAGCCTGCAGCTTTGCCTTCCTTCCTCGCCTGCTGAATTTTTGGCCACAGCGCTTGTCTGGATCGCCAGTCTTCCTGCATCAGGTCTTCCCCGAAGCACATTCCTTCCTCTTTGCAAACCTTCGAGTTTTTTGTTCGCTTCCAAATATCGTCCCGCATCATCCGGCTGGAGAAGAGGATTATTATTTGTCTGTGTTTGTTTTCGATTTTCCTACCAACTCGGTGAACCATGTCCACAGCATCCTCCATTTTTCCAGTATGGTCAGGTGCAATTTTACAAAGGAGCCTAACTACGTCCTTTTTGGGATTTTCATTATCGTTTTCCTTTTTCCCTTTAATGCGGAGACACCACCGTCTTTTATACCTTTCTTGGTTTAGAAGTCGTTCCTTCACGTTTTCATTTTCTTTTTCCAATGATTCAATTTGCTCTTCCAGATTTTTAACTTTCAGTTTGCATTCCGTAATCTCCTCTGAGTTCAACTGCACAGTTTTGGCTATTGAAGCTAGCATAGTGCTATGTTGCTGCTACTGATCGCCAATTTCTTTCATGCGGGCATCGACCCGCTTTCCCAAGGCATCTATTGCGTTTAATATAGTCTCTAATGACATACCTGGGGCTGAGGGGGACACACCTTTAGGTTTCTTGTGATAAGTCAGTGACCGTTGGGAGCGACCAGCACTTTATCAGTATGGATTCCAGGCATGGACCTATCAGGAAAACTGGACAGACAACGAAGGCTGGAACTGCACGCCGGCATGGGCGTAGCGGTCAAGCTGATATTGCAGGTCATGTGATGCCATGGGAGCCAAAAAGAAATTTCTCCATAGGGAATAATTAAAAAGACACGCTGATAAATCCGTGAATAAATTTTTTTGACAATCACAAATTATCGATACCGAAATTGTTTATTTTTCTCTTTTAAATCATTGATGCCTCGTTTCTCAGCAAAGACAAAATGTTTTATTTATATTCAGGCTATACGAACACCAACGGGTCCTCATATGTAAGCGCGATCTCGTCTCCGCCGAATTTCGCACTGCAGCGGATGTGAGTGGGCGGAGCAATGGGCATTCCTTGCCGTCTGTCTGTGTTCAACATAAAAGATGTAGCCAAGTCGGTGAAGTGATACTTAATAGTGATTATAAATTGTTTGCAGGTGTCTTTGCTATGAGGTTTAAAAGCGTTTTAAACTCAATTATCGATGAAAACCAGTCTGGGTTTATGAGTAATCAACATATTTTTAACAATGTAAGATTGATTTTTGACCTTATTGTCATGGGTTTAGGTTTGTAAGGTCTGTCATTCCTTTGCTATGGTGGCTAATCGGCTAATCGGAGGGCTGATTTGGGGGGTGTGGTTTTGCTTATTGGTGCCAGCTGCGCTGAGCTTATTTAATCCCTTCAGTTTTGCCGGCCAGCAGTTCAGTGTCAATTCTACCTGCCTGAAGTTAAGATCTTTCTTTAGTAGTTACTTAGGTCTTGAATCTAAGACTTAGCTTCTAAGCCTTTTAGGTTATTATTTCTTTGAAAGTTATTCCTCTGGCTGCCCTAGCTGGGTTCTGGCAGTCAGTCCTTTTCTTTTCGTTCGTCTCTCCCTTCCTCCCTTCACGGTCTTTTCCGTGGGAGGATCATTAACGAGAGTAGGCTATTTAGTTTTTGCAACTCTGCCTGGTCGCATTTATATCAGTCCCTGTTTGAGATTTCCTCTCCTTGGGTTTGGGTGCATTCCCTTTTGGTTCCCCTCTTAAGTAGAGGCATTAGTGGTGATATCTCCCGGTATATCACTTTTAGACTGTTTCGGTTGCATTTCTCCCCTCAACACTCTCCTGTGTGCACAAGCACGAACCCCACGCATCACCTTTCATATTTCTACGCATCACACTTATGTATTATTCTGATTTGATAACCGATGATAGTTTTGTGTTTTTTTTTTGGATTTCTATAAAGCGTTTGATACGGTTGAGCATCCCTTTGTTTTTTATAGCCTTGAAAAATTTGGCTTTGGAACCTACCTTTGTAATGCCATGACAACTCTCTATGCACATGGAAATATTTCAGTTAAATTAAGCGAAGGTACCACACAAAGATTTCGTTTAGAAAGAGGCATAAGACAAGGTTGTCCAGTATCTGTTTATTTGTTTCTTGTTGCTGTACAAATGTTCTGTCACTATATAAAGGCAAGTAAATTGGAGGGTATCTCCATTGCTGGTAGAAATATTATTCTGAGTCAACTAGCAGATGATACTGCATTATTTTTAAGAAATGCTCTGCAAGTGAAACCTGCAATCAATGTTATTGAAGTATTTTCTAAAGCTTCAGGTCTCTGTCTGAACTTAAACAAATGTGAGTTATTTGCATTAAAAAACTGTGACATAACCTCCATTGATGACATACCTGTAAAGAAAAAAGTTTGTTATTTAGGCATCACTATAACAAAGGACAGACAAGAAAGATGTGCTCTTAATTTTAATCCAATGATAAATAAGGCAGAGAACAAATTTAATCTATCGTTACAGAGTTCTATCATTAAAGGGGCGGATTCTTTTATCGAAAGCTGAGGGGATATCGAGGCTCATTTATACTGCATCCTGTCTATTTCTTGAAAGTAAAGTTGCAAAAAAAATTGACCAATTACTATTCAACTTTTTGTGGAGAAATCATATACATTATATTAGAAAATCTGTAGTTGTTAATTCTGGTAAAAATGGGGGCCTTGATTTTTTGGATTTTTCCTCTTTGAACTATGTATTTAAAATTAACTGGTTAAAGCATTTCATGAAAAATGATTTGTCAATGTGGTTTTTCATTCCTAAATTTGTATTTAACCAGATTGGGGGACTACCTTTTCTGCTGGTTTGTAATTATAAAATAGATAAGGTACCATTGATATTAGCTGACTTTCATTAACAAGTGTTATTGGCTTGGAGTTTAATTTACAAACACAACTTCTCACCGCAACGGTATTATATATGGAATAATGGTGATATTTTGTATAAGAATAAGAGTCTTTTCATAAAGAAATGGTTTGACAAAAACATTTGCCTATTAAGTCAGCTGCTAACTCCTGAAGGTCACTTAATGAGTCATGAGGAATTCTGTCATAAATTCAACTTTCCTGTGCCGCTTAAGGAATTTATTCAGGTTGTAGGATCAGTTCCAGATGGCTCTGTTTGTTTATTTAGAGGTGTTTCTGCTCATGATGTGCCTGTTACGAACCCTGTTAACACCCCTTGTGGGAAAATTTGCTTCACATCCTCTCGTAAGAATAATAATCGTGCCATTCGTTCTTTGTTTCAGAGCGAGTTTACTACAAAGCCATATGTTATTACTTATTGGAATTCTCTCCACAAAAATATTTCTTGGTCAAAAGTTTGGTTGTTGCCACACAAGTATTTGATTACCAACAAAATTAGGGAGATTTCCTTTAAAATTCTACACAAAATTTACCCTACAAAGCATTTGATGAAAAAGTTTAGAGCAGATATTGATACCAATTGTTCATTTTGTTCAGCTCACCCTGAAACTGTGCCACATCTATTCTGGCACTGTGATCTCACTACGAAACTATGGAAGGATGTAGCAAGGTTTATCTGTGACAAACTTTATGCAAATTTTGTATTGCTTTATGAGCATGTTATTTTTGTTTTTTTTGTAAAAAAGAAAGATGACAATGAAAAAATCCATGTTATAAATCTTCTAATTATTTTGGCTAAGTTTTTCATTCATAAATGTAAGTTTATGAATCAAAAACCTCTTTTTTCAGTCTTTTACAAGGATTTTTAATTATATCTACAATCAATCAGTGCCTGCAAAAATAAGAAGGCTGCAAAGACTCTGAATGCATGTGTGAATTGTAATCTGTACTTGTAAAATGTTGCATGTTTGTTTTTATTTTCTTTTCTTCTTTTTTATTTTTTCTTTTCTTGTCCTACTCTATGTCCCCTGGCAACTCTGTTTGTGTTTTTATTTTGTACTATTAAAAGAAAGCAAAAAAAAAAAAAAAAGTCGGTAAAGTGAGCTGGCGACGTTATGGTGCAAATATATTGAGCAACAAAAGTAACGCAAGTTAAGTAAAGACAGACCGGAAAATAAGTTTACGCGGAATTATCATAGAAAATCAAATTTACTAATTGCGAGCAGATCTGGGCTGATCAGAACCGTGAGGTCCTCGAGGCTTTACCCGGGGTCTGTCATGCTTGCTATTATGCTGCTCAGATTTACGACGCAGATGTTGATTTGATTGCTTATAAGATGTTTCTGGGTCCGTAGCGGGTTAAATACCACTACTAAGGGTTGCTGGCCCTGTGCAGTGGGCAAGCAGGCTGCCCTCTTCCGTACTTGCGTTCCTCAGTGGGTAGCTTCTGGAGTGGAATCATATAGAAACACAAATCACCAGTACTGACACCAGAGAGGCTATCTTGAAATGACCAGTGACCAGCTAACCCAAGTAGGGGCTGATCCTGATTTTTTCAGGGTTTACTCCCATAGATCCGCTGCGTTTTGCTTTACTAGGGGAGGCGCTAAGAGCCACAGCATGCGGTCTTCGGCATGTGAGAGGCTAGGTAGTGCGGCCACTTGCTAATGATAAACCATATGTTGCGCATCACATGCCGCTGGATATGGGGAGACCAGAAATGGGCATTCCTTGCCGTCCGTCTGTGATCAACATTATAGACGTAGCCAAGTCGGTAAAGTGAGCTGGCGTTACGGTGCAAATATAGGGTAAATATAAAGTAACTCTGGACGAAAGTAACACGGCGATTTACTCACAGCCATCCGCACTTCGATGCGTCATACTAGGTCAGCATGTGCAGCTCGCGCCCCTCTCCAGAACCGCAAACATTCTTGATGCGTCCAGTCTTCCTCGCGGCACAAGACCGAGAAGACTGTTTTCCACAGCGGTGAGTAAATTCAGACGAATGCTAAACTTTTTCGATTTAAAGATTGTCTTTATCGCTCCATGTGTCATATTTATGATGAAATGATCGGTGATTTAGTTCCGCAACATATGGTGCAGTTTGAAATGTCAGAATCCTCGTTCAAATGTCAGGAGTCACCGTCGGGACTGAAGTAGCAACAGTTACGTTTGTCCCTCTCTGCTAATGCGGCCGCATTTTGTGTTTAAAAGCTCCATAAAAATGTGTGTTATGTTTTACCGACAGAAAATGCCCAGAGTTAGGGTCAGAACTACCCAGAGAGCAACGGTTGACCCGGAGGTTTACGCAAGGGCCTTTTTTGATGTCCGAAGAGGCGATAGTATAAGGAGGGCAGCAGCGGTGCATGGCATTTGTCATGTCACCCTGTTCAGGTACTGCAAGAGGAGGGCAGAGGCAAGAGGGCAGCAGGCCAGAGCCCCAGGGTACAGGGCTCACAACAAAGTCTTCACAGAAGAACAGGAGAAGAGACTGCAGGCATATATAAAGAGAGCAGCCGATATATATTTTGGCCTGAGTCCTAAAGAGGTGCAAGTAACACAACAGACAGAGCTACACCACTACCGCCATATAGCAAGCACCTCCGCTCCGGATCTGCCACGGCTCTGAGCCGGATCAGCTGGAGCCGGGGCAGATCCGGGGCAGATCCGGAGCGGAGGTGCTTGCTATCTGGGAATTAACCTCTTTTTCATGCTTTTTTAGGTGCGAAAGTTTGCATATGAGCTGGCCGAAAATATTGGCCTCAAAACTCCATGTTCATGGAAGAAAAACCAGATGGCAGGGAAGGATTGGCTCACCTCCTTCCTCGAGCGCAACAGAACCCTGTCCATCCGTCGACCTCAAGCCACCAGCATGTCCCGTTCCACCAGCTTCAACAAGACTAACGTGACCGCGTTTTTTAACAACCTAAAGACTGTCCTCATCCGCTATAATTTTGAGGCAAATGACATCTGGAACATGGATGAAACGGGTAAAAATTTATGTTTGGATGATAAATTTAAAAGCACCAGTGATTTGCACCAGCAATAATTCATTTCACTGATTATTTCAGGTACCACAACGGTTCAAGTGCCAGACAAAGTCATTGCCACCAAGGGCCAGCGCCAGGTCGGTGCTGTGACCTCCGGGGAAAGAGGGACATTGGTGACCGTTGCCTTTGCTGCCAACGCACAAGGCAACTTTGTTCCCCCTTACTTTATCTTCACATTGGTGACTGTTGCCTTTGCTGCCAACGCACAAGGCAACTTTGTTCCCCCTTACTTTATCTTCCCAAGGAAGAAGTTCCATGACCACTTCATCCGGGATGGTTCCCCTGGCTCCACTGGTTCTGCCAATGGATCGGGGTGGATGGAGGAGACAGATTTTTTGGCCTTTTTACAGCATTTTGCAAGACACACCGCGTGACCCGAGTCAAAGTTGCTGCTACTCTTAGACAATCATGCATCACACCTCTCCATGGTAGCTATTGACTTTTGCAAGTCACAGGGCATTGTACTCCTGTCATTTCCACCCCACTGCTCCCACCGTCTTCAGCCGCTAGACCGAAGCGTTTTTGGCCCTCTGAAGCACTACATTAACAGTGCAGCAGACAATTGGATGCGAATGAACCCTGGAAGAACTTTGACCATCTACAACATCCCAAGTCTTGTGGCTAAAGCTCTGCCTCAAGCTGCGACACCAAGCAGCATTTCGTCTGGGTTCGAGTGTACCGGTATCTGGCCCTTGAATCCAGATATTTTCAGTGAGGCAGACTTTGCTCCAGCTTATGTGACCGACCGTCCTGCACCAGCACCAGCTCCATCCCCAGTGCCAGGGCCAGCTCCATCACCAGCACCCCCTTCATCACCAGCGCCAGCTCCATCGCCAGCGCATACCATCTATCCAGGTATGCTAATGGTTCCAGGAACATCTAGTGGCACGCCAGTACAGAGGTTCAGCCCAGAAAAGCTTCGCCCATATCCAAAGGCTGGCTCGAGGAGAGAAAATAAAAGGAGAGGCCGAAAGAGGTGAGCATAGTGTCATTTTTAACTCGTCTTGGTTCTCTTGCTTGTATAAAAACAAGCTGATTCTGACTATTATCTCATTGAATGTTGCAGGTCAACAGCAATACTGACCGACACCCCGGTGAAATCTGCTTTGGAAGAGGAGAGTCGGCAGAGGGGCCAGAGAAAACAGTCCTCTTCAAAACTCCCAAAGAAAACGATGCTTACTGGACACACTGCAACCACAGTTTCTCGGGGCAAGGATGAGGAATGTCTTGTTTGTGGGGAGACATTTGCCTCATCTTTGCCTGGAGAAGTGTGGGTGCGGTGCATCTTTTGTCTGCTGTGGTCACATGAGGCATGCACTGAGGGTGCCACTCATTATATCTGTCACAACTGTGATGAGTAATTTCATCCCAGATAGCAAGCTCCTCCGCTCCGGATCTGCTCCGGCTCTGAGCCGGATCAGCTGGAATCAGCACAGAGCCGGGGCAGATCCGGAGCGGAGGTGCTTGCTCTCTGGGATAATTTTTATAAATAGACCTTGCACATTAAACATGTTCACGGTCACTTTTGGAACATTTGAAGCCAATTAAAATGTTTAAAACAAATGCCTGGCTGTTTTTGCTTCTGTTTTAACGAGAAATTTAAAAAGATTCCAGTAAATTTGATCATGTTACTTTTGCCCTGCCCGTGTATTACTTTCATCCCGGCTGGATGGGTCGAAAGAAGCGATCCGCAACTTCCGTTCGACGTCAAACTATGCCGAAGTCAATATATATGGTGATGATTTAGCACCTGATATTGACAGAGCACACACGAAAGTTGTTAATCACTCCAAAATTTTTTTTCGGTCTGTAACTTTATCTTTTAAAATGACGTCCATGTGAAAAATGTAACTTTCGTACCAGCTCTCCCCTACTGAGAAACAAAAGAAACGCAAGTTAGTTGAACGCAGACCGCAAAATCAGTTTCCGCAGAATTATTGAAAATCAAATTTATTACTAGCTTGTGCACATTTACACTCGTTTCATCAAACTTTTCTTTGTTTTGCGGTCACTTTGAATAACCATAAGAGCACATTAACTAACTAGCTAACTTGCGTTTCTTTTGTTGCTCAGTATATTTTTGCCATTTTATTTTAATTGATGAATGGCCGTAATATGTAGCAACTCGATTGCCACACTTCATGTAGCGCGGCAAAATGTACTGTAAGCTAAGGCCGCTGTTGTGACATCCTAGAACCATGTACGCAGCCAACACTCACCTTACTTTTTCATATTAAAATGATATGGAGATATCCATGAACTGAGTTGTATATTTCCATTACTTTGAATAGCACCAATTCACATTACTATATTTTGAAGCGTTATGCATACTGTGTCAGCTGAGTAGCATCTAACGTAATGTCCATAGGAGTGCATTTATAGCACTACATAAATTCAGTTCGAACACTGCTTCGCGAACCATTTATTAACCATTCTTCATTATTAGATTACTTACAGACCTTCATACATGATGACGAAACTTTTCAGCAACTTGACAGATGAGATCCAAAATGATAACTGTTTTTTTTTGTGCATGATCCGAACCGAGTGGGTGGAACAATGGGCATTCCTTGCCGTCCGCCTGGTTTAACATTATAGACGTGGCCAAGTCGGTAAAGTGAGCTGGCGTTACGGTGCAAATATTTTAGCCATTTTATTTTAATTGATGAATGGCCGTAATAGGCCTATACTCGATTGCCACACTTCATTATGTTGCGCGGCAAAATGTACAGTAAGCTAAGGCCGCTGTTGTGATATCCTAGAACCATGTACACAGCCAACACTCACCTTACTTTTTCATATTAAAATGTTATGGATATATCCATGAACTGAGTTGTATATTCCCATTACTTTGAATAGCACCAATTCACATTACTGTATGTTGATGCAATACGCATAATATGTCAGCTGAGTAACGTAATGTCTGTATGAGTGTGTGGCGCAAGGTTAGGATGTCTGTATTATTTTTCAGGTTAATATGTTAGTATTTCTCAGATTCCCCCCATACTGTTTTTTTGTTTATAAGTTCAGGTCAATTCACTAATTTTATTGTTTGCTTGCAAGGACGACTATTCATTTGCTAATAATAATGTGGAACAATACCATTTTCTCGCCATTGGATGGCGATAGAGACCAATATGGAGCTTTTCCCACAAGGAACAAAGCTAGCTTCTTTCGGTGGTCATAGTAGGTTCCATTTCATTGAGACAGCCATTGCGAACAGAGCAGAGCGCATGTAAATGTCTGTCTTTTTGTCATTCTTGCAGGTAAGCAATTCGGGAGAAAACCGAAGTATTATGGTTCATATAGGTTGGTGTAGTAAATAATGCACCAAACGTGTATGTCATGTTTAATTTGGTGAAGAAAAGACGCGAATGCGTGGTTGGTTTTTAACCAGCCGAGACTGTCTGGTACACGCAGGCATGTTGCTACCACATGAACGAGTTATACTAGTTATTTAACGGTATCGGGGCGAGTATGTAAAGTGGTAAAGCGTTAGTGTTGTTTGTTACTGAGAGACCTAAACCGCATTTACATTTTTTGTGAAATGATATTGCCAATCTTTGTAAATTGGGTTTATGTAGATGGTATACTGAGACACATGGTCCTAGCTAGAACCAAAATGGCGGCGTACGTGCACAAAACGTTGTTCCGATTCCTACAGTGTACGCCATTTTGGATCAAGCAATCACGTTGTTGCCCGTCTGCTACTCCGGTCTAGCTTGTAGGCGAACTTTAAATAATTGTTAATGCCGATAGATACGCGTTGTATATCTAGTGTTAACCGTGTATTTGAACAGTTTAAAAATGCCGTGTAGTAATTTTGATGTGTAGAATAAAAATATGTTAAATACATTGATTTATTGTTTTTTTTTTATTAGCCAGCTAAGATAAAACTTTTATTTTAAACGCGGTGGTCATAGTAGGTTCCATTTCATTGAGACAGCCATTGCGAACAGAGCAGAGCACATGTTAATGTCTGTCTTTTTGTCATTCTTGCGGAAAAAAATTGAACTATTAAAATATGTTGCATCAGACATCTCTCGTCATTTGTCTGCACCCGCAACATATTTTTGGCGAGCCAGTCAGGAGGGGACTGTAAGGACAGTCGAGTGACCCTGTCCCCATCCAGAGACGAACCTAGATGTGAAAGTCCAGACCAGCATTCTGATGTGGTCTTAGAGGAAACATGGAGCAGCTCCAGGACGAAGTCAGTTCAGTACTATGGACACTCAGCAAACCCGAACTCATAAAGGTGTGTACTCACCTAAAGTGTAGTGAGCCAGCGGTAGAGGGATTTGGAGGCTTAACTCGCCGTACCCTGATTCGGCTGGCAGAGAGCACTTTAGATAAGCTTGAGGAGAGTGAGGAAGCTGATGTGTTCCAGCAGTATCTTGGCCGCCTTCAGACCTTTATGACATCCCTGCAAGGGCAGGACGCTGAGGAAACAGAATCTCAACCTAAGCAGCCTAGCGAGATCGAGAGGTTGAGGGAGGAGTATGCCCGGCTCCAGCAGGCCCAAGCGGAGGAACGTAGTGAACTGGAACGAAAGATTCAGGCAATAGGAGATCAGTTGGGCAGTGCAGCGATAGCCAGGGGGCAGGATGTCACTACAGCAACACGCATTACAGCACCTGAGGTGACAATAAGGAGAGAGTTCTGGATTTGTGGACAAATTGGGGAAGCCGGACAGAGAGAGAAACTCTCTTTCACTAGTCTTACTAACCAAATTGAGGCTGGATTGAAGAGGGGTTATTCAGAAACGGAAATTATCGAGGCGGTCGTGAAAGCTGTAAGTCCCGGGCTCCATCTACGTGACTTACTGGAGATTAAGAGAGACCTCACACTTCCCACTTTAAGAACCATTTTGAGAGGTCATTATAAAGTTGATTCATCCTCGGATCTCCTCCATCGACTCATGAACATATCCCAAGATCCAAAAGAATCTGCGCAGAATTTCCTCTTCAGAGCCATTGAGCTGAGGGAGAAGCTCCTCTGGAAGTCTGGCGGGGGGAGTGATGATGAACATTTTAGTCCAGATTTAATAAACGCAAGTTTCTACGCTCATTAGAGACTGGTCTGTTTAGTGAGGCAGTTAAGTTTCAGCTTAAACCTTACCTCAGTGACCCAAAAGTTACAGATGAGCTGTTGATAGAGAGAATAACTGAAGCTGCCAGCCTCGAGCTAGAGCGACAGAACAAGTTGAAAAGAAACAGTATCTTAAAGGCGCCAAAAGTAAATGAGATATGCACTGAGCAACGCTCCAGTAACAGTCAGCTGCCTCTCAGCGGAGAAACGGACACAAATGAAGAAACAACAGCAGGGATAGCAACAGTTCCCATAAAAAAGAAACAAGAACAGTGTAAAGAGCCTGACCCAGGCACCACGGCACTCATTGAGGGCCTCAAAGCTGAGGTTCTTGAAATAAAAAAAACTATTCACTGAGGCATTAGGGGGAGCAAAGTCTCACCCTAACACTGATGCAGCACGAACCACGGCAGTGAGGGGGCCAAGAGGATGTCAGGTATGCAGAGAGAGACAGGCCGGTGAATCATGTCAACACTGTTATCACTGTGGACAGGAGGGCCATCTTTCCCGTGGTTGCAGACAGAGAAGGTTGATGCAGGGAAACGAGAGGGGGCTGCTGAGCCGGGACCCCCAGTAGCCCAACCACTCCTCAGGTCCCAGGTTGACTCTGTTCTCCATGAAGGTCCACCGAGCCTACTAGGTGAGATGGGGGACAGTGTTTCTACAACTGTACAGGCAGACAGTAACCAGCTAGCCTGTGAATACACACCCAGCGCACGCACTAGTGGCTCTGTTCCCGGGCACCGTCAAGTTAAGCTGATAAATTTAATTGGAAAAAGATGTATGGTCCAGTGTCATCTAGATAATGTAGCAGCTGAAGCGCTGTGGGACACTGGAGCTCAGGTAAGCTTCATCAATGAAGTGTGGAGAAAACCGCACCTCCCACACAGCACAGTCCGGCCACTTTCTGACCTCTTGGGGCCAGATTCACTGGTTGCAGTAGCAGCAAATCAAACTGAATTAACCTTTGATGGCTGGGTAGAGATAGAGTTCTATTTAGACTGTGACGCTCACCTGGACATGACACTGCTGGTCCCTTTTCTGGTGTCTAGCGACCCCATTGTGGCTAAAGATCCTATCATTGGATTTAATGTGATAGAGGAAGTAGTGAAAAAATGGAATAAGCGGCGACCAAAAGCAGAAACTGTCCGGAAAATTGGCCAGGTGTTCTCAGTGGCAGTCAACACTGCTAAAACTATCTTCAAGGTATTACAGACTTCAGACTGCGATGAGGATGTGGGGACAGTACAGGTAGGCAACAGAGGAGTTTGCCTGGCCGCAGAGCAGATTACCACTGCCCTTGTTCGTGCACGCCTAGGGGCTTAGTTTGCAGGGCAGAGCCTGGTGTTTGTTCCTGATGAACTGTCACAGCTGCCGGAGGAACTAATTATCCAGGAGGAGCTGGTCAGCATCACTGAGGGGAGGGATGTGCGCATTCCTATCTCAATTGCCAACGCCAACATCATGACATCTCCCTGAGTCCCCGCAGCATATTAGGCCACCTGCAAGAAATCAGAGCAGTGTATCCAACTACAGCTGAGTGTTTTGCTGAGAACACATCAGAGCAGCCTGAACAAAGCTCCCAACAGCCGAACATCCAGCTCTCTGAGGTAACCACCGCCCCACACCAGGTGCACATGCCATCTCAATGGGACCCCCCAGTTAAGTTAGATCACCTAACTGAAAATCAGCAGCAAGTAGTGAAGCAGCTGTTGCGTGATCAATGCCAGGCTTTTGCTTTTGATGATGGGGATGTGGGATGTATTCCCTCTTTGAAAATGCACATCACTCTGCATGACACTACTCCTGTCAGGAAAACCTACACATCAGTACCAAAACCCTTGCATGAAGAGGTGAAGAATTACCTGCAGGATTTGCTGAACCGAGGATGGATATCGCAGTCAAGGTCCCATTACTCCTCTCCAATTGTATGCGTACGGAAAAAGTCTAGGGCATTGAGGCTGTGTTGCGATTACAGAGAGCTTAACAGAAAATCTGTCCCCAACCGGCACCCAATACCCAGGATCCAAGATATGCTTGATTCCCTGTATGGCAGCTCCTGGTTTTCAGTGCTGGACCAGGGGAAAGCATATCACCAGGGATTTCTGGACCCAGAGAGCAGACCACTAACGGCTTTTATAACACCCTGGGGCCTTTATCAGTGGAACCGTGTACCATTTGGCCTCAGCTCAGCACCTGCGGAGTTCCAAAGGAGTATGGAGGAGTGCCTGGTGGGCCTTCGTGATGTCTGCCAGCCCTACCTGGATGACAATCTTGTCCATTCCCCCACCTTTGACAGCCATGTGGAGCATCTTAGAAATGTCCTGGAGCGGTACCGTAAACATGGTGTCAAACTCAACCTGCAGAAATGTGAAGTCTTCAGGCGGAGTGTGCGTTTCCTGGGACGGATTGTTTCTGAGGAGGGATATACAATGGATCCGGCTGAGATCGCTCCTGTTCAAGCTCTGAAAAGCAGAATACCATCTACAGTGGGGGAACTAAGTAGAATCCTTGGGTTCCTTTCTTACTATAGGGCTTACATCCCTAATTTCTCAAGGATTGCCAAAACCCTGTACCAGCTCCTGGTCTCTCCTCCAGACAAGACACCACCCCCTCCTGCACCAACAAGGAAAGGGAAACAGGTCAGTGCAAAACACAAGGGGCGTCTACCACCAAGCACACCTATCAATTGGACCGACAGCCACCAACACACTCTTAATACACTGATCGACTGCTTAACAGAACCACCCATCCTGGGCTACCCTGATTTCTCAGAGCCATTCGTTTTACACTGCGATGCCTCACAAGATGGTCTGGGGGCTGTGTTATATCAGAGACAGGGAGGCAGGATGAAGGTAATCGCATATAGCTCCCGGACATTGACACCTCCGGAAAAGAATTATCATATGCACTCTGGAAAGTTAGAGTTCCTCGCTTTGAAATGGGCTGCTTGTGAGCGTTTTCGAGATTATCTGTGCTATGCCCCTCACTTTGTAGTCAATACAGATAACAACCCCTTGACCTATGTCCTCACAATGGCAAAACTCAATGCTACAGGTCATGGGTGGGTGGGGGAGTTAGCCGATTTCAATTTCACTATTAAATATCAGCCTGGCAAACAGAACGCAGACGCTGATGGTCTGTCCCGGCTGCCCCTGGATATTGATCAGTTTATGTCCCAGTGCACGGGGGAAGTGGGGCAGGAGGTCATAAGCGCCTCTGTAGAGAGTGTGGTGTTGCAAAATCAGAGCCCCCTTTATCAGGCCTCCATTGTCAGCTTGAACGCCATTGACTTGGTTAAAGACCCCAGACCATTGCCAAACAGTAAGCCCTTTTCACCAAAAGAAATTAGGCAGAGTCAGGAGCGGGACCCAGTGCTCGGGCGTGTGCTGAAATACAAGGAGAGTGACCACCTCCCCAGAGGGCAGGCCCTGAAGGCAGAGTCACCTGACGTCAGGCTTCTGCTGCGGCAATGGAGCAGGCTGCATGTTGATAGTGATGGTATTCTGCACAGAAGAGCGGGAGGTAGGGAACAACTAATTCTACCCAAAGAGCATCACACCACGGTTTTCAAGGAGCTACACACAGACATGGGGCACTTGGGTTCAGAAAGAACTCTGAGCTTAATAAGAGAGAGGTTTTACTGGCCTCGAATGCAAAGTGATGTGGAGCATTTTGTGACCCGTGCCTGTGTGTGCTCGAAAAGGAAGAAGCCAAATAAAATTACCAGAGCCCCATTGACTTCCATCACTACTACTTACCCATTTGAGCTAGTTTCAGTGGACTTCCTGCACCTGGAAACCTGCAAGCATGGGTATGAGTACATTCTAGTTGCGATGGATCATTTTACGCGTTTTGCGCAAGCCTATGCAACAAAAAACAAATCAGCCAAGACGGTGGTGGAAAAGGTCTTTGATAATTTTGCTCTTAATTTTGGCTTCCCAGTAAAAATCCATCATGAGATGGGGAGGGAATTTGAAAATCAGATGTTCTCCCAGCTCCAGAAGGTCAGTGGTGTGTGCGGCTCCCATACTACGCCATATCACCCTCAGGGCAATGGGCAAGTGGAGCGTTTCAACAGGACTTTATTGTCCATGTTAAGAGCGCTCACTGATGCAGAGAAGGCAGACTGGAAAAGCTCACTGGCAAAGGTAGTGCACGCCTACAATTGCACTCGAAGCGAGGCCACTGGGTTCTCCCCATATTTTCTGCTCTTCGGACGAACTTCACGACTCCCCATTGACATCCTGTTCAATCTGCCTGCAAAGGAGCAGCAGGAAAACTACAGTGAGTACGTGACAGACTGGCGGGCACGGATGAAGGAAGCGTACAACATTGCTTCAAAAACGGCTCAGAAGGAAGCTGCAAGAGGGAAAAAATATGATGATCAGAAACATCACAAGACCTCACTGCACCCTGGTAACAGAGTTCTGCTTCGCAACTTGTCTGAGAGAGGAGGGCCAGGCAAGGTTCGATCACATTGGGAAGACTGTGTCTATGTAGTGGTGAGTCAAAAGATGCCCAACTTTCCCGTCTATGAAATCAAACCAGAGAAAGGAGGTAAGAGTCGTGTAGTGCACAGGAACCTCCTGCTACCATGTGACAGTCTGCCGGTGGAAAAACCTGTCGCAAAAGTGCCGGTCAGAGAAAAACCAAGCACACGACAGAAGCAGAGCCAAATCACACAACGGTTGCCGGATTTGGATGCGGAGAGTGACATTGATGAGGGAGATGAACTGGTGTGGAGACTCCCCCATCATCCCTATCGGGACAGGAAAGTGGTTGTTCCAGAACCTGAGAACAATGAGCCTGACG
The DNA here is from genome assembly GCA_029692085.1 of Gymnothorax javanicus. NCBI lineage: Eukaryota > Metazoa > Chordata > Actinopteri > Anguilliformes > Muraenidae > Gymnothorax > Gymnothorax javanicus. Next base: position 10,778,210 of record CM056197.1, read on the forward strand.
AGGCGAATCGTTGCTTGGAGGACGGTGAGTCTGCTGTACCTGATTCTGGGGAAGAGGATGCTGAGCCCCATGTACTGCAGAATGAGCACAACCTGCTAGAGCATCAGGATGGATATCCATGGGAAGCAGGGGGGCAAGCAGCAGATGGAGGCAGTGGCTCTGAATGCTCCGACGAAGAGCCTTCACCCCAACCACTGAACAGCTACCTGCAAAGGACGAGACGACCACCCAGGATTCTGACGTATGACACACTGGGCCAACCCACCGTCAGAGTGACAGGTAAGAATGACGTTAAGGATAACACACCATCTTCATGTTCTCAAAGACTTTGGAGACCTTGGGCACAAATGTAGAGACAATGGCAGAGACATTGGCTTGACAGACTGAAAAGACAATGGACTTTGCACGAATAAAGTGCTGAAATTGGGATACTAATGCGAAGACATTGGTGGGCATAAAATTCATGGTGTCTGACATGTAATTGAAGTGTGGTGACAGACAAAGATGTAATGTTGGCCGTTTATTGAGACTGTCACAGATTAGGATTCACCTAAATGAGGTGAAAATGTTTGCAATTCTTGGAAAAAATATGGACCCATGATATGTCTTTTGGTGTTTATAGTGTAAAATGTCAGGTGACATTTTATTTTTGAAAGTGGGGGAGGGTGTGGCGCAAGGTTAGGATGTCTGTATTATTTTTCAGGTTAATATGTTAGTATTTCTCAGATTCCCCCCATACTGTTTTTTTGTTTATAAGTTCAGGTCAATTCACTAATTTTATTGTTTGCTTGCAAGGACGACAATTCATTTGCTAATAATAATGTGGAACAATACCATTTTCTCGCCATTGGATGGCGATAGAGACCAATATGGAGCTTTTCCCACAAGGAACAAAGCTAGCTTCTTTCGGTGGTCATAGTAGGTTCCATTTCATTGAGACAGCCATTGCGAACAAAGCAGAGCTCATGTTAATGTCTGTCTTTTTGTCATTCTTGCAGGTAAGCAATTCGGGAGAAAACCGAAGTATTATGGTTCATATAGGTTGGTGTAGTAAATAATGCACCAAACGTGTATGTCATGTTTAATTTGGTGAAGAAAAGACGCGAATGCGTGGTTGGTTTTTAACCAGCCGAGACTGTCTGGTACACGCTAGCATGTTGCTACCACATGAACGAGTTATACTAGTTATTTAACGGTATCGGGGCGAGTATGTAAAGTGGTAAAGCGTTAGTGTTGTTTGTTACTGAGAGACCTAAACCGCATTTACATTTTTTGTGAAACGATATTGCCAATCTTTGTAAATTGGGTTTATGTAGATGGTATACTGAGACACATGGTCCTAGCTAGAACCAAAATGGCGGCGTACGTGCACAAAACGTTGTTCCGATTCCTACAGTGTACGCCATTTTGGATCAAGCAATCACGTTGTTGCCCGTCTGCTACTCCAGTCTAGCTTGTAGGCTAACTGTAAATAATTATTAATGCCGATAGATACGCGTTGTATATCTAGTGTTAACCGTGTATTTGAACAGTTTAAAAATTCCGTGTTGTAATTTTGATGTCTAGAAGAAAAATATGTTAAATACATTGATTTGTTTTTTTTTTTATTAGCCAGCTAAGATATAACTTTTATTTTAAACGCGGTGGTCATAGTAGGTTCCATTTCATTGAGACAGCCATTGCGAACAGAGCAGAGCACGTTAATGTCTGTCTTTTTGTCATTCTTGCAGAAAAAAATTGAACTATTAAAATATGTTGCATCAGACATCTCTCGTCATTTGTCTGCACCCGCAACAAGTGCATTTATAGCACTGCATATTTTCAGTTCGAACACTGCCTGGCAAACCATTTATTAACCATTCTTCATTCATAAATTGCTTGCAGACCTTCATGCTTGATGACGAAACTTTTCCGCAACTTGACAGATGAGATCCAAAATGATAACTTTTTTGTGCATGATCCGAACAAGCACTGAACATACATACTCATTATTTGCGGTACAGCCTTTATAAGATCGAAGTTTTTGGTAGGTGGAAACGTCAGCTATATGAAATCCGAACATCTAATGTTCGTGAGCAGCATCTGAGATCAACGGGAGTGATGCAGGTAGATTTGACGGTGTGGCTGATTTTCATCTGAACGAAGATAATACGAGTCCTAAAAAACGCAACAGTTGAGCGTGAGACAAAAATCGAATAGATGTACAACCCCTATTCCGAAATAGTGGGTATGAAGTGTAAATTGTGAATAAAATCAAAATGCAATGACTTTCAGATGATATGAGCCAATGTTATTCACAATAGAACATAGATAACATTTCAAATGTTCAAACTGAGGCATTTTACATTTTTATCCACAAAATGAGCTTCTTTCAAATTTTCTGGCTGCAACAGGTCTCAAAAAATTGGGACACAGGCAAAGAAGGCCTGAAAAGCTAGCCTAAATTACGCAGAGCCGGCCACTATCATAAAATTGAGTACCACAACTACAATCGATGTTAACTCGCACTTAGAAATGTAATGAGACAGTATTCAAATTATAATCAAGACAGACTTTATTGGAAAGGGAATTTGGGGGGATAGAAAGGCACGGCCTCCGGTTTGTTGACATGCAGAAATTCATGGATGAACTGTTCAATGCACTCCATGAGGCTCAGATATCTCTGGGGAAAGACAGAAAGAAGGAGCTTTAAAACTAAGGTAAGAATAACGCAGCACAATGTGCGTATTATGAAATGAAATCTCTTATTGGCCCAACTGCGGGGCAAATAGCAGAAGTGCTTCTCTTATCCGTCCCACCGCAGTGCGAATAGCAGAACTGCTTCTCTTGTTGGCCCCGCTGCGGGGCAGATAGCCAATCACTTTCTCCCAAATCACCCCGCTGCGGGGCGAATAGCCACTTCCTTTTAGGATACTCCACGGAATGGTTATAAGTAGCGCGAAGCTAAGTTACGTTTGCTAAAAGTAAATTAGCTTGCCAGAACTGACAAAGGTTTAAGGCTCCTGACTTTAAGACATATCGGTTTATAAGGCATGTGCAGTGCGTTGTGTGTTCGGTTAATTGTCTTGAATCCGGAGAAGATAATGGAACTCGCACGCAGATGAGCAAGAATCGTCTGACTCCATTAATGTGGTTATTCACAGTTGAACTAAAGAGGACACGAGCCTGGGGCGCGTTTCCCTAAAGCGTAGTTGCAGCAACTTACGTAGTTCGTCCATTCACAGTCAATGGTTCCAACTATGGAAGTTGGCATCAGTGATTTCGGGAAACGGACCCCTAAGCAATGTCACGTTACACAACAGCAGGTCAGCTATTTTGCCGACATTTTTGAGTTGAAATCAATAGTATTACTTCCCTATTAAATAACAATCGTTTTAAACATTTGATATTGCATTTGTGTTTTAAAATTGTATCTCAAACTATGATTAAAACTTTACCGGCGGCTATGTTTTTTTTTTTTTTTCCTTTTCGTTCCGCTCTTCATACTTACATCAGGGTGAAGTCTGCAGTGGTCAGAATTCCATTTCCGGAGAAAAGTGATCGTGAACACGCACCCTGGGTCGGAGTTCCACGAGCGCGAGCCGTTGTCATGGACACCTCGGATACCAGCGCGTTCATGATCCCCGCACTACGCATGTGTGAGCAGAAAGTCACACAGCGCATGTCCGCGTGGGCCCGGAAGCTTGGCCCCCATGTCGGCGTGCTGCGCCATTGAGAAATTTCCATTGAAATGAATGGGCGGCCATTTTCCAATTGTCTATCCAGTGAAATATAAAACATCCTTGATTCCAGGCTACTAGCTTTCCCCATCGTTTTTCCAATCCAGTTTAGATGAAATCACGCCCACTTCTGCAATATGGAAGCCGCGCGAAGCGGAATGGACCGTTCACAATGATCTCTCAGAAGACGTTTGAAGAGTTAGACTATGTATTGTCAGCACATCTGAATGAAATTAACACGTGCAGTAAAGCATTTGACTGGATTATCCACTTCACGATTGTGGAGATATTTTACTTTTACGGACAAAAATTAGGGTAGGATACTAGCTAAGTACAGTTAGCAACGCAGTTACTAGCGCTAACCATGACCAGCAGCTCCGTTCTCTCAATGTCATTGCATCCAACGTCGCGAAATTAGAGGAAAAAAAATGCTGCTTAAAGTTATATTTTTTTAGAGTGGGAGTGAATTTTTAGAGAAGTAACGTTAATATAACATCAGACTGGCTATAGTTGTGGAGGTGAATTGAGGTGTACAAGGTAGCTAACGTTAGCTAGTATAATAATAAAGTTAACGTTACGCGATGAGAAATAAGAGAGCCATCGTTTGCTCTGATACATAGCTATTAATATTGATCAAAGGAGCAATTTTTTTTCCCGTCCATACAGTATACTAAAACGTGATCTATAGCTTGAGTGTTTTAGGATTTGACATTCTGTTGACCATTACCTGTCAATATTACAACCCCAATTCTGAAATAGGTGGGACGAAGTGTAAATTGTGAATAAAATCAAAATGCAATGACTTACAGATCACATGAGCCAATGTTATTTGCAATAGAACATAGATAACATTTCAAATGTTGAAACTAAGACATTTTACATTTTTATCCACAAAATGAGCTCGTTTCAAATTTTCTGGCTGAAACACGTCTCAAAAAAGTTGGGACACAGGCAGAAAAGGGCTAAAAAAGCAATTAATAAATAAGATAACCAGCTGAAAACATTTAGCAAGTAATTATATGAACTGGCATCAGGTGTTTAACATGATTGGCTATAAAAGGGATGTCTTAGAGAGGCTGAGTCTCTCAAAAGTAAAGATGGCCAGAGGCTCTCCAACCTGTGAAGGCTTGCCTAAAAAAATTGTGGAATACTTTAAAAACAACATTCCTCAACGTCAAATTGCAAAGGCTTTGAAAGTCTCATCATCGAGAGGGCATAACAGCAAAAGATTCAGAGAAACTGGAAAAATCTCTGTGCGTAAGGGGCAAGGCCAAAGACCTTTACTGGATGCCCGTGATCTTCGGGCCCTCAGACGCCACTGCATCACTCACTGGCATGATTCTGTCATTGACATTACTAAATGGGCCCAGGAATACTTAAAGAAACCAATGTCTGTAAACACAGTTGCTTCTAGTTTAGCTTGGTCAGCTGTGGGAATTCAGTCATGAACTCTATGGAGTTTCTATTTCTATTTCTCACTAAACCGATATAAATCACAACGGTAAATGATGGGTTGAGGTGCCTGTGACTGGTTTCGGTAAAGTTTTTTTATTTAACGTTAGCTTTGACGATTTTGACATGCTCTTACCTAGCCTAGCTTGATCAGCTGTTTTAAGTTTAATCACGAACGGTTGCGGAGTTTATAACTCAGTTTAGCTCTCAAGAACCATTTTGGATGAAAACCACTGGTTATTCATAAAATTGGATCAAACCACAAGTTAGGACGTTGATGACCTAAGTGTCACCCATCATGTTTTAGCTAGCTGTTATGAAATTGCATCTGTCAGTTTGCGTTTGTCATGCCAGGCGCTGTTAGCTTTCTAGCGATCTTGCTGTAGTCAGCTAGCTGTATTATATGCCATGTTGTATTTCGCTAAAAGATGGTCTTTTTAAATGATTTACTCTTGGAAATGTGGTGGCTGAGAGTCTATATTACTTTTCTGTGCTCATTTTATTGTGCCATGTAGGCTTACCGTTAATTTACCGTTAATACGGGCAGAGGCTGCTGTTGGCGATGGAGGCTATAGGGTTCGTGGGAGGTTCTGAGATGTCTAAACTTTGCAATCATACATTTATTTTTATCCCAAATTAAATTTAAAACTCCTTTTTAAAATAATGCAATGATTTTGTTAACTTTTGGAATTGCATGAGTGTCTTACGTGTCAATTATGGGAGACTTTGAAAAGGTCTTAAATTTAACTGACTGAAAACCTGCAGGTACCCTGTGCTGCTGGCAGTGGTGGAGGCAGGTGCTGGCGGAGGTGGGCAGAGGCTGCTGTTGGCGATGGAGGCTACAGGATTCGTGGGAAGTTCTGAGATGTCTAAAATTTGCAAACCTCTTCCAACATTCCTGGCCCTTGTATTTGTAATGTCCCCTGCCTCTTTATTTAATTATTTGTAATTCCACAAATGTTCATGCCACACAGTTTCGTTCTTGTTCCAAGAGTTTACTTGTCTGTTCTATTCAATACATTCCTGTTAAATCCATTTAGTTGTTATAGTTCTATTCACAACCCTGTTCTGAAAACACACGCGCGTGCGCGCGCGTGCGCGCGCGCACACACACACACACACACACACACACACACACACACTCTTAGTAGTTCCACACATTGAGAAGGTTTATTAATTTGACACTGATCACCCCCTTTCCCACACTAGAACCCCCCACCACCCTGCCACATTACTATGTACAACGTTGTATTTCTTTGTTCTTTGTTGTTCAAGGTTCACTCATGGTTCACTCACTCACACTTGCACCCCTCCTTGTTTAATTTATCAACTTCAATTTCTGTGCCGTCCTGTTGTCCATTGTTCAATAAAAATCTTTTTGTTGAAAACCTTTCCTTGCATCAGTCATTGTATTTAATCTAATTCAGTGTCCTGGTCTCACCAGCTGTAGGTTACATGTGTTTTGTTCATTTTATCTAAACATTAGAATTGAGAATGTCAAGGGCTCTGAAATGAGCATGGTGGTGCCCCTTTGCTTTAAGGAAGAACTGGCGTGACATTGAATGATATAACAGGTCAGCAGAACTTTAACATGGTAAGTTGTGGGTAAATCCAGAAGATAAAGGCAGACCCTGGTAATCCAATAATGTAACTTAAAGTTAAAATATGTTAAGTAATCCATCCCCATGACAGTGTAAGTACAGGGTTAAATTTACTTAGAAATTATTGCGGATCAACGGTACGTATAAGAACTAGCTCACTGATGGTAACATGAATCTTTCCCTCCAACAGCTATGACATGATCTTAGTAGTAAAAGCATGACCTCTATAAGCATGTATGTATATTCTGTAATTCATTAAGATAAATATACTGGACAAATAAAGTTAGGGATCACCCCAAATTTTGAATTTGAAATATTTGATAGTTTGTATTTTTTTCCATATCATATTTTAATATTGAAAAGTTGGGTGATCCCTAACTTTCTTTGTCCAGTATACATGCGTGGCAATTGTGTAAGGTTTAATTTAATATTTAATGTTCAGTAACGCAATCGCTGCTGTCTGTCCCATAGGAGATTATCGCTGTGATGCGAGGGAACTCTGTTACACTACATTTCCCGTGATGCCTTACTTGTCCCAGTATCCTGTTCGTGACGTCTACGTACTGGGAAGAGGGGTCGATGGTAGGACTCCTGCTGAATAAAGCTCGAACATTTAGGCCGTGTTCGAAACCGCGCTCTACGGTCTACATACTACTCTCCCTACACACTAGTCGCACTACTCGCTACTCCCTACGAACGAACCCTTCCTCCTTCTTCTTCTTTTGAGTATTGTTTCTACTAGCACACCAATTTGTGTATTACCGCCACCATCTGTATGGTATAAAATAATGATTTCTTTAGCGAACCCTTTGGGGAAATGAATATTTCGAATGTGATCTATAAAATAAAACCCCCTTAACCTAACAATACGCAGAAGACCAAAAAGGGAAAAATTGTGCATTTGTTTTGAAGGGATTGAAACAGGATGTTTAGCCAACCTGACTTTAGCCAACCTAAAATAGCAGTTTTCAACCCCCGACCGGCATTTCGCTGTTATGCCTTACCTGTTGAAGATGCGGTCAGCAAGGAGACTACGGAGACAATTGGCCCCCCGTCTGCGTTTCATCTGTGCGCTTATGAATTTTCCTCAAAGGTAAGATACCATTTTAAACAAGTTTCTACTTTCACTCAGCTTACTTACTCCCAGTGGATGATGTGAACAGATGAGAGTGAAACGTTAGCTTGGCTTCAACCGAAGAACAGTTGTATCAGAATACTGAATGACCAAGAAGAAAGTATTCTTTAAATTATCATCTAATGTTCATTCTCATGCATAATGTTTATCGTATTTCTACTTGAAACATAACTTAAACCCAAACAGTTACGGGTATGGAGCAGAACGCGCCAAATGCTCTGCAAATGAAATTGGAGGGAAAAAGTAGCCTACATTCACAATTCACATTAACCCCTTAGCGCAGGTATAGACACCTGAATCCATGAATACCGAAATGTAATGGCTAATTCTGTGATTGAATTTTTGAATGTTTTACTTAAATTGAACAATTTTGGCCAGTATCTGCGATACAAATACTGAGCATTAAATAAGCTCTTGCACAACAGGAAAAAAAACTCCTTTATTTGTATAATGCATAAAGGGGAACATTTGAGCTCATAGATATATTAAAATAAAATAAAAAATAATAAGATGGTAAATGTGAATTAAATCTTTAAAAAACAGTCAATATGCAATAATTTCATAGAAATATTCCAATGAGAAATTTAATAAATTACTTCAACCACTTTAAAGAAAAGTTCAATAAATAATTAAATTATCATATAATTTGAGAAAATTACTCTATAAATAATTGCATTAAATAGTTAACAATGTATATGAAATTATTTAACAACATTCAATACATAGTCCAATTAATAATTTTAAATATTGTCCTTTACAGTTGGGTTCGAGACGGCAATACTGCAGGGTGAATCCCCATGGTCCCCTGCTGCGCCTCTATTTTGAGGGAGGTGATCTGCGGAAGGACTTCCGCACAACAAGATCAACGCTGGAGAGCCTTATCCGTCTCCTGGGAGAGAAAGACCATGGATGGGGGAAGTTGATAGAGGTCCTGGTGTTTGTGTACTGGCTGGCCTGTGGAACGTCCTAACGGGTTGTGTCAGAGGCCTTTGACATTACCCGCACCACATGCCATGACATGATCCACCGGGTCAGTAAGGGCATCCAGGGGGTTTTCAGGAGGCTCATCCGCCTTCCCACCTCCGAAGAGCTGGAGGAGATTGGAGCCGGGTTCCAGCAGCTGTCTCGTTCCCCAGTCTTTGGGCGGGTGGCAGGGAGCATTGATGGCTGCCATGTCCGCATTGTTCCACCTGGGCGGTTTGCAGCGGACTATTACAACAGGAAGCTGTTCTACTCGGTCCAGTTCCAGGCCATCTGCGACCACAAGGGTTGCTTTCTGGATGTGGTGGCGGCCTTCCCTGGCTACGACCATGATGCCCGGGTCCTGAGGTGCAGCCCCTTCTATGTCCACCGGCTGTACCCACCTCCTGGATGGTGTCTGCTGGGCGATAGCGGATACCCGTGCTTGGCAGAGCCCATCTGCCTGATGACGCCATTCCGGGAGTCTGTCCGGAATCCTGTGGAGGGCAGGTACAACACCAGGCTGTCCAGGGCACGGTGCTTGGTGGAGAGGGCATTTGGGGTCCTCAAGACCAGGTGGCGCTCCATTTTCCTGAAGGCACTGGAGGTGAGGGTGGAGTTTGTGCCTGAGGTCATCTGTGCCTGCCTTTTCCTGCACAACGTCTGCCTCAGGAACGGGGACGTCTTGGAGCCTGAGGTCGAAGACAAGGATGACGGGGATGATGGCGATGACAGGGATGATGTTGAAGCCCACGAGCCACTCCAGTGGTCCGGGGACACCCTCAGGGGCAGACTTGCAGCGTCGGTGTCTGCTCCTGATATTCCCATTGCAGTGCTGCAAGAACATGATTATTGTTAGTTTTTTTTTTTTTTGGTTTTTGTTTCTCTGCCCAGGGAGTTCTCTGTTCCTGATTTATCTCAAATGTTAAGAGTGATTCACCCCAGGTGTACATAGTTGTATTATTGTTCTTTTATTATTGCCTCTTAAAAATCTAATCCCTTGTCCGAGTCGTAAACAGGTAAAGTACAGGACTGCCAGGCAGGGCGAAGTACAGTGGGTGGTTTAACCACCCGGGCCGATACAGTAACCATGAAGGCCTGTCTTGATCTACCTGGAAACGCGCCGGCTAACGGGGCTCTGGTAAAACTATGTGGACCAATCACCTGCTGAGCGGATAAGTTATGATTACAGAAACATTGCTGGAAGACCTATAGCTAAGTGTGGAAGTCGAAGGTCTCTCCCTCAAACATGGTGCTGGACAATGAAAGCTAAAAAGAAGTTGCTCAATTCATGTATAATCGTTGCTACCTGAAAAAGGGGTTTTTAGTGAAGTTAGTCAACTGGTTGATAATTGACTTTTTCATGTTCCCTTGCAATATTTAGTACATTTCTGCAGAGCAAAAACCAGATGTAACACCTTCCATTATTGTTTAGGTTCTCTCAGGCAATGCAATTTGTGTGCGTATTCCATGGTACTTGACAGTTTTTTCTCTCATGCTAGGTTGTTATGCATCATCAGACCAAAGCAATGTAAAAGTATATGAAATTCCACAATGCAATAAACCAGCTGGTCGCAACTCTAATATCACTTGTTGTCTCTTACATTTTCATGATCTCTTGAAAATTGACAACGCTGCCTTCTTCCCCTCAACTTTATTAACTTTTTCCCCAATTCAGAACAGAATTATACAAAAATCTTTCTTTTTGTGAACATTTCGATTAAGCTCACGGTCCCCATCATCATCTTGTTTCTTTTGTGTTGACTGTAGTGCGTATGATTTTTCAACTTACTTTTTATTTCTGTTTGAGGTTCTCCCCTTTCTGTTTTATCCACCCTGGCTCCACCTTGCCCTCCAGGCCATGCTCCTTTATGAAAATTCTACACAAACATAACTTCGTTGACATTGACATCACTGAATATATGCATTTACTAAAGTTGCAATAATCCGAGAAAATTATTTACATACTGAAATCCTCTGACCCCCGCATTGAGCCCCCCTGTGAAGAGCGCCGCATTGCTGGCTCTCCAGGAGATGAGGCGCCCTGTATCTTCATCTGTCCCTATAAGAAACGAACAAACGAGTAAGATGTGAATCGTTAGATCCAACATTTTGCACGGATTAATCATCAGAAGTCCTCACTTATACGCCAGTAACAACTGCCGTGTTATAAGCCCATTTTAGCTTGCCTACTTTGGCTAACAGCCCGATTTATGTATGTTGATGCAAACAGTATATAACCGGGCGGTAATGGTCTTTACAACTCTGAAATAATACGTTCAGTACATCTTCCGCTGAATAATATTTTACCATATATAAACCGTAGGCTATCACGAGATCGGTTAACAACATTTCAACATTATACTCACATTTGCATTGATGCTGCTGCTTGCTGGTGCCGCGTCGCCTCCCACGGATTCCGTCGTTTTGCAATTGAAGTTGCTTCTTCTTATAATTCCTCAGCAAGTTTTACTGGTGGTTTACGTCGCGTTGCATCTTGGGCAATTTATGTATGAATAGTGTGCATACGATGCACCCACAAAATATCTGCCTGATCTAGTATACATCCGGGAACTTCTTCCGGACACAAACTCACTCCCCACGCATCAGTGAACACCCTACCCCCTAAATCTGACGTTATCGGCGGTGCGAGTGGTACTCTAGTGCGTGGTTTTGAACAATTGCAATTGAATAGTGAGCTTGCGATGCATCCATAAAATATCTGCCCGATCTAGCATACATCCGGAAACTTTCCGCAGACACAAAATCACTCCCCACGCATAAAAACACCATACCCCCTAAATCTGACGTCATCGGTAGTGCGAGCAGTGCGAGTAGTACGTCAGTGCGCGGTTTTGAACACGGCCTACGTCTCTAACTAGTGTCCCAAGTTTCATCTATCGTGACATGGTGTCAGAAGTGCGATAATCCACGCAATTGAGCTGTACGCAAAGATGTCGAAACTCAGCGCACCAGAGCCCTTTGATTTTAGCCAGTCTGCAGCATGGCCCTTGTGGATTCAGCATTTTTCCCGCTATCGCATAGCCACTAAATTGAACAAGGAAGACGGTGAGGTCCAAGTGAACTCCTTGTTGTATGCGATGGGGAAAGATGCCGAGGCGATTTACAGTTCATTTTCATTTGCGGAGGCTGCTCATGCCAATAGCTATGACCATGTTGTGGCGAAGCTGAACGAACATTTTATACCCCGTCGGAACGTTATCCATTCACCAGCGTTCGCAAAGAAGAGGTGAGTCGGTAGAGGCATTTGTAAGGGGTCTTTACGAACTGGTTGAACATTGTGAATACGGGGCCAGAAAAGAAGAAGAAATCCGGGACAGACTGGTTATTGGTATTGCCGATCGCGAGGTTTCCCAGAAGCTACAAATGGAAAGTGACCTCACGCTTGAAAAAGCAGTGAATATCGCTCGGCAGTCTGAGTTAATTAAGCAACAGAATTCCTCCGAAGAAGTGGACGTTAGTGAAGTTAGGCAGCAGGAAAGAGAAGCGAAATACTACGGTGGAGATAAAAAGCAAAACCAATGGGTGCAGCATGATAGCACGCTAGTACATGGAGACAATTGCATGCGGTGTAACCGTTCACATAGCCAGCGCCAACAATGCCCGGCACGTAATAAACGATGTAGGAAGTGTCAGAAACTAGGGCACTTTGCTGTTGTTTGCAAAAGCAAAGCAGTGCGTGCGGTAGCAGTTGAGAACGAATCAGAGTATGAAAGTGTGCCATACTTCCTAGGGAGCGTGGAAGGGGCTGATTCGGATGAGAAGTGGCTGGTTATTTTGCCAGTATATGGTCGAAACGTGACGTTTAAGATAGATACGGAAGCCGATATTACGCTTATTACGCGTAGTACATACCAAAGCCTGTCCAGGCCACCTCCACTGAGGAAAAGTGCCTTAGTTCCAAAAAGTCCGGGTGGAGCAGTAAATGTAATGGGGAAATTCCTTGCCTTCACAAAGAGGGAGGGAATTAAATACAAAATGTGGATTTATGTAGTTGATGGAGACTATGTCAATAATTTCCTAAGTTGGAGTGCTGCATGCAAAATGGGCTTGGTAGCCAGAATTGACCAGGTCAGTGCTCAACTTTTTGGGGAAATTGGCCTCCTAAATTGCAGATCGGTTAAAATTGAGCTAAAGCCAAATGTCATGCCATATAGCCTGGCTACACCGTGCCGTGTGCCCTTCCCACTTATGGGAAAGGTGGACGAGGAGCTTAAAAGGATGCAATCTATGGGCATCATACGAGAAGTAACAGAGCCAACTGAGTAGTGTGCTCCTATGGTTCCTGTTGTTAAGAGAAATGGTAAAATCAGAATTTCCGTGGACCTAAAGCACTTAAACAAGGCAGTTAAGAGGGAGAAGTTCATGCTTCCCACCTTGGAGGACATAGCGCCTAAACTAGTAGGAGCGAGTGTCTTTTCAACACTTGACGCCTCCTCTGGGTTTTGGCAGATTCCGTTAGACCCTGGTAGTGAGACACTAACCACGTTTATCACCCCTAGGGGTAGATTTTGTTTTCAGAGGCTCCCCTTTGGGATCACTTCAGCCCCTGAGATTTTTCAGAGGGAAATGAGTACCCTGCTGAAAGATCACAAGGGTACTGCCGTCGTCATGGACGATATTATAGTGTTTGGGGAGGACAAGATCACTCATACCAGGAATCTGGAAGCGGTTCTGCAAACAATTCAGGAGTCTGGGCTCAGACTGAATAAAGACAAATGTCAATTTGGGAAGAGCGAATTGCGTTTTTTTGGCCACACCATCAGTAAAGACGGTGTTAAGCCAGACCCAAATAAAGTTGAGGCAATCACTGCCATGCCGAGCCCAACTTGTGTTACCGAGCTAAGGCAGGTACTCGGGATGGTAAATTATGTAGGCAAATTCCTACCTGAGCTTTCTTCCGTGACTCACCCGCTTACAGACCTGCTGAAGAAGGATTCTGAATAGCTTTGGGATACCCAACAACAGCAGGCATTTGACAAGGTAAAGGGGATGTTATCCTCGGCCCCGGTCTTAGCCTTTTATGATCTGAGTAAACCCACAATTGTATCTGCGGATGCCAGCAGTTATGGGTTAGGTGCAACCTTATTGCAGGTGCACGTGGACAGAGTGAAGCCTGTTGCTTTCTGTTCTAGGTCGCTGACAGTAGCAGAACAGAAATACTCACAAATTGAGAAAGAATGTCTGGCTGCGGTTTGGGCTTGTGAACGGTTCGCTCGCTGTCTCCAGGGCTTAGATGAATTCTTACTACAAACCGACCACAAACCTCTCGTCCCGCTTATTAATACATGTGACTTGGACAGGGCACCCCTAAGATGCCAGCGCTTATTGATGCGCCTTATGCGTTTTATCGCCAGGGCAGTACATGTACCAGGGAAGGCCCTGGTGGTGGCCGATACATTGTCTCGAATTCCTGTAGGGGGCTCCACCAGATCAGACATTGAAGCGGTAGTGGAAGCTTATGTTGAGGCAGTTCTTAACACTAGACTAGTGTCTGCAACAAAAATGGAGAGTATTAGGGAAGCCACGAGGGGGGATGCCAGCATTCAGCGGGTAATGAACTTTCTCTGTGAAGGCTGGCCACATCAAGTGCCACTAGAACTGCACGGCTATTATGTGGCACGAGCATCATTGACAGAGGCGAATGGACTTCTCCTGTTTGAAGACAGGATTGTCATTCCAGCCTCTCTGAGGGAGGAGATTCTCAACAGGTTACATGATGGACATCTGGGCATCACAAAATGCCGGGAGAGGGAAAAAATGTCTGTCTGGTGGCCTGGCTTAGGGGCAGAGATAAATCGCAAAGTTGCGTGCTGCGCTTTCTGCCTCGAGCACAGGCCTACACAAAGGAAGGAACCTCTCATCACTACTCCGTTGCCACCAGGCCCGTGGCACAAGATTGGGGCTGACCTGTGTGATATCTCTGGGAAAACGTACCTTGTTGTGGTGGACTACTTTTCCAGAGATATTGAAATTGCTCACCTGCAGTCAACCACAAGCCGTCACGTCATTGCTAAGCTGAAGAGCATGTGCGTGCGGTGGGGAGTCCCAAGAGAACTGTTCACTGACAATGGAGCTCAGTTTAGCTCTGTTGAGTTTGCTCAGTTTTGTTTGGACTGGGACATACAACACACTACCAGTAGCCCCCATTTCCCACAGTCCAATGGGACTGTCGAGAGGGCAGTTGGCACGGCAAAACGGATTTTGCAACAGCCTGACCCTCACCTAGCCCTACTGAGCTATAGGGCTACCCCAATACCAGCCACCGGGACGAGCCCCGCTCAGCTGATGACCGGCCGCCTCATCCGCTGCACGGTCCCGATGCTCCCAGAAAAGCTGCAGCCGAAGCTGGTCTGCTTCAAGGACGTTGCACGACATGACAAGAAAGCAAAGGACTCTTACAAACACTTCTATGACAGGAGGAATTCGGCTCGTCCCCTCCCTAAGCTGTATCCGGGGGAAGGGGTCCTGATGAAATTGGATGGGGAGAAGGGCTGGTGCACACCAGGCACTGTGGTGGGAGCTGCAAAGGAGCCTCGGTCTTACCTCATAGAGACACCAAATGGTTCTGTCTTTCGTCGCAACCGAAGGCACCTTCAGGCAGTACCTGAGACTGTGACAGGCAATGGACTGAGTGTGGACTGCCCACCACAACAGCAGGAGGAGACGCACCCACAGAAAACACCTCAGCCCTCTGCTGTGACTGAGAACAGCCCTACCGAGCCCCTTCCGGGGTTCAAAACCACATCCAGGGGTAGAATAATTAAAACCCCTGCCCGTTATAGCGATTAGCCAAAACAATTGTTTGTACCCTACGTGTAAGAGGAATTGTGCATGTGTTTGTCTTTGATTGAATTTGTCTGTCAAGGACCATAGTTGTTAAGTTTGCTCGCAAGAGCTGGAATGTCAACGAAGGAAATGAAAATGTGTAGATGTTTCAAAAAAAAAAAAAGGAAAATGCTGTGGTATGCTGGTTTCAAAGGAAATGTTTTGTGGGACAAACGGCTGGTAGCCTACCTATTATACTTTTCCATGATTGGTTCAAAGAAGCGACAAGGGATGTTTTATTTTAATGTTGGCTTATTTGCCATTTCACTTTGTATTGTTTATCAAATTTGTTATTTGGGGCAAAGCTAAGCCTGTTTTCTTAAGGGGGGAGATGTGATGCGAGGGAACTCTGTTACACTACATTTCCCATGATGCCTGCCTTGTCCCAGTATCCTGTTCGTGACGTCTACGTACTGGGAAGAGGGGTCGACGGTAGGACTCCTGCTGAATAAAGCTCGAACATTTAGTCTCTAACTAGTGTCCCAAGTTTCATCTATCGTGACAATCGCCCTTTCCGAAATGAGCCCTTAGCCCAGTGTTGCCAACTTGTCAGTAAGGAAAGTAGCTATTGGCTGTTTAGAAGTCACTAAATACCCTGACCGGGGGGAGACGGCATGTATTTTGCTGAGCGGGGGGGGAGTGATGCGGTTTATTTTGTTGAGCGGGGGGCAGACGCTGTTCATTTCATTCATATTACGCGCGTCTTCCAGTCTTTCAGTGCTTTCGGACAGGGGAGGAGCTCACGGCAGCACTCGCTGCTCCTTCAGGACAGTAACTGCAGAACGAAACGTGCTTTCACGTCAGTCGCCAAAACACCTGAAAACTCTCCAATAAAAACAGAAAAAGTCGCTTGATTTGTCGCTAATCGCTTTTGACAAAAAAAAAGTCGCCAAGATGATCTGGAATGTCGCCAGATTTTGCGAGAAAGTCACCAAGTTGGCAACGCTGCCTTAGCCCCTCCCCCTACACGCTTCCCCTTCGTTTGCGCGTTCTCGTGAAGGGTGAGTCAAATTAAGTGCCATCCGAAAGCAATTAACCCAAGTGGAAGTGAGTTATAAAACCCTTCAGTGTCGAGTCAGCACGGATGCTGACTTGTCGAGGGCGTGCACTACAAAATACTGCTCGTCATGGAGGACAGTGCTTACAAATGTGAGTTCCGAGTAACTGTTTGTTCACGTGTGTTTTGCTCCTCTAATTAGCCTACCGATTAGGCTTTTGAATTGAATAGGCTAGCCGCCATGCACAAGTTAAAAATGTAGTCCTCGTTTTCTTGTATACAACATATAAATGTGATGTATTTTCATGTACAACAACATAGTTATAATTTGAAACAAATACAATTTAACGGTCTCACGTAGTGTAATGGTTAAGTCGCTACTATTTGGCGCCGTTGGCCCGGGTTCAAGTTCGACAAAGTAATTAGCCTATTCATGTTTTGAATGTGAACGCTTTTGTCACGCGATTAAATGTAGATGTTTTGTCGCCTGTGTTTCATATGGTCGATGTTTATTTGTTACAGGGTCTGCAGATAAAACAAAAGAGTTCATTAAATTACGCGCAGCATGATGGCCTTTTTCTCAAGAAGAGAAATGCCACAAAAGAAGCTTGGGAGTAAGTTTTATTTGTTCCATATGAGCCCTGCTATCAATATTCAGTCAGATATCAAAGTGTATAGAAATTCTTCCTTATTTTTTTCGTCTGAATAATAACCCTGTGTTTTCGCTATTGCTTTGAAGGTTCTTCATTAAAGAGATGCAGCTTGATGGAGTCGTGACCAGTAAACAGGCCTCCAAAAAATGGGAGAATTTAAAAACCAAATAAGGTAACAAAATATTCAATTCAACATAATGTTTTACAGTATATTGTAACATTTGTAACATGCTAATCTTTGTTCCAGTCCTTAAAAAAGCCCCCAACTGGGTCTGGGACAGACCAGGGGGAGGAGACGGCAGCGTCCTGGCCCTTTTATTTAGATATGCATGAGGCATTGGAGGCCAGGCCGTCCATAAGCCCTCCAGTCCTCATTGCCTCATGCCTCCCCAACCCCACAATTCTCCCCGGCTCTGGCCCCAGCGACCCCAATACCCCATCTGACCTCATTGCTTCCCAACCCGCCCCCCGAATCCCCACAGTCCCCTCCTGCCAAGAGGCGAAGTCTAAATGCCCTTAATGACTATTTGGAAAAGGAATCCAAAAAGGAGGATGAGCGGCACAAAGAGAACAGTCAGCAAACTGAGATTGTTAAATTTATTTGAACGGATGGTTAACAAAATGTAGCCTTTTTTTTTAGGGGGCAAAGCAAGTTTAAGTTCTGTGTTAAAAAAGTTATTGGTTCTTTTTATGTTGCGTTGTGGCTTCTAGATTTGCTGACTGATTTGACTTCTATTCTGCAAAATGTTTTGAGTTAATTTTGATTCTGTAATGGGGAAAATAAAGATACATTTGGCATGCCCTGGCCATCACAAATGTTGCAAGGTTTCTGTAATATATATTTTGCCGTAATCTGACAAAACCCTCAGACAAATGACAAATGTCAAGAAATTCATTGGCAACTTTTATGTGCTGTAAAGAAAATCAGGCTCACTTTAGTGTGTCATGACAAGTGTACACACAACTATACATTGCATAACCACTAAATAAAATTAAAGCCCCCAAAAACAACCAAAACAAGCATGCACAAACATTGCCAACAGTTACCAGTAATTGTGCTCATTTAAGTGGTGGGGTACATGGCCTAGTGCACAAATTAATACCAATCTGTCTCTTACATTGTTGCCAGATCTTTCAAGTCCTCTGATGGGGGGAGCAATCTGTGGATCTGCATCAGGCATCTCCAGGTCAGCCAGGTCGTCATCCATGCTGAGGCACAGATTGTGCAGGAACGCACAGCAGGCGATGATGTCTGGGGCAAAAGTTGGGCTCACCTCCAGGGCCTTTGAAAGGGTGGCTCGCCAGCGTGCCTTCATCATGCCAAAGGCCCTCTCCACCACCAGTTGTGCCCGGGCATGACAGCTGTTAAATTGCTCCTGAATCCAGCTTCTCACAGGATGTTTGTAGGGGATCAGGATGCCTATCGGCATCTCCAGGCAAGGATATGCTGCATCTCCCAAAAGGTAGTATCCTGCTGGAGGGTACAGGGCCTGGCAGAAGATGGGCCTGTTGCGCAGGACCCTGGCGTCATGCGCCGAGCCTGGGTAGCCCACAAACACGTCAAAGAACCTGCCCTTGGCATCACAGATTGCCTGCATTTGTATGGACGGGAGCAATTTGCAATTGAAAGTCTGCTTGGTGCAGGTTCCCCGGCGCCCTGATGCGAATATGGCACCCGACTATGGCCCCAGCAACATGGTTAAATGCCGGACTTCTTGCAAGGTTGATGAAGCCTTGCACCACATCAGGAAGGTCTTCTGGTGATGGCAAGGAAATTAAGACCGAAAGCTTGGCCTTTATTTCCCTGCTTACCTGGTGGATCATGTCATGAACAGTGCTTTTGGGGATGCCAAATGCTCTGCTCACCACAGACAGGGGCCAAGCTGTATAGGAAAACCAAAACCTCCATCTCATGGTCCCAACCATGATGCCGTGGACTGGCAATAAGGCACATGAGGTTCTGTGCTGTAGCTCTGGTCACACGGAAGTCCCTCTTCAGACACATGCCTGGATTTCCATACAGTGCCATAATAGGAGTGTTTGCATTTAGGTGCATATATGGACCTCTGGCTTCCTGGGTAAATAAAAAAATAAAAGACAAATGGCTATTCATCTAACACTTTTATTATCCAAATGGCAGGCATTCTTGAAAGTTGTGTTGACTGCCCATTTTTTTCACTTTCACAGATTCTAACTTTACTGGCATCTTGATATTTGCACAAAATTGTTAAGATTGAACTTGTTTATATTTATATTTTCAATTAAAGAAAAGCCAAGAGTTGTAAGTTGTGTGATGTTTGACAGATGTATCAGTCTGTGGAAATAGAGGCGGCAACACAGCAGTTGAACCCAGGTTGTTGACTTTTGGGCCAGTGACTGCAACTGCTTGTTGAAAAGCCACATTTAGCTATTTATGTGTTCTCATTGAGATGAAAAAATATTACACAGATATCAATATCAGACTTGTCTGAATGTAAAGACAATTTTATAAAGTATACATAATGAATAGTAAAATAAGAAGAGCATGTAGCCTAACACATGTTGAAAACTGCTCTGTAAGGCGTAGTAAGTTTTGCTTTTGCCCCCAATTTTGCGTGAGTCATTGATGGCGCGGCGGTAGTGCCGCTGCTCATGACTTACTCGACCGGGGTTCGAGACCCCAAATACACTTTGTTGGAATAGCACCGTTGGCTATTTTGGGACAGAGAGCTTGCAATTGTAATATGCTGAATATCGCAAAAGTGGTGCGTGTTTAAATAGCTAAGCAACGTTTACGTCTCTTATGCATAAGGGTGAAGGATGTGTTTAAACAACGGAAAACCTCAAACTATAAAAAGAAAGTTGGCAACTACAACATAAATGCTATATAATATAAGCATACATAGAAAATACCTACTTTTTCTTGGTGTATCAAAATCATAAGACGCCTTAAACGTCTTCGTCTCCTGGATGATCTTATTCTTTCCTTTGTCAACATCTTGTGGATGAAAACAGCGATTGCTGCTCCCGCGAGACGTTCATTCAAATCCATATTAACGGCTCGTTACATCAGTTCCTTTACCGCCCACTGTAGGGTGGTTTGTCCAAAAGCAGGTTGCCTTATTTATACCCTTCCCGAAGGGAACTCGATTCAGCTGCGAAGATTACTTCCACCGAAGTGCACTTAATGACCAAGTGGTAGTGATTAGGGACTTGTTTCGGAAAAGGTGAGAGATATGCCATTTCTCCTGTGAGCTCAAAAAGGAAGTAGGGAGTGTCCTATATTGATGACATCACTGCATCTATTTCTGATTGGTCAAAAAGACAGTGTTACATTTTACCCAGTGTTACAACACTCCCCGGTCTCCCCTAAACCTGCAACCAGCGAATACTGCGGTTGTGAAGCTAGTGAGCTATTCTATGCCCTGCTGAGTCTGTAAGATATGTAATTTTATTTAAAAAGGTTATGTATGAATCAATCCAAACAGTGCAATGATCTTATTGAAAAATTATAAATGGCCCCAAAGTCACATTTCTTTATCACATTCATTCATGTAAATATATTATTATTAATAATAATAATAATAATAATAACTTCATCTTTGTCATGGTGGTGCCGTGATTTGCACTGCCACCACACAGCAAGAAGGTTGTGGGTTCGATTCTGGCCTGGGGCATTTCTGTGTGGAGTTCCAGGGCTTGTTAGCTACGACTGAGCTTAATTTTAACTTTTGGTAACAGCAAAGTGCGCGTATGGCGGGCCATCACGTCACAGTCAGGTTGGGCCTCCTTGGCCGAAAATGCCAGGCAGTGGCGTCGCCAAGGGGGGACGGACATCTCGTGACCCCCCATGTGCCCCCCCATTTAGGATACGTAAATAAATAACGCAGTGTCTACATGTCCGAAAGTCAGACGGGGTTTAATATAACTCCGTGTCCGACAGTCGGATGGTTTCAATTTAACTCCGTGTCTGACAGTCGATTATTGTTCTTAATTTCTTCAAATCTACTGAATCTTTTAGATATTAAACGTGAATGTTTTGATAAGAGGGCTCAGTTCTTCAAGATGAGTACCGAGAATTTCAATCAATGTTCCTGCTTAAGCTCTGCTCAATAAAGTGAAGCAACATTGGCGCGGGACTTTGCGCATTTATGACGAATTTACCGACTGTCAGACAGAGATCCTAAAATACTCCGCGTCCGAAAGTCATAAAAGTTGACTTATATATATGCAATAAGCATAACCCTTATTGGGAATATGATATCAGATGGCATTTAAGCTGAACCCTTCTATTAGATAGGCAAATACAGTAATGTTAATGATTGAATTCCAATGCTAACTTGCTAATGCTAGCGATCTAATGCTAGTGCTAATATCTGCACATTGTAATTCTGTACGTGTCCTCTTTGATGGGAATATGAGATCAGATGGCATTTAAGCATAACCCTTCATGAGAATATGAGATCAGATGGCATTTTAGCTTAAGCCATCTTGAATAGATGCAAATACAGTAATTTTAATGTTTGAATGCTAATGCTTACTTGATAATGCTAGCGATCTAATGCTAGTGCGAATATCTGGTCAATGTCATACTTTACTTGTCCTCTATGATGGGAATATGAGATCAGATGGCATTTAAGCATTACCGTTCATGGGAATATGTGATGAGATGGCATTTAAGCTGAACCCTTCTTGTATATATGCAAATTCAGAAATGTTAATGTTTGAATGCCAATACTAACTTGCTAATGCTAGCGATCCAATGCTAGTGCTAAAATCTGGTCATTCTCATACTGTACGTGTCCTCTATGAAGGGGAATGTGAGATCAGATGCCATTTAAGCATAACCCTTCTTTTATTCATGCAAATACAGTAATGATAATGTTTGAATGCTAATGCTAACTTGCTATTGCTAGCGATTTAATGCAAGTGCTAATATCTGGTCAATGTCGTACTGTACGTGTCCTCTATGATTGGAATATGAGATCAGATGGCATTTAAGCATAACCTTTAATGGGAATATGATAGCAGATGGCATTTAAGCTTTACCCATCTTGTATATATCCAAATACAGTAATGTTAATGTTTGAATGCTAATGCTAACTTGCTTATGCTAGTGATCTAATGCTAGTGCTAATATCTGGTCATTGTCATGCTGTACGTGCCCTTTTTGATCGGAATATGAGATCAGATGGCATTTAAGCATATCCCTTCATGAGAATATGAGATCAGCTGGCATTTAAGCTTAACCCTTCTTGAATATATGCAAATACAATAATGTTAATGTTTGAATGCCAATGCTAACTTGCTTATGCTAGCGATCTAATGCTAGTGCTAATATGTGTTCATTATCATACTGTACGTGTCTTGTTTGACCGGAATATGAGATCAGATAGCATTTAAGCATATCCCTTCATGAGAATATGAGATCAGATGGCATTTAAGCTTAACCCTTCTTGTATATATCCAAAAACAATAATGTTAATGTTTGGATGCCAATGCTAACTTGCTAATGCTTGCGATCTAATGTTAGTGCTAATATCTGGTATGCTCATATTGTACGTGTCCTCTATGAAGGGAATGTGAGATCAGATGCTATTTAAGCATAACCCTTCTTGTATACATGCAAATACAGTAATGTTAATGTTTGAATGCTAATGCTACCTTGCTAATGCTAGCTGTGTAATGCTAGTGCTAATATCTGGTCAATTTCGTCCTGTACGTGTCCTCTATGATTGGAATATGAGATCAAATGGCATTTAAGCATAACCCTTCATGAGAATATGAGATCTGATGGCATTTAAGCTTAACCCTTCTTGGATATATGCAAATACAGTAATGTTAATGTTTGAATGTTAATGCTAACTTGCTAATGCTGGCGATCTAATGCTATTGCTAATATCTAGTCATTGTCATACTTTACTTGTCCTCTTTGATGGGAATATGTGATCAGATGGCATTTAAGCTTTACCCTTCTTGTACTAATGCAAATACAGTAATATTAATGTTTGAATACCAATGCTAACTCGCTAATGCTAGCGATATAATGCTAGTGCTAATGTCTGGTCATTATCATACTGTACGTGTCCTTTATGGTGGGAATATGAGATCAGATGGCATTGAGGCATAACCCTTCATGGAATATGAGATCAGATGGTATTAAAGCTTAACCCTTCTTTTACATATGCAAATACAGTAATATTAATGTTTGAATGCTAATGCTAACTTGCTAATGCTAGCGATCTAATGCTAGTGCTACTATATGGTTATTGTCATACTGTACGTGTCCTCTATGATAGGATTATGAGATCAGATGGCATTTAAGCATTACCCTTCATGAGAATGAGATCAGATGGCATTTAAGCATAAATCTTTATGAGAATATGATATCAGATGGCATTTAAGCTTAACCCTTCTTGAATTTATTAAATACAGTAATGTTAATGTTTGAATGCTAATGCTAACTTGCTAATGCTAGCGATCTAACGCGAGTGCTAATATCTGGTCATGATCATACTGTCCTTGTACTCTATGATGGGAATATGAGATCAGACGGCATTTTAGCATAACCCTTCATGTGAATTTGAGATCTGATGGCATTAATGCTTTACCCTTCTTGAATAAATGCAAATACAATAATGTTAAAGTTTGAATGCTATTGCTAAGTTTCCGATGCTAGCTAACGAATGCTAGTGCTAATATCTGGTCATTGTCATACTGTACTTGTCCTCTATGATGGGAATATGAGATCAGATGGCATTTAAGCATAACCCTTATTGAGAATATGAGATCAGATGGCATTTAAGCTTAACCCTTCATGGATATATGCAATTACAATAATGTTAATGTTTAAATGCTAATAATAACTTGCTAATGCCAGCAATCTAATGTTAGTGCTAATGTCTGGTCATTGTCATATTGTACGTGTCCTCTATGATGGGAATATGTGATCAGATGGCATTTAAGCCTTACCCTTCCTGAGAATATGAGATCAGTTGGCATTTAAGCATAAACCTTCATGTGAATATATCTGATGCCCTTTATGCTTAACCCGTCTTTAATTTATGCAAATACAGTAATGTTAATGTTTGAATGCTAATGATGACTTGCAAATGCTAGCGATCTAATGATATTGTTAATATCTGGTCATTGTCATACTGTACGTGTCCTTTATGGTGGGAATATGAGATCAGATGGCATTTAAGCTTAACCCTTCTTGTATTTATGCAAATACAGTAATGTTAATGTTTGAATGCTAATGCTAACTTGCTAATGGTAGCAATGTATTGCTAGTTATAAAATCTGGGAATTTTCAAACGGTAAGTGTCCTCTATGATTGGAATATGAGATCAGATAGCATTTACGCATAACCCTTCATGAGAATATGAGATCAGATGGCATTTAAGCTTAACCCTTCTTGTATATATGCAATACAGTAATGTTAATGTTTGAATGCTAATGCTGACTTGCTAATGCTAGCGATCCAATGCTAGTGCCAATATCTGGTCATTGTCATTATGTTTGTGTCCTCTATGGTTGAAATATGAGATCAGATGTCATTTAGGCATAACCCTTCTTGGGAATGAGATCAAATGGCATTTAAGCTTCACCCTTCTTGTGTACATGCAAATACAGTAATGTTAATGTTTGAATGCCTATGCTAACTTGCTAATGCTAGCGATCTAATGCTAGTGCTATATGTGTTCATTTTCATACTGTACGTGTCCTTTTTGACCGGAATATGAGATCAGATGGCATTTAAGCATATCCCTTCATGAGAGTATGAGATCAGATGGCATTTAAGCTTAACCCATCTTGTATATATGCAAATACAGTAATGTTAAAGTTTAAATGCTAATGCTAACTTGCATATGCTAGCAATCTAATGCTAGTGCTACTATCTGGTCAATGTCATACTGTAAGTGTCCTCTATGATGGGAATATGAGATCAGATGGCATTTAAGCATTACCCTTCTTGAGAATAATGAGATCGGATGGCATTTAAGCATAAATGTTCATGAGAATCTGATATCAGATGGCATTTAAGCTTAACCCTTCTTGGATATATGCAAATGCAGTAATGTTAATGTTTGATTGCCAATGCTAAATTGCAAATGCTAGCGATCTATTGCTAGTGCTAATATCTGGCCATTGTCATACTGTACGTGTCCTCTCTGATGGGAATATGAGATCATATGCCATTTAAGCTTAACCCTTCTTGGATATATGCAAATACAGTAATGTTAATGTCTGAATGCTAATAATAACTTGCAAATACTAGCGATCTATTGCTAGTGCTAATATCTGGCCATTGTCATACTGTGCGTGTCCTTTATGATGTGAATATGAGATCAGATGCCATTGAAGCCTAACCCTTCATGAGAATATGAGATCGGATGGCATTTAAGCTTAACCCTTCTTGGATATATGCAAATACAGTAATGTTAATGTCTGAATGCTAATAATAACTTGCCAATGCCAGCAATCTAATGCCAGTGCTAATATCTGGTCAGTGTCATACAGTACTTGTCCTCTATGATGGGAATATGAGATCAGATGTCATTTTAGCATTACCCTTCTTGAGAATATGAGATCGGATGGCATTTAAGCATAAATGTTCATGAGAATCTGATATCAGATGGCATTTAAGCCTAACCCTTCTTGGATATATGCAAATGCAGTAATGTTAATGTTTGATTGCCAATGCTAACTTGCAAATGCTAGCGATCTATTGCTAGTGCTAATATCTGGTCTTTATCATACTGTGCGTGTCCTTTATGGTGGGAATATGAGATCAGATGGCATTTATGCATAACCCTTCATGGAATATGAGATCAGATGGCATTTAAGCTTAACCGTTCTTGTACATATGCAAATACAGTAATGTTATTGTTTGAATGCTAATGCTAACTTGCTAATGGTAGCGATTTAATGCTTGTGATATCTCGTCATTGTGATACGGTAAGTGTCCTCTTAAAACGGAATATGAGATCAGATGGCGTTTAAGCTTGACCCTTGTTATATATATGCAAATACTGTCATGTTAATGTTTGAATGCTAATGCTAACTTGCTAATGCTAGCGATCTAATGCTAGTGCTAATTTCTGGTCAATGTCATACTGTACATGTCCTCTCTGATGGGAATATGAGATCAGATGGCTTTTAAGCATTACCCTACTTGTATACATGCAAATACAGTAATGTTAATGTTTGAATGCTAATGCTAACTTGCTAATGCTAGCGATCTAATGCTAGTGCTACTATATGTTTATTATCATACTGTACGTGTCCTCTATGATGGGATTATGAGATCAGATGGCATTTCAGCATTACACTTCATGAGAATGAGATCAGATGCTATTTAAGCATAAACCTTTATGAGAATATGATATCAGATGGCATTTAAGCTTAACCCATCTTGAATTTATTAAATACAGTAATGTTAATGTTTGAATGCTAATGCTAACTTGCTAATGCTTGCGATCTAACGCTAGTGCTAATATCTGGTCATTGTCATATTGTATGTGTACTCTATGATGGGAATATGAGATCAGATGGCATTTAAGCATTACCCTTCGAGACAATATGAGATCAAATGGCATTTAAGCTTAACCCTTCATGGATATATGCAATTACAGTAATGTTGATGTTTAAATGCTAATAATAACTTGCTAATGCTAGCGATCTAATGTTAGTGCTAATATCTGGTCATTGTCATACTGTACTTGTCCTCCATGATGGTAATATGAGATCAGATGGCATTTAAGCATAAACCTTCTTGAGAATATGAGATCAGATGGAATTTAAGCTTAACCCTTCATGGATATATGCAAATACAGTGATGTTAATGTTTGAATGCTAATAATAACTTGCAAATGCTAGCGATCTATTGCTAGTGCTAATATCTGGTCAATGTCATACTGAACGTGTCCTATATGGTGGGAATATGAGATCAGATGGCATTTAGGCATAACCCTTCATGGAATATGAGATCATGGAATATGAGATGCAAATCAATAATGTTATTGTTTGAATGCTAATGCTAACTTGCTAATGGCATTTAATCTTGTGATACGTCGTTCTTGTCCTCTTAAAACGGAATATGAGATATGCATTTAAACATATGCAAATACAATAATGTTATTGTTTGAATGCTAATGCTAACTTGCTAATGGTAGCGATTTAATGCTTGTGATATCTCGTCATTGTGATACGGTAAGTGTCCTCTTAAAACGGAATATGAGATCAGATGGCGTTTAAGCTTGACCCTTGTTATATATATGCAAATACTGTCATGTTAATGTTTGAATGCTAATGCTAACTTGCTAATGCTAGCGATCTAATGCGAGTGCTAATATCTGGTCAATGTCATACTGTACGTGTCCTCTCTGATGGGAATATGAGATCAGATGGCTTTTAAGCATTACCCTACTTGTATACATGCAAATACAGCAATGTTAATGTTTGAATGCTAATGCTAACTTGCTAATGCTAGCGATCTAATGCTAGTGCTACTATATGTTTATTATCATACTGTACGTGTCCTCTATGATGGGATTATGAGATCAGATGGCATTTCAGCATTACACTTCATGAGAATGAGATCAGATGCTATTTAAGCATAAACCTTTATGAGAATATGATATCAGATGGCATTTAAGCTAAACCCATCTTGAATTTATTAAATACAGTAATGTTAATGTTTGAATGCTAATGCTAACTTGCTAATGCTTGCGATCTAACGCTAGTGCTACTATATGTTTATTATCATACTGTACGTGTCCTCTATGATGGGATTATGAGATCAGATGGCATTTCAGCATTACACTTCATGAGAATGAGATCAGATGCTATTTAAGCATAAACCTTTATGAGAATATGATATTAGATGGCATTTAAGCTTAACCCTTCATGGATATATGCAATTACAGTAATGTTAATGTTTAAATGCTAATAATAACTTGCTAATGCTAGCCATCTAATGTTAGTGCTAATATCTGGTCATTGTCATACTGTACTTGTCCTCCATGATGGTAATATGAGATCAGATGGCATTTAAGCATAAACCTTCTTGAGAATATGAGATCAGATGGCATTTAAGCTTAACCCTTCATGGATATATGCAAATACAGTGATGTTAATGTTTGAATGCTAATAATAACTTGCTAATGTTAGCGATCTAATGTTAGTGCTAATATCTGGTCATTGTCATACTGTACATGTCCTCGATGATGGGAATATGTGATCAGATGGCATTTCAGCTTCACCCTTCATGAGAATATGAGGTCAGATGCCTTTTAAGCATTACCCTTCTTGTATATATCCAAATACAGTAATGTTAATGTTTGAATGCTAATGCTAACTTGCTAATGCTAGTGATCTAAAGGTATTGTTAATATCTGGTCATTGTCATTCTTTACTTGTCCTCTATGATGGGAATATGTGCTCAGGTGGCATTTAAGCTTTACCCTTCTTGTATGTATGCAAATACAGTAATGTTAATGTTTGAATGCCAATGCTCACGTGCTTATGCTAGCGATCTAATGCTAGTGCTAATATCTGGTCAATGTCATACTGTACGTGTCCTCTCTGATGGGAATATGAGATCGGATGGCATTTAAGCTTAACCCTTCTTGGATATATGCAAATACAGTAATGTTAATGTCTGAATGCTAATAATAAATTGGCAATGCTAGCAATCTAATGCTAGTGCTAATATCTGGTCATTGTCACTCTGTACGTGTCCTCTATGATGGGAAAATGAGATCAGATGTCATTTAAGCATTACCCTTCTTGAGAATAATGAGATCGGATGGCATTTAAGCATAAATGTTCATGAGAATCTGATATCAGATGGCATTTAAGCTTAACCCTTCTTGGATATATGCAAATGCTGTAATGTTAATGTTTGATTGCCAATGCTAACTTGCAAATGCTAGCGATCTATTGCTAGTGCTAAAATCTGGTCATTGTCATACTGTGCGTGTCCTTTATGATGTGAATATGAGATCAAATGCCATTTAAGCCTAACCGTTCATGAGAATATATGATCGGATGGCATTTAAGCTTAACCCTTCTTGTATATATGCAAATACAGTAATGTTAATGTCTGAATGCTAATAATAACTTGCCAATGCTACCAATCTAGTGCTAGTGCTAATATCTGGTCAGTGTCATAAAGTACTTGTCCTCTATGATGTGAATATGAGATCAGATGGCATTTAAGCTTAACCCTTCATGAGATTATGAGATCAGATGGCATTTAAGCTTCACCCTTCTTGTATATATGCAATACAGTAATGTTAATGTTTCAATGCTAATGCTTACTTACTAATTCTAGCGATCCAATTATAGTTCCAATATCTGGTCATTGTCATAATGTTTGTGTCCTCTATGGTTGAAATATGAGATCAGATGTCATTTAGGCATAACCCTTCTTGGGAATATGAGATCAAATGGCATTTAAGCTTCACCCTTCTTGTATACATGCAAATACAGTAATGTTAATGTTTGAATGCCTATGCTAACTTGCTAATGCTAGCGATCTAATGCTAGTGCTAATATGTGTTCATTGTCATACTGTACGTGTCTTTTTTGACCGGTATATGAGATCAGATGGTATTTAAGCATATCCCTTCATGTGAATATGAGATCAGATGGCATTTAAGCTTAACCCTTCTTGAATATATGCAAATACAGTAATGTTAATGTTTGAATACTAATGCTAACTTGCATATGCTAGCGATCTAATGCTAGTGCTACTATCTGGTCAATGTCATACTGTAAGTGTCCTCTATGATGGGAATATGAGATCAGATGGCATTCAAGCTTAACCCTTCTTGTATATATGCAAATACAGTAATGTTAATGTTTGAATGCTAATACTACCTTGCTAATGCTAGCGATATACTGCTAGTGCTAATATCTGCTCATTGTTATACTGTAAGTGTCCTTTATGATGGGAATCTTAGATCAGATGCTTTTAAGCATTCCCCTTCTTGTATATATGCAAATACAATAATATTAATGTTTGAATGCTAATGCTAACTTGCTAGTTCTAGCAATCTAATACTTGTGCTAATATCTGGTCATTGTCATACTGTTAATGTCCTCTATGATGGGAATATTAGATCAGATGGCATTTAAGCATAACCCTTCTTGTAATTTTAAGCAAATACAATAATGTTAATGTTTGAATGCTAATGCTAACTTGCTAATGCTAGCGATCTAATGCTAGTGCTTATATCTGGTTAATGTCAAACTGTAAGTGTCCTACATGATGGGAATATCAGATCAAATGGCATTTAAGCTTAACCCTTCTTGTATATATGCAAATACAGTAATGTTAATGTTTGAATGCTAATGCTAACTTGCTAATGCTAATGTTACTATCTGGTCAATGTCATACTGTAAGTGTCCTATATGATGGGAATATGTGATCAGATGGCATTTAAGCATATCCCTTCATGAGAATATGAGATCAGATCTCATTTAATCTTAAAACTTTATTATATATGCAAATACAGTAATGTTAATGTTTGAATGCTAATGCTAACTTGCTAATACTAGCGATCTAATGCTAGTGCTAATATCCGCTCATAGATATACAGTAAGTGTCCTCTATGATGAGAATATGAGATCAGATGGCATTTAAGCTTAACCCTTCATGAGAATATGAGATCAGATGGCATTTAAGCTTATCCCGTCTTGTATATATGCAAATACAGTAATGTTTATGTTTGAATGCTAATGCTAACTTGCTAATGCTAGCTATCTAATGCTAGTGTTACCATCTGGTCATTATCATACTGTCCTTGTACTCTTTGATGGGAATTGGAGATCCGATGGCATTTCAGCATTACCCTTCATATGAGTTTGAGATCTGATGGCATTAAGGCTTTACCCTTCTTGAATAGATGCAAATACAGTAACGTTAATGTTTGAATGCTATTGCTAAGTTCCCGATGCTAGCTAACGAATGCTAGTGCTAATATCTGGTCATTTTCATTCTGTACTTGTCCTCTATGATGGGAATATGAGATCAGATGGCATTTAAGCATATCCCTTCATGAGAATATGAGATCAGATGTCATTTAAGCTTAACCCTTCTTGTATATATGCAAATACAAGAATGTTAATGTTTGAATGCTAATACTACCTTGCTAATGCTTGCGATATAATGCTAGTGCTAATATCTGCTCATTGTTATACTGTAAGTGTCCTTTATGATGGGAATATGAGATCAGATGGCATTTTAGCTTAACCCTTCTTGTATATATGCAATACAGTAATTTTAATGTTTGAATGCTAATGCTAACTTGCTAATGCTAGCGATCCAATGCTAGTGCCAATATCTGGTCATTGTCATAATGTTTGTGTCCTTTATGGTGGAAATATGATATCAGATGCCATTTAGGCATAACCCTTCATGGTAATATGAGATCAAATGGCATTTAAGCTTCTGCCTTCTTGTATACATGCAAATACAGTAATGTTAATGTTTGAATGCCTATGCTAACTTGCTAATGCTAGCGATCTAATGTTAGTGCGAGTATCTGGTCATTCTCATACTGTACTTGTCCTCTTTGAAGGGGAATATGAGATCAAATGGCATTTAAACATAACCCTTCTTGTATATTTGCAAATACAGTAATGTTAATGTTAGAATATTAATGCTAACTTGCTATTGCTAGCAATCTAATGCATGTGCTAATATCTGGTCAATGTTGTACTGTACCTGTCCTCTATGATTGGAATATGAGATCAGATGGCATTTACGCATAACCCTTAATGGGAATATGATATCAGATGGCATTTAAGCTTAACCCTTCTTGTATATATCCAAATACAGTAATGTTAATGTTTGAATGCTAATGCTAACTTGCTTTTGCTAGCATTCTAATGCTAGTGCTAATATCTTCTCATTTTCATACTGTACGGGTCCTTTTAGATCGGAATATGAGATCAGATGGCATTTAAGCATATCCCTTCATGAGAATTTGAGATCAGATGGCATTTAAGCTTACCCCTTCTTGGATATATGCAAATACAGTAATGTTAATGTTTGAATGCTAATGCTTATTTGCTTATGCTAGCGATCTAATGCTAGTGCTAATTTGTGTTCATTGTCATACTGTACGGGTCCTTTTTGACTGGCATATGAGATCAGATGGCATTTGAGCATATCGCTTCATGAGAATATGAGATCAGATGGCATTTAAGCTTAACCCTTCTTGTATATATCCAAATACAGTAATGTTAATGTTTGAATGCCAATGCTAACTTGCTAATGCTAGCGATCTAATGCTTGTGTTAATATCTGCTCATTGTCATACTGTACGTGTCCTCTATGATGGGACTGTGAGATCAGATGGCATTTAAGCATGACCCTTAATGAGAATATGTGATCAAATGGCATTTAAGCTTATCCCTTCTTGTATATATGCAAATACAGTAATGTTAATGTTTGAATGCTAATGCTAACTGGCTAATCCTAGCGATCTAATGCTAGTGCTAATATCTGCTCATTGTTATACTGTAAGTGTCCTCCATGATGGGAATATGAGATCAGATGGCATTTTAGCATAACCCTTCATGAGAATATGAGATCAGATGGCATTGAAGCTTATCCCGTCTTGTTTCGATGCAAATACAGTAATGTTAATGTTTTAATGCTAATGCTAACTTGCTAATGCTAACGATCTAATGCTAGTGCTAATATCTGGTCATTGTCATACTGTAAGTGTCCTTTATAATGGGAATATGAGATCAGATGTCATTTAAGCATAACCCTTCATGAGAATATGAGATCAGGTGGCATTTAATCTTAACCCTTTATAATATATGCAAATACAGTAATGTTAATGTTTGAATGCCAATGCTAACTTGCTAATGCTAGCGATCCAATGCTAGTGCTAAAATCTGGTCATTCTCATACTGTACGTGTCCTTTATGATGGGATTGTGAGATCAGATGGCATTTAACCATGACCCTTAATGAGAATATGTGATCAAATGGCATTTAAGCTTATCCCTTCTTGTATATATGCAAATACAGTAATGTTAATGTTTGAATGCTAATGCTAACTGGCTAATCCTAGCGATCTAATGCTAGTGCTAATATCTGCTCATTGTTATACTGTAATTGTCCTTTATAATGGGAATATGAGATCAGATGTCATTTAAGCATAACCCTTCTTGAGAATATGAGATCAGATGGCATTTAATTAACCCTTCTTGTTTAAATGCTAATTCTATAATGTTAATTTTCGAATGCTAATGCTAACTTGCTAAAGCTAGCGATCTAATGCTAGTGCTAATATTTGCTCATTGTTATACTGTAAGTGTCCTCTATTATGGGAATATGAGATCAGATGGCATTTAAGCATAACTCTTCTTGTATATATGCAAATACAATAATGTTAATGTTTGAATGCTAATGCTAACTTGCTAATGCTAGCGATTTTATTCTAGTGCTAATATCTGGTCATTGTCATACTGTAAGTGTCCTCTATGATGGGAATATGAGATCAGATGGCATTTAAGCATAACCCTTCATGTACATATACAAATACAATAATGTTATTGTTTGAATGCTAATGCTAACTTGCTAATGCTAGCGATCTAATGCTAGTGCTAATATCTGGTCATTGTCAAACTGTAAGTGTCCTACGTGATGGGAATATGGGATCAAATGGCATTTAAGCTTAACCCTTCTTGTATATATGCAAATTCAGTAATGTTAATGTTTGAATGCTAATGCTAACTTGCTAATGCTAGCTATCTAATGCTAGTGTTACTATCTGGTCATCGTCATACTGTATGTGTCCTCTATGATGGGAATATGAGATCAGATGGCATTTATGCATATCCCTTCATGAGAATATGAGATCAGATGACATTTAAGCTTATCCCTTCTTGTATATATGCAAATTTTATTATTTTATTTATTTAGATTTATTTAAGCTGGTGGCCTGACTGAGACCATGTCTCCTTTTCAGCAGAGCCCTGCATTACAGACATTTTAAATAACAGTTTTCAAGTACATTTGTACAAAAAAAATGCCATTATTAAAGGGAAAACATTAACTAAAACAACAACAATTCTCTTGACAAAATAATTTGATCAGATTTTGAAAATGTCCAAAAGGAACCAGTTCTTTCAATTTCAGTTCAACTTGCAACTGGTTCCAGGTATGTGGGACATTTTAATAAAAAGCTGTCTTACCAAGCTCTGTTCTTACACGAGGAACATTGAGACACAATAAGTCCTGTGACCGTGTCCCATGGCAACCCACTCGCTGCATAAGTAGACTAGCTAGATAAGATGGTATTTTCATTAAAACACATTTATAAACAAATAAAAACCAGTGGTAGTCACGTCTAGCTTTCAATGAACCCCACCCTCCTGACTTGTATAAAACACAACGGTGAGTGCGGAAATCAAGACCAGTGATAAATCAAATAGCGGAATGTTAAACACAATCTAAAGGTTTTAAAACAGAAGTAGATGCATTTCTATAAATCACATCACCATAATCAAGCATGGGGAGTATTACTGAGTGCACAATCTTCTTTTTATTTTAGAAATTGAAACAAGCCCTATTCCTGTATAAGAAGCCAATTTTACTCTTTATTTTTTTTTTATTAAATTTTCAACATGCATGTAAAAAGTCAGCTTGTCGTCCAGCCAAATGCCCAAGTATTTATAATGGGGGACATGCTCAATTTGGCTACCCTGCAGGGTACAAATTTGAAAATCAAGGGGGTCTTTTTTCTTAGCTTTGGTGAATACCATGAACTTGGTTTTGTCCTCATTTAAGACAAGCTTCAAATCAATTAGAGATCTTTGAATAGAGCTAAAATCATGCTGCAGATTAGATATGGCCTTCTGAACTGAAGAAGCAGTCGAGTAAATTATGGTATCATCAGCATATAAATGCAGTTTACAATGATCCAAAGACAAGCCAATATTATTAATATAGATAGTGAATAACAAAGGGCCAAGAATTGAACCTTGTGGAACTCCTCTGCTGATTTGAGCACTTCGAGACTGAATGTTTTCAAATGAAATATATTGAGTCCTATCCTCAAGATAGTTTTTAAACCAATTACAAGCAGATTTGTCAAGGCCAACGTTTGATAATCTTTTCAAAAGAAGGGCATGATCAACCGTATCAAATGCCTGAGACAGGTCAATGAAAAGGGCTGCACAATGATGTCTGTTATCTAGTGCTTTTACAATATCATTTATAACTAAACAAGTAGCAGTAACAGTGCTATGCCCAGACCTGAAACCAGATTGGTGAGTATTCAAAATACAATTTTCAGTTAAAAAAGATTGTAATTGAGAATTAACTAAGTGTTAAAGATCGGTGATTTGTATGTTTGTTTTTAGTTAGTTTCTGGTTTTAGTTTCTGGTTTTAATTCCTAGTATGTTTCTTGTTAGTTTTTAGTATTGCTAATTATTTATATATTTATTATATTTATTAGTTTTAGAGCATGTATGTTTCTGGATGATTGCTCTGTCTCTGGTCTTCAGTGTCTTCCTCTCGTTTCTGTCTCGTAGCGTCTTGTCTTTTTCATCACAGTCTCTTCCCTGTAATTTCGGTTGGGTGTTTCCACTTCCTTCTCTCTCGCTGTTCTCGTTGGCTATCCGCACCTGAGAGTAGTTTATTGAGGCACGGGTGTTTAGTTAGATTAGAGTTAGGACTCCACCCGTTTCCCCTCTCTCTCCTATCACCGTCCTTGCTTTTCTAGTTCCACCTCTCTCGACAGCTGTTCTGTGTTTAGCTGGGATTCCACTTAATTTGTTTGCGTATAAAAAACCCACTTTTCCCTCAGCTTCTTGTCGACTCGTTTCTACCACAGCTCGTCTTGGTCAGTCTCGTTTCTGCGCTCTTTTCTCGTTACGATTGTTGAAAGCTCGTTTTTTTTGTGATTCTCCCGTAAGTCTTGTAATTGATTGTTTGTATTGCGTTGTGAGATTGTGGTTTGTTTGATTAGTACTTCGTTCTCCCTGATTCCCATTTTGTACCAATCTGTTTAGCTTCTCCTGTTTCTCCCTTATCCCATCCAACTCCCTTTTTCCTTCCCCTTCCATTCCCTTAGTTTCAGCCCTCTTTGTTACTGTCTTTGTGCGGACTGATTCTCTGGTTACTGGATATTTTGCTTGTCCCCTGACTTCGATTCTGCCTATTCTGCATTTCTCTGTTTGCCTGGCTATTGATCCATTTCTGTCTTGACCATGAGCTTTATTAATCCTAATAAATGCCCTGCCGATGCTGAACTGCATTTGGAGTCTATGCCCGTTCCTTTCATGAAGGACTCCAGAATCTTAGCCAGGCAAGGCAACATGGATATTGGACGGTAATTATTTAAATTACTTGCATCTCCCCCTTTTAATAAAGGGAGAACGTTAGCAGTTTTCCATACTTTTGGGATGTTGCTTGTCATAATAGACATATTAAATATATGAGTCAGAGGTTTGGCAAAGAGTGAGGCAGAGAGTTTCAAAAGATATGGATCTAAGAAGTCATCCCTTGTAGACTAATTTAGATTAATTTCATGTAATGTTAATGTTTGAATGCTAATGCAAACTTGCTAATGCTAGCGATCTAATGCTAGTGCTACTATCTGGTCAATGTCATACTGTAAGTGTCCTCTATGATGGGAATATGAGATCAGATGGCATTTAAGCATAACCCTTCTTGTACATATACAAATACAATAATGTTATTGTTTGAATGCTAATGCTAACTTGCTACTGCTAGCGATCTAATGCTAGGGCTAATATCTGGTCATTGTCAGACTGTAAGTGTCGTTTATGATGGGAATATGAGATCAGATGTCATTTAAGCATAACCATTCATGTGAATATGAGATCAAATGACATTTAATTAACACTTCTTGTTTATATGCAAATACAATAATGTTAATGTTTGAATGCTAATGCTAACTTGCTAATGCTAGCGATCTAATGCTAGTGCTAATATCTGCTCATAGATATACAGTAAGTGTACTCTATGATGAGAATATGAGATCAGATGGCATTTAAGCATAATCCTTAAGCTTAAATGCCAATGCTAACTTGCTAATGCTAGCGATCTAATGCTTGTGCTAATATCTGCTCATTGTCATACTGTACGTGTCCTCTATGATGGGACTGTGAGATCAGATGGCATTTAAGCATGACCCTTAATGAGAATATGAGATCAAATGGCATTTAAGCTTATCCCTTCTTGTATATATGCAAATACAGTAATGTTAATGTTTGAATGCTAATGCTAACTGCCTAATCCTAGCGATCTAATGCTAGTGCTAATATCTGCTCATTGTTATACTGTAAGTGTCCTCTATGATGGGAATATGAGATCAGATGGCATTTTAGCATAACCCTTCATGAGAATATGAGATCAGATGGCATTGAAGCTTATCCCGTCTTGTTTCGATGCAAATACAGTAATGTTAATGTTTTAATGCTAACTTGCTAATGCTAACGATCTAATGCTAGTGCTAATATCTGGTCATTGTCATACTGTAAGTGTCCTTTATAATGGGAATATGAGATCAGATGTCATTTAAGCATAACCCTTCATGAGAATATGAGATCAGATGGCATTTAATTAACTCTTCTTGTTTATATGCAAATTCAATAATGCTAATTTTTGAATGCTAATGCTAACTTGCTAATGCTAGCGATCTAATGCTAGTGTTAATATTTGCTCATTGTTATACTGTAAGTGTCCTCTATGATGGGAACATGAGATCTGATGGCATTTAAGCATAACCCTTCTTGTATAAATGCAAATACAATAATGTTCATGTTTGAATGCTAATGCTAACTTGCTAATGCTAGCGATCTTATCCTAGTGCTAATATCTGGTCATTGTCATACTGTAAGTTTCCTCTATGATGAGAATATGAGATCAGATGGCATTTAAGCTTATCCCTTTTTTTATATGCAAATACAGTAATGTAACTGTTTGAATGCTAATGCAAACTTGCTAATGCTAGCGATCTAATGCTAATGCTAATATCTGCTCATTGTCATACTGTAAGTGTCCTCTTTTATGGGAATATGAGATCAGATGGCATTTAAGCATAACCCTTTATGAGAACATGAGATCAGATTTTATTTAATTATCCCTTCTTGTATATAGGCAAATACAGTAATGTTAATGTTTGAATGCTAATGCTAACTTGCTAATGCTAGCGATCTAATGCTAGTGCTAATATCTGGTCATTGTCATACTGTAAGTGTCCTCTTTTATGGGAATATGAGATCAGATGGCATTTAAGCATAACCCTTTATGAGAACATGAGATCAGATTTTATTTAATTATCCCTTCTTGTATATAGGCAAATACAGTAATGTTAATGTTTGAATGCTAATGCTTACTTGCTAATGCTAGCGATCTAATGCTAGTGCTAATATCTGGTCAATGTCATACTGTAAGTGTCCTCTATGATGGGAATATGAGATCAGATGCCAATAAAGCTGAACCCTTTTTGTATATATGCAAATACAGAAATGATAATTTTTGAATACTAATGCTAACTTGCTAATGTTAGCGATCTAATGATACTGCTAATATCTGGTCATTGTCATACTGTAAGTGTCCTCAATGATGGGAATATGAGATCAGTTGTCATTTAAGCATCACCCCTCATGAGAATATGAGATCTGATGGCATTTAATCTTATCCATTCTTGTATATAGGCAAATACAGTAATGTTGATGTTTGAATGCTAATGCTTACTTGCTAATGCTAGCGATCTAATGCTAGTTCTAATATCTGGTCATTGTCATACTGTTAGTGTCCTCTATGATGGTAATATGAGTTCAGATGGCATTTAAGCATAACCCTTCATGAGAATATCAGATCAGATGGCGTTCAATTAACCCTTCTTGTATAGAGTCAAATACAGTAATGATAATGTATGAATGCTAATGCTAACTTGCTAATGCTATCGATCTAATGCTAGTGCTAATATCTGCTCATTGTTATACTGTAAGTGTCCTCTTTGATGAGAATAAGACTTCAGATGACATTTAAGCATAACCCTTCATGAGAACATGAGATCAGATGGCATTTATGCCTATCCATTCTTGTATATAGGCAAATACAGTGTTGTTAATGTTTGAATGCTAATGCTAACTTGCTAATGCTAGCTATCTAATGCTAGTGCTAATATCTGGTCATTGTCATAATGTAAGTGTCCTCTTTGATGGGAATATGAGATCAGATGGCATTTAATTATCCAGTCTTGTATTTTGGCAAATAAGGTAATGTTAAGGTTTGAATGCTAAAGCTAACTTGCTAATGCTTGCGATCTAATGCTTGTGCTAATATCTGCTCATTGTCATACTGTAAGTGTGCTCTATGATGAGAATAAGACATCAGATGGCATTTAAGCATAACCTTTCTTGAGAATATGAGAACAGATGGCATTTAAGCTTATCCATTCTTTTATATAGCCAAATACAGTAATGTTAATGTTTGAATGCTAATGCTTACTTGCTAATGCTAGCGATCTAATGCTAGTGCTAATATCTGGTCATTGTCATACTGTAAGTGTCCTCTATGATGGGAATATGAGATCTGATTTCATTTTAGCATAACCCCTCTTGAGAATATGAGATCTGATGGCATTTAAGCTTATCCATTCTTGTAAAAAGGCAAATACAGTAATGTTAATGTTTGAATGCTAATGCTAACTTGCTAATGCTAGCAATCTAATGCTAGTGCTAATATCTGGTCATTGTCATACTGTACGTGTCCTCTATGATGGGAATATGAGATCAGATGGCATTTAAGCATAACCCTTCTTGTATATATGCAAATACAATAATGTTTATGTTTGAATGCTAATGCTAACTTGCTAATGCTAGCGATCTTATCCTAGTGCTAATATCTGGTCATTGTCATACTGTAAGTGTCCTCTATGATGAGATTATGAGATCAGATGGCATTTAAGCTTATCCCTTTTTGATATGCAAATACAGTAATGTAAATGTTTGAATGCGATTGCTAACTTGCTAATGCTAGCTATCTAATGCTAGTGTTACTATCTGGTCATTGTCATACTGTACGTGTCCTCTATGATGGGACTATGAGATCAGGTGGCATTTAAGCACAACCCTTCAGGAAAATATGAGATCTGATGGCATTTAATCTTAACACTTTTTTATATATGCAAATAGGGTTATGTTAATGTTTGAATGCTAATGCTAACTTACTAATGCTAGCGATCTAATGCTAGTGCTAATATCTGATCATTGTTATGCAGTAAGTGTTCTCTCTGATGAGAATATGAGATCAGATGGCATTTCAGCATAACCCATCATGAGAATATGAGATCAGATGGCATTTAATCTTTTCCCGTCTTGTGTATATGCAAATACAGTAATGTTAATGTTTGAATGCTATTGCTAACTTGCATATGCTAGCGATCTAATGCTAGTTCTACTATCTGGTCAATGTCATTCTGTAAGTGTCCTCTATGATGGGAATATGAGATCAGATGCCATTTAAGCACAACCCTTCAGGAGAATATGAGATCAAATGGCATTTAATCTTAACACTTTTTTATATATGCAAATAGAGTTATGTTAATGTTTGAATGCTAATGCTAACTTGCTAATGCTAGCGATCTAATGCTAGTGCTAATATCTGCTCATTGTTATGCAGTAACTGTCCTCTCTGATGAGAATATGAGATCAGATGGCATTTAAGCATAACCCATCATGAGAATATGAGATCAGATGGCATTTAAGCTTATCCTGTCTTGTGTATATGCAAATACAGTAATGTTAATGTTTGAATGCGATTGCTAACTTGCATATGCTACCGATCTAATGCTAGTGCTACTATCTGGTCAATGTCATACTGTAAGTATCCTCTCTGATGGGAATATGAGATCAGATGCCATTTAAGATTAACCCCTCTTGTAAAAATGCAAATACAGTAATGTTAATGTTTGAATGCTAATGCTAACTTGCTAATGCTAGCGATCTAATGCTTGTGCTAATATCTGGTCATTGTCCAGTTTAAGTGTCCTTTATGATGGGAATATGAGATCAGATGTCATTTAAGCATAACCATTCATGTGAATATGAGATCAGATGACATTTAATTCACCCTTCTTGTTTATATGCAAATACAATAATGTTAATGTTTGAATGCTAATGCTAACTTGCTAATGCTAGCGATCTAATTCTAGTGCTAATATCTGCTCATACATATACAGTAAGTGTCCTCTATGATGAGAATATGAGATCAGATGGCATTTAAGCATAACCCTTCATGAGAATATGAGATCAGATGGCATTTAATCTTAACCCTTTTTTATATATGCAAATAGAGTAATGTTAATGTTTGAATGCTAATGCTAACTTGCTAATGCTAGCTATCTAATGCTAGTGTTACTATCTGGTCATTGTCATACTGTACGTGTCCTCTATGATAGGACTATGAGATCAGATGGCATTTACGCACAACCCTTCATGAGTATATGAGATCAGTTGGCATTTAATCTTAACCCTTTTTTATACATCCAAATAGACTAATGTTAATGTTTGAATGCTAATGCTAACTTGCTAATGCTAGCGATCTAATGCTAGTGCTAATATCTGCTCATTGTTATGCAGTAAGTGTCCTCTCTGATGAGAATATGAGATCAGATGGCATTTAAGCATAACCCTTCATGAGAATATGAGATCAGATGGCATTTAAGCATATCCCGTCTTGTATATTCGCAAATACAGTAATGTTAATGTTTCAATGCTAATGCTAACTTGCTAATGGTAGTGATTTAATGCTTGTGATATCTAGTCATTGTGATACAGTAAATGTCCTCTTAAATCGGAATATGAGATCAGATGGCATTTAAGCTTAACCCTTCATATATATTTGCAATTACTGTAATATTAATGTTTGAATGCTAATGCTAACTTGCTAATGGTACCGATTTAATGCTTGTGATATCTCGTCATTGTGATACGGTAAGTGTCCTCTCAAATCGGAATATGAGATCAGATGGCATTTAAGCATAACCCTCCTTTTATACATACAAATACAGTAATGTTAATGTTTGAATGCTAATGCTAACTTGCTCATGCTAGCGATCTAATGCTAGTCCTACTATATTGTCATTGTCATACTGTCCGTGTCCTCGATGATGGGATTATGAGATCAGATGGCATTTAAGCATTACCCTTCATGAGAATCAGATCAGATGGCATTTAAGCTTAACCCTTCTTGAATTTATGCAAATACAGTATTGTTAATGTTTGAATGCTAATGCTAACTTGCTAATGCTATTGATCTAACGCAATTGCTAATATCTGGTCATTATCATACTGTCCTTGTACTCTATGATGGGAATATGAGATCAGCTGGCATTTTAGCATAACCCTTCATGTTAATTTGAGATCTGATGGCATTATGGCTTTACCCTTCTTGAATATATGCAAATACAGTAATGTTAATGTTTGAATGCTATTGCTGAGTTGCCAATGCCAGCTAACGAATGCTAGTGCTAATATCTGGTCATTGTCATACTGTACTTGTCCTCTATGATGGGAATATGAGATCATATGGCAATAAAGCTTAACCCTTTATGTATATATGCAAATACAGAAATGACAATGTTTGAATGCTAATGCTAACTTGCTAATGCTAGCGATCTAATGCTAGTGCTAATATCTGGTCATTGTCATACTCTAAGTGTCCTCAATGATGGGAATAAGATATCAGATGTCATTTAAGCATAACCCCTCATGAGAATATCAGATTTGATGGCATTTAAGCTTTCCCATTCTTGTATATAGGCAAATACAGTAATCTTAATGTTTAAATGCTAATGCTAACTTGCTAATGCTAGTGATCTAGTGCTTGTGCTAATATCTGGTCAGTGTCAAACTGTACGTGTCCTCTATGATGAGAATAAGACATCAGATGACATTTAATCATAACCCTTCATGAGAATATGAGATCAGATGGCATTTATGCCTATCCATTCTTG
Organism: Gymnothorax javanicus; assembly: GCA_029692085.1. NCBI lineage: Eukaryota > Metazoa > Chordata > Actinopteri > Anguilliformes > Muraenidae > Gymnothorax > Gymnothorax javanicus. The sequence goes on from CM056197.1 coordinate 10,821,582, forward strand.
TATATAGGCAAATACAGTGTTGTTAATGTTTGAATGCTAATGCTAACTTGCTAATGCTAGCTATCTAATGCTAGTGCTAATATCTGGTCATTGTCATAATGTATGTGTCCTCTATGATGGGAATATGAGATCAGATGGCATTTAAGCATAACCCTTCATGAGAACATGAGATCAGATGGCATTTAATTATCCCTTCTTGTATATAGGCAAATACAGTAATGTTAAGGTTTGAATGCTAAAGCTAACTTGCTAATGCTAGCGATCTAATGCTTGTGCTAATATCTGCTCATTGTTATACTGTAAGTGTCCTCTATGATGAAAATAAGACATCAGATGACATTAAAGCATAAACCTTCTTGAGTATATGAGAACAGATGGCATTTAAGCTTATCCATTCTTGTATCTAGGCAAATACAGTAATGTTAATGTTTGAATGCTATTGCTAAATTGCTAATGCTAGCGATCTAATGGCAGTGCTAATATCTGGTCATTGTCATACTGTAAGTGTCCTCTATGATGGCAATATGACATCAGATGTCATTTAAGCATAACCCCTCATGAGAATATGAGATCTGATGGCATTTAAGCTTATCCATTCTTTTATATAGGCAAATACAGTAATGTTAATGTTTGAATGCTAATGCTAATTTGCTAATGCTAGCAATCTAATGCTATTGCTAATATCTGGTCATTTTTATACTGTACGTGTCCTCTATCATGGGAATATGAGATCAGATGGCATTTAAGCATAACCTTTCATGAGAACATGAGATCAGATGGCATTTAATTATCCCTTCTTGTATCAAGGCAAATACAGTAATGTTAATGTTTGAATGCTAATGCTAACTTGCTAATGCTAGCGATCTAATGCTAGTGCTAATATCTGATCATTGTCATACTGGAAGTGTCCTCTATGATGGAAATATGAGATCAGATGGCATTTAAGCATAACCCTTCATGAGAATATCAGATCAGATTGCATTTAATTTACCCTTCTTGTATATAGGCAAATACAGTAATGTTAATGTATGAATGCTAATGCTAACTTGCTAATGCTATCGATCTAATGCTAGTGCTAATATCTGCTCATTTTTTTACTGTAAGTGCCCTCTATGATGAGAATAAGACATCAGATGACATTTAAGCATAACCCTTCATGAGAATATGAGATCAGATGGCATTTATGCCTATCCATTTTTGTATATAGGCAAATACAGTAATGTTAATGTTTCAATGCTAATGCTATCTTGCTAATGCTATCGATCTAATGCTAGTGCTAATATCTGGTCATTGTCATAATGTACGTGTCCTCTATGATGCGAATATGAGATCAGATGGCATTTAAGCATAACCCTTCATGAGAACATGAGATCAGATGGCATTTAATTATCCCTTCTTGTATATAGGCAAATACAGTAATGTTAAGGTTAGAATGCTAAAGCTAACTGGCTAATCCTAGCGATCTAATGCTTGTGCTAATATCTGCTCATTGTTATACTGGAAGTGTCCTCTATGATGAGAATAAGACATCAGATGACATTTAAGCATAACCCTTCATGAGAATATGAGATCAGATGGCATTTATGCCTATCCATTCTTGTATATAGGCAAATACAGTAATGTTCATGTTTTAATGCTAATGCTGACTTGCTAATGCTAGCGATCTAATGCTAGTGCAAATATCTGGTCATTGTCCTACTGAAAGTGTCCTCTATTATGGGAATATGAGATCAGATGGCATTTTAGCATTACCCTTCATGAGAATATGTGATCTGATGGCATTTAAGCTTACCCATTCTTGTATATAGGCAAATACAGTAATCTTTATGTTTAAATGCTAATGCTAACTTGCTAATGCTAGCAATCTAGTGCTAGTGCTAATATCTGGTCAGTGTCAAACTGTACGTGTCCTCTATGATGGGAATATGAGATCAGATGGCATTTAAGCTTAACCCTTCATGAGAACATGAGATCAGATGGCATTTAATTAACCCTTTTTTATATATAGTCAAATACAGTCATGTTAATGTATGAATGTTAATGCTAACTTGCTAATGCTAGCGATCTAATGCTAGTGCTAATATCTGCTCATTGTTAGACTGTAAGTGTCCTCTATGATGAGAATAAGAAATCAGATGACATTTAAGCATAACCCTTCATGAGAATATGAGATCAGATGGCATTTATGCCTATCCATTCTTGTATATATGCAAATACAGTGTTGTTAATGTTTGAATGCTAATGCTAACTTGCTAATGCTAGCGATCTAATGCTAGTGCTAATATCTGGTCATTGTCATAATGTACGTGTCCTCTATGATGGGAATATGAGATCAGATGGCATTTAATTATCCAGTCTTGTATATAGGCAAATAAGGTAATGTTAAGGTTTGAATGCTAAAGCTAACTTGCTAATGCTAGCGATCTAATGGTTGTGCTAATATCTGCTCATTGTTATACTGAAAGTGTCCTCTTTGATGAGAATAAGACATCAAATGGCATTTAAGCATAACCTTTCTTGAGAATATGAGAACAGATGGCATTTAAGCTTATCCATTCTTGTATATAGCCAAATACAGTAATGTTAATGTTTGAATGCTAATGCTTACTTGCTAATGCTAGCGATCTAATGCTAGTGCTAATATCTGGTCATTGTCATACTGTAAGTGTCCTCTATGATGGGAATATGAGATCAGATGTCATTTTAGCATAACCCCTCATGAGAATATGAGATCTGATGGCATTTAAGCTTATCCATTCTTGTATATAGGCAAATACAGTAATGTTAATGTTTGAATGCTAATGCTAACTTGCTAATGCTAGCAATCTAATGCTAGTGCTAATATCTGGTCATTGTCATACTGTACGTGTCCTCTATCATGGGAATATGAGATCAGATGGCATCTAAGCATTACTCTTCATGAGAACATGAGATCAGATGGCATTTAATTATCCCTTCTTGTATATAGGCAAATACAGTAATGTTAATGTTTCAATGCTAATGCTTACTTGCTAATGCTAGCCATCTAATGCTAGTGTCAATATCTGCTCATTGTTATACTGTAAGTGTCCTCTATGATGAGAATAAGACATCAGATGACATTAAAGCATAACCCTTCATGAGAATATGAGATCAGATGGCATTTAAGCTTATCCATTCTTGTATATAGGCAAATACAGTAATGTTAATGTTTCAATGCTAATGCTAACTTGCTAATGCTTGCGATCTAATGCTAGTGCAAATATCTGGTTATTGTCATACTGTAAGTGTCCTCTATTATCGGAATATGAGATCAGATGGCATTTAAGCATAACCCTTCATGAGAATATGAGATCTGATGGCATTTAAGCTTACCCATTATTGTATATAGGCAAATACAGTAATCTTAATGTTTGAATGCTAATGCTAACTTGCTAATCCTAGCAAACTAGTGCTAGTGCTTATATCTGGTCAGTGTCATACTGTACGTGTCCTGTATGATGGGAATATGATATCAGATGGCATTGAAGCGTAACCCTTCATGAGAACATGAGATCAGATGGCATTTAATTAATCCTTCTTTTATATAGTCAAATACAGTAATGTTAATGTATGAATGCTAATGCTAACTTGCTAATTCTAGCGATCTAATGCTCGTGCTAATATCTGCTCATTGTTATAGTGTAAGTGTCCTCTATGATGAGAATAAGAAATCAGATGACATTTAAGCATAACCCTTCATGAGAATATGAGATCAGATGGCATTTATGCCTATCCATTCTGGTATATAGGCAAATACAGTGATGTTAATGTTTGAATTTTAATGCTAACTTGCTAATGCTAGCGATCTAATGCTAGTGCTAATATCTGGTCATTGTCATAATGTACGTGTCCTCTATGATGGGAATATGAGATCAGTTGGCATTTAAGCATAACCCTTCATGAGAACATGAGATCAGATGGCATTTAATTATCCAGTCTTGTATATAGGCAAATACAGTAATGTTAAGGTTTTTAATGCTAAAGCTAACATGCTAATGCTAGCGATCTAATGCTTGTGCTAATATCTGCTCATTGTTATACTGTAAGTGTCCTCTATGATGAGAATAAGACATCAGATGGCATTTAAGCATAACCCTTCATGAGAATATGAGAACAGATGGCATTTAAGCTTATCCATTCTGGTATATAGGCAAATACAGTGATGTTAATGTTTGAATTTTAATGCTAACCTGCTAATGCTAGTGTTCTAATGCTAGTGCTAATATCTGGTCATTGTCATAATGTACGTGTCCTCTATGATGGGAATATGAGATCAGTTGGCATTTAAGCATAACCCTTCATGAGAACATGAGATCAGATGGCATTTAATTATCCAGTCTTGTATATAGGCAAATACAGTAATGTTAATGTTTGAATGCTAATGCTAACTTGCTAATTCTAGCGATCTAATGCTAGTGCTAATATCTGGTCATTTTCATACTGTAAGTGTCCTCTATTATGGGAATATGAGATCAGATGTCATTTAAGCATAACCCCTCATGAGAATATGAGATCTGATGGCATTTCAGCTTATCCATTCTTGTATATAGGCAAATACAGTAATGTTAATGTTTGAATGCGAATGCTAACTTGCTAATGCTAGCAATCTAATGCAAGTGCTAATATCTGGTCATTGTCTTACTGTACGTGTCTTCTATCATGGGAATATGAGATCAGATGGCATTTAAGCATAACCCTTTATGAGAACATGAGATCAGATTTCATTTAATTATCCCTTCTTGTATATAGGCAAATACGGTAATGTTAATGTTTGAATGCTAATGCTAACTTGCTAATGCTAGCGATCGAATGCTAGTGCTAATATCTGGTCAATGTCATACTGTAAGTGTCCTCTATGATGGGAATATGAGATCAGAGGCCAATAAAACTGAACCCTTTTTGTATATATGCAAATACAGAAATGATAATTTTTGAATACTAATGCTAACTTGCTAATTCTAGCGATCTAATGCTACTGCTAATATCTGGTCATTGTCATACTGTAAGTGTCCTCAATGATGGGAATATGAGATCAATTGTCATTTAAGCATCACCCCTCATGAGAATATGAGATCTGATGGCATTTAATCTAATCCATTCTTGTATATAGGCAAATACAGTAATGTTAATGTTTGAATGCTAATGCTAAATTGCTAATGCGAGCGATCTAATGCTAGTGCTAATATCTGGTCATTGTCATACTGTAAGTGTCCTCTATGATGGTAATATGAGATCAGATGGCATTTAAGCATAACCCTTCATGAGAATATCAGATCAGATGGCGTTCAATTATCCCTTCTTGTATAGAGTCAAATACAGTAATGATAATGTATGAATGCTAATGCTAACTTGCTAATGCTATCGATCTAATGCTAGTGCTAATATCTGCTCATTGTTATACTGTAAGTGTCCTCTATGATGAGAATAAGACATCAGATGACATTTAAGCATAACCCTTCATGAGAATATGAGATCAGATGGCATTAATGCCTATCCATTCTTGTATATATGCAAATACAGTGTTGTTAATGTTTGAATGCTAATGCTAACTTGCTAATGCTAGCGATCTAATGCCAGTGCTAATATCTGGTCATTGTCATAATGTACGTGTCCTCTATGATGGGAATATGAGATCAGATGGCATTTAATTATCCAGTCTTGTATATAGGCAAATAAGGTAATGTTAAGGTTTGAATGCTAAAGCTAACTTGGTAATGCTAGCGATCTAATGCTTGTGCTAATATCTGCTTATTGTTATACTGTAAGTGTCCTCTATGATCAGAATAAGACATCAGATGGCATTAAAGCATAACCTTTCTTGAGAATATGAGAACAGATGGCATTTAAGCTTATCCATTCTTGTATATAGCCAAATACAGTAATGTTAATGTTTGAATGCTAATGCTTACTTGCTAATGCTAGCGATCTAATGCTAGTGCTAATATCTGGTCATTGTCATACTGTAAGTGTCCTCTATGATGGGAATATGAGATCAGATTTCATTTTAGCATAACCCCTCATGAGAATATGAGATCTGACGGCATTAAAGCTTAGCCATTCTTGTATATAGGCAAATACAGTAATGTTAATGTTTGAATGCTAATGCTAACGTGCTAATGCTAGCAATCCAATGCTAGTGCTAATATCTGGTCATTGTCATACTGTACGTGTCCTCTGTCATGGGAATATGAGATCAGATGGCATTTAAGCATAACCCTTCATGAGAACATGAGATCAGATGGCATTTAATTATCCCTTCTTGTATATAGGCAAATACAGTAATGTTAATGTTTCAATGCTAATGCTTACTTGCTAATGCTAGCCATCTAATGCTAGTTCTAATATCTGCTCATTGTTATACTGTAAGTGTCCTCTATGATGAGAATAAGACATCAGATGACATTAAAGCATAACCCTTCATGAGAATATGAGATCAGATGGCATTTAAGCTTATCCATTCTTGTATATAGGCAAATACAGTAATGTTAATGTTTGAATGCTAATGCTAACTTGCTAATGCTTGCGATCTAATGCTAGTGCAAATATCTGGTTATTGTCATACTGTAAGTGTCCTCTATTATCGGAATATGAGATCAGATGGCATTTAAGCATAACCCTTCATGAGAATATGAGATCTGATGGCATTTAAGCTTACCCATTCTTGTATATAGGCAAATACAGTAATCTTAATGTTTGAATGCTAATGCTAACTTGCTAATGCTAGCAAACTAGTGCTAGTGCTAATATCTGGTCAGTGTCATACTGTACGTGTCCTCTATGATGGGAATATGAGATCAGATGGCATTTAAGCGTAACCCTTCATGAGAACATGAGATCAGATGGCATTTAATTAACCCTTCTTTTATATAGTCAAATACAGTAATGTTAATGTATGAATGCTAATGCTAACTTGCTAATGCTAGCGATCTAATGCTTGTGCTAATATCTGCTCATTGTTATACTGTAAGTGTCCTCTATGATGAGAATAAGAAATCAGATGACATTTAAGCATAACCCTTCATGAGAATATGAGATCAGATGGCATTTATGCCTATCCATTCTGGTATATAGGCAAATACAGTGATGTTAATGTTTGAATTTTAATGCTAACTTGCTAATGCTAGCGATCTAATGCTAGTGCTAATATCTGGTCATTGTCATAATGTACGTGTCCTCTATGATGGGAATATGAGATCAGTTGGCATTTAAGCATAACCCTTCATGAGAACATGAGATCAGATGGCATTTAATTATCCAGTCTTGTATATAGGCAAATACAGTAATGTTAAGGTTTTTAAGGCTAAAGCTAAGATGCTAATGCTAGCGATCTAATGCTTGTGCTAATATCTGCTCATTGTTATACTGTAAGTGTCCTCTATGATGAGAATAAGACATCAGATGGCATTTAAGCATAACCTTTCTTGAGAATATGAGAACAGATGGCTTTTAAGCTTATCCATTCTTGTATATAGGCAAATACAGTAATGTTAATGTTTGAATGCTAATGCTAACTTGCTAATGCTAGCGATCTAATGCTAGTGCTAATATCTGGTCATTGTCATACTGTAAGTGTCCTCTATGATGGGAATATGAGATCAGATGGCATTTAAGCATAACCCTTCATGAGAACATGAGATCAGATGGCATTTAATTATCCAGTCTTGTATATAGGCAAATACAGTAATGTTAAGGTTTTGAATGCTAATGCTAACATGCTAATGCTAGCAAAATCTAATGCTTATGCTAATATCTGCTCATTGTTATACTGTAAGTGTCCTCTATGATGGGAATATGAGATCAGATGGCATTTAAGCATAACCTTCATGAGAACATGAGATCAGATGGCATTTAATTATCCATTCTTGTATATAGGCAAATACAGTAATGTTAATGTTTGAATGCTAATGCTAACTTGCTAATGCTAGCGATCTAATGCTAGTGCTAATATCTGGTCATTGTCATACTGTAAGTGTCCTCTATGATGGGAATATGAGATCAGATGGCATTTAAGCATAACCTTTCATGAGAATATGAGATCAGATGGCATTTAGCTTATCCATTCTTGTATATAGGCAAATACAGTAATGTTAATGTTTGAATGCTAATGCTAACTTGCTAATGCTAGCGATCTAATGCTAGTGCTAATATCTGGTCATTGTCATACTGTTAGTTTCCTCTATTATGGGAATATGAGATCAGATGTCATTTAAGCATAACCCCTCATGAGAATATGAGATCTGATTGCATTTAAGCTTATCCATTCTTGTATATAGGCAAATACAGTAATCTTAATGTTTGAATGCTAATGCTAACTTGCTAATGCTAGCAAACTAGTGCCAGTGCTAATATCTGGTCAGTGTCATACTGTAAGTGTCCTCTATGATGGGAATATGAGATCAGATGGCATTTAAGCATAACCCTTCATGAGAACATGAGATCAGATGGCATTTAATTTTCCCTTCTTGTATATAGGCAAATACAGTAATGTTAATGTTTGAATGCTAATGCTAACTTGCTAATGCTAGCAATCTAATGCTAGTGCTAATATCTGGTCATTGTCATACTGTAAGTGTCCTCTATGATGGGAATATGAGATCAGATGACATTTAAGCATAACCCTTCATGAGAATATGAGATCAGATGGCATTTAATTATCCATTCTTGTATATAGGCAAATACAGTAATGTTAATGTTTGAATTTTAATGCTAACTTGCTAATGCTAGCGATCTAATGCTAGTGCTAATATCTGGTCATTGTCATAATGTACATGTCCTCTATGATGGGAATATGAGATCAGTTGGCATTTAAGCATAACCCTTCATGAGAATATGAGATCAGATGGCATTTAATTATCCATTCTTTATATATAGGCAAATACAGTAATGTTAAGGTTTGAATGCTAAAGCTAACATGCTAATGCTAGCGATCTAATGCTTGTTCTAATATCTGCTCATTGTTATACTGTAAGTGTCCTCTATGATGAGAATAAGACATCAGATGGCATTTAAGCATAACCTTTCTTGAGAATATGAGATCAGATGGCTTTTAAGCTTATCCATTCTTGTATATAGGCAAATACAGTAATGTTAATGTTTGAATGCTAATGCTAACTTGCTAATGCTAGCGATCTAATGCTAGTGCTAATATCTGGTCATTGTCATCCTGTAAGTTTCCTCTATTATGGGAATATGAGATCAGATGTCATTTAAGCATAACCCCTCATGAGAATATGAGATCTGATGGCATTTAAGCTTATCCATTCTTGTATATAGGCAAATACAGTAATGTTAATGTTTGAATGCTAATGCTAACTTGCTAATGCTAGCAATCTAATGCTAGTGCTAATATCTGGTCATTGTCATACTGTACGTGTCTTCTATCATGGGAATGTGAGATCAGATGGCATTTAAGCATAACCCTTTATGAGAACATGAGATCAGATTTCATTCAATTATCCCTTCTTGTATATAGGTTAATACAGTAATGTTTATGTTTGAATGCTAATGCTAACTTGCTAATGCTAGCAATCTAATGCTAGTGCTAATATCTGGTCATTGTCATACTGTAAGTGTCCTCTATGATGGGAATATGAGATCAGATGCCAATAAAGCTGAACCCTTTTTGTATATATGCAAATACAGAAATGATAATTTTTGAATACTAATGCTAACTTGCTAATGCTTGCTATCTAATTCTAATGCTAATATCTGGTCATTGTCATACTGTAAGTGTCCTAAATGATGGGAATATGAGATCAGTTGTCATTTAAGCATCACCCCTCATGAGAATATGAGATCTGATGGCATTTAATCTTATCCATTCTTGTATATAGGCAAATACAGTAATGTTAATGTTTGAATGCTAATGCTAACTTGCTAATGCTAGCGATCTAATGCTAGTGCTAATATCTGGTCATTGTCATACTGTAAGTGTCCTCTATGATGGTAATATGAGATCAGATGGCATTTAAGCATAACCCTTCATGAGAATATCAGATCAGATGGCGTTCAATTAACCCTTCTTGTATAGTCAAATACAGTAATGATAATGTATGAATGCTAATGCTAACTTGCTAATGCTATCGATCTAATGCTAGTGCTAATATCTGCTCATTGTTATACTGTAAGTGTCCTCTATGATGAGAATAAGACATCAGATGACATTTAGGCATAACCCTTCATGAGAATATGAGATCAGATGGCATTTATGCCTACCCATTCTTGTATATAGGCAAATACAGTAATGTTAATGTTTAATGCTAAAGCTAACTTGCTAATACTAGCGATCTAATGCTTGTGCTAATATCTGCTCATTGTTATACTGTAAGTGTCCTTTATGATGAGAATAAGACATCAGATGACATTGAAGCATAACCCTTCATGAGAATATGAGATCAGATGGAATTTATGCCTATCCATTTTTGTATATAGGCAAATACAGTAATGTTAATATTTCAATGCTAACGCTAACTTGCTAATGCTAGCGATCTAATGCTAGTGCAAATATAGGGTCATTGTCATACTGTAAGTGTCCTCTATTTTGCGAATATGAGATCAGATGGCAATAAATATGAATCAGATGGCCTTATTTTGTATTTATGCAAATACAGAAATGTTAATGTTTGAATGCTAATGCTAATCTTGCTAATGCTAGCAATCTAATGCTAGTGCTAATATCTGGTCATTGTCATACTCTAAGTGTCCTCAATGATGGGAATATGAGATCAGATGTCATTTAAGCATAACCCCTCATGAGAATATGAGATCAGATGCCATTAAAGCTTATCCATTCTTGTATATAGGCAAATACAGTAATCTTAATGTTTGAATGCTAATGCTAACTTGCTAATGCTAGCGATCTAGTACTTGTGCTAATATCTGGTCAGTGTCATACTGTACGTGTCCTCTATGATGGGAATATGAGATCAGATGGCATTTAAGCATAACCCTTCATGAGAACATGAGATCAGATGGCATTTAATTAACCCTTCTTTTATATAGTCAAATACAGTAATGTTAATGTATGAATGCTAATGCTAACTTGCTAATGCTAGTGTTCTAATGCTAGTGCTAATATCTGCTCATTGTTATACTGTAAGTGTCCTCTATGATGAGAATAAGACATCAGATGACATTTAAGCATAACCCTTTCTTGAGAATATGAGATCAGATGGCATTTATGTCTATCCATTCTTGTATATAGGCAAATACAGTGTTGTTAATGTTTGAATGCTAATGCTAACTTGCTAATGCGAGCGATCTAATGCTAGTGCTAATATCTGGTCATTGTCATAATGTACGTGTCCTCTATGATGGGAATATGAGATCAGATGGCATTTAAGCATAACCCTTCATGAGAACATGAGATCAGATGGCATTTAATTTTCCCTTCTTGTATATAGGCAAATACAGTAATGTTAAGGTTTGAATGTTAAAGCTAACTTGCTAATGCTAGCGATCTAATGCTTGTGCTAATATCTGCTCATTGTTCTACTGTAAGTGTCCTCTATGATGAGAATAAGACATCAGATGACATTTAAGCATAACCCTGCTTGAGAATATGAGAACAGATGGCATTTAAGCTTATCCATTCTTTTATATAGGCAAATACAGTAATGTTAATATTTGAATGCTAATGCTAACTTGCTAATGCTAGCGATCTAATGGTAGTGCTAATATCTGGTCATTGTCATACTGTAATTGTCCTCTATGATGGGAATATGAGATCAGATGTCATTTAAGCATAACCCCTCATGAGAATATGAGATCTGATGGCATTTAAGCTTATCCATTCTTGTATAGAGGCAAATACAGTAATGTTTATGTTTGAATGCTAATGCTAACTTGCTAATGCTAGCGATCTAATGCTAGTGCTAATATCTGATCATAGTCATACTGGAAGTGTCCTCTATGATGGTAATATGAGATCAGATGGCATTTAAGCATAACCCTTCTTGAGAATATCAGATCAGATTGCATTTAATTAACCCTTCTTGTATATAGGCAAATACAGTAATGTTAATGTTTGAATGCTAATGCTAACTTGCTAATGCTAGCGATCTAATTCTAGTGCTAATATCTGGTCATTGTCATCCTGTAAGTGTCCTCTATAATGGGAATATGAGATCAGATGGCATTTAAGCATAACTCTTCATGAGAATATCAGATCAGATGGCATTTAATTAACCCTTCTTGTATAGAGGCAAATACAGTAATGTTAATGTATGAATGCTAATGCTAACTTGCTAATGCTATCGATCTAATGCTAGTGCAAATATCTGCTCATTTTCATACTGTAAGTGTCCTCTATGATTGGAATATGAGATCAGATGACATTTAAGCATAACCCTTCATGAGAATATGAAATACAGATGGCATTTATGTTATCCATTCTTGTATATAGGCAAATACAGTAATGTTGCATTTAAATGCTAATGCTAACTTGCTAATGCTAGCGATCTATTGTCTATATCTGGTCATTGTCATACTGTAAATGTGGGAATGATGAGAATATGAGATCAGATGGCATTTCATAACCCTTCATGAGAATATGAGATCAGATGGCATTTAATTTATCCATTCTTGTATATAGGCAAATACAGTAATGTTAATGTTTGAATGCTAATGCTAACTTGCTAATGCTAGCGATCTAATGCTAGTGCTAATATCTGCTCATTGTCATACTGTAAGTGTCCTCTATGATGAGAATAAGAGATCAGATGACATTTAAGCATAACCCTTCATGAGAATATGAGATCAGATGGCATTCAATTACCCATTCTTGTATATAGGCAAATACAGTAATGTTAATGTTTGAATGCTAATGCTAACTTGCTAATGCTAGCGATCTAATGCTAGTGCTAATATCTGCTCATTGTCATACTGTAAGTGTCCTCTATGATGGAGAATAAGAGATCAGATGACATTTAAGCATAACCCTTCATGAGAATATGAGATCAGATGGCATTTATGCCTACCCATTCTTGTATATAGGCAAATACAGTAATGTTAATGTTGAATGCTAATGCTAACTTGCTAATGCTAGCGATCTAATGCTAGTGCTAATATCTGCTCATTGTCATACTGTAAGTGTCCTCTATGATGAGAATAAGACATCAGATGACATTTAAGCATAACCCTTCATGAGAATATGAGATCAGATGGCATTTATTATCCATTTTATATATAGGCAAATACAGTAATGTTAATGTTTGAATGCTAATACTAACTTGCTAATGCTAGCGATCTAATGCTAGTGCTAATATCTGGTCATTGTCATACTGTAAGTGTCCTCTATGATGGGAATATGAGATCAGATGGCATTTAAGCATAACCCTTCATGAGAATATGAGATCAGATGGCATTTAATTATCCATTCTTGTATATAGGCAAATACAGTAATGTTAATGTTTGAATGCTAATGCTAACTTGCTAATGCTAGCGATCTAATGCTAGTGCTAATATCTGGTCATTGTCATACTGTAAGTGTCCTCTATGATGGGAATATGAGATCAGATGGCATTTAAGCATAACCCTTCATGAGAATATGAGATCAGATGGCATTTAATTAACCATTCTTGTATATAGCAAATACAGTAATGTTAATGTTTGAATGCTAATGCTAACTTGCTAATGCTAGCGATCTAATGCTAGTGCTAATATCTGCTCATTGTTATACTGTAAGTGTCCTCTATGATGGGAATATGAGATCAGATGGCATTTAAGCATAACCCTTCATGAGAATATGAGATCAGATGGCATTTAATGCCTATCCATTCTTGTATATAGGCAAATACAGTAATGTTAATGTTTGAATGCTAATGCTAACTTGCTAATGCTAGCGATCTAATGCTAGTGCTAATATCTGGTCATTGTTATACTGTAAGTGTCTCTATGATGAGAATAAGACATCAGATGACATTTAAGCATAACCCTTCATGAGAATATGAGATCAGATGGCATTTATTATCCATTCTTGTATATAGGCAAATACAGTAATGTTAATTTTTGAATGCTAATGCTGAGAACTTGCTAATGCTAGCGATCTAATGCTAGTGCTAATATCTGGTCATTGTCATACTGTAAGTGTCCTCTATGATGAGAATATGAGATCAGATGGCATTTAAGCATAACCCTTCATGAGAATATGAGATCAGATGGCATTTTTCCATTCTTATATATAGGCAAATACAGTAATGTTAATGTTTGAATGCTAATGCTAACTTGCTAATGCTAGCGATCTAATGCTAGTGCTAATATCTGGTCATTGTCATACTGTAAGTGTCCTCTATGATGGGAATATGAGATCAGATGGCATTTAAGCATAACCCTTCATGAGAATATGAGATCAGATGGCATTTAATTATCCATTCTTGTATATAGGCAAATACAGTAATGTTAATGTTTGAATGCTAATGCTAACTTGCTAATGCTAGCGATCTAACTTGTGTGCTAATATCTGGTCATTGTCATACTGTAAGTGTCCTCTATGATGGGAATATGAGATCAGATGGCATTTAAGCATAACCCTTCATGAGAACATGAGATCAGATGGCATTTAATTAACCTTTTTTTATATAGTCAAATACAGTAATGTTAATGTTTGAATGCTAATGCTAACTTGCTAATGCTAGCGATCTAATGCTAGTGCTAATATCTGCTCATTGTTATACTGTAAGTGTCCTCTATGATGAGAATAAGACATCAGATGACATTTAAGCATAACCCTTCATGAGAATATGAGATCAGATGGCATTTATGTCTATCCATTCTTGTATATAGGCAAATACAGTAATGTTAATGTTTGAATGCTAATGCTAACTTGCTAATGCTAGCGATCTAATGCTAGTGCTAATATCTGGTCATTGTCATACTGTAAGTGTCCTCTATGATGGGAATATGAGATCAGATGGCATTTAAGCATAACCCTTCATGAGAACATGAGATCAGATGGCATTTAATTTTCCTTCTTTATATAGGCAAATACAGTAATGTTAATGTATGAATGCTAATGCTAACTTGCTAATGCTAGCGATCTAATGCTTGTGCTAATATCTGCTCATTGTTATACTGTAAGTGTCCTCTATGATGAGAATAAGACATCAGATGACATTTAAGCATAACCCTTCTTGAGAATATGAGATCAGATGGCATTTATGTTTATCCATTCTTTTATATAGGCAAATACAGTAATGTTAATGTTTGAATGCTAATGCTAACTTGCTAATGCTAGCGATCTAATGCTAGTGCTAATATCTGGTCATTGTCATACTGTAAGTGTCCTCTATGATGGGAATATGAGATCAGATGGCATTTAAGCATAACCCTTCATGAGAATATGAGATCAGATGGCATTTAATTATCCATTCTTGTATATAGGCAAATACAGTAATGTTAATGTTTGAATGCTAATGCTAACTTGCTAATGCTAGCGATCTAATGCTAGTGCTAATATCTGGTCATTGTCATACTGTAAGTGTCCTCTATGATGAGAATAAGACATCAGATGGCATTTAAGCATAACCCTTCATGAGAATATGAGATCAGATGGCATTTAATTATCCATTCTTGTATATAGGCAAATACAGTAATGTTAATATTTGAATGCTAATGCTAACTTGCTAATGCTAGCGATCTAATGCTAGTGCTAATATCTGGTCATAGTTATACTGTAAGTGTCCTCTATGATGGGAATATGAGATCAGATGGCATTTAAGCATAACCCTTCATGAGAATATGAGATCAGATGGCATTTAATTATCCATTCTTGTATATAGGCAAATACAGTAATGTTAATGTTTGAATGCTAATGCTAACTTGCTAATGCTAGCGATCTAATGCTAGTGCTAATATCTGGTCATTGTCATACTGTAAGTGTCCTCTATGATGAGAATATGACATCAGATGGCATTTAAGCATAACCCTTCATGAGAATATGAGATCAGATGGCATTTAATTAACCCATTCTTGTATATAGGCAAATACAGTAATGTTAATGTTTGAATGCTAATGCTAACTTGCTAATGCTAGCGATCTAATGCTAGTGCTAATATCTGGTCATTGTCATACTGTAAGTGTCCTCTATGATGAGAATAAGAGATCAGATGGCATTTAAAGCATAACCCTTCATGAGAATATGAGATCAGATGGCATTTAATTATCCATTCTTTATATAGGCAAATACAGTAATGTTAATGTTATGAATGCTAATGCTAACTTGCTAATGCTAGCGATCTAATGCTAGTGCTAATATCTGCTCATTGTTATACTGTAAGTGTCCTCTATGATGAGAATAAGACATCAGATGACATTTAAGCATAACCCTTCATGAGAATATGAGATCAGATGGCATTTATTATATCATTTTTGTATATAGGCAAATACAGTAATGTTAATGTTTTGAATGCTAATGCTAACTTGCTAATGCTAGCGATCTAATGCTAGTGCTAATATCTGGTCATTGTCATACTGTAAGTGTCCTCTATGATGAGAATATGAGATCAGATGGCATTTAAGCATAACCCTTCATGAGAACATGAGATCAATGAGAATGGCATTTAATTATCCATTCTTGTATATAGGCAAAATGCTAATGTTAATGTATGATTGCTTAATGCTAAATGCTAGCGATCTAATGCTAGTGCTAATTCTGCTAATATCTGCTCATTGTTATACTGTAAGTGTCCTCTATGATGAGAATAAGACATCAGATGGCATTTAAGCATAACCCTTCATGAGAATATGAGATCAGATGGCATTTAATTATCCATTCTTGTATATAGGCAAATACAGTAATGTTAATGTTTGAATGCTAATGCTAACTTGCTAATGCTAGCGATCTAATGCTAGTGCTAATATCTGCTCATTGTTATACTGTAAGTGTCCTCTATGATGAGAATAAGACATCAGATGACATTTAAGCATAACCCTTCATGAGAATATGAGATCAGATGGCATTTATGCCTATCCATTCTTGTATATAGGCAAATACAGTAATGTTAATGTTTGAATGCTAATGCTAACTTGCTAATGCTAGCGATCTAATGCTAGTGCTAATATCTGGTCATTGTCATACTGTACGTGTCCTCTATGATGGGAATATGAGATCAGATGGCATTTAAGCATAACCCTTCATGAGAACATGAGATCAGATGGCATTTAATTTCCCTTCTTGTATATAGGCAAATACAGTAATGTTAATGTTTGAATGCTAATGCTAACTTGCTAATGCTAGCGATCTAATGCTAGTGCTAATATCTGGTCATTGTCATACTGTAAGTGTCCTCTATGATGAGAATAAGACATCAGATGACATTTAAGCATAACCCTTCATGAGAATATGAGATCAGATGGCATTTATGCTTATCCATTGTTTTATATAGGCAAATACAGTAATGTTAATGATTGAATGCTAATGCTAACTTGCTAATGCTAGCGATCTAATGCTAGTGCTAATATCTGGTCATTGTCATACTGTAAGTGTCCTCTATGATGGGAATATGAGATCAGATGGCATTTAAGCATAACCCTTCATGAGAACATGAGATCAGATGGCATTTAATTAATCCATTCTTGTATATAGGCAAATACAGTAATGTTAATGTTTGAATGCTAATGCTAACTTGCTAATGCTAGCGATCTAATGCTAGTGCTAATATCTGGTCATTGTCATACTGTAAGTGTCCTCTATGATGAGAATATGACATCAGATGGCATTTAAGCATAACCCTTCATGAGAATATGAGATCAGATGGCATTTAATTATCCATTCTTTTTATATAGGCAAATACAGTAATGTTAATGTTTGAATGCTAATGCTAACTTGCTAATGCTAGCGATCTAATGCTAGTGCTAATATCTGGTCATTGTCATACTGTAAGTGTCCTCTATGATGAGAATATGACATCAGATGGCATTTAAGCATAACCCTTCATGAGAATATGAGATCAGATGGCATTTAATTATCCATTCTTGTATATAGGCAAATACAGTAATGTTAATGTTTGAATGCTAATGCTAACTTGCTAATGCTAGCGATCTAATGCTAGTGCTAATATCTGGTCATTGTCATACTGTAAGTGTCCTCTATGATGGGAATATGAGATCAGATGGCATTTAAGCATAACCCTTCATGAGAACATGAGATCAGATGGCATTTAATTAACCCTTCTTGTATATAGGCAAATACAGTAATGTTAATGTTTGAATGCTAATGCTAACTTGCTAATGCTAGCGATCTAATGCTAGTGCTAATATCTGGTCATTGTTATACTGTAAGTGTCCTCTATGATGAGAATAAGACATCAGATGACATTTAAGCATAACCCTTCATGAGAATATGAGATCAGATGGCATTTATGCTTATCCATTCTTGTATATAGGCAAATACAGTAATGTTAATGTTTGAATGCTAATGCTAACTTGCTAATGCTAGCGATCTAATGCTAGTGCTAATATCTGGTCATTGTCATACTGTAAGTGTCCTCTATGATGGGAATATGAGATCAGATGGCATTTAAGCATAACCCTTCATGAGAATATGAGATCAGATGGCATTTAATTATCCATTCTTGTATATAGGCAAATACAGTAATGTTAATGTTTGAATGCTAATGCTAACTTGCTAATGCTAGCGATCTAATGCTAGTGCTAATATCTGGTCATTGTCATACTGTAAGTGTCCTCTATGATGAGAATATGAGATCAGATGGCATTTAAGCATAACCCTTCATGAGAATATGAGATCAGATGGCATTTAATTATCCATTCTTGTATATAGGCAAATACAGTAATGTTAATGTTTGAATGCTAATGCTAACTTGCTAATGCTAGCGATCTAATGCTAGTGCTAATATCTGGTCATTGTCATACTGTAAGTGTCCTCTATGATGAGAATAAGAGATCAGATGACATTTAAGCATAACCCTTCATGAGAATATGAGATCAGATGGCATTTAATTATCCATTCTTGTATATAGGCAAATACAGTAATGTTAATGTTTGAATGCTAATGCTAATGCTAATGCTAATCTAATGCTAGTGCTAATATGGTCATTGTCATACTCTAATTGTCCTCTATGATGAGAATAAATATCAGATGACATTTAAGCATTCATCATGAGATCTGATGGCATTTAAATTATCCCTCTATATAGGAATACAGTAAGTTAATGTTTGAATTTAATGCATAACCCATTTCTTGAGAATGGATGAGATCAGATGGCATTTAAGCATAACCATTTAATGAGATCCATTTAATTCCATTTGTATATAGGCAAATACAGTAATGTTAATGTATGAATGCTAATGCTAACTTGCTAATGCTAGCGATCTAATGCTTGTGCTAATATCTGGTCATTGTCATACTGTAAGTGTCCTCTATGATGGGAATATGAGATCAGATGGCATTTAAGCATAACCCTTCATGAGAACATGAGATCAGATGGCATTTAATTAATCCATTCTTTTATATAGGCAAATACAGTAATGTTAATGTTTGAATGCTAATGCTAACTTGCTAATGCTAGCGATCTAATGCTAGTGCTAATATCTGGTCATTGTTATACTGTAAGTGTCCTCTATGATGAGAATAAGACATCAGATGACATTTAAGCATAACCCTTCATGAGAATATGAGATCAGATGGCATTTAATTATCCATTCTTGTATATAGGCAAATACAGTAATGTTAATGTTTGAATGCTAATGCTAACTTGCTAATGCTAGCGATCTAATGCTAGTGCTAATATCTGGTCATTGTCATACTGTAAGTGTTCCTCTATGATGGGAATATGAGATCAGATGGCATTTAAGCATAACCCTTCATGAGAGAACATGAGATCAGATGGCATTTAATTATCCATTCTTGTATATAGGCAAATACAGTAATGTTAATGTTTGAATGTTAATGCTAACTTGCTAATGCTAGCGATCTAATGCTTGTGCTAATATCTGCTCATTGTCATACTGTAAGTGTCCTCTATGATGAGAATAAGACATCAGATGACATTTAAGCATAACCCTTCTTGAGAATATGAGATCAGATGGCATTTAATTATCCATTCTTTTATATAGGCAAATACAGTAATGTTAATGTATGAATGCTAATGCTAACTTGCTAATGCTAGCGATCTAATGCTAGTGCAAATATCTGCTCATTGTTATACTGTAAGTGTCCTCTATGATGAGAATAAGACATCAGATGACATTTAAGCATAACCCTTCATGAGAATATGAGATCAGATGGCATTTAATGCCTATCCATTCTTGTATATAGGCAAATACAGTAATGTTAATGTATGAATGCTAATGCTAACTTGCTAATGCTAGCGATCTAATGCTAGTGCTAATATCTGGTCATTGTCATAATGTACGTGTCCTCTATGATGGGAATATGAGATCAGATGGCATTTAAGCATAACCCTTCATGAGAACATGAGATCAGATGGCATTTAATTATCCCTTCTTGTATATAGGCAAATACAGTAATGTTAAGGTTTGAATGCTAAAGCTAACTTGCTAATGCTAGCGATCTAATGCTTGTGCTAATATCTGCTCATTGTTATACTGTAAGTGTCCTCTATGATGAGAATAAGACATCAGATGGCATTTAAGCATAACCTTTCTTGAGAATATGAGAACAGATGGCATTTAAGCTTATCCATTCTTGTATATAGGCAAATACAGTAATGTTAATGTTTGAATGCTAATGCTAACTTGCTAATTCTAGCGATCTAATGCTAGTGCTAATATCTGCTCATTTTATACTGTAAGTGTCCTCTATGATGAGAATAAGACATCAGATGATCATTTAAGCATAACCCTTCATGAGAATATGAGATCAGATGGCATTTAATTATCCATTCTTGTATATAGGCAAATACAGTAATGTTAATGTTTGAATGCTAATGCTAACTTGCTAATGCTAGCGATCTAATGCTAGTGCTAATATCTGCTCATTGTCATACTGTAAGTGTCCTCTATGATGGAAATATGAGATCAGATGGCATTTAAGCATAACCCTTCATGAGAACATGAGATCAGATGGCATTTAATTATCCATTCTTGTATATAGGCAAATACAGTAATGTTAATGTTAGAATGCTAATGCTAACTTGCTAATCCTAGCGATCTAATGCTAGTGCTAATATCTGCTCATTTGTCATACTGTAAGTGTCCTCTATGATGAGAATAAGACATCAGATGACATTTAAGCATAACCCTTCATTAGAATATGAGATCAGATGGCATTTATGCTAATCCATTCTTGAATATAGCCAAATACAGTAATAATATCTGTCATTGAATGCTAATGTCCTATGATGAGAATATGAGATCAGATGTTCTAAGCATAACCCTTCTAATATCTGATGTCATACTGTAACATTGTCCTTTATGATGGGAATATGAGATCAGATGGCATTTAAGCATAACCCTTCATGAGAACATGAGATCAGATGGCATTTAATTATCCATTCTTGTATATAGGCAAAAACAGATAATGTTAATGTTTGAATGTTAATGCTAACTTGCTAATGCTAGCTAATCTAATGCTAATGCTAATATCTGGTCATTGTCATACTGTAAGTGTCCTCTATGATGAGAATATGAGATCAGATGGCATTTAAGCATAACCCTTCATGAGAATATGAGATCAGATGGCATTTATGTCTATCCATTCTTGTATATAGGCAAATACAGTAATGTTAATGTTTGAATGCTAATGCTAACTTGCTAATGCTAGCGATCTAATGCTAGTGCTAATATCTGGTCATTGTTATACTGTAAGTGTCCTCTATGATGAGAATATGAGATCAGATGGCATTTAAGCATAACCCTTCATGAGAATATGAGATCAAATGGCATTTAATTATCCATTCTTGTATATAGGCAAATACAGTAATGTTAAGGTTTGAATGCTAAAGCTAACTTGCTAATGCTAGCGATCTAATGCTAGTGCTAATATCTGCTCATTGTCATACTGTAAGTGTCCTCTATGATGAGAATAAGACATCAGATGACATTTAAGCATAACCCTTCTTGAGAATATGAGATCAGATGGCATTTAAGCTTATCCATTCTTTTATATAGGCAAATACAGTAATGTTAATATTTGAATGCTAATGCTAACTTGCTAATGCTAGCGATCTAATGCTAGTGCTAATATCTGGTCATTGTCATACTGTAATTGTCCTCTATGATGAGAATATGAGATCAGATGTCATTTAAAGCATAACCCCTCATGAGAATATGAGATCAGATGGCATTTAATTATCCATTCTTGTATATAGGCAAATACAGTAATGTTTATGTTTGAATGCTAATGCTAACTTGCTAATGCTAGCGATCTAATGCTAGTGCAAATATAGGGTCATTGTCATACTGTAAGTGTCCTCTATGATGGGAATAATAGTTCAGATGGCATTTAAGCATAACCATTCTTGAGAATATGAGATCAGATGTCATTTAATTAATCCATTCTTGTATATAGGCAAATACAGTAATGTTAATGTATGAATGCTAATGCTAACTTGCTAATGCTAGCGATCTAATACTTGTGCTAATATCTGGTCATTGTCATACTGTACGTGTCCTCTATGATGGGAATATGAGATCAGATGGCATTTAAGCATAACCCTTCATGAGAACATGAGATCAGATGGCATTTAATTAACCCTTCTTTTATATAGTCAAATACAGTAATGTTAATGTATGAATGCTAATGCTAACTTGCTAATGCTAGCGATCTAATGCTAGTGCTAATATCTGCTCATTGTTATACTGTAAGTGTCCTCTATGATGAGAATAAGACATCAGATGACATTTAAGCATAACCCTTCATGAGAATATGAGATCAGATGGCATTTATGTCTATCCATTCTTGTATATAGGCAAATACAGTGTTGTTAATGTTTTAATGCTAATGCTAACTTGCTAATGCTAGCGATCTAATGCTAGTGCTAATATCTGGTCATTGTTATACTGTAAGTGTCCTCTATGATGAGAATATGAGATCAGATGACATTTAAGCATAACCCTTCATGAGAATATGAGATCAGATGGCATTTAATTAGGCATCCTTGTTTAATGTTTATATAGGCAAATACAGTAATGTTAAGGTTTGAATGTTAAAGCTAACTTGCTAATGCTAGCGATCTAATGCTTGTGCTAATATCTGCTCATTGTTCTACTGTAAGTGTCCTCTATGATGAGAATAAGACATCAGATGACATTTAAGCATAACCCTTCTTGAGAATATGAGAACAGATGGCATTTGATTTTTTATCCATACAGTAATATTAATTTTTTATATAGGCAAATACAGTAATGTTATGTATGAATGCTAATGCTAAATAATTGCTAATGCTATCGATCTAATGCTATTGCAAATATCTGCTCATTTTTATAGTGTAAGTGTCCTCTATGATGAGAATAAGACATCAGATGATATTTAAGCATAACCCTTCATGAGAATATGAGATCAGATGGGATTCATGCCTATCCATTCTTGTATATAGGCAAATTCAGGAATGTTAATGTATGATTGCTAATGCTAACTTGCTAATGCTAGCGATCTAATGCTAGTGCTAATATCTGCTCATTGTTATACTGTACGTGTCCTCTATGATGGAAATATGAGATCAGATGGCATTTAAGCATAACCCTTCATGAGAACATGAGGTCAGATGGCATTTAATTATCCCTTCTTGTATATAGGCAAATACAGTAATGTTAAGGTTAGAATGCTAAAGCTAACTTGCTAATCCTAGCGATCTAATGCTTGTGCTAATATCTGCTCACTGTTCTACTGTAAGTGTCCTCTCTGATGAGAATACATCAGACATCATAAGATGACATTAGAATATAAGATTCTTGAGAATATGAGATCAGATGGCATTTATGCGAATCCATTCTTGAATATAGCCAAATACAGTAATGTTAATGTTTGAATGCTAATGCTAACCTGCTAATGCTAGTGTTCTAATGCTAGTGCTAATATCTGGTCATTGTCATACTGTACGTGTCCTTTATGATGGGAATATGAGATCAGATGGCATTTAAGCATAACCCTTCATGAGAACATGAGATCAGATGGCATTTAATTATCCCTTCTTGTATATAGGCAAATACACTAATGTTAATGTTTGACTGCTAATGCTAACTTGCTAATGCTAGCGATCTAATGCTATTGCTAATATCTGGTCATTGTCATACTGTAAGTGTCCTCTATGATGAGAATATGAGTTCAGATGGCATTTAAGCATAACCCTTCATGAGAATATGAGATCAGATGGCATTTATGTCTATCCATTCTTGTATATAGGCAAATACAGTGTTGTTAATGTTTTAATGCTAATGCTAACTTGCTAATGCGAGCGATCTAATGCTAGTGCTAATATCTGGTCATTGTCATAATGTACGTGTCCTCTATGATGGGAATATGAGATCAGATGGCATTTAAGCATAACCCTTCATGAGAACATGAGATCAAATGGCATTTAATTTTCCCTTCTTGTATATAGGCAAATACAGTAATGTTAAGGTTTGAATGTTAAAGCTAACTTGCTAATGCTAGCGATCTAATGCTTGTGCTAATATCTGCTCATTGTTCTACTGTAAGTGTCCTCTATGATGAGAATAAGACATCAGATGACATTTAAGCATAACCCTGCTTGAGAATATGAGAACAGATGGCATTTAAGCTTATCCATTCTTTTATATAGGCAAATACAGTAATGTTAATATTTGAATGCTAATGCTAACTTGCTAATGCTAGCGATCTAATGGTAGTGCTAATATCTGGTCATTGTCATACTGTAATTGTCCTCTATGATGGCAATATGAGATCAGATGTCATTTAAGCATAACCCCTCATGAGAATATGAGATCTGATGGCATTTAAGCTTATCCATTCTTGTATATAGGCAAATACAGTAATGTTTATGTTTGAATGCTAATGCTAACTTGCTAATGCTAGCGATCTAATGCTAGTGCAAATATAGGGTCATTGTCATACTGTAAGTGTCCTCTATGATGGGAATAATAGTTCAGATGGCATTTAAGCATAACCATTCTTGAGAACATGAGATCAGATGTCATTTAATTAACCCTTCTTGTATATAGGCAAATACAGTAATGTTAATGTATGAATGCTAATGCTAACTTGCTAATGCTAGCGATCTAGTACTTGTGCTAATATCTGGTCAGTGTCATACTGTACGTGTCCTCTATGATGGGAATATGAGATCAGATGGCATTTAAGCATAACCCTTCATGAGAACATGAGATCAGATGGCATTTAATTAACTCCCCTTTTTTTTATAGTCAAATACAGTAATGTTAATGTATGAATGCTAATGCTAACTTGCTAATGCTAGCGATCTAATGCTAGTGCTAATATCTGCTCATTGTTATACTGTAAGTGTCCTCTATGATGAGAATAAGACATCAGATGACATTTAAGCATAACCCTTCATGAGAATATGAGATCAGATGGCATTTATGTCTATCCATTCTTGTATATAGGCAAATACAGTGTTGTTAATGTTTTAATGCTAATGCTAACTTGCTAATGCGAGCGATCTAATGCTAGTGCTAATATCTGGTCATTGTCATAATGTACGTGTCCTCTATGATGGGAATATGAGATCAGATGGCATTTAAGCATAACCCTTCATGAGAACATGAGATCAAATGGCATTTAATTTTCCCTTCTTGTATATAGGCAAATACAGTAATGTTAAGGTTTGAATGTTAAAGCTAACTTGCTAATGCTAGCGATCTAATGCTTGTGCTAATATCTGCTCATTGTTCTACTGTAAGTGTCCTCTATGATGAGAATAAGACATCAGATGACATTTAAGCATAACCCTGCTTGAGAATATGAGAACAGATGGCATTTAAGCTTATCCATTCTTTTATATAGGCAAATACAGTAATGTTAATGTATGAATGCTAATGCTAACTTGCTAATGCTATCGATCTAATGCTAGTGCAAATATCTGCTCATTTTTATAGTGTAAGTGTCCTCTATGATGAGAATAAGACATCAGATGATATTTAAGCATAACCCTTCATGAGAATATGAGATCAGATGGGATTCATGCCTATCCATTCTTGTATATAGGCAAATTCAGGAATGTTAATGTATGATTGCTAATGCTAACTTGCTAATGCTAGCGATCTAATGCTAGTGCTAATATCTGCTCATTGTTATACTGTACGTGTCCTCTATGATGGAAATATGAGATCAGATGGCATTTAAGCATAACCCTTCATGAGAACATGAGGTCAGATGGCATTTAATTATCCCTTCTTGTATATAGGCAAATACAGTAATGTTAAGGTTAGAATGCTAAAGCTAACTTGCTAATCCTAGCGATCTAATGCTTGTGCTAATATCTGCTCACTGTTCTACTGTAAGTGTCCTCTCTGATGAGAATAAGACATCAGATGACACTAAAAGCATAACCTTCTTTAGAATATGAGATCAGATGGCATTTATGCGAATCCATTCTTGAATATAGCCAAATACAGTAATGTTAATGTTTGAATGCTAATGCTAACCTGCTAATGCTAGTGTTCTAATGCTAGTGCTAATATCTGGTCATTGTCATACTGTACGTGTCCTTTATGATGGGAATATGAGATCAGATGGCATTTAAGCATAACCCTTCATGAGAACATGAGATCAGATGGCATTTAATTATCCCTTCTTGTATATAGGCAAATACAGTAATGTTAATGTTTGAATGCTAATGCTAACTTGCTAATGCTAGCGATCTAATGCTTGTGCTAATATCTGGTCATTGTCATACTGTAAGTGTCCTCTATGATGAGAATATGAGTTCAGATGGCATTTAAGCATAACCCTTCATGAGAATATGAGATCAGATGGCATTTTGTTATCCATTCTTGTATATAGGCAAATACAGTGTTGTTAATGTTTTAATGCTAATGCTAACTTGCTAATGCTAGCGATCTAATGCTAGTGCTAATATCTGGTCATTGTTATAATGTACGTGTCCTCTATGATGGGAATATGAGATCAGATGGCATTTAACATAACCCTTCATGAGAATATGAGATCAAATGGCATTTATGTTATCCATTCTTGTATATAGGCAAATACAGTAATGTTAAGGTTTGAATGTTAAAGCTAACTTGCTAATGCTAGCGATCTAATGCTTGTGCTAATATCTGCTCATTGTTCTACTGTAAGTGTCCTCTATGATGAGAATAAGACATCAGATGACATTTAAGCATAACCCTGCTTGAGAATATGAGAACAGATGGCATTTAATTTATCCATTCTTGTATATAGGCAAATACAGTAATGTTAATATTTGAATGCTAATGCTAACTTGCTAATGCTAGCGATCTAATGGTAGTGCTAATATCTGGTCATTGTCATACTGTAATTGTCCTCTATGATGGCAATATGAGATCAGATGTCATTTAAGCATAACCCCTCATGAGAATATGAGATCTGATGGCATTTAAGCTTATCCATTCTTGTATATAGGCAAATACAGTAATGTTTATGTTTGAATGCTAATGCTAACTTGCTAATGCTAGCGATCTAATGCTAGTGCAAATATAGGGTCATTGTCATACTGTAAGTGTCCTCTATTTTGGGAATATGAGATCAGATGGCAATAAAGCTGAACCCTTTTTGTATTTATGCAAATACAGAAATGATATTGTTTGAATGCTAATGCTATCTTGCGAATGCTAGCAATCTAATGCTAGTGCTAATATCTGGTCATTGTCATACTCTAAGTGTCCTCAATGATGGGAATATGAGATCAGATGTCATTTAAGCATAACCCCTCATGAGAATATGAGATCTGATGCCATTTAAGCTTACCCATTCTTGTATATAGGCAAATACAGTAATCTTAATGTTTGAATGCTAATGCTAACTTGCTAATGCTAGCGATCTAGTACTTGTGCTAATATCTGGTCAGTGTCATACTGTACGTGTCCTCTATGATGGGAATATGAGATCAGATGGCATTTAAGCATAACCCTTCATGAGAACATGAGATCAGATGGCATTTAATTAACCCTTCTTTTATATAGTCAAATACAGTAATGTTAATGTATGAATGCTAATGCTAACTTGCTAATGCTAGCGATCTAATGCTAGTGCTAATATCTGCTCATTGTTATACTGTAAGTGTCCTCTATGATGAGAATAAGACATCAGATGACATTTAAGCATAACCCTTCATGAGAATATGAGATCAGATGGCATTTATGTCTATCCATTCTTGTATATAGGCAAATACAGTGTTGTTAATGTTTGAATGCTAATGCTAACTTGCTAATGCGAGCGATCTAATGCTAGTGCTAATATCTGGTCATTGTCATAATGTACGTGTCCTCTATGATGGGAATATGAGATCAGATGGCATTTAAGCATAACCCTTCATGAGAACATGAGATCAGATGGCATTTAATTTTCCCTTCTTGTATATAGGCAAATACAGTAATGTTAAGGTTTGAATGTTAAAGCTAACTTGCTAATGCTAGCGATCTAATGCTTGTGCTAATATCTGCTCATTGTTCTACTGTAAGTGTCCTCTATGATGAGAATAAGACATCAGATGACATTTAAGCATAACCCTGCTTGAGAATATGAGAACAGATGGCATTTTGCTTATCCATTCTTTTATATAGGCAAATACAGTAATGTTAATATTTGAATGCTAATGCTAACTTGCTAATGCTAGCGATCTAATGGTAGTGCTAATATCTGGTCATTGTCATACTGTAATTGTCCTCTATGATGGCAATATGAGATCAGATGTCATTTAAGCATAACCCCTCATGAGAATATGAGATCTGATGGCATTTAAGCTTATCCATTCTTGTATATAGGCAAATACAGTAATGTTTATGTTTGAATGCTAATGCTAACTTGCTAATGCTAGCGATCTAATGCTAGTGCTAATATCTGATCATAGTCATACTGGAAGTGTCCTCTATGATGGTAATATGAGATCAGATGGCATTTAAGCATAGCCCTTCATGAGAATATCAGATCAGATTGCAGTTAATTAACCCTTCTTGTATATAGGCAAATACAGTAATGTTAATGTTTGAATGCTAATGCTAACTTGCTAATGCTAGCGATCTAATTCTAGTGCTAATATCTGGTCATTGTCATCCTGTAAGTGTCCTCTATGATGGGAATATGAGATCAGATGGCATTTAAGCATAACTCTTCATGAGAATATCAGATCAGATGCCATTTAATTAACCCTTCTTGTATAGAGGCAAATACAGTAATGTTAATGTATGAATGCTAATGCTAACTTGCTAATGCTATCGATCTAATGCTAGTGCAAATATCTGCTCATTTTTATACTGTAAGTGTCCTCTATGATGAGAATAAGACATCAGATGATATTTAAGCATAACCCTTCATGAGAATATGAGATCAGATGGGATTTATGCCTATCCATTCTTGTATATAGGCAAATTCAGTAATGTTAATGTATGATTGCTAATGCTAACTTGGTAATGCTAGCGATCTAATGCTAGTGCTAATATCTGCTCATTGTAATACTCTACGTGTCCTCTATGATGGGAATATGAGATCAGATGGCATTTAAGCATAACCCTTCATGAGAACATGAGGTCAGATGGCATTTAATTATCCCTTCTTGTATATAGGCAAATACAGTAATGTTAAGGTTAGAATGCTAAAGCTAACTTGCTAATCCTAGCGATCTAATGCTTGTGCTAATATCTGCTCACTGTTCTACTGTAAGTGTCCTCTCTGATGAGAATAAGACATCAGATGACATTCAAGCATAACCCTTCTTTAGAATATGAGATCAAATGGCATTTATGCGAATCCATTCTTGAATATAGCCAAATACAGTAATGTTAATATTTGAATGCTAATGCTAACCTGCTAATGCTAGTGTTCTAATGCTAGTGCTAATATCTGGTCATTGTCATACTGTACGTGTCCTTTATGATGGGAATATGTGATCAGATGGCATTTAAGCATAACCCTTCATGAGAACATGAGATCAGATGGCATTTAATTATCCCTTCTTGTATATAGGCAAATACACTAATGTTAATGTTTGACTGCTAATGCTAACTTGCTAATGCTAGCGATCTAATGCTATTGCTAATATCTGGTCATTGTCATACTATAAGTGTCCTCTATGATGAGAATATGAGTTCAGATGGCATTTAAGCAAAACCCTTCATGAGAATATCAGATCAGATGGCATTTAATTAACCCTTCTTTTATATAGGCAAATACAGTAATGTTAATTTATGAATGCTAATGCTAAGTTGCTAATGCTAGCGATCTAATGCTAGTGCTAATATCTGCACAGTGTTATACTGTAAGTGTCCTCTATGATGAGAATAAGACATCAGATGACATTTAAGCATAACCCTTCATGAGAATATGAGATCAGATGGCATTTATGCCTATCCATTCTTGTATATAGGCAAATACAGTAATGTTAATGTTTTAATGCTAATGCAAACTTGCCAATGCTAGCGATCTAATGCTAGGGCTAATATCTGCACAGTGTTATACTGTAAGTGTCCTCTATCATGAGAATAAGACATCAGATGACTTTTAAGCATAACCCTTCATGAGAATATGAGATCAGATGGCATTTATGCCTCTCCTTTCTTGTATATAGGCAAGTACAGTAATGTTATTGTTTGAATGCTAATGCAAACTTGCTAATGCTAGCGATCTAATGCTAGGGCTAATATCTGGTCTTTGTTATACTGTACGTGTACTCTCTGATGAGAATATGAGATCAGATGGCAATAAAGCTTAACCTTTTTTGTATATATCCAAATACAGTAATGTTAATGTTTGAATGCTAATGCTAACCTGCTAATGCTAGCGATCTAATGCTAGTGCTAATATCTGGTCATTGTCATATTGTAAGTGTCCTCTATGATGGGAATAATAGTTCAGATGGCATTTAAGCATAACCATTCTTGAGAACATGAGATCAGATGTCATTTAATTAACCCTTCTTGTATATAGGCAAATACAGTAATGTTAATGTATGAATGCTAATGCTAACTTGCTAATTCTAGCGATCTAATGCTAGTGCTAATATCTGGTCATTGTCATACTGTAAGTGTCCTCTATGATGGTAATATGAGATCAGATGGCATTTAAACATGACCCTTCATGAGAATATCAGATCAGATGGCGTTCAATTAACCCTTCTTGTATAGAGTCAAATACAGTAATGATAATGTATGAATGCTAATGCTAACTTGCTAATGCTATCTATCTAATGCTAGTGCTAATATCTGCTCATTGTTTACTGTAAGTGTCCTCTATAATGAGAATAAGACATCAGATGACATTTAAGCATAAACCCTCATGAGAATATGAGATCTGATGGCATTTAAGCTTACCCATTCTTGTATATAGGCAAATACAGTAATCTTAATGTTTGAATGCTAATGCAAACTTGCTAATGCTAGCGATCTAATGCTAGTGCTAATATCTGGTCATTGTCATACTGTACGTGTCCTCTATGATGGGAATATGAGATCAGATGGCATTTAAGCATAACCCTTCATGAGAACATGAGATCAGATGGCATTTAATTATCCCTTCTTGTATATAGGCAAATACAGTAATGTTAATGTTTCAATGCTAATGCTAACTTGCTAATGCTAGCGATCTAATGCTAGTGCTAATTTCTGCTCATTGTTATACTGTAAGTGTCCTCTATGATGAGAATAAGACATCAGATCACATTTAACCATAACCCTTCATGAGAATATGAGATCAGATGGCATTTAAGCACATCCATTCTTGTATATAGGCAAATACAGTAATGTTAATGTTTGAATGCTAATGCTAACTTGCTAATGCTAGCGATCTAATGCTAAGGCTAATATCTGGTCATTGTTATACTGTACGTTTACTCTCTGATGAGAATATGAGATCAGATGGCGATAAAGCTTAACCTTTTTTGTATATATCCAAATAGAGTAATGTTAATTTTTGAATGCTAATGCTAACTTGCGAATTCTAGCGATCTAATGCTAGTGCTAATATCTGGTCATTGTCATACTCTAAGTGTCCTCTATGATGGGAATATGAGATCAGATGGCATTTAAGCATAACCATTCATGAGAACATGAGATCAGATGTCATTTAATTAAGATGTACATTTAATTAAGCTTGCTAATGCTAGCGATCTAATGCTAGTCTAATATCTGCACTGTTTTTTGTAAGTGCTATGATGAATAAGACATCAGAGTAATCATGAGTTAATTGCACTTATATGCAAATACAGTAATGTTAATGTTTGAATGCTAATGCTAACTTGCTAATGCTAGCGATCTAATGCTAGTGCAAATATCTGGTCATTGTCATACTGTAAGTGTCCTCTATAATGGGAATATGAGATCAGATGGCAATAAAGCTTCACCCTTTTTGTATATATGCAAATACAGAAATGATAATGTTTGAATGCTAATGCTAAATTGCTAATGCCAGCGATCTAATGCTCGTGCTAATATCTGGTCATTGTCATACTCTAAGTGTCCTCAATGATGGGAATATGAGATCAGATGTCATTTAAGCATAACCCCTCATGAGAATATGAGATCTGATGGCATTTAAGCTTACCCATTCTTGTATAAAGGCAAATACAGTAATCTTAATGTTTGAATGCTAATGCATACTTTCTAATGCTAGCGATCTAGGGCTTGTGCTAATATCTGGTTAGTGTCATACTGTACGTGGCCTCTATGATGGGAATATGAGATCAGATGGCATTTGAGCATAACCCTTCATGAGAACATGAGATCAGATGGCATTTAATTAACCCTTCTTTTATATAGTCAAATACAGTAATGTTAATGTTTGAATGCTAATGCTAACTTGCTAATGCTAGCGATCTAATGCTAGTGCTAATATCTGCTCATTGTTATACTGTAAGTGTCCTCTATGATGAGAATAAGACATCAGATGACATTTAAGCATAACCCTTCATGAGAATATGAGATCAGATGGCATTTATGCAAATCCATTCTTGTATATAGGCAAATACAGTAATGTTAATGTTTGAATGCTAATGCTAACTTGCTAATGCTAGCGATCTAATGCTAGTGCTAATATCTGGTCGTTGTCATACTGTACGTGTCCTTTATGATGGGAATATGAGATCAGATGGCATTTAAGCATAACCCTTCATGAGAACATGAGATCAGCTGGCATTTAATTATCCCTTCTTGTATATAGGCAAATACAGTAATGTTAATGTTTGACTGCTAATGCTAACTTGCTAATGCTAGTGATCCAATGCTAGTGCTAATATCTGCTCATTGTTATACTGTAAGTGTCCTTTATGATGAGAATAAGACATCAGATGACATTTAAGCATAACCCTTCATGAGAATATGAGATCAGATGGCATTTATGCCTATCCTTTCTTGTATATAGTCAAATACAGTAATGTTAATGTTTGAATTCTAATGCTAACTTTCGAATGCTAGCAATTTAATTCTAGGGTGAATATCTGTTCATTGTTATACTGTACGTGTAATCTCTGATGAGAATATTAGATCAGAATGCAATAATGCTTAACCCTTTTTGTATATATGCAAATACAGTAATGTTAATGTTTGAATGCTAATGCTAACTTGCTAATGCTATCGATCTTATGCTAGTGCTAATATCTGGTCATTGTCGTACTGTGAGTGTCCTCAATTATGGGAATATGAGATCAGATGGCAATAAAGCTTAACCCTTTTTGTATATATGCAAATACAGAAATGATAATGTTTGAATGCTAATGCTAACTTGCTAATGCTATCGATCTAATGCTAGTGCTAATATCTGGTCATTGTCATACTATACGTGTCCTCTATGATGGGAATATGAGATCAGATGGCATTTAAGCTTATCCATTCTTGTATATATGCAAATACAGTAATGTTAATGTTTGAATGCTAATGCTGACTTGCTAATGCTAGCGATCTAATGCTAGTGCTAATATCTGGGCATTGTCATACTGTACGTGTCCTCTATGATGGGAATATGAGATCAGATGGCATTTAAGCATAACCCTTCATGAGAACATGAGATCAGATGGCATTTAATCATCCCTTCTTGTATATAGGCAAATACAGTAATGTTAATGTTTCAATGCTAATGCTAACTTGCTAATGCTAGCGATCTAATGCTAGTGCTAATATCTGCTCATTGTTATACTGTAAGTGTCCTCTATGATGAGAATAAGACATCAGATCACATTTAAGCATAACCCTTTATGAGAATATGAGATCAGATGGCATTTAAGCTTATCCATTCTTGTATATAGGCAAATACAGTAATGTTAATTTTTTATGCTAATGCTAACTTGTTAATGCTACCGATCTAATGCTAGTGCTAATTTCTGGACATTGTCATACTGTACGTGTCCTCTATGATGGGAATATGAGATCAGATGGCATTTAAGCATATCCCTTCATGAGAACATGATATCAGATGGCATTTAATTATCCCTATTTGTATATAGGCAAATCCAGTAATGTTAATGTTTCAATGCTAATGCTAACTCGCTAATGCTAGCGATTTAATGATCGTGCTAATATCTGCTCAATTTTAAACTGTAAGTGTCCTCTATGATGAGAATAAGACATCAGATGACATTTAAGCATAACCCTTCATGAGAATATGAGGTCAGATGGCATTTATGCACATCCATTCTTGTATATAGGCAAATACAGTAATGTTAATGTTTGAATGCTAATGCTAACTTTCTAATGCTAGCGATCTAATGCTAGGGCTAATATCTGGTCATTGTTATACTGTACGTTTACTCTCTGATGAGAATATGAGATCAGATGGCGATAAAGCTTAACCTTTTTTGTATATATCCAAATACAGTTATGTTAATTTTTGAATGCTAATGTTAACTTGCGAATGCTAGCGATCTAATGCTAGTGCTAATATCTGGTCATTGTCATACTCTAAGTGTCCTCTATGATGGGAATATGAGATCAGAGGGCATTTAAGCATAACCATTCATTTGAACATGAGATCAGATGACATTTAATTAACCCTTCTTGTATATAGGCAAATACAGTAATGTTAATTTATGAATGCTAATGCTAACTTGCTAATGCTAGCTATCTAATGCTAGTGCTAATATCTGCACAGTTTTATACTCTAAGTGTCCTCTATGATGAGAATAAGACATCAGATGACATTTAAGCATAACCTACATGAGAATGTGAGATCAGATGGCATTTATGCCTATCCATTCTTGTATATAGGCAAATACAGTAATGTTAATGTTTGAATGCTAATGCTAACTTTCGAATGCTAGCAATCTAATTCTAGGGCTAATATCTGGTCATTGTTATACTGTACGTGTAATCTCTGATGGGAATATGAGATCAGAATGCAATAAAGCTTAACCCTTTTTGTATATATTCAAATAGAGAAATGTTAATGTTTGAATGCTAATGCTAACTTGCTAATGCTAGCGATCTAATGCTAGTGCTAATATCTGGTCATTGTCCTACTGCAAGTGTCCTCATTGATGGGAATATGAGATCAGATGGAAATAAAGGTTAACCCTTTTTGTATACATGCAAAAACAGAAATAATAATGTTTGAATGCTAATGCTAACTTGCTAATGCTAGCGATCTAATGCTAGTGCTAATATCTGGTCATTGTCCTACTGTAAGTGTCCTCAATGATGGGAATATGAGATCAGATGTCATTTAAGGATAACCCCTCATGAGAATTTGAGATCTGATGGCATTTAAGCTTATACATTCTTGTATAAAGGCAAATACAGTAATGTTAATGTTTGAAAGCTAATGCTAACTTGCTAATGCTAGCGATCTAATGCTAATGCTAATATCTGGTCATTGTCATACTGTAAGTGTCCTCTATGATGGTAATATGAGATCAGATGGCATTTAAGCATAACCTTCATGAGAATATCAGATCAGATGGCGTTCAATTAACACTTCTTGTATAGAGTCAAATACAGTTATGATAATGTATGAATGCTAATGCTAACTTGCAAATGCTATCGATCTAATGCTAGTGCTAATATCTGCTCATTGTTATACTGTAAGTGTCCTCTATGATGAGAATAAGACATCAGATGACATTAAAGCATAACCCTTCATGAGAATTTGAGATTTGATGGCATTTAAGCTGACCCATTCTTGTATATAGGCAAAAACAGTAATCTTAATTTTTGAATGCTAATGCTAACTTTCTAATGCTAGCGATCTAGTGCTTGTGCTAATATCTGGTCAGTGTCATTCTGTACGTGTCCTCTATGATGAGAACATGAGATCAGATGGCATTTATGCCTATCCATTCTTGTATATAGGCAAATACAGTGTTGTTTATGTTTGAATGCTAATGCTAACTTGCTAATGCTAGCGATCTAATGCTAGTGCTAATATCTGGTCATTGTCATAATGTACAAGTCCTGTATGATGGGAATATGAGATCAGATGGCATTTAAGCAAAACCCTTCTTGAGAACATGAGATCAGATGGCATTTAATTATCCCTTCTTGTATATAGGCAAATACAGTCATGTTAATGTTTCAATGCTAATGCTAACTTGCTAATGATAGCAATCTAATGCTTGTGCTAATATCTGCTCATTGTTATACTGTAAGTGTCCTCTATGATGAGAATAAGACATCAGATGACATTTAAGCATAAACCTTCATGAGAATATGAGATCAGATGGCATTTATGCAAATCCATTCTTGTATATAGGCAAATACAGTCATGTTAATGTTTGAATGCTAATGCTAACTTGCTAATGCTAGCGATCTAATGCTAGTGCTAATATCTGTTCATTGTTATACTGTAAGTGTCCTCTATGATGAGAATAAGACATCAGATGACATTAAAGCATAACCCTTCATGAGAATATGAGATCAGATGGCATTTATGCCCATCCATTCAAGTATATAGGCAAATACAGTAATGTTAATGTTTGAATTCTAATGCTAACTTTCGAATTCTAGCAATTTAATTCTAGGTCTAATATCTGGTTAATTGATGAGAATTATACAATAATGTAACCCTTTTTGTATATATGAAAATACAGTAATGTGAATGTTTGAATGCTAATGATGGGCTAATATCTGGTCATTGTCATACTGTAAGTGTATCAGATGCATCAATGGCAATAATGCTTAACCCTTTTTGTATATATGCAAATACAGAAATGATAATGTTTGAATGCTAATGCTAACTTGCTAATGCTAGCGATCTAATGCTAGTGCTAATATCTGGTCATTGTCATAATGTACGTGTCCTCTATGATGGGAATATGAGATCAGATGGCATTTAAGCTTATCCATTCTTGTATATAGGCAAATACTGTAATGTTAATGTTGGAATGCTAATGCTAACTTGCTAATGCTAGCGATCTAATGCTAGTGCTAATATCTGGTCATTGTCATACTGTACGTGTCCTCTATGATGGGAATATGAGATCAGATGGCATTTAAGCATAACCCTTCATGAGAACATGAGATCAGATGGCATTTAATTATCCCTTTTTGTATATAGGCAAATACAGTAATGTTAATGTTTCAATGCTAATGCTAACTTGCTAATGCTAGCGATCTAATGCTAGTGCTAATATCTGCTCATTGTTATACTGTAAGTGTCCTCTATGATGAGAATAAGACATCAGATGACATTAAAGCATAACCCTTCATGAGAATATGAGATCAGATGGCATTTATGCACATCCATTCTTGTATATAGGCAAATACAGTAATGTTAATGTTTGAATGTTAATGCTAACTTTCTAATGCTAGCGATCTAATGCTAGGGCTAATATTTGGTCATTGTTATACTGTACGTTTACTCTCTGATGAGAATATGAGATCATTTGGCGATAAAGCTTAACCTTTTTTGCATATATCCAAATACAGTAATGTTAATTTTTGAATGCTAATGCTAACTTGCTAATGCTAGCGATTTAATGCTAGTGCTAATATCTGGTCATTGTCATACTCTAAGTGTCCTCTATGATGGGAATATGAGATCAGATGGCATTTAAGCATAACCATTAATGAGAACATGAGATCAGATGACATTTAATTAACCCTTCTTGTATATAGGCAAATACAGTAATGTTAATTTGTGAATCCAATCCAATCCAATCCATCTTTATTTATAAAGCACAGTTTAAATAAACTCAAGGTTTCCAAAGTGCTGTACATTAAAAATAGATAGTAAAATAGACAATAAAAAAAAAAAAAAAAAAAGAAATAGAAACATAATACATAAAAGGGTAAATACCTGTGCAAATAAAATAAACAATCTAAGTGGTGTTAAAAGCCAAGGAAAAGAGGTGCGTTTTTAAGAAGAGATTTAAAAGTGGCCACGGAAGAGGATTGCCTAATGTGCAGCGGAGTTCATTCCAAAGCTTAGGAGCAGCAACAGAAAACGCTCGGTCCCCTGAGCTTCCGCCTTGTTTTGGGAAACCTCAGGAGCAGCTGGTCAGCTGACCTGAGGGATCGAGTAGGTGCGTGAAGGTGCAGAAGCTCAGAGAGGTACACAGGGCAAGGCCATTTTGGGCTTTAAAAGCAAATAAAAGAATTTTAAAATGAATTCTAAAATGGACGGGTAGCCAGTGAAGTGAAGTTAAGATCGGTGTAATGTGCTCAAACTTTCGAGTGCCAGTTAAAAGACGCAGCAGCTGCATTCTGCACTAGTTGCAGACGCAATGGAGGACCCGCTGACCCCCATGTAGTGCATTGCAGTAATCAAGCCGAGTGGTTACAAAGGCATGAATTACTGTTTCAAAGTGCTGTCTGTGCAGAAAGGGTTTAATTTTAGCGAGCTGTCTGAGCTGGAAGAAGCTGGTTTTACCACAGCTTTAATCTGGCTATCGAACTTAAGCTCCGGTCCACTTTACCCCCAGATTGTTCACAATGGGTTTGGCGAACTGCGCCAGAGAACCTAAGTCGACTGTGGAGGTCGGAAGTGCCACCAAAGACAATCACTTCCGCCTTGTTCTCATTAAAATGTAAAAAGTTTCGAGACATCCAAGTTTTGACGCATCCAAACAGTTTAAAAGTGGCTTTAGTGCAGAGGAGTCAGTCTTTTTTAGGGGGACATAAATCTGGCTATCATCTGCATAACAATGAAATAAAATGCCGTGCTTCCTGAGAATGGACCCAAGTGGAAGAAGGTATAAAGAAAATAAAAGCGGGCCCAACACTGAGCCCTGTGGAACCCCGCAAGAGAGAGGTGCAGTGGAGGACACAGAGTCACCAAGGCTGACACAGAAAGACCGGTGAGATAGGTAGGACCTGAACCAAGCGAGCGCCTGGCCCCTGATGCCCACCCACTGCTCCAGGCGAGCAATTAGGATATCATGGTCCACTGTGTCGAAAGCAGCAGTTAAATCTAAAAGGACAAGAATTACAGAGTGACCAGAGTCAGTAGCTAAAAAGATGTCATTAAAAACCCTTAAGAGTGCTGATTCTGTGCTGTGCAATGTTTTAAAACCAGATTGGAAAATTTCAAGAATGTTGTGGTCATTAAAAAAGTCAAAAAGCTGAGAATAGATAATCTTTCTAAGATCTTTGATACAAAGGGTAGTTTAGAAATAGGCCTAAAGTTAGTTATAACAGTGGTATCCAGTCCAGGTTTTTTAATCAGTGGTTGCACAACTGCGTGTTTAAACTGAACCGAACCACTCCTGATGACAGACTACTGTTAATAATACTGAGTATGTAAGGCCCGAGAGTGGGGGGAAAACCTCTTTAAAAAGTTGAGGAGGAACAGGATCATTGGGCGAGCCAGATGGTTTTAAACCCCCATAATCTTTTTGCACAAACGCCAGGGTCACAGGCTCAAATGAGTCAAAGACAGCGGAACAGGGAGAAACACTGAGGGGTCAGAGGCTGAAGGTGAAATAAGTGCTCTGGTAGAAGAGACTTTATCAATAAAAAATCGCATAAAGTTTTTTCACACACAGAAGGAGAGGGCTCAGCTCCCACAGTCTGTGATGCATTCAGGGTAGAATTGATCACTTTGAACAACACACGAGGTTTGTGACAGTTAGAGACAATAACGTCAGAGAAATATTTCCTTTTTGCCTCTTTCACAGACCATTGATAACGACGCCAACAATCCCTCAGTATTTGAAAAGACACCTCTAATTTATCTTTTTCCATTTACGCTCAGCTCTGCGACACTCCTGTCTGACACTGCGGGTTGTTTCATTTAACCACGGCTCGGATTTAACTTTACGCTGCCTGCTCTTTAATGGGGCGGCAGAATCGATAGCAGACTGGCAAGTATGAAAAAACTGAGAACAAAGAGCCTCCGTGTCAAGGTGTGCAGGATCAGTAGTGACGCAGATCTGACTGAAAGCGAACGAGAAGTGAGCGGCAGTGGAAGGGTTAATAACCCGGCAGCTGCGTAACAGCAGCGGAGGTTTAACAGAGCTAAAAAACACGGGAGCTTCAAAAAGTACAGGCATATGATCAGAGAAATGCGCTTCACAGATTTCCAAATTATAGACAGGCAAACCAAATGACAAAACAAGATCAAGTGTGTGCCCCTGTACATGTGTAGGGCTCAATACAGACTGTATGAGATTAAAAGAATCAATAAGATTTAAGAAATCCCTCGCCAGAGGCTTTTCCGGGCAGCACACATGAATATTGCAGTCACCAGCGATCAAAACTCGGTCATATTTCGGCACGATGTCAGCCAGGAACGCAGAGAAGTCAGTCAAAAACTCCTTGTTGTATTTTTGAGGTCGATAGATAACAGCAAGACAGCACTGTGTGAGGACATCCCACCTCAAACAAACTTAATTCAAAGCTGGCGGAGCCGATGACAGCGATATTTGTTTACATTTGAAGTGGCTTTTTAAAGACACTTGCAATTCCTCCTCCTCGACCAGATGACCGTGGAGAATTAAAATAGCAACAGTCGACAGGTAAAAGTTCTGTGAAAACACTGGACTCACCAACGCCAGCCACGCCTCTGTGACAAAAAGGAAGTCCAGAATCACGCGATGTGAAGAAATCTTTCAGGATGAAAGTTTTATTAGCAAGCGTTTATCTTGCATTAACCAGACCAAACCTGGCTGGAGCCGGTGTGTCAGAGCGAGCCGCTGACAGACGCTCCCTGCGGAGAAGCTGCAGGTTCCTGGGTCGACTCCACGCCAACGCCAACGTGGGACGAGGAGGGCAGGGGCCGCTGGGGAGGAGCACGCCATCCAAGCCGCCACCGGTACCAAGCAGGCCGCGATAGGATCCAGCCAACGCCGGAGATACAGAGGCGAGGCACCGCCCAAAACCGACACGATCGACGCACCAGCGCCGACCCCTCAGTTTTTACTAAACGGCCGCCACGCTTACCGCGCCGGCGGTAGCGTTTCGCCGAGGGAGTGGCGCTGACGTGCGGCAAAGGTGTGCCGGTATATCTGACAGGAACGGAGGTAGAGTTCGGTGTCCATAATGATCTAAGTTGACCAGACCTGTAGTGGAGGTTCTCAGATCTAGCAACGTTTGGCGATCATACACCAGCAGAGAGTTGACTTTAGATGCAGCAAGTGTTACAAACAGTAAAAACACACACAGCATACGGAGCAGCTGACGGCACGCCTGACACACTGGCGCCATCTTCAGTATCCTAGTATCCCAGCTCTAATGCCTGTTGTCATGCTAATGCTAACTTGCTAATGCTAGCGATCTAATGCTTGTGCTAATATCTGCACAGTTTTATACTGTTAGTGTCCTCTATGATGAGAATAAGACATCAGATGAAATTTAAGCATAACCCTTCATGAGAATATGAGATCAGATGGCATTTATGCCTATCCATTCTTGTATATAGGCAAATACAGTAATGTTAATGTTTGAATGCTGATGCTCACTTGCTAATGCTAGCGATCTAATGCTAGGGCTAATATCTGGTCATTGTTATACTGTACCTGTACTCTCTGATGAGAATATGAGATCAGATGTCAATAAAGCTTAACCTTTTTTGTATATATCCAAATACAGTAATGTTAATGTATGAATGCTAATGCTAGCTTGCTAATACTATCGATTTAATGCTAGTGCTAATATCTGCACAGTTTTATACTGTAAGTGTCCTCTATGATGAGAATAAGACATCAGATGACATTTAAGCATTACCCTTCATGAGAATATGAGATCAGATGCCATTTATGCCTATCCATTCTTGTATATAGGCAAAAACAGTAATGTGAATGATAGAATGCTAATGCTAACTTTCCAATGCTAGCGATCTAATTCTAGTGCTAATATCTGGTCGTTGTTATACTGTAGGTGTCCTCTATGATGGGAATATGAGATCAGATGGCATTGAAGCATAACCCTTCATGAGAACATGAGATCCGATGGCATTTAATTAAACTTTCTTGTATACAGGGAAATACAGTAATGTTAATGTATGAATGCTAATGCTTACTTGCTAATGCTAGCGATCTAATGCTAGTGCTAATATCTGCTCATTGTTACACTGTAAGTGTCCTCTATGATGAGAATAAGACATCAGAAGAGATTTAAGCATAACCCTTCATAAGAATATGAGATCAAATGGCATTTATGCCTATCCATTCTTGTATATAGGCAAAAACAGTAATGTTAATGTTAGAATGCTAATGCTAACTTTCCAATGATAGCGATCTAATTCTAGTGCTAATATCTGGTCGTTGTTTTACTGTACGTGTACTCTCTGATGAGAATATGAGATCAGATGGCAATTAAGCTTAACCTTTTTGTAAATATGCAAATACAGTAATGTTAATGATTGAATGCTAATGCTTACTTGCTAATTCTAGTGATGGAATGCTTGTGCTAATATCGGGTCGTTGTCATACTGTAAGTGTCCTCTATGATG
Source organism: Gymnothorax javanicus (assembly GCA_029692085.1). NCBI lineage: Eukaryota > Metazoa > Chordata > Actinopteri > Anguilliformes > Muraenidae > Gymnothorax > Gymnothorax javanicus. The sequence goes on from CM056197.1 coordinate 10,864,528, forward strand.
GATATATGAGATCAGATGGCAATAAACCTTAACTCTTTTTGTATATATGCAAATACAGTAATGTTAATGTTTGTATGCTAATGCTAACTTGCTAATGCTATCAATCTAATGCTAGTGCTAATATCTGGTCATTGTCATACTGTACGTGTCCTGTATGATGGGAATGTGTGATTAGATGTCATTTAAAAATAACCCCTCATCAGAATATGAGATCTGATGGCATTTAAGCTTATCCATTCTTGTATATAGGCAAATACAGTAATGATAATGTTTGAATGCTAATGCTAACTCGCTAATGCTAGCAATCTAATGCTAGTGCTAATATCTGCTAATTGTTATACTGTAATTGTCCTCTATGATGAGAATAAGACATCAGATGACATTTAAGCATAACCCTTCATGAGAACATGAGATCAGATGTCATTTATGCCTATCCATTCTTGTATATAGGCAAATACAGTAATGTTAATGTTTGAATGCTAATGCTAATTTGCTAATGCTAGCGATCTAATGCTAGTGCTAATATCTGGTCATTGTCATACTGTAGGTGTCCTCTATGATGGGAATATGAGATCAGATGGCATTTAAGCATAACCCTTCATGAGAACATGAGATCCGATGGCATTTAATTAACCTTTCTTGTATATAGGGAAATACAGTAATGTTAATGTATGAATGCTAATGCTTACTTGCTAATGCTAGCGATCTAATGCTAGTGCTAATATCTGCTCATTGTTAAACTGTTAGTGTCCTCTATGATGAGAATAAGACATCAGATGACATTTAAGCATAACCCTTCATGAGAATATGAGATCAGATGGCATTTATGCCTATCCATTCATGTATATAGGCAAATACAGTAATGTTAATGTTTAAATTCTAATGCTAACTTTCGAATGCTAGCAATTTAATTCTAGGTCTAATATCTGGTTATTGTTATACGGTTCGTGTAATCTCTGATGAGAATATGAGATCAGAATGCAAAAATGCTTAACCCTTTTTGTATATATGAAAATACAGTAATGTTAATGTTTGAATGCTAATGCTAACTTGCTAATGTTAGCGATCTAATGCTAGTGCTAATATCTGGTCATTGTCATACTGTAAGTGTCCTCTATGATGGGAATATGAGATCAGATGTCATTTAAGCATAACCCCTCATGAGAATATGAGATCTGATGGCATTTAAGCTTATCCATTCTTGTATATAGGCATATACAGTAATGTGAATGTTTGAATGCTAATGCTAACTTGCTATTGCTAGCGATCTAATTCTAGTGCTAATATCTGGTCATTGTCATACTGTAAGTGTACTCAATGATGGGAATATGCGATCAGATGGCAATAAAGCTTAACCCTTTTTGTATATATGCAAATACAGAAATGATAATGTTTGAATGCTAATGCTAACTTGCTAATGCTAGCGATCTAATGCTAGTGCTAATATCTGGTCATTGTCATACTGTACGTGTCCTCTATGATGGGAATATGAGATCAGATGGCATTTAAGCATAACCCTTCGTGAGAACATGAGATCAGATGGCATTTAATTATCCCTTTTTGTATATAGGCAAAAACAGTAATGTTAATGTTTCAATGCTAATGCTAACTTGCTAATGCTAGCGATCTAATGCTAGTGCTAATATCTGCTCATTGTTATACTGTAAGTGTCCTCTATGATGAGAATAAGACATCAGATGACATTAAAGCATAACCCCTCATGAGAATATGAGATCAGATGGCATTTATGCACATCCATTCTTGTATATAGGCAAATACAGTAATGTTAATGTTTGAATGTTAATGCTAACTTTCTAATGCTAGCGATCTAATGCTAGGGCTAATATTTGGTCATTGTTATACTGTACGTTTACTCTCTGATGAGAATATGAGATCATTTGGCGATAAAGCTTAACCTTTTTTTATATATCCAAATACAGTAATGTTAATTTTTGAATGCTAATGCTAACTTGCTAATGCTAGCGATCTAATGCTAATGCTAATATCTGGTCATTGTCATACTCTAAGTGTCCTCTATGATGGGAATATGAGATCAGATGGCATTTAAGCATTACCATTAATGAGAACATGAGATCAGATGACATTTAATTAACCATTCTTGTATATAGGCAAATACAATAATGTTAATTTGTGAATGCTAATGCTAACTTGCTAATGCTAGCGATCTAATGCTTGTGCTAATATCTGCACAGTTTTATACTGTTAGTGTCTTCTATGATGAGAATAAAACAGATGACATTTAAGCATAACCCTTCATGAGAACATGAGATCCGATGGCATTTAATTAACCTTTCTTGTATATAGGGAAATACAGTAATGTTAATGTATGAATGCTAATGCTTACTTGCTAATGCTAGCGATCTAATGCTAGTGCTAATATCTGCTCATTGTTATACTGTAAGTGTCCTCTATGATGAGAATAAGACATCAGATGAGATTTAAGCATAACCCTTCATGAGAATATGATATCAAATGGCATTTATGCCTATCCATTCTTATATATAGGCAAAAACAGTAATGTTAATGTTAGAATGCTAATGCTAACTTTCCAATGCTAGCGATCTAATTCTAGTGCTAATATCTGGTCGTTGTTATACTGTACGTGTACTCTCTGATGAGAATATGAGATCAGATGGCAATTAAGCTTTACCTTTTTGTATATATGCAAATACAGTAATGTTAATGTTTGAATGCTAATGCTAACTTGCTATTGCTATCAATCTAATGCTAGTGCTAATATCTGGTCATTGTCATACTGTACGTGTCCTGTATGATGGGAATGTGAGATCAGATGTCATTTAAGCATAACCCCTCATCAGAATATGAGATCTGATGGCATTTAAGCTTATCCATTCTTGTATATAGGCAAATACAGTAATGATAATGTTTGAATGCTAATGCTAACTCGCTAATGCTAGCAATCTAATGCTATTGCTAATATCTGCTAATTGTTATACTGTAAGTGTCCTATATGATGAGAATAAGACATCAGATGACATTTAAGCATAACCCTTCATGAGAACATGAGATCAGATGTCATTTATGCCTATCCATTCTTGTATATAGGCAAATACAGTAATGTTAATGTTTGAATGCTAATGCTAATTTGCTAATGCTAGCGATCTAATGCTAGGGCTAATATTTGGTCATTGTTATACTGTACGTTTACTCTCTGATGAGAATATGAGATCATTTGGCGATAAAGCTTAACCTTTTTTTATTTATCCAAATACAGTAATGTTAATTTTTGAATGCTAATGCTAACTTGCTAATGCTAGCGATCTAATGCTAATGCTAATATCTGGTCATTGTCATACTCTAAGTGTCCTCTATGATGGGAATATGAGATCAGATGGCATTTAAGCATAACCATTAATGAGAACATGAGATCAGATGACATTTAATTAACCATTCTTGTATATAGGCAAATACAATAATGTTAATTTGTGAATGCTAATGCTAACTTGCTAATGCTAGCGATCTAATGCTTGTGCTAATATCTGCACAGTTTTATACTGTTAGTGTCCTCTATGATGAGAATAAAACAGATGACATTTAAGCATAACCCTTCATGAGAACATGAGATCCGATGGCATTTAATTAACCTTTCTTGTATATAGGGAAATACAGTAATGTTAATGTATGAATGCTAATGCTTACTTGCTAATGCTAGCGATCTAATGCTAGTGCTAATATCTGCTCATTGTTATACTGTAAGTGTCCTCTATGATGAGAATAACACATCAGATGAGATTTAAGCATAACCCTTCATGAGAATATGAGATCAAATGGCATTTATGCCTATCCATTCTTATATATAGGCAAAAACAGTAATGTTAATGTTAGAATGCTAATGCTAACTTTCCAATGCTAGCGATCTAATTCTAGTGCTAATATCTGGTCGTTGTTATACTGTACGTGTACTCTCTGATGAGAATATGAGATCAGATGGCAATTAAGCTTTACCTTTTTGTAAATATGCAAATACAGTAATGTTAATGATTGAATGCTAATGCTTACTTGCTAATGCTAGTGATGGAATGCTAGTGCTAATATCGGGTCATTGTCATACTGTAAGTGTCCTCTATGATGGATATATGAGATCAGATGGCAATAAACCTTAACTCTTTTTGTATATATGCAAATACAGTAATGTTAATGTTTGAATGCTAATGCTAACTTGCTAATGCTATCAATCTAATGCTAGTGCTAATATCTGGTCATTGTCATACTGTACGTGTCCTGTATGATGGGAATGTGAGATCAGATGTCATTTAAGCATAACCCCTCATCAGAATATGAGATCTGATGGCATTTAAGCTTATCCATTCTTGTATATAGGCAAATACAGTAATGATAATGTTTGAATGCTAATGCTAACTCGCTAATGCTAGCAATCTAATGCTAATGCTAATATCTGCTAATTGTTACACTGTAAGTGTCCTATATGATGAGAATAAGACATCAGATGACATTTAAGCATAACCCTTCATGAGAACATGAGATCAGATGTCATTTATGCCTATCCATTCTTGTATATAGGCAAATACAGTAATGTTAATGTTTGAATGCTAATGCTAATTTGCTAATGCTAGCGATCTAATGCTAGTGCTAATTTCTGGTCATTGTCATACTGTAGGTGTCCTCTATGATGGGAATATGAGATCAGATGGCATTTAAGCATAACCCTTCATGAGAACATGAGATCCGATGGCATTTAATTAACCTTTCTTGTATATAGGGAAATACAGTAATGTTAATGTATGAATGCTAATGCTTACTTGCTAATGCTAGCGATCTAATGCTAGTGCTAATATCTGCTCATTGTTATACTGTAAGTGTCCTCTATGATGAGAATAAGACATCAGATGAGATTTAAGCATAACCCTTCATGAAAATATGAGATCAAATGGCATTTATGCCTATCTATTCTTGTATATAGGCAAATACAGTAATGTTAATGTTTGAATGCTAATGCTAACTTTCGAATGCTAGCAATCTAATTCTAGGGCTAATATCTGGTCATTGTTATACTGTACGTGTAATCTCTGATGAGAATATGAGATCAGAATGCAATAAAGCTTAACCCTTTTTGTATCTATTCAAATACAGTAATGTTAATGCTTGACTGCTAATGCTAACTTGCTAATGCTAGCGATCTAATGCTAGTGCTAATATCTGGTAATTGTCATACTGTAAGTGTCCTCTATGATGGGAATATGAGATCAGATGGCATTTAAGCATAACCCTTCATGAGAATATCAGATCAGATGGCATTTAATTAACCCTTCTTGTATAGAGGCAAATACAGTAATGTTAATTTATGAATGCTAATGCTAACTTGCTAATGCTAGCGATCTAATGCTAGTGCTAATATCTGCTCATTTCTATACTGTAAGTGTCCTCTATGATGAGAATAAGACATCAGATGACATTTATGCATAACCCTTCATGAGAATATGAGATCAGATGGCATTTATGCCAATCCATCCTTGTATATAGGCAAATACAGTAATGTTAATGTTTGAATGCTAATGCTAACTTGGTAATGCTATCGATCTAATGCTACTGCTAATATCTGCTCATTGTTATACTGTACGTGTCCTTTATGATGGGAATATGAGATCAGATGGCATTTAAGCATAACCCTTCTTGAGAACGTGAGGTCACATGGCATTTAATTATCCCTTCTTGTATATTGCCAAATATATTAATGTTAAGGTTTGAATGCTAATGCTAACTTGATAATGCTAGCGATCTAATGCTAGTGCTAATATCTGGTCATTGTCATACTGTAAGTGTACTCAATGATGGGAATATGCGATCAGATGGCACTAAAGCTTAACCCTTTTGTATATATGCAAATACAGAAATGATAATGTTTGAATGCTAATGCTAACTTGCTAATGCTAGCGATCTAATGCTAGTGCTAATATCTGGTCATTGTCATAATGTACGTGTCCTCTATGATGGGAATATGAGATCAGATGGCATTTAAGCTTATCCATTCTTGTATATAGGCAAATACTGTAATGTTTATGTTTGAATACTAATGCTAACTTGCTAATGCTAACGATCTAATGCTAGTGCTAATATCTGGTCATTGTCATACTGTACATGTCCTCTATGATGGGAATATGAGATCAGATGGCATTTAAGCATAACCCTTCATGAGAACATGAGATCAGATGGCATTTAATTATCCCTTTTTGTATATAGGCAAATACAGTAATGTTAATGTTTCAATGCTAATGCTAACTTGCTAATGCTAGCGATTTATTGCTAGTGCTAATATCTGCTCATTGTTATACTGTAAGTGTCCTCTATGATGAGAATAAGACATCAGATGACATTAAAGCATAACCCTTCATGAGAATATGAGATCAGATGGCATTTATGCACATCCATTCTTGTATATAGGCAAATACAGTAATGTTAATGTTTGAATGTTTAGGCTAACTTTCTAATGCTAGCGATCTAATGCTAGGGCTAATATCTGGTCATTGTTATACTGTACGTTTACTCTCTGATGAGAATATGAGATCATTTGGCGATATAGCTTAACCTTTTTTGTATATATCCAAATACAGTAATGTTAATTTTTTGAATGCTAATGCTAGCTTGCTAATGCTAGCGATCTAATGCTAGTGCTAATATCTGGTCATTGTCATACTGTACATGTCCTCTATGATGGGAATATGAGATCAGATGACATTTAAGCATAACCATTAATAAGAACATGAGATCAGATAACATTTAATTAACCCTTCTTGTATATAGGCAAATACAGTAATGTTAATCTTTGAATGCTGATGCTAACTTGCTAATGCTAGCGATCTAATGCTAGGGCTAATATCTGGTCATTGTTATACTGTACGTGTACTCTCTGATGAGAATATGAGATCAGATGTAAATAAAGCTGAACCATTTTTGTATATATCCAAATACAGTAATGTTAATGTTTGAATGCTAATGCTAACCTGCTAATGCTAGCGATCTAATGCTAGTGCTAATATCTGGTTATTGTCATATTGTAAGTGTCCTCTATAATGGGAATAAGAGATCAGATGGCATTTAAGCATAACCATTCATGAGAACATGAGATCAGATGTCATTTAATTAACCCTTCTTGTATATAGGCAAATACAGTAATGTTAATGTATGAATGCTAATGCTAGCTTGCTAATCTTAGCGATTTAACGCTAGTGCTAATATCTGCACAGTTTTATACTGTAAGTGTCCTCTATGATGAGAATAAGACATCAGATGACATTTAAGCATTACCCTTCATGAGAATATGAGATCAGATGCCATTTATGCCTATCCATTCTTGTATATAGGCAAAAACAGTAATGTTAATGTTAGAATGCTAATGCTAACATTCCAATTCTAGCGAACTCATTCTAGTGCTAATATCGGGTCATTGTCATACTGTAAGTGTCCTCAATGATGGTTGTATGAGATCAGATGGCAATAAACCTTAACTCTTTTTGTATATATGCAAATACAGTAATGTTAATGTTTGAATTCTAATGCTAACTTGCTAATGCAAGTGATCTAATGCTAGTGCTAATATCTGTTCATTGTTAAACTGTAAGTGTCCTTTATGATGAGAATAAGACATCAGATGGCATTGAAGCATGACCCTGCATGAGAATATGAGATCAGATGGCTTTTAATTAACCCTTCTTGTATATAGACAAATACAGTATTGTTTATGTTTGAATGCTAATGCTAACTTGCTAATGCTAGCGATCTAATGCTAGTGCTAATATCTGTTCATTGTTATACTGTAAGTGTCCTCTATGATGAGAATAAGACATCAGATGGCATTTAAGCATAACCCTGCATGAGAATATGAGATCCGATGGCATTCATGCTTATCCATTATTGTATAAAGGCAAATACAGTAATGTTAATGTTTGAATGCTAATGCTAACCTGCTAATGCTAGCGATATAATGCTAGTGCTAATATCTGCTCATTGTAATACTGTAAGTGTCCTCTATGATGAGAATAAGACATCAGATGGCATTAAGCATAACCCTGCATGAGATTATGAGATCAGATGGCATTAAAGCTGATACATTCTTGTATATAGGCAAATACAGTAATGTTAATGTTTGAATTCTAATGCTAACTTGCTAATGCTAGCGATCTAATGCTAGTGCTAATATCTGCTCAATGTTATACTGTAAGTGTCCTCTCTGATGGTAATATGTGATCAGATGGCATTTAAGCATAACCCTTCATGAGAATATGAGATCAGATGGCTTTTAATTAACCCTTCTTGTATAGAGGCAAATACAGTAATGTTAATGTTTGAATGCTAATGCTAACTTGCTAATGCTAGCAATCTAATGCTAGTGCTAATATCTGGTCATTGTTGTACTGTAATTGTCCTCTATGATGGGAATATGTGATCAGATGGCATTTAAGCATTACCCTTTATGAGAATACGAGATCAGATGTCATTTAATTAACCTTTCTTGTATATATTCAAATACAGTAATGTTAATGTTTGATTGCTAATGCTAACTTGCTAATGTTTGCGATCTAATGCTAGTGCTAATATCTGGTCATTGTTATACTGAAAGTGTCCCTTATGATGAGAATAAGAGATCAGATGGCATTTAAGCATTACCCTTCATGAGAATATGAGATCAGATGGCTTTTAAATAACCCTTCTTGTATAAAGGCAAATACAGCAATGTTAATGTTTGAATGCTAATGCTAACTTGCTAATGATAGCGATCTAATGCTCGTGCTAATAACTGTTCATTGTTATACTGTAAGTGTCCTCTATGATGAGAATAAGACATCACATGGCATTTAAGCATAACCCTGCATGAGAATATGAGATCAGATGTCATTTTGCTTATCCATTGTTGTAAATAGGCAAATACAGTAATGTTAATGTTTGAATGCTAATGCTAACTGGCTAATGCTAGCGATCTAATGCTAGTGCTAATATCTGCTCAATGTTATACTGTAAGTTTCTTCTCTGATGGGAATATGTGATCAGATGGCATTTAAGCATAACCCTTCATGAGAATATGAGATCAGATGGCTTTTAATTAACCCTTCTTGTATATAGGCAAATACAGTATTGTTAATGTTTGAATGCTAATGCTAACTTGCTAATGCTAGCAATCTAATGCTAGTGCTAATATCTGGTCATTGTTATACTGTAAGTGTCCTCTATGATGGGAATATGAGATCAGATGGCATTTAAGCATAACCCTTTATGAGAATATGAGATCAGATGTCATTTAATTAACCCTTCTTGTATATATTCAAATACAGTAATGTTAATGTTTGATTGCTAATGCTAACTTGCATTTGGTCATTGTTATTCAAACCCTTTGGAAATATGAGATCAGATGTCATTTAATTAACCCTTCTTGTATATATTCAAATACAGTAATGTTAATGTTTGATTGCTAATGCTAACTTGCTAATGCTAGCGATCTAATGCTAGTGCTAATATCTGGTCATTGTTATACTGAAAGTGTCCTTTATGATGAGAATAAGAGATCAGATGGCATTTAAGCATAAACCTTCATGAGAATATGAGATCAGATGGCTTTTAATTATCCCTTCTTGTATAAAGGCAAATACAGTAATGTTAATGTTTGAATGCTAATGCTAACTTGCTTATGCTAGCGATCTAATGCTAGTGCTAATATCTGTTCATTGTTATACTGTAAGTGTCCTCTATGATGAGAATAAGACATCAGATGGCATTTAAGCATAACCCTGCATGAGACTATGAGATCAGATGGCATTTATGCTTTTCCATTGTTGTATATAGGCAAATACAGTAATGTTATTATTTGAATGCTAATGCTCACCTGCTAATGCTAGCTATATAATGCTAGTGCTAATTTCTGCTCATTGTAATACTGTAAGTTTCCTCTATGATGAGAATGAGACATCAGATGGCATTTAAGCATAACCCTGCATGAGAATATGAGATCAGGTGACATTAAAGCTTATCCATTCTTGTATATAGGCAAATACAGTAATGTTAATGTTTGAATGCTAATGCTAACTTGCTAATGCTAGCGATCTAATGCGAGTGCTAATATCTGCTCATTGTCATACTGTAAGTGTCTTCTATGATGAGAATAAGACATCAGATGGCATTTAAGCATAACCCTGCATGAGAATATGAGATCAGATGGCATTTATGCTTATCCATTGTTGTATAAAGGCAAATACAGTAATGTTAATGTTTGAATGCTAATGCTAACCTGCTAATGCTATTGATATAATGCTAGTGCTAATATCTGCTCATTGTAATACTGTAAGTGTCCTCTATGATGAGAATAAGACATCAGAAGGCATTTAAGCATAACCCTGCATGAGAATATGAGATCAGATGGCATTAAAGCTTATCCATTCTTGTATATAAGCAAATACAGAAATGTTAATGTTTGAATGCTAATGCTAACTTGCTAATGCTAGCGATCTAATGCTAGTGCTAATATCTGTTCATTGTTATACTGGAAGTGTCCTCTATGATCAGAATAAAACATCAGATGGCATTTAAGCATAACCCTACTTGAGAATATGAGATCAGATGGCATTTATCCATATCCATTGTTGTATAAAGGCAAATACAGTAATGTTAATGTTTGAATGCTAATGCTAACCTGCTAATGCTAGCGATATAATGCTAGTGCTAATATCTGCTCCATGTTATACTGTAAGTGTCCTCTCTGATGGGAATATGTGATCAGATGGCATTTAAGCATAACCCTTCATGAGAATATGAGATCAGATGCCTTTTAATTAACCTTTCTTGCATATAGGCAAATACAGTAATGTTAATGTTTGAATGCTAATGCTAACTTGCTAATGCTAGCGATCTAATGCTTGTGCAAATATCTGCTCATTTTTATACTGTAAGTGTCCTCTATGATGAGAATAAGACATCAGATGTCATTTAAGTATAACCCTTCATGAGAATATGAGATCAGATGGCATTAAAGCTGATCCATTCTTGTATATACGCAAATCGAGTAATGTTAATGTTTGAATGCTAATGCTAACTTGCTAATGCTAGCAATCTAATGCTAGTGCTAATATCTGGTCATTGTTGTACTGTAAGTGTCCTCTTTGATGGGAACATGAGATCAGATGCCATTTAAGCATTACCCTTTATGAGAATATGAGATCAGATGTCATTTAATCAACCTTTCTTGTATATATTCAAATACATTAATGTTAATGTTTGATTGCTAATGCTAACTTGCTAATGCTAGCTATCTAATGCTAGTGCTAATATCTGGTCATTGTTATACTGAAAGTTTCCCTTATGATGAGAATAAGATATCAGATGGCATTTAAGCATTACCCTTCATGAGAATATGAGATCAGATGGCTTTTATTTAACCCTTCTTGTATATAGGCAAATACAGTAATGTTAATGTTTGAATGCTAATGCTAACTTGCTAATGCTAGCGATCTAATGCTAGTGCTAATATCTGCTCAATATTATACTATAAGTGTCCTCTCTAATGGCAATATGTGATCAGATGGCATTTAAGCATAACCCTTCATGAGAACTTGAGATCAGATGGCTTTAAAGCTTATCCATTCTTGTATATAGGCAAAAAAAGGAATGTTAATGTTTGAATGCTAATGCTAACTTGCTAATTCTAGCAATCTAATGCTAGTGCTAATATTTGTTCATTGTTATACTGTAAGTGTCCTCTATGATGAGAATAAGACATCAGATGGCATTTAAGCATAACCCTGCATGAGAATATGAGATCAGATGCCATTTATGCTTATCCATTGTTGTATAAAGGCAAATACAGTAATGTTAATGTTTGAATGCTAATGCTAACCTGCTAATGCTAGCGATCTAATGCTAGTGCTAATATCTGCTCAATGTTATACTGTAAGTGTCCTCTCTGATGGGAATATGTGATCAGATGGCATTTAAGCATAACCCTTCATGAGAATATGAGATCAGATGCCTTTTAATTAACCCTTCTTGCATATAGGCAAATACAGTAATTTGATGTTTGAATGCTAATGCTAACTTGCTAATGCTAGCGATCTAATGCTTGTGCAAATATCTGCTCATTGTTATTCTGTAAGTGTAATCCATGATGAGAATAAGACATCAGATGTCATTTAAGTATAACCCTTCATGAGAATATGAGATCAGATGGCATTAAAGCTTATCCATTCTTGTATATAGGCAAAACCAGTAATGTTAATGTTTGAATGCTAATGCTAACTTGCTAATTCTAGCAATCTAATGCTAGTGCTAATATCTGTTCATTGTTATACTGTAAGTGTCCTCTATGATGAGAATAAGACATCAGATGGCATTTAAGCATTACCCTTTATGAGAATACGAGATCAGTTGTCATTTAATTAACCTTTCTTGTATATATTCAAAAACATTAATGTTAATGTTTGATTGCTAATGCTAACTTGCTAATGCTAGCGATCTAATGCTAGTGCTAATATCTGTCCATTGTTATACTGAAAGTGTCCTTTATGATGAGAATAAGAGATCAGATGCCATTTAAGCATATCCCTTCATCAGAATATGAGATCAGATGGCTTTTAATTAACCCTACTTGTATATTGGCAAATACAGTAATGTTAATGTTTCAATGCTAATGCTAACCTGCTAATGCTAGCGATCTAATGCTTGTGCAAATATCTGCTCATTGTTATACTGTAAGTGTGCTCCATGATGAGAATAAGACATCAGATGTCATTTAAGTATAACCCTTCATGAGAATATGAGATCAGATGGCATTAAAGCTTATCCATTCTTGTATATAGGCAAAACCAGTAATGTTAATGTTTGAATGCTAATGCTAACGTGCTAATGCTAGCGATCTAATGCTTGTGCAAATATCTGCTCATTGTTATACTGTAAGTGTCCTCCATGATGAGATTAAGACATCAGATGTCATTTAAGTATAACCCTTCATGAGAATATGAGATCAGATGGCATTAAAGCTTATCCATTCTTGTATAAAGGCAAAACCAGTAATGTTAATGTTTGAATGCTAATGCTAACTTGCTAATTCTAGCAATCTAATGCTGGTGCTATTATCTGGTCATTCTTATACTGGAAGTGTCCTCTATGATGGGAATATGAGATCAGATGGCATTTAATAATGGGAAATGAGATGAGATGATCTTATCCATTCTTGTATATAGGCAAAACCAGTAATTTAATGTTTGAATGCTAATGCTAACTAATTCTAGCAATCCTTTATCTGTTCATTGAATATGAGATCAGATGTCATTTAAATTAACCCTTCTTGTCATTTATTATTCTTGTATAATTCAAAACATTAATGTTAATGTTTGATTGCTAATGCTAACTTGCTAATGCTAGCGATCTAATGCTAGTGCTAATATCTGTCCATTGTTATACTGAAAGTGTCCTTTATGATGAGAATAAGAGATCAGATGGCATTTAAGCATATCCCTTCATCAGAATATGAGATCAGATGGCTTTTAATTAACCCTACTTGTATATTGGCAAATACAGTAATGTTAATGTTTGAATGCTAATGCTAACTTGCTAATGCTAGCGATCTAATGCTAGTGCTAATATCTGCTCATTGTTATACTGTAAGTGTTCTATGATGAGAATAAGACATCAGATGTCATTTAAGCATAACCCTTCATGAGAATATGAGATCAGATGGCTTTTAATTAACCCTTCTTGTATATAGGCAAATACCAGTAATGTTAATGTTTGAATGCTAATGCTAACTTGCTAATGCTAGCGATCTAATGCTTGTGCAAATATCTGCTCATTGTTATACTGTAAGTGTCCTCCATGATGAGAATAAGACATCAGATGTCATTTAAGTATAACCCTTCATGAGAATATGAGATCAGATGGCATTAAAGCTTATCCATTCTTGTATATAGGCAAAACCAGTAATGTTAATGTTTGAATGCTAATGCTAACTTGCTAATCTAGCAATCTAATGCTAGTGCTAATATCTGTCATTGTTATTACTGTAAAAGTGTCTCTATGATGAGAATAAGACATCAGATGTGGCATTTAAGCATAACCCTTCATGAGAATATGAGATCAGATGGCATAAAATTAACCATTCTTGTATATATGCAAAACCAGTAATGTTAATGTTTGAATGCTAATGCTAACTTGCTAATGCTAGCAATCTAATGCTAGTGCTAATATCTGGTCATTGTTATACTGAAAGTGTCCTCTATGATGAGAATAAGTCATCAGATGGCATTTAAGCATGACCCTTCATGAGAATATGAGATCAGATGCCTTTTAATTAACCCTTCTTGTATATAGGCAAATACAGTAATGTTAATGTTTGAATGCTAATGCTAACTTGCTAATGCTAGCGATCTAATGCTAGTGCTAATATCTGTCCATTGTTATACTGTAAGTGTCCTCTATGATGAGAATAAGAGATCAGATGGCATTTAAGCATTACCCTTCATGAGAATATGAGATCAGATCTCTTTTAATTAACCTTTCTTGTATATAGGCAAATACAGTAATGTTAATGTTTGAATGCTAATGCTAACTTGCTAATGCTAGCGATCTAATGCTAGTGCTAATATCTGTTCATTGTTATACTGTAAGTGTCCTCTATGATGAGAATAAGACATCAGATGTCATTTAAGCATACCCTGCATGAGAATATGAGATCAGATGGCTTTTAATTTATCCATTCTTGTATAAAGGCAAATACAGTAATGTTAATGTTTGAATGCTAATGCTAACCTGCTAATGCTAGCGATCTAATGCTAGTGCTAATATCTGCTCAATGTTATACTGTAAGTGTCCTCTATGATGAGAATAAGACATCAGATGGCATTTAAGCATAACCCTTCATGAGAATATGAGATCAGATGCCTTTTAATTAACCCTTCTTGCATATAGGCAAATACAGTAATGTTAATGTTTGAATGCTAATGCTAACTTGCTAATGCTAGCGATCTAATGCTAGTGCTAATATCTGTTCATTGTTATACTGTAAGTGTCCTCTATGATGAGAATAAGACATCAGATGGCATTTAAGCATAACCCTGCATGAGAATATGAGATCAGATGGCAATAAAGCTTAACCCTTCTTGTATATATGCAAATACAGTAATGTTAATGTTTGAATGCTAATGCTAACTTGGTAATGCTAGCAATCTCATGCTAGTGCTAATATCTGGTCATTGTTGTACTGTAAGTGTCCTCTATGATGAGAATAAGTCATCAGATGGCATTTAAGCATGACCCTGCATGAGAATATGAGATCAGATGCCTTTTAATTAACCCTTCTTGTATATAGGCAAAATACAAGTATTGTTAATGTTTGAATGCTAATGCTAACTTGCTAATGCTAGCAATCTAATGCTAGTGCTAATATCTGGTCATTGTTGTACTGTAAGTATCCTCTATGATGAGAATATGAGAATGGCATTTAAACCCTTTATGAGAATACAGAGATCTCATTTAATAATGCTTTAAGCATGTTCATGTATATTAACAGTAATGTTAATGTTTGATTGCTAATGCTAACTTGCTAATGCTAGCGATCTAATGCTAGTGCTAATATCTGGTCATTGTTATACTGTATCTCTCTATGATGAGAATAAGAGATCAGATGGCATTTAAGCATTACCCTTTCATGAGAATATGAGATCAGATGGCATTTAATTAACCATTCTTGTATATAGGCAAATACAGTAATGTTAATGTTTTGCTAATGCTAATGCTAATGCTAGCAATCTAATGCTAGTGCTAATCATTGTTGTACTGTATCTGTCATGGGAATATGAGATCAGATGGCATTTAAGCATAACCCTTTATGAGAATATGAGATCAGATGTCATTTAATTAACCTTTATCCATAGACAGTAATGTTAATGTTTGAATGCTAATAATTAACCTTAACAATTTTTAAACTGCTAGCGATCTAATGCTAGTGCTAATATCTGGTCATTGTTATACTGCCGGTCCATTTATGATGAGAATATGTGATCAGATGGCATTTAATGCATAACCCTTCATGAGAATATGAGATCAGATGGCTTTTATTTAACCCTTCTTGTATATAGGCAAATATACAGTAATGTTAATGTTTGAATGCTAATGCTAACTTAACCTAATGAGAAGCGATCTAAATGCTAATATCTGCTCATTGTTATACTATAAGTGTCCTCCATATATCTGGTCATCAGATGTTTAAGCATAACCCTTCATGAGAATATGAGATCTGATGGCATCTAATGAGACCCTTCTTGTATATGGTAATGTTAATGTTTGAATGCTAATGCTACCTTGCTAAATGAGATCTAATGCTAAGTGATAATATCAATTAATGCTAACTTGCTAACCCTAGCGATTGCTAATGTTATGATGATAATTATGAGAATAAGACATCAGATGTCATTTAAGCATAACCCTTATATGAGAATTAATGTTAAGATCAGATGCATTTATGCTTATCCATTCTTGTATATATATGCTAATACTATGTTTGATCTAATGCTAATGCTAATATCTAATCATTGTTATATCTGTCATTGTTATACTGTCCTCCTATGATGAGAATAAGACATCAGATGGCATTTAAGCATAACCCTTCATGAGAATATGAGATCAGATGGCATTTAATTAACCCTTCTTGTATATAGGCAAATACAGTAATGTTAATGTTTGAATGCTAACTTGCTAACTTGATCTAATGCTAGCGAAATATCTGCTCTTGTTGCAAATATCTCTATCATTGAATATGAGATCAGATGGCATTTAAGCATAACCCTTCATGAGAATATGAGATCAGATGGCATTAAAAAGCTTATCCATTCTTGTATATATTCAAAAAAGTAATGTTAATGTTTAATGTTAATGTTAGCTACTAATGCTAAGTGCTAATGCTATGATCTAATGTGATAGATTGCTAATCATTGTTATACTGAAATAACCCTTTATGATGGGAATATGAGATCAGATGGCATTTAAGCATACCCTTCATGAGAATATGAGATCAGATGCTCATTTTTGTAATCCTTTCTTTAATATTCAGCAAAAATAATGTTAATGTTTGAATGCTAATGCTAACTTGCTAATGCTAGCGATCTAATGCTAGTGCTAATATCTGGTCATTGTTATACTGTAAGTGTCTCTATGATGAGAATAAGAGATCAGATGGCATTTAAGCATAACCCTTTCATGAGAATATGATTTAATTAACCTTTCTTGTATGGCAGTAATGTTAATGTTTGAATGCTAATGCTAATACTAGCAATCTAATCTAGTGCTTCTTGTATATATGCCAAAATGGTATTTTAATGTAATGTTAATGTTTGAATGCTAATGCTGCTAATGCTAATGCTAATGCTAGCGATCTAATGCTAGTAATATCTGGTCATTGTTATACTGTAAGTGTCCTCTATGATGAGAATAAGACATCAGATGGCATTTAAGCATAACCCTTCATGAGAATATGAGATCAGATGCCATTTAATTATTATTTCTTGTATATAGGCAAATACAGTAATGTTAATGTTTGAATGCTAATGCTAACTTGCTAATGCTAGCAATCTAATGCTAGTGCTAATATCTGGTCATTGTTATACTGTAAGTGTCCTCTATGATGGGAATATGAGATCAGATGGCATTTAAGCATACCCTTTCATGAGAATATGAGATCAGATGTCATTTAATTAACCTTTCTTGTATATATTCAAACATTAATGTTTATGTTTGATTGCTAATGCTAATGTTTTAATGCTTTGATAAATGCTAAGTGCTAATGTAATGTCAATATCTGCTCATTGTTATACTAATGTCTCTATGATGAGAATAAGACATCAGATGGCATTTAAACCTTTCATGAGAATATGAGATCAGATGGTCATTTAATGTTATACTGTATATAGGCAAATACAGTAATGTTAATGTTTGAGAATAATGAGCTAATCTAGCGATCTAATGCTTTAATATCTTCATTGTTTCATAAGAATATGAGAATAAGAGATCAGATGGCATTTAATTAACCCTTCATGAGAATATGAGATCAGATGGCAAATAATTAATTCTTTCTTGTATATAGGCAAATACAGTAATGTTAATGTTTGAATGCTAATGCTAACTTGCTAATGCTAGCGATAGTGCTAAATGCTTGTGCAAATATCTGCTCATTGTTATACTGTAAGTGTCCTCTATGATGGAGAATAAGAGATCAGATGTCATTTAATCCATAACCCTTCATGAGAATATGAGATCAGATGGCATTTAAAGCAACCCTTCTTGATATACAAGAAAAACCAGTAATGTTAATGTTTGAATTCTTGTATATATTGCTAATGCTACAATCTAATAATGTTTAGTGTAATATCTGCGATCAATGTTAGTAATATCTGGTGTCCTCTGATGATGAGGAGAATATGAGATCAGATGGCATTTAAGCATAACCCTTCATGAGAATATGAGATCAGATGGCTTTTAATTAACCATTCTTGTATATAGGCAAATACAGTAATGTTAATGTTTGAATGCTAATGCTAACTTGCTAATGCTAGCGATCTAATGACATGCTAATATCTGGTCATTGTTATACTGTATGTGTCCTCTATGATGAGAATATCAGATGGAGATCAGATGGCATTTAAATTATCCATTCTTGTTTATCCAGTAATGTTAATGTTTGAATGCTAATGCTAACGTGCTAATGCTAGCAATCTAATGCTTGTGCTAATATCTGGTCATTGTTATACTTTAAGTGTCTCCATGATAATCAGATGGCATTTAACCCTTGCTGAGAATATGAGATCAGATGGCATTAAATCTATCCTTTCTTGCTAGTCAAAACATTAATGTTAATGTTTGAATGCTAATGCTAACTTGCTAATGCTAGCGATCTAATGCTAGTGCTAATATCTGGTCATTCTTATACTGGAAGTGTCTCTATGATGGGAATATGAGATCAGATGGCATTTAAGCATTACCCTTTATGAGAATATGAGATCAGATGTCATTTAATTAACCCTTCTTGTATATATTCAAATACAGTAATGTTAGTGTTTGATTGCTAATGCTAACTTGCTAATGCTAGCGATCTAATGCTAGTGCTAATATCTGTCCATTGTTATACTGAAAGTGTCCTTTATGATGAGAATAAGAGATCAGATGGCATTTAAGCATATCCCTTCATCAGAATATGAGATCAGATGGCTTTTAATTAACCCTTCTTGTATATTGGCAAATACAGTAATGTTAATGTTTGAATGCTAATGCTAACTTGCTAATGCTAGCGATCTAATGCTAGTGCTAATATCTGTTCATTGTTATACTGTAAGTGTCCTCTATGATGAGAATAAGACATCAGATGTCATTTAAGTATAACCCTTCATGAGAATATGAGATCAGATGGCTTTTAATTAACCCATTCTTGTATATAGGCAAATACAGTAATGTTAATGTTTTTGAATGCTAATGCTAAACTAGCGATCTAATGCTGTGCAAATATCTGCTCATTGTTATACTGTTCATTGTTATGATGGGAATAAGACATCAGATGTCATTTTATAACCCTTCATGAGAATATGAGATCAGATGGCATTAAAGCTTATCCCTTCTTGTATATATTCAAATAAAGTAATGTTAATGTTTGAATGCTAATGCTAACTTGCTAATGCTAGCAATCTAATGCTAGTGCTAATATCTGTTCATTGTTATACTGAAAGTGTCCTTTATGATGAGAATAAGAGATCAGATGGCATTTAAGCATATCCCTTCATCAGAATATGAGATCAGATGGCTTTTAATTAACCCTTCTTGTATATAGGCAAATACCAGTAATGTTAATGTTTGAATGCTAATGCTAACTTGCTAATGCTAGCGATCTAATGCTAGTGCTAATATCTGCTCATTGTTATACTGTAAGTGTCCTCTATGATGAGAATAAGACATCAGATGGCATTTAAGCATAACCCTTCATGAGAATATGAGATCAGATGGCTTTAAAATTAACCCTTCTTGTATATGGCAAATACAGTAATGTTAATGTTTGAATGCTAATGCTAACTTGCTAATGCTAGCAATCTAATGCTAGTGCTAATATCTGGTCATTGTTATACTGTAAGTGTCCTCTATGATGAGAATAAGACATCAGATGGCATTTAAGCATGACCCTGCATGAGAATATGAGATCAGATGCTTTTTAATTATCCATTCTTGTATATAGGCAAATACAGTAATGTTAATGTTTGAATGCTAATGCTAACTTGCTAATGCTAGCAATCTAATGCTAGTGCTAATATCTGGTCATTGTTGTACTGTAAGTGTCCTCTATGATGGGAATATGAGATCAGATGGCATTTAAGCATTACCCTTTATGAGAATATGAGATCAGATGTCATTTAATTAACCTTTCTTGTATATATTCAAATACAGTAATGTTAATGTTTGATTGCTAATGCTAACTTGCTAATGCTAGCGATCTAATGCTAGTGCTAATATCTGGTCATTGTTATACTGTAAGTGTCCTCTATGATGAGAATAAGACATCAGATGGCATTTAAGCATAACCCTTCATGAGAATATGAGATCAGATGGCATTTAATTATCCATTCTTGTATATATTCAAATAAAGTAATGTTAATGTTTTGAATGCTAATGCTAACTTGCTAATGCTAGCGATCTAATGCTAGTGCTAATATCTGCTCATTGTTATACTGTAAGTGTCCTCTATGATGGGAATAAGAGATCAGATGGCATTTAAGCATAACCCTTCATGAGAATATGAGATCAGATGGCTTTTAATTAACCCTTCTTGTATATTGGCAAATACAGTGAATGCTAATTAATGTTTGAATGCTAATGCTAACTTGCTAATGCTGATGAGAATCTTGTAGAATTTAATGCTAATGCTCATGCAAATATCTGATCATTGTTATACTGTAAGTGTCCTCTATGATGAGAATAAGACATCAGATGTCATTTAATATAACCCTTCATGAGAATATGAGATCAGATGGCATTTTAATTAATCCTTCTTGTATATAGGCAAAAACCAGTAATGTTAATGTTTGAATGCTAATGCTAACTTGCTAATGCTAGCAATCTAATGCTTGTGCAAATATCTGCTCATTGTTATCCTCTATGACTGAGATCAGATGTCCATAACCATGATGAGAATAAGAGATCAGATGGCATTTAATTATAACCCTTCTTTGTATATTCAAATACAGTAATGTTAATGTTTGATGGCTAATTGCTAAAATCTAATTATCTAATATTCATTGTTATTGTATATGAGAATATAACCATCAGCAAATGCCCTTAATGTTATGATCAGATGCATTTAATTGTCCCTTCTTTCTATGCAAATGAGTAATGTTAATGACATGCTAATGCTATCTGCTAATGCTAGCGATCTAAACTAAAAATATTGTCAATGTTTACTGGAAGTGTGAGATGGAAGATGAGATCAGATGGCATTTAAGCTTAACCCTTTATGAGAATATGAGATCAGATGTCATTTAATTAACCCTTCTTGTATATATTCAAATACAGTAATGTTAATGTTTGATTGCTAATGCTAACTTGCTAATGCTAGCGATCTAATGCTAGTGCTAATATCTGGTCATTGTTATACTGAAAGTGTCCTCTTATGAGGAGAATAAGAGATCAGATGGCATTTAAGCATAACCCTTCATGAGAATATGAGATCAGATGGCTTTTAATTAACCCTTCTTTATATAGGCAAATACAGTAATGTTAATGTTTGAATGCTAATGCTAACTTGCTAATGCTAGCGATCTAATGCTAGTGCTAATATCTGCTCATTGTTATACTGTAAGTGTCCTCTATGATGGAATATGAGATCAGATGGCATTTAAGCATAACCCTTCATGAGAATATGAGATCAGATGGCATTTAATTAACCATTCTTGTATATAGGCAAATACAGTAATGTTAATGTTTGAATGCTAATGCTAACTTGCTAATGCTAGCGATCTAATGCTAGTGCTAATATCTGCTCATTGTTATACTGTAAGTGTCCTCTATGATGAGAATAAGACATCAGATGTCATTTAAGCATAACCCTTCATGAGAATATGAGATCAGATGGCATTTAATTATCCATTCTTGTATATAGGCAAATACAGTAATGTTAATGTTTGAATGCTAATGCTAACTTGCTAATGCTAGCGATCTAATGCTAGTGCTAATATCTGTTCATTGTTATACTGTAAGTGTCCTCTATGATGAGAATAAGAGATCAGATTGCATTTAAATAATACCTTCATCAGATGGCAATAAAATTAACCCTTCTTGTATATATTCAAAGATAATGTTAATGTTTGAATGCTAACCTTGTTAATGCTACATTATTCTAATGTTTGTTATATGTTAATTACAGTAATGTTAATGCTATGATGAGAATAAACAGATGCATTTAATGCTAACTCTAGATGAGAATCTAATGCTAGATGCTAATATCTTGTCATTGTTCAAATGAAAATGTCCTTTGAATGCTGAGAATAAGAGATCTAAGATGGCATTTATTGCATATCCCTTCATGAGAATATGAGATCAGATGGCATTTAAATAACCTTTCATTGAATATGAGATCAGAAATTTAATTAACCCTTCTTTATATTTGAATGCTAATGTTAATGTTTGATTGCTAATGCTAGCGATCTAATGCTAGTGATCTAATATCTGCTCATTGTTATCATTACTATAAGTAAGTGTCCTATGATGATGAAGAATAAGACATCAGATGGCATTTAAGCATAACCCTTCATGAGAATATGAGATCAGATGGCATTAATTTATCCATTCTTGTATATAGGCAAATACAGTAATGTTAATGTTTGAATGCTAATGCTAACTTGCTAATGCTAGCAATCTAATGCTAGTGCTAATATCTGCTCATTGTTATACTGTAAGTGTCCTCTATGATGAGAATAAGACATCAGATGGCATTTAAGCATAACCCTTCATGAGAATATGAGATCAGATGCCTTTTAATTAACCCTTCTTGTATATAGGCAAATACAGTAATGTTAATGTTTGAATGCTAATGCTAACTTGCTAATGCTAGCAATCTAATGCTAGTGCTAATATCTGGTCATTGTTGTCCTCTGACATAAGATGTCATTTATGATGGAGAATATGAGATCAGATGGCATTAAAAGCTTATCCATTCTTGTTTATAGGCAAATCGAGTAATGTTAATGTTTGAATGCTAATGCTAACTTGCTAATATAATGCTAGTGCTAATATCTGGTCATTGTTGTACTGTAAGTGTCCTCTATGATGGAATATGAGATCAGATGTCATTTAAGCATAACCCTTTATGAGAATATGAGATCAGATGTCATTTCTAATGTTTCTTGTATATATTCAAATACAGTAATGTTAATGTTTGATTGCTAATGCTAACTTGCTAATGCTAGCGATCTAATGCTAGTGCTAATATCTGGTCATTGTTATACTGTAAGTGTCCTCTATGATGAGAATAAGAGATCAGATGGCATTTAAGCATAACCCTGCATGAGAATATGAGATCAGATGTCTTTTTAATTAACCCTTCTTGTATATATTCAAATAAAGTAATGTTAATGTTTGATTGCTAATGCTAACTTGCTAATGCTAGCGATCTAATGCTAGTGCTAATATCTGGTCATTGTTATACTGAAAGTGTCCTTTATGATGAGAATAAGAGATCAGATGGCATTTAAGCATATCCCTTCATCAGAATATGAGATCAGATGGCTTTTAATTAACCCTTCTTGTATATAGGCAAATACAGTAACTTTAATGTTTGAATGCTAATGCTAACTTGCTAATGCTAGCGATCTAATGCTAGTGCTAATATCTGCTCATTGTTATACTGTAAAGTGTCCTATGATGAGAATAAGACATCAGATGGCATTTAAGCATAACCCTTCATGAGAATATGAGATCAGATGGCATTTAATTATCCATTCTTGTATATAGGCAAAAACCAGTAATGTTAATGTTTGAATGCTAATGCTAACTTGCTAATGCTAGCGATCTAATGCTTTGTGCAAATATCTGCTCATTGTTATACTGTAAGTGTCCTCCATGATGAGAATAAGACATCAGATGTCATTTAAGTATAACCCTTCATGAGAATATGAGATCAGATGGCATTAAATTATCCATTCTTGTATATA
This sequence comes from Gymnothorax javanicus, assembly GCA_029692085.1. Classification (NCBI taxonomy): domain Eukaryota; kingdom Metazoa; phylum Chordata; class Actinopteri; order Anguilliformes; family Muraenidae; genus Gymnothorax; species Gymnothorax javanicus. The sequence goes on from CM056197.1 coordinate 10,888,740, forward strand.
GGCAAAACCAGTAATGTTAATGTTTGAATGCTAATGCTAACTTGCTAATGCTAGCAATCTAATGCTAGTGCTAATATCTGGTCATTGTTATACTGGAAAGTGTCCTCTATGATGGGAATAAGAGATCAGATGGCATTTAAGCATAACCCTTCATGAGAATATGAGATCAGATGGCATTTAATTAACCCTTCTTGTATATATTCAAATAAAGTAATGTTAATGTTTGAATGCTAATGCTAACTTGCTAATGCTAGCGATCTAATGCTAGTGCTAATATCTGTCATTGTTATACTGAAAGTGTCCTCTATGATGAGAATAAGAGATCAGATGGCATTTAAGCATACCCTTCATGAGAATATGAGATCAGATGGTTTTTAATTAACCCTTCTTGTATATGGCAAATACAGTAATGTTAATGTTTGAATGCTAATGCTAACTTGCTAATGCTAGCGATCTAATGCTAGTGCTAATATCTGTTCATTGTTATACTGTAAGTGTCCTCTATGATGAGAATAAGACATCAGATGTCATTTAAGCATAACCCTGCATGAGAATATGAGATCAGATGGCATTTAATTTACCATTCTTGTATATAGGCAAATACAGTATGTTAATGTTTGAATGCTAATTTAACTTTAATGCTAGCGATCTAATGCTAGTGCTAATATCTGTTCATTGTTATACTGTAAGTGTCCTCTATGATGAGAATATGAGATCAGATGGCATTTATGCTAATTCTGAGAATATGAGATCAGATGTCATTAATTAATTCTTGTATATATATTCAAAAATGTAATGTTAATGTTTGAATGCTAATGCTAAAAATAATGCTAGCAATCTAATGCTAGTGCTAATATCTGGTCATTGTTATACTGTAATGTCCTCTATGATGAGAATATGAGATCAGATGGCTTTTAATTAACCCTTTCTGAGAATATAGATCAGATGTCATTTAATTAACCTTAATGTTATATTCAAATACATTAATGTTAATGTTTGATTGCTAATGCTAACTTGCTAATGCTAGCGAATAATGCTAGTGCTAATATCTGCTCATTGTTATACTGTAAGTGTCCTCCATGATGAGAATAAGACATCAGATGTCATTTAAGTATAACCCTTCATGAGAATATGAGATCAGATGGCATTAAATATTTATCCATTCTTGTTTATAAGTAATGTAAATAATGTTTGAATGCTAATGTTAATGTTTGAATAATACTAATGCTAATGCTAATGCTAGCAATCTAATGCTAGTGCTATTATCTGCTCATTGTTATACTGTAAGTGTCCTATGATGAGAATATGAGATCAGATGGCATTTAATTAACCCTCCTTGTATGAGAATATGAGATCAGATGTCATTTAATTAACCTTAATTCTTGTATATAGGCAAATAACAGTAATGTTAATGTTTGATTGCTAATGTTAAACTGTTGCTAATGCTATGAGAATCTAATGCTCAGATGGCATTTAATATCTGTCCATTGTTATACTAAAAGTGTCCTATATATGCAAAAATAATGGGAATGTTTGATTGATCAGATGGCATTTAATGCATAATATCTGGTCCCTTCATGATGAGAATATGAGATCAGATGTCATTTTAATTAATCAGACTTGTTAATTGTTTATCCTTCTTGTATATATTCAAATACAGTAATGTTAATGTTTGAATGCTAATGCTAACTTGCTAATGCTAGCGATCTAATGCTAGTGCTAATATCTGTTCATTGTTATACTGTAAGTGTCCTCTATGATGAGAATAAGACATCAGATGGCATTTAAGCATAACCCTTCATGAGAATATGAGATCAGATGGCTTTTAATTAACCCTTCTTGTATATAGGCAAATACAGTAATGTTAATGTTTGAATGCTAATGCTAACTTGCTAATGCTAGCGATCTAATGCTGTGCTAATATCTGTCATTGTTATACTGTAAGTGTCCTCTATGATGAGAATAAGAGATCAGATGGCATTTAAGCATAACCCTTCATGAGATATATGAGATAAAGATGGCTTTTTAATATTCAAATACAGAATGTTTGTTTATAGGCAAATACAGTAATGTTAATGTTTGAATGCTAATGCTAACTTGCTAATGCTAGCGATCTAATGCTAGTGCTAATATCTGTTGTTATTGTACTGAAATGTGCTATGATGAATAAGACATCAGATGGCATTTAAGCATATCCCTTCATGAGAATATGAGATCAGATGGCTTTTAATTAACCCTACTTGTATATAGGCAAATACAGTATTGTTAATGTTTGAATGCTAATGCTAACTTGCTAATGCTAGCGATCTAATGCTAGTGCAAATATCTGTTCATTGTTATACTGTAAGTGTCCTCTATGATGAGAATAAGACATCAGATGGCATTTAAGCATAACCCTGCATGAGAATATGAGATCAGATGGCATTTAATTATCCATTCTTGTATATAGGCAAATACAGTAATGTTAATGTTTGAATGCTAATGCTAACTTGCTAATGCTAGCAATCTAATGCTAGTGCTAATATCTGGTCATTGTTATACTGTAAGTGTCCTCTATGATGAGAATAAGTCATCAGATGGCATTTAAGCATTGACCTTGCATGAGAATATGAGATCAGATGCTTTTAATTAACCCTTCTTGTATATAGGCAAATACAGTAATGTTAATGTTTGAATGCTAATGCTAACTTGCTAATGCTAGCGATCTAATGCTAGTGCTAATATCTGGTCATTGTTATACTGTAAGTGTCCTCTATGATAAGAATATGAGATCAGATGGCATTTAAGCATTACCCTTCATGAGAATATGAGATCAGATGTCATTTAATTAACCCTTTCTTGTATATAGGCAAATACAGTAATGTTAATGTTTGAATGCTAATGCTAACTTGCTAATGCTAGCGATCTAATGCTAGTGCTAATATCTGCTCATTGTTATACTGTAAGTGTCTCTATGATGAGAATAAGAGATCAGATGGCATTTAAGCATAACCCTTCATGAGAATATGAGATCAGATGGCTTTTAATTATCCATTCTTGTATATAGCAAATACAGTAATGTTAATGTTTGAATGCTAATGCTAACTTGCTAATGCTAGCGATCTAATGCTAGTGCAAATATCTGCTCATTGTTATACTGTAAGTGTAATCCTCTCTGATGAGAATAAGACATCAGATGGCATTTAAGCATAACCCTTCATGAGAATATGAGATCAGATGGCATTTAATTTATCCATTCTTGTATATATAGGCAAAACCAGTAATGTTAATGTTTGAATGCTAATGCTAACTTGCTAATGCTAGCGATCTAATGCTAGTGCAAATATCTGCTCATTGTTATACTGTAAGTGTCCTCTATGATGAGAATAAGACATCAGATGTCATTTAAGCATAACCCTTCATGAGAATATGAGATCAGATGGCATTAAAGCTTATCCATTCTTGTATATAGGCAAATACAGTAATGTTAATGTTTGAATGCTAATGCTAACTTGCTAATGCTAGCGATCTAATGCTTGTGCAAATATCTGCTCATTGTTATACTGTAAGTGTCCTCTATGATGAGAATAAGACATCAGATGGCATTTAAGCATAACCCTATGAGAATATGAGATCAGATGCCATTTAATTATCCATTCTTGTATATAGGCAAATACAGTAATGTTAATGTTTGAATGCTAATGCTAACTTGCTAATGCTAGCGATCTAATGCTAGTGCAAATATCTGTCATTGTTAAACTGTAAGTGTCCCTCTATGATGGAGAATATGAGATCAGATGGCATTTAAGCATTACCCTTTATGAGAATATGAGATCAGATGTCATTTTAATTAACCTTTCTTGTATATATTCAAATACAGTAATGTTAATGTTTGATTGCTAATGCTAACTTGCTAATGCTAGCGATCTAATGCTAGTGCTAATATCTGGTCATTGTTATACTGAAAGTGTCCCTTATGATGAGAATAAGAGATCAGATGGCATTTAAGCATAACCCTTCATGAGAATATGAGATCAGATGGCTTTTAATTAACTTTTCTTGTATATAGGCAAATACAGTAATGTTAATGTTTGAATGCTAATGCTAACTTGCTAATGCTAGCGATCTAATGCTAGTGCTAATATCTGCTCATTGTTATACTGTAAGTGTCCTCCATGATGAGAATAAGACATCAGATGTCATTTAAGTATAACCCTTCATGAGAATATGAGATCAGATGGCTTTTAATTAACCCTTCTTGTATATAGGCAAATACAGTAATGTTAATGTTTGAATGCTAATGCTAACGTGCTAATGCTAGCGATCTAATGCTTGTGCAAATATCTGCTCATTGTTATACTGTAAGTGTCCTCCATGATGAGAATAAGACATCAGATGTCATTTAAGTATAACCCTTCATGAGAATATGAGATCAGATGGCATTAAATTAACCATTCTTGTATATAGGCAAAACCAGTAATGTTAATGTTTGAATGCTAATGCTAACTTGCTAATGCTAGCAATCTAATGCTAGTGCTAATATCTGGTCATTCTTATACTGTAAGTGTCCTCTATGATGGGAATATGAGATCAGATGGCATTTAAGCTTAACCCTTTATGAGAATATGAGATCAGATGTCATTTAATTAACCCTTCTTGTATATATTCAAATAAAGTAATGTTAGTGTTTGATTGCTAATGCTAACTTGCTAATGCTAGCGATCTAATGCTTGTGCAAATATCTGGTCATTGTTATACTGAAAGTGTCTCTATGATGAGAATAAGAGATCAGATGGCATTTAAGCATATCCTTCATGAGAATATGAGATCAGATGGCTTTTAATTAACCCTTCTTGTATATAGGCAAATACAGTAATGTTAATGTTTGAATGCTAATGCTAACCTTGCTAATGCTAGCGATCTAATGCTTGTGCAAATATCTGCTCATTGTTATACTGAAAGTGTCTCTATGATGAGAATAAGACATCAGATGTCATTTAAGTATAACCCTTCATGAGAATATGAGATCAGATGGCATTTTAATTAATCCATTCTTGTATATAGGCAAAACCAGTAATGTTAATGTTTGAATGCTAATGCTAACGTGCTAATGCTAGCGATCTAATGCTTTTGCAAATATCTGCTCATTGTTATACTGTAAGTGTCCTCTATGATGAGAATAAGACATCAGATGTCATTTAAGTATATAACCCTTCATGAGAATATGAGATCAGATGGCATTAAAGCTTATCCATTCTTGTATATAGGCAAAAACCAGTAATGTTAATGTTTGAATGCTAATGCTAACTTGCTAATTCTAGCAATCTAATGCTAGTGCTAATATCTGCTCATTGTTATACTTGTCTCCATGATGAGAATGTCATCAGATGATGGGAATATGAGATCAGAGATCAGATGGCATTAAAGCTTATCCATTCTTGTTTATAGGCAAATCGAGTAATGTTAATGTTTGAATGCTAATGCTAACTTGCTAATGCTAGCAATCTAATGCTAGTGCTAATATCTGGTCATTGTTATACTGTAAGTGTCCCTCTATGATGGGAATATGAGATCAGATGGCATTTAAGCATTACCCTTTTATGAGAATATGAGATCAGATGTCATTTAATTAACCCTTCTTGTATATATTCAAATACATTAATGTTAATGTTTGATTGCTAATGCTAACTTGCTAATGCTAGCGATCTAATGCTAGTGCTAATATCTGGTCATTCTTATACTGGAAGTGTCCTCTATGATGGGAATATGAGATCAGATGGCATTTAAGCATTACCCTTTATGAGAATATGAGATCAGATGTCATTTAATTAACCCTTCTTGTATATATTCAAATACAGTAATGTTAATGTTTGATTGCTAATGCTAACTTGCTAATGCTAGCGATCTAATGCTAGTGCTAATATCTGGTCATTGTTATACTGAAAGTGTCCTCTATGATGGGAATATGAGATCAGATGGCATTTAAGCATAACCCTTCATGAGAATATGAGATCAGATGTCTTTTAATTAACCCTTCTTGTATATAGGCAAATACAGTAACTTTAATGTTTGAATGCTAATGCTAACTTGCTAATGCTAGCGATCTAATGCTTGTGCAAATATCTGCTCATTGTTATACTGTAAGTGTCCTCCATGATGAGAATAAGACATCAGATGTCATTTAAGCATAACCCTTCATGAGAATATGAGATCAGATGGCATTAAAATTTATCCATTCTTGTATATTGGCAAAACCAGTAATGTTAATGTTTGAATGCTAATGCTAACGTGCTAATGCTAGCGATCTAATGCTTGTGCAAATATCTGCTCATTGTTATACTGTAAGTGTCCTCCATGATGAGATTAAGACATCAGATGTCATTTAAGTATAACCCTTCATGAGAATATGAGATCAGATGGCATTAAAGCTTATCCATTCTTGTATATGGGCAAAACCAGTAATGTTAATGTTTGAATGCTAATGCTAACTTGCTAATTCTAGCAATCTAATGCTAGTGCAAATATCTGCTCATTGTTATACTGGAAGTGTCCTCTATGATGGGAATAAGACATCAGATGGCATTTAAGCTATAACCCTTTATGAGAATATGAGATCAGATGTCATTTAATTAATCCATTCTTGTATATATTCAAATAAAGTAATGTTAGTGTTTGATTGCTAATGCTAACTTGCAAATTCTAGCAATCTAATGCTAGTGCTATTATCTGGTCATTCTTATACTGGAAGTGTCCTCTATGATGGGAATATGAGATCAGATGGCATTTAAGCATATCCCTTCATCAGAATATGAGATCAGATGGCTTTTAATTAACCCTACTTGTATATTGGCAAATACAGTAATGTTAATGTTTGAATGCTAATGCTAACTTGCTAATGTAAGCGATCTAATGCTAGTGCTAATATCTGTTAACTGTTATACTGTAAGTGTCCTCTATGATGAGAATAAGACATCAGATGTCATTTAAGCATAACCCTGCATGAGAATATGAGATCAGATGGCTTTTAATTAACCCTTCTTGTATATAGGCAAATACAGTATTGTTAATGTTTGAATGCTAATGCTAACTTGCTAATGCTAGCGATCTATTGCTAGTGCTAATATCTGTTCATTGTTATACTGTAAGTGTACTCTATGATGAGAATATGAGATCAGATGGCAATAAAGCTTAACCCTTCTTGTATATATTCAAATAAAGTAATGTTAATGTTTGAATGCTAATGCTAACTTGCTAATGCTAGCAATCTAATGCTAGTGCTAATATCTGGTCATTGTTGTACTGTAAGTGTCCTCTATGATGGGAATATGAGATCAGATGGCATTTAAGCATTACCCTTTATGAGAATACGAGATCAGATGTCATTTAATTAACCTGTCTTGTATATATTCAAATACATTAATGTTAATGTTTGATTGCTAATGCTAACTTGCTAATGCTAGCGATCTAATGCTAGTGCTAATATCTGGTCATTGTTATACTGAAAGTGTCCCTTATGATGAGAATAAGAGATCAGATGGCATTTAAGCATTACCCTTCATGAGAATATGAGATCAGATGGCTTTTTATTTAACCCTTCTTGTAAATAGGCAAATACAGTAATGTTAATGTTTGAATGCTAATGCTAACTTGCTAATGCTAGCGATCTAATGCTAGTGCTAATATCTGCTCAATGTTATACTATAAGTGTCCTCTCTAATGGGAATATGTGATCAGATGGCATTTAAGCATAACCCTTCATGAGAACATGAGATCAGATGGCTTTTAATTAACCCTTCTTGTATATAGGCAAATACAGTAATGTTAATGTTTGAATGCTAATGCTAACGTGCTAATGCTAGCGATCTAATGCTTGTGCAAATATCTGCTCATTGTTATACTGTTAGTGTAATCCATGATGAGAATAAGACATCAGATGTCATTTAAGTATAACCCTTCATGAGAATATGAGATCAGATGGCATTAAAGCTTATCCATTCTTGTATATAGGCAAAACCAGTAATGTTAATGTTTGAATGCTAATGCTAACGTGCTAATGCTAGCGATCTAATGCTTGTGCAAATATCTGCTCATTGTTATACTGTAAGTGTCCTCCATGATGAGATTAAGACATCAGATGTCATTTAAGTATAACCCTTCATGAGAATATGAGATCAGATGGCATTAAAGCTTATCCATTCTTGTATATAGGCAAAACCAGTTATGTTAATGTTTGAATTCTAATGCTAACTTGCTAATTCTAGCAATCTAATGCTAGTGCTATTATCTGGTCATTCTTATACTGGAAGTGTCCTCTATGATGGGAATATGAGATCAGATGGCATTTAAGCTTAACCCTTTATGAGAATATGAGATCAGATGTCATTTAATTAACCCTTCTTGTATATATTCAAATAAAGTAATGTTAGTGTTTGATTTCTAATGCTAACTTGCTAATGCTAGCGATCTAATGCTAGTGCTAATATCTGTCCATTGTTATACTGAAAGTGTCCTTTATGATGAGAATAAGAGATCAGATGGCATTTAAGCATATCCCTTCATCAGAATATGAGATCAGATGGCTTTTAATTAACCCTACTTGTATATTGGCAAATACAGTAATGTTAATGTTTGAATGCTAATGCTAACTTGCTAATGTTAGCGATCTAATGCTAGTGCTAATATCTGTTAACTGTTATACTGTAAGTGTCCTCTATGATGAGAATAAGACATCAGATGTCATTTAAGCATTACCCTGCATGAGAATATGAGATCAGATGGCTTTTAATTAACCCTTCTTGTATATAGGCAAATACAGTATTGTTAATGTTTGAATGCTATTGCTAACTTGCTAATGTTAGCGATCTAATGCTAGTGCTAATATCTGTTAATTGTTATACTGTAAGTGTCCTCTATGATGAGAATAAGTCATCAGATGGCATTTAAGCATGACCCTGCATGAGAATATGAGATCAGATGCCTTTTAATTAACCCTTCTTGTATATAGGCAAATACAGAATTGTTAATATTTGAATGCTAATGCTAACTTGCTAATGCTAGCGATCTAATGCTAGTGCTAATATCTGTTCATTGTTATACTGTAAGTGTCCTCTATGATGAGAATAAGACATCAGATGGCATTTAAGTATTACCCTTTATGAGAATACGAGATCAGATGTCATTTAATTAACCTTTCTTGTATATATTCAAATACATTAATGTTAATGTTTGATTGCTAATGCTAACTTGCTAATGCTAGCGATCTAATGCTAGTGCTAATATCTGGTCATTGTTATACTGAAAGTGTCCCTTATGATAAGAATAAGAGATCAGATGGCATTTAAGCATTACCCTTCATGAGAATATGAGATCAGATGGCTTTTATTTAACCCTTCTTGTAAATAGGCAAATACAGTAATGTTAATGTTTGAATGCTAATGCTAACTTGCTAATGCTAGCGATCTAATGCTAGTGCTAATATCTGCTCAATGTTATACTATAAGTGTCCTCTCTAATGGGAATATGTGATCAGATGGCATTTAAGCATAACCCTTCATGAGAACATGAGATCAGATGGCTTTTAATTAACCCTTCTTGTATATAGGCAAATACAGTAATGTTAATGTTTGAATGCTAATGCTAACATGCTAATGCTAGCGATCTAATGCTTGTGCAAATATCTGTTCATTGTTATACTGTTAGTGTAATCCATGATGAGAATAAGACATCAGATGTCATTTAAGTATAACCCTTCATGAGAATATGAGATCAGATGGCATTAAAGCTTATCCATTCTTGTATATAGGCAAAACCAGTAATGTTAATGTTTGAATGCTAATGCTAACTTGCTAATTCTAGCAATCTAATGCTAGTGCTAATATCTGTTCATTGTTATACTGTAAGTGTCCTCTATGATGAGAATAAGACATCAGATGGCATTTAAGCATAACCCTGCATGAGAATATGAGATCAGATGCCATTTATGCTTATCCATTATTGTATAAAGGCAAATACAGTAATGTTAATGTTTGAATGCTAATGCTAACTTGCTAATGCTAGCGATCTAATGCTTGTGCAAATATCTGCTCAATGTTAAACTGTAAGTGTCCTCTATGATGGGAATATGAGATCAGATGGCATTTAAGCATTACCCTTTATGAGAATACAAGATCAGATGTCATTTAATTAACCTTTCTTGTATATATTCAAATACATTAATGTTAATGTTTGATTGCTAATGCTAACTTGCTAATGCTAGCGATCTAATGCTAGTGCTAATATCTGGTCATTGTTATACTGAAAGTGTCCCTTATGAGGAGAATAAGAGATCAGATGGCATTTAAGCATTACCCTTCATGAGAATATGAGATCAGGTGGCTTTTATTTAACCCTTCTTG